>CM072888.1:60233672-60902839 GCA_037013685.1 Acridotheres tristis | reverse complement strand
GCTGAGCTTTAAATGGTACCTGCATTGTCCTATGGATATTTATTCCATGGCTATTCTGTAATTAAAGGCTTTATCAAACCCTTTGGGAAATACACTTACAAAACAGAGTGAAAGAAATGTGAATTGTTCTAAATTACTCTATTTTCACCCAGCAATTCAGTAGATTGCCAGAAAATGCAGCCAAAAATCTTAAACAATTTTTAGACTGGGAACAGAGATTAGCAACAACCAGTTCACACAACCACTGTGCTATTTTCAGAGAGTATTAAAAGATACTAACCTAAAGACCAATTACTCTTCTTCCTCACAAACATATGTATGTCTTGAATCCCACAATATGGAAAACACAGCTCGTGATGACTGAACAATATGTTATATCCAAAAAAATTCTCCAGAATGCACTTCCTTGAAGCAAAACAGAATAAAGTCTATAAGCTCAGTCAATAACTCTTTTTGATATGGTATCTGGGTAAGAGTTAAGCCTGCTTCCTACCCTTTCATAGTTAATTCTTGTCATTCTAAGTGTGGCTAAAATAAATCCACAGCAAATCAACACAATATAAACATGAGATATCACATAAAGACAGATCACCTGAAGTCTACAAAGCTCTCCTCTATAAATCAACTTATTATTCCAGGCCTTCATTTTAAAAGCAGTGAGAGACAGGTTAAACATGGTGCTGAAGGATGCAGACACACAGTACATTATAGCCCCATTTCAACCTTTCTTAAAGATAGTCTGAGGAAGTGCAGTAAACTCAGTAATTTCAGTGAACTATGCTGCACAGATTTAAAAGATTTATTTCTTTCATCCTTCGACATTCATTTTTTGTGTAATTAAACTGCTGTCATGGATCAATGAGCACAGATAACAACTAAAAGTAGCATAAGAGCATCCACCAGCAATCTTTTTCATTAAGTACATAACCAAATATTATTTGTTAGGCTGCAATACAAAATGAATCTAAACGATCTCATCTTGTTTGAAAACTGAGGGACAGCCAGAACTTGTGACCTTCTAGAGATGAGGACATAAAATCAAAGCATTCAGGAGCAAACAAGCCAGTTCTTATTACTGATATGAGGTTTAAATCTAATATGAGGTTTAAATCTAATTTTTAGAGGTGAGGCTCCATGAAAATAAAAACTCAGTTAAAATGATAGCTATTAGAATTAGGCCCTCAGCAATGATATAATCAAAAATAAAATTTTAAAAAAGCAAAATAAATTCAAAATCTTTAACAACAAAAAAAGTAAATATTCCAGATGTATATAAGCAAATCAATTTTTCACATTTTGACAAGTTGACAGTTCTTTAAAATCATTGTATAAATAGGAAGCATTACTTAGGAAGTAGATGAAAAGTAATGAGAGAATACAGAGAAAGTAATGTTTGAGCTTTATAATCCAGCCCCCTGATATTTTATTTGTGTTGCTTAAAATATCAGCATTGGTTGAACTCAAATATCTGCTTCTGTACTAACAATGACAAAAAAAAACATCATAGAGACACCTTTTTTTTTTTTTTTTTTTTTTTTCTTGTCAGGGAAAGAAAGATACCTTTAAGCTCGTTCTCCTGCCAAATTTTTCAGTCTTTAGGAACTTGAATTTGGACTTTGGCATTCTCTTTTGACTTTGGCCCAATATTAAACCAATTCTTACATAGAACTATCTTATAAAGGTCTGTGTATTAAAAAAAAATACATCACTTTGTGTACAGATCCCACATGAACAGCCTTACCTGGAATAGCGACAGTGGAATCACCAGAGAAAGCACAAAGCATCACAGCTACACAGTACAGAAACCAGTGAGTGATGACATCCATTTAATATAGCTTGTGATTGCTCTATTTCTTCATAAAAGCAAAAGCAATTTCAACAAAATCTAGAACAGCAGTATGTCAGTTTTCAGACAATCCTGGCTAAAAAGGATGCATATTTTACATGAACTTGCATATTTTTTTACATTTGAATACTAGCAGAATTTAGAAGCATTAGCACCATTGGCATTAATAGCCTTTGCATACTTAAATTCCACAAAGAGGGACTACTTCTCTTAGTTTCCATTTCTCAATTCTTTAACAGCTAAAACTTTCCCTGTTCTGTGGCCCCTGAAAGTGTATCTGTACCAGGCAAGAGACCAAGTGAGTTTCAGAAATCTCAAGAAGAGGCATCCTATCCAATTACAGCATCTAAAGATATTCACACTTTATCTTTAAATGACTCAGAAGACAAGACAAGGTTAGGACAATGATCTACCATCGGGTGATTAACAGCCCCACTTCACATCTGCAAGCGTTCTCTCAACACACAGTGGCAGAAATGGTTATTCAATTTTTCAGGATGATTGGAAGCTTCATATTCCAGGTGTAAAAAGAGTCTCAGTCCTCAATATATATTACATTTCTAATTAGCATAAAAATACTATTCTGCTTTTCTGAAAAGGAGAACTGTAGCTGACAGGGTAATCCCAAAGAGAAATATAATTACTTATGTTGGTCCTCTTTTCCTTTACAGTTGCTCATTAAGAGCCTTGATGCAAGTGAAAATGGTGTCAACATTTTCCCTTAATGAAAAGCAGTAGCTTTCCAGCCTCTGATTATTTTGACATTTCTAGCCAAACAAAATAGCATTTCAAAGCCTACATTGTCTGTAAGGGATACAGGGAATGGACAATCTGTTTATTCTTGCACATTTGCTTTCAAGGTTTATCACTTGGTCCATGTACAAAGAGAGGGGGGAAAAGCAAAGCATGCCAAGAAATCACAAAGAAAATACAAGAAAGGAGCACATCTGCTTACTATGCTGTTAGCAAAATGCACACTTGGAAAAAAGGGGGATACATGCAATATGGAGCACTGACCCCATCATCTTCCTCACATCCAAAACAGGGTTCAATCTGGACAGAAAATTGCTACTCCTAGGTGGGAAGATCTGGTTGTGTTCCCTTTGTATATTATATATAGATTACAGACAATATCTCCCACAGTGTAACACACACTGGTGGCCTCCACAACTCTCCACGGAGGTAATTTAAAGGAAGTTTTGTGACCCTACATGGACCAATTTTCTGCAATCAAAACAACACATGCAACTGAAAGTCAAACGTGCTGTGGTTCCCACCACAAAACTGCCCCACTGAGCTATGCAGGGGAAGACAGAAGAAAGCCTCCCATGTGTTGAGTTCTGCAGCTGCCTTCCATCCCTGCACAGACCCAGACCAGCCTGCTGACCTGGCTGGCTGGCAGTTTCTCTATATAATGTTTGAAAATTTTACCAAAATTCTCCCTGTTGATTAGTAACAAAGACAAGCTGACAGTGGCAATCAGCAACAAGGACGTGTGCAATGGTTTTCCTGCCACAGGACTTCACATGCTGGCTTACCCCTTAAAGGCAAGCATTTATGGAGAAAACAACAAAAGGCTGTCCTAAGCTTAGTGTCTCTATGCTAATATATTTTCATGTTTCACCACCTTTTATAGTATGATTCCTACACTCACCCAGTCCTCTTCCTTTGTGCTGCCCTTGATGCTTTTGTAGACTTAGATAAGGAAATTGTAGTCAAATATATAAAGCTGTCTTCTGCCACTAACACCAAACAATACCACATACCATATAATTCTTCCTCTAGAGTCTTATTCAATATAAACAAAGAAAATCCAATCCACAGAATTTATTATTTTTAGAATAGTTTTCAAGCTTATCTATACAATTTTATAGAATGAACAGAATTTATCTAATACTTTACAGTTGTTCCACAGGAAGAGAGAAAAGGGTAAGGCAAACCAAGAAATTAAACAAAATAACTCTGGCAGGATATGCTTAGATCTCACCCTACAACTCCTCCTACACAGAAGGAAACACACAGCCACTGAAGTAAACATATATTTTACAACATTTATTGCCACCCTATTCATACAATAATAAAACCATCAATTTTAAGAAAGCTTTTTTTTTACTTAATTTAAATAGAAAAAAAATATGATTTCTACAGAGTAACAGTCTTGCAGTGACTGTTGTGTTTATTATTAGATAGCCTAATCTTACTTTTCTTACAAGGATGTCTTACTCCAATTAGACAGTGGTGGATGTCAGCTAATCCACACCTCTAAGCCCATGGAAGTGTCACTTGAGACAAAAACATCAAAGACAGCAAGTCAACAAGTTCCACTGACTCCATCTATGCTACCAAACACAGGTCTGGTCCACCAGACACAGATGCATTTGACACAAAACTCTGCCACAACAGCATCCTCACCAGCATCCCCTGCTCTCCTCAGATGCAGCTCTCATTGCCACCACTCTTCTCCTGACCTTCAAGTCACCACATGTTCTTGCAGATGGCCCCTCTTTATTTTGCTGCATGGCACTGCAGACATGGGTGCCTTCTGCACATCATCTGCTGATAGCTCAAAAAAGATGGACCACTCACCTTCTTCCTAATTAACTTGGGCTAAATTATAGGCTAGTGCAGAAAAAAAGATTCCATGTGAGAATGACTACTAACATATAACAAGGAACTGAATACCTGGACTCATATAATTATAATATTAGCCTAACTTTTAACAAACAATTTCTTCTTAAAGAAGAAGCTCTAACTATGACAATGTAGCTATTGTACCTACTTTCTAGTAAATGTGCTGCCAAGACCTACACACACATTTTGTCTGCTTTAGCAAAACAACTAGCTGCTCCATCTATTCCTTCAGTCTCCAGTTTAGCTTCATTGCCTCTCTCACACTTCTAGCACTGACTTAACTGGTCTCTTCAGTCCCCACAAGTGCATTAACAAAGCTTCCCATCAAAGTATCACCCAAAGTACTATTATTAGCTTAGCTCTAATATAGTACAGAAATTGAGAATGGCTGCTGCTAGAAAAAGCCTATGTAGATGCTACTTGTCTGACAGTTTCAGGCTTATTTTCAACATGTTAAATAACTCAAAAATTACTCAGGCAGCTATTCACTGACATCAACCCCTGCACAGCTGAGTAAGTAATGTTAAGGCCCTGTAAATGGAAGGAAATCCTATTATGAATGCCAGAAGGGGCATCAGTCTTTTCTTCCAAGCCACTGCTCCCTGTGAATGAGGGGAACAGCACTGAGAACCAAACAAAAAGCCTGATTTCCAGCAGTTACAGTAAAGCAATACATTCTTCCAAGGTGGGGACACCCAGGGAAAAGCTCCAAAAGACTCCGGAACCGCTGAAATACTGACACTTTCAGAGACTAATCTTAAACATGGAAATCTCTGCAGTACTAAAAACTTCATGGAGGCTATACTGAGTAAACAACACCTGGCTGTTCTGCTTCTTCCAATTTATGGCTTTTTAAATTTCCTTTTGTCACTTTCTTCATTCAATACCCCCAGCCAGCCTGCAGTCAGGCAGGCAAGAAGCTGGGCTCTACAGCCTTGGTCTTGGGGAGGGAAGGGGGGACATGGTGGGGGGAAAGGGAGCAAATAGATACACAAAGAGAAACTATTAGTCACTACAAAATGTCCTGCCAGAGAACCTTTGGGAAATACTGTTATTGTGGTGCACATAAGCGTAAGCAGATCCTTTCTGTCACTTCAGAGGAAAAAGGGGTGGGGATTGACGGAGATCTTACAGAAGGGACTATCTGTGCAGAAATGGCAGCTAGTCTGGCCTAACCAAAAAACAGTAGCTCAACCTCAATGCCAAAGTCTCTCCCCATTCAGAGCAAGGAAATCAAATTCCATTCTTGTTTTATCTTGGCACAGATCTTTTGCTTCAACCTCTGAATTACACCAGTTTCTGTGATTAAGACTCAGGGCCATTATTTTTGGCCTTTAAAAAAAAGACTGCACTAAGCTGAGAGTAACTATGTCTAGTACAAATACAAGTTGAGCAATAGGCAAGTTTTAATTCAGACACATTAATCAAAGAAAATAAAGCAATGTAAAAGCATCTGGCAACACACAAATTAGTAAGATTGAATGTCTCACTTCTCACAGTAATTGTTTCTTGGGTTGATAAAGGAGGCTTTTCTCCTCTCAACTGAAAGTTTTGCATTTTCCTCCCTTCTTTGAATGCCTCTAAGGTATTGCTATAATGAACGTTTCTCCTGGAGACTTCTGGATAGATTCAGCATATTTTGGCTATGATTTCCATGTGACAACTACTAAATTTCATCACATGAGCATCACCGCAATACTTGGACTGGAGTACAGTTCAGTGTTGTATTAAAAATGAGAATGTTGCATCTTGTCTCTTCTGTGGCTTCTGCTGTCCCAGGTCAGCAGAGATCAGCCCTGTAATACAGCACTTACCTGTAGGCCACCAAACTGGCCTTTATATTATTTTCCTCATTAACTGCCCATATATCCCAGGGAGAGCTGTATCTCTTTATGGATTCACTTGGAAAATGAATAAATATCTTGAGATGATTGTTTCACAATGACATCTATTTGTCTGTCCCAACAAGCCTGAGAGAAGCTTTTCCTCCTTACAGAGATGATAAAATACTGCTTACTCCCTTAAAATTACTCTACCTTTAGCCCTTAATACACAAATCTTATTCTTCCAGCGCCCACACACAGCTTGAGCTTTCTTTCATTTAGTTAAAATGAAGAGTATTTAATTTCAAGATTATCTGAGTCATACTAAATAATTCACGTAACTGAAACTAAATCACAGCCAATGGTCTCAGTAATACATCTAATCTTGGTGCAATTTACATGACATAAGATCAGAAAACATCTTTGAGCAAGGGACTCTCCAATTACTTCCCATTTACCACTAGGGGCCAGCAGTTCACCTGCTGCTGCCACACCAAGGAGTACCTGGCCACCTGAAAGAAATTCTGGTCCCTCTTCCACCTGCTAAACCATATTAAAATAGACTAGAAATTCATACCCACATATCTTACACATAAGCAATAGCTCCCTCTGGTCATAAGAAATACTTTATAGAGGGAGAGAGAATTAATTTAGGCCATTATGAATTTAAAGGCAGTACAAGAAAAAAAATAGAAGCATTAAAAGGGAGGAGAATTATGGGGGATTTTTGATTTTTAAGAGGTAGTTTTTTCCTTTGAAAGGTATCAGCCCAAGGAAGGGTGCTAATTGTTTTCACTATTTTAATGCTGTCTCTGAGCAGCATATCTATGGCCTGAGACACATAATTTAACATTTGGCTGTCCTTCCCTTTAGCTGTAACAGGTTACTTAGGGAGCAAAGACACAATGGATTTGATATCTCATTTCAGCACATTTACTTGGAGATATTCCCTTGCTTTGGAAAATGCCAAGCAGTAATCATCTGGAAAAAAAGTCTCTGTTTAAACATCCAAAAAAGTAAAGATGTTCAAAATGTTTTCAACATGTATTTGTTTATCTTTAGTATTTTGAAGACATAGGAGTAAGCAAAGAGCTACTAAACAACACCTATATCATAGAGCTATTATGTCATGATGTAAAAATTCCAAGGGAAAAAAACCTCATTACAGACATTGCATTACTGTAGACAATTATCAGAATATGCAGCTCTGGACAAAAACAGCTTAGCATTCTTTCAGGTTTCTCTGGACTTAAATAGCACCCATCTCCCAGGAATTTTGTAATTTAAGAGCACTACAAGAGAATTACTGAAAGAGATTAAGAGATTAAGCTATTAATTAAAACTTTTATCTGATATTGAAAACCAACCAACCAACTTCTAGACGAAATTAATCTGCATAAAGGACAAAGCTTTGGTTATAGTTGTCCTTAGTTACAGTTTTCCTAAGGAGCAGACAACTAGGAAAAGATGAGCTCACTAATTTCATTCCCTTACTTCCACCTCTTTGCAAACCAGTGGCTAAGACTGCAATGCAGATACTGCTCACAAGGGAATACCTTCAACAAAACAGTTTCTCCTTGAAAACTGGACCTCCTTTAAGCACTTTTGCACTATGCTGTGAAATAAAGTCTCACGTGTATTTCTGCCTACATTAAGGAGGTTCCATAACAGTGATGGCTGATCCCAGCAAGGAAAACCTTGGCATGCTGCACTCTTTGAGAGCTGTGAAGCATTAGAAGTGGTAAAAGGTCTCTTTGAACTCTGATCAAGGACTAAGACTAAACCTAGATATTTTCCCCACCTCACAGTAAGCAAAACAGCACAGCATGTAGGGAATACAGCAGTCACATGCTGCCCATCAGCCTCATAAAAACCCCAAACACCAGACCCTCAGGCTGATGTGACAAGCAGAGGTCCCCTGAACACAATGTAATTGCACCAGTTTATACCAGCTGTGAGTCTAGCACAGGGTTTTTCTAACTATTAACAGCTGGTATAATTCTGTTAAACTCTCAGCACAGTGCAGCTGCAGATTAGTCCGGTTTCAAAGAAAACAAAGATGATAATTTTTGTGAAACAGTTGCCTGAATGACAATAAAATACTCATTAGGAAACTCGGGCTGCTTCTACCCTCAAGAGCATTTATGAACCCTTGCGGTGTAAAACCAGCCCTGTTTTCCTTGCTGCCTCTATTTTGCATTGCCACAGTAGTGTGCTTGTAGCTTCTCCTCACAGTTTTAGTAGTTGGTAAATGGGTTGCAGGACAACAGACATGCAAGCCCCTGAATATCAAAATTCTTCAGAAAAAAAAAAAAAAAGACATAAGAGAAGTCAATGCCATCTGTTCAGCCTCACTGAATCCTTCCCTTCTTTTTGCATGGATTTTCCGTTGATATCAGGCTTGCACCCCCAGGAAGAGGGATGGTCAAGCCATTTTATTTACCAAAACAAGTGATGCAAGCTGATGAGAAGAGTTTCTTGCAGCAATACCACCTGAAGTATGGGAGAGGGTATAGAGGAAAAAGGGCTCAAAAGCAAATGTTTTATCAACGAAATTTTGTCTGTTCATGTCTGTTGAGAATCTGTGTACCAGAAGAAAACAGGGGGGGAATGGCTGTAATTTCTTAGCAGGAAGCCAAATTGAAGAATAACATGTCTCTAACAGAGCTACTTAGAAAGTCCTTCAGTAAATACGCCTGGGTCCAGTAATTGCAGCATTCTTACAGCAGTAAATAGATTTCTAAAAAGCAAGAGCAATCCCAGGGAAAATGTGATTATAGGAATGATAGGTCTCCTCCAACTATTTTGTGTTATTTAGCACATATTTTCCAAGTAGTAGAAGACCTGCATTTTCAAAGAGGAAAAATAACTGCTTTACCAAACCCAGGGAGAAAAAGGCATTTTGAGAGACTTGCCCATTAACATGGAGCACAGAGGTTTGCAGATAGCCAGACAGGCTTGATTAACTACTGCTTTTTCTTGATTGGCATATAGTTTGCTCAAGAGGCCCAACACTCACACTGAGCCTAGAGTTTTAACATGCACTGGAGACTTAAAACTCCCAAAACTTGAGACTGACATGTCTGTCAATGTACAAGAAAAGAGCAGGTATGCAGTTATAGAAGTAATAACACATAATGGAACTCACAGTTCCAAGCATAGTCTTGGAAACAATGAAAAATATGTTTGTATTCAGAAATAAAACTAAAATCAGTGACAGTAGGTCAGTCAGACAAACTATAATCATTTTGTTTGTTATTGATTTGTAGGTTTAGTATGCTGTGTTGAGACAGTCCTCATTTTTAAAGTAGCACACTCAACTTTAAGAATGTGCTCTCTGAAAATCTCAAAACATTTGTTTCACATTTTGGTCACTGTTCTGAAGTCCTCATTGAAAAGCTCAGATCCTAAAAACCATGTTTCTCCTTTGTTTCTCCTTTTCTGCTGGAGAAAGTCCACTAGCTCACAACAGTGGGGGAAACAAAAGAGATCTGAAATGATCTGAATCCTTTCATGTGACACATGCAAACTGACAGATGTGGTTGGGTATAGCTACTAGAAAATAAAGTACACTGAGCAATTACAAACTTGCTGTTTGTCTCGGGAAAAGAGAATTGTGTAATCAGGATCTGAGTTGTATTGATTGAGCCAGCAATGTTACCTCTTCAGAAACCTGATGAAAATGCCAACACAAAGGCCACCAGTAGATGCTCTACAGTTCACGGGGAGAGCTGAAAGGGGTCACCAGATGTTCTGTACAGAACTTTGTCTGTACATACTTACTTTGTCTATAGGCATGGTGCAGATTCTCACAGCTTGTCTGCTTTAAAAAGATTTCACAAAAAAAGTCCTATAAAATTCTACCGTCGATTCCCTGTGTGCACAAACACCCAGCAGCTCATGCACCAGCAGTGAGAATACATGCCTAGGAATTACACATTGAGAACACTATTATTATTTATTATTAATATTATTATTATTATTATTATTATTATATTAACACAGTTAATTGGCTTGCAAGCAGCACTTTTCAAGCAATCCCTGATGCTGTCATACACAAAGTGTGACCCACCTCAATGGTGTCTACCTTTCTCTGTATCTTTTTCCATGAAAAATTGCATTCCAGCACGTCACATGCAATATTGCCATGAGTTAAACAAGTTTGTCTAACTTCACTTGAAGTAAAAAGTATAAACCAGTTTACCTACACAGACATATTCTAAACAAAATTAGATTGAAAAGGTGAAAAAACCCCATCAATAAACAGGAAATAATGCAATGTACAGAAAAAGAAAAAAATCTGCAGAACAGTGGGTGGCTTTGTAGGAGGGTGAATACTCCATGTGCAGACTTTCTCTTTTATCAGTGAACTTCCTACGAAAGGATCAGGCAAACATTTTGCCTAAAGGAAAACCATAACTAATGGCATCTGCCACAGGAGCTGATGAGCATTTACTGAACTACAAACCACAACTTCAGACAGCCTTAACTCCCACACAATAGATCACCAGTGCCTCTCAGGTTCAGCTGGTCTCCAGCGTGCTGCTACACTTCAAAACAGGAAGGTTGTTAAGTAAAAAGTCAGCCAAGTGACAAAAGAACCAATAGCAATACACATAATGCAACCAAACCAAGGGAACTTGGGTCATCTTGCTTACAACAGCATGGCTTTCCATCCCTGGAGAAATAGGGATGCTCTCAGCCTAACAAGGCACTGATTTTTGTCTCACTCAGGCTTCAGAGACATGACAGGAGCAATCTTTTTGTCCCATCAGAGAAGGATGGGGGAGGAAATGCTACAACCTTGAAAGATCTAGTTCAGATACTTACAAAAGGGAAAGGATGTCAAGAAAATTATAAATAAATGTTTAAAATGGGTGTTCTGGCCAACTGGAGGATTGAACCAACATATTTTTGTACAGTGAGCTGTGTGAAACTGGTGACTTCAAGACTCAGAGGATCTATTTTAAGGATTTATACTGCAGGTTGCACAGCATTTTCCTTTCTCGTGGTGTCTTTGAGTCTGCAATATAAAACCAGATTATATACATAACTGGGCTAACTCACACCACTCATATGGAAAAAGAGTCTTATGTAGTTTTGAATTTAAGTTAAACAATTCAAAAATAAAAACGCATTAAGTAATTCATACCGTCTGACTGGAAGACCCGTGAAACTGAATTCTGAATGTGTGGGGCACTCAGTCACCCTGGGGGCTGAATTATGAGGTTAGTACAACAGCTAACTTGGGTTGAAAATACTGTGAAAAATTTAGGGGTGAGAAGGAAGAAGAGGCTCACAGATACCCTGTGGAGAAGCCACAGTCAAGGCTGATCCCCCTCCCCAGCTGCAGCCTCATCACCATCATGTGCCTGGCAATCTCTGCCTCACTGGCCACAGGATTCCCCTTGGCTCTGAGCTCCCCATCCCACAGGGAGCAGCTGCCCTGCCTTGCACCCTCTGACATCAAATACTGAAGCTGGAATAAAGCTGGAATAAAGTTACTTCTTTAAGCCAAAGCTGTCAGTCTGTGTGGTGAAAATAAAAAAACTAAATAGCACTCTAGAATTTTAGAATTAATAGGAAGTTTGAAAAGATGACAGTATAACCATGATAAGTAATCAAGCAGCTTCCCTAAACCCATATGCAAATGCAGTAACAAGGTCTATTGTTTCAGGTATAAGACAGGGTTCAAAGTGAAAGAACTGCATTAAAAATATTTTTAAAGATATTGTAAGAAAAGGTACTAGATCATATAAAGTATTTTAAATAATGGAAATAGCTTCAAGCTACTTGAGTTGATTTCATCAACATCAGACAATGCATGCTGTATGTAGAACCACATCTCTACTTACTGCTCCAAATCAGTAATTTAGCTATAGGTAATGAAAGAAACCTTTATTTTGCAGGTTGGTTTGGTTACATTACCAGATCAGTAGAAAACAGGTAGATATGTTCAAGGTATTCTGGGGCAAGGTATCTAGTCTACTTATAAATGTCATTCATGAATCATATAACCAAAAAAAGAAAACTGAAAAGTATAGTTCTTTTTTAGAAACATATTTCAATTATATAATAGATATCACGTACACAGAAAAACAGTTGCCCTTGTATAACAGGCAGTTTTAATGAGTCTATTTCCATAAAAATGCTTGATTTCCAGCTTCAACCCACTCCAGTGCCCTCCTTCAACTCCCTTGCTAGGCATCTGATTAAAACAAGTATCCTGAAAAATATTCACAATTTTATTCATTTGAGTTTCATTCCAGGACTATTCTCTGATATCACTCTCAGCTGTTTCCCATGAAATGCTCTAGGGCATCCATTGCTGATGAGCACACACATGCACACACCTCACATCCCACACTCCATTTCAAAGAACGTGGATTGATTTATGGATTGTGGTATGGTCTAATATAATTTACAAAATCTCCTACTTTCTATTGCAGTGAGAGTAAACCAAGTCACCTTCATAACAGAGATTTGTGACTTTCACAAGAGATGGAGGTTTCATTTCTCTACTCCCTGACTTTCAAATTAGCCATTCACAGCTCCACAAAAGTAAACACATCCAACTCAACACTCTCACCAAAAAATGCTGCATCCCTACAGAGCAGGAGCTCCTAGAGCATGAGCAGAGCAGCCAGCCTCCTCCACAGTGCCCTGGGTCACAAGCCTTTCTTGCAGGATGGCTGCTGCATCAAACTCTATTTGAAAGACTAACAGAAAAAACACCAGGACTCGTTTCACTTAAATCCCTTGGCTGTCTTTCCCCTTCAGTCATTTGGGGGTTATAACTTTGTCTTTGTAAGAGGAGTTCCTTGAAGGCCAATCTGCTGCACTCCATTTTAAGGAGGGAGGGAGAGGGAGAAGATCCATCTCTGGCGTTCTGTGCTGGCCTAAAATCATACTTAATCTCACTCACTGGGAAACGAGGCTCTGGGACAGATCCCCAGCACATATGTATCCCTCCAATATAAACCAGCTGGTGTGTCACCTCTGTGTGGTCTAAACCTGGACATCTTCCCTGTTTTGGTGGTGCTCTCCGTAACAGTAGCTTAAATCCAATTCTTACTTTTGGCAGAATTTCAAACCCCTTCACACTACATTTGCCTGAGTTTAAACAGCACTGAACCATGCAGTGAAGATATAGCCCAAATTTCAAGCTCTTCCAGAAGAGCCTCCAATGAATAGCTGACCAGGAACATAGCAACAATATGATACTCCTTTAATTCCTCCAGAAAAAAACAACAGTGCTTTTTCTCAATCATGACTGTGGTCATTACATATACTACTGTATTTCAAGACTTAACATTGCTCTAATTCACAAGCAATAAAGGAGGGAACAGAAAGGCAGTGGCTCTGCCAGGTCTGCTCTTGGTGTGGTTTGGTTTCTTTTTTAAGTGTGCAATTGCTGTCAGGTCAATGCAGAATTTCTGTGGAAGGTGTTGCTTCAGGAAAAACCACAGTGGTTTTAGTACTTTTATCTCAGCAGAGGTCACCCTGAAAACGTCATTGAAGAAACAAAACAAAAGCAAATCTGATGTAAGGTGTCTAACTACTGAGAAAGAAAAGGCCCACAAGCTTGAAACAAAGCCTCCAGCAAAAGATTTCTGGGTGCCCTGTGACACACACAGCCATCAGCAATTTATAACGCTTTTAGAAAGAGCTAAGAGATGGCTTCAGATAAATTGCATTTTGCTGTAAAACAGACTTGATTTTCTTGGGAAAAAAACCAACTACTCATTTAAAAAATTAAGATATGAAGAGGTTCCTCTCCCACTCCTCTGCTAAAGACTAATTTTTGCACATTCTGTCTTATTCCCCAGTTCCCAAGCGCAATTGTGTAAATGCTTAACCTTACACACTGCACTGAAGTCAATAGCATCATCCACTAGTGCCAAATATGAACATTTGAAACTCCAGCTGTAGCGAAACACAGAAGCCAATCTGAAATCTGGGGTTTAATTCTTCAGATTTGATGAAACTGTGACTAATGCTCTGCAGGGTGAGGATACTGTTGAGGCTGTTCTAATGTTCATCTCGGAGATATAAAATGACACAGCAGCAGAACAGGAAAAAGAGCCCAGGATTTGTAGCTTCTCTTTGTTTCAGACTGAGTCTTTAATTTCTCAGACCCATATGCTAATGAGTAGTTTGTTAAGCTGTTTCAGTCCTGATCAAGACATTTGTATACAAATCTTAGTTTAGATCATTGCTGAAGCTGCTTGAATTAAGCTTGACAAATAGCAAAAAACACAGAGTAACAAATATGTATTACACCCCTAAACCAAGTCCTTACTGATTTTACAGGACACTTGAAGAGATGAAACCCTAATTAAAAAGACTTGCATAGATTCCATATAAGCAGTATATGTTTAACAACTAAAAAAAAATTTATTAGCCCAATTTTTAAATTTGCATGACAACACATACTGCAGTCTCTGTGTACAAGCTGTATGTACTAAGCTACCTGACATCAAAATAGGACTTTCGGAGGCAATGAATAGCAGTGATTCCTACAGGATGATGAGAAGAAATGCTGCCATTGGATCATCTCCCTGTAGCCTCACACTTCTTTTTCCATGGCTTTCTAACACAAGCCTAGAATAAGGACATGTCTTTTCTCAATAATAAAGCTTGGTCTGAGGAGGCAATGGACAAGGGGTGTTAAGTAGGACCATTTTATTAGCAGTGGTTATAAGACAGAACATTATTATTCAATGCAATGATACATCACAGCAACAGTGTACAAGAAGGCTTGAAATACACAAATATAAAGCAACTTAACGCCATTGATAAGGTTAACTTTCCTAACCAAGCAAAGATTTTGAAAATTTAATTTATAGTAATTTCAAAAATATTGTTTTCCAATAGGCAGGCCAAAACTTCCAACTTAGCACTGCATTTTAGCACAAATACTTATTAAATGCTAAGTGAATACCAGCAACTCTTATTCCTTTCTTTTACTTAAAAATCAATTGTTTGCTGTGGGAAAAACATGAGCAAGGAACATATTTAAATTCCTATTAAAAAAAAAAAAAAAAAAGGTGCAGAGAATTTTACTTTCATAGAAAAACATGGACAAATGTGCTATTCCTTGAAAAGATTTATAGAGCAGCTAGAGACTGTTGTCACACCAGACCTAAAACAATTTTACCATACTTAAGAGGCTCAAGAATGCTTTTGTTTGAGCACAGAACTTTTCTAAACATAATGCAGCTCTGCTAACAGCCACCAGCCCTCAAGTGGAAGCCCTTGGAGAGGTATTACCCTGAAAGCCATTTATCTTTTACTTCAATTTGCAAGCAAACACCAACACAGAGAGCCATTAGAGAACAAGTGCTCTCTGGATGCTGAAAATCAATGGAAGAAAATTAAAAATCAACAAAGCTCTCACATACAGCCTCTTAAATGAAATGGCCTGTGATCCAGTCAATCCTAGTTAAGAGGAGAGTAAAATAAAATCTTAATCAAGGATGAGCTTTAGTGACACATCATACTTATATCGTATATCATGTACCTCCAACTATAATCTGTGTCATAAGAATATAATCTGGTAATAAACTCATAGTGCATAGACCAATTAAGAAACTATTTTCAACACTCCAGTTCTAATGCCAGACTAAAGGTTGATGCTTCAAGAAGGTTGACAACAAATGAAGTGGCACAAGAAACATAGCAGAAGTTTTGTACAGTATTTTGATAAATGCCCCTTCACTTATATCCTCAAGACTAAATTCAGCTAATTTACATTTTATCAAACTTAGGTTTGATCCTGTAGCAGCACTGGGGGCAACACACTGGCTGTCATGCTCTTCCATGTTGCTCACAGCCATGGAGAAATCAAAAAAATAAAGAAGAAAAAAATATTCAAAAGATTTGTTTATGCTGTTTTACCTACTAATCACTGTCACCCATGAACAAGTCAAACCACTGTTCCTGTGAACATGACCAGGTATTAATATAAAGATGGCAGAAGGATTCAATGTCATGTAAACTAACCCTCTCTGTTACCTTGCAATAAACATGCAACAGCATGTTTGCCAGCAAAATAGAAGATCATTCAGCAAGGCAATTATTAGCCATCCTAATGTGACAATTTCCCATGGATGTAATAGGTACAGCACAACAAAGTAGTTTTGTCCTACATGTACTGAAATAATCTTTACTGGTTGAATTCATTTTCTCTATTAGTTCTGAATAAGGAGAAGGTCAATGTTTCTGCTTTTGGTGATAATTCCTCAACATAGCAAGCAGAGAGAAGATGAAAAGATTTACTTAGATCCTTTCTAATTTCCATTATACACGTGATTTCTGTGAGGAAAGAGGAATTTGGAAGTAAAAAATAAACAGAAATGAGAGACCTTACAACCAAGGCACCTCTCCCCATTTGCTTACAGCCTGTTCAGCAAATAGAACCAGTAATTCCAAATTAATGCAAAGGATAAGGTAGGAAACTAAGCACAACAGTTTTGACTGACAACAAGCAAAATGTAAAGATCAGGTCTCCAAGTTATTTACCCTTTTGGTGCAGTTGCTCCTAGGAGGATGTGCAAGATTACTGCATGGCACCGTGGTAAGTGTTGGTTGGTACTAGGTGTACAAGGTGAAGCAATGAAGCTGTTAATTATTCCAGAAGATCAAAACAGTTTGTGTCTTTGATATGGTATTGGATTTCTCTGCTAATTTATGTATCTTGGTCTCAGCTGAGGCTCTTTGAGTGCATCATCCATAGTTAGATGTTGTGGAACCACTCTGTGCTTCCAACTTCAGCCAGACAAATCTGGGCAGAATATGGTTTCTCATTCCCTGTTTTTTCACAGAAGAATCAGTGCTTCAGGCTCTTCTGTGAAACTCCTTTTACTCAGCACAATGGAATTACAGATCCAACCAAAGCACATTACTCCTCCACAGACTTGACTGTTACCTCTTTTGTTGGGGCTGTTTTCATCAGCAGCAAATGAAGTCCCTCTTCTTTGCCTAAGACTGGTGATGAAATTGCCTGACCTTCTAGAAACATATAGACTTTGAAAACCTTTTCACACACCTTTCATCTTTATCTTGTACAAGGACTATTTTTCAAAGCCTTTGCAAGCTGTTGGGAGCAAAAAGCCTTTAATGATTACCATATTTTCCTTGTTTACTAGTGTGAGTATGCTAAAAATGTGGGCATCATTGATGTCTTCTACCAGAAAATGCAAACTTTAAAGTGCCCAAATGGCCGCCTATCTTATAATCATAAAGACAGATGGAATGGCATATCTGAACACAAGCATAACAAATTGAGGACTACATAAATCTGCAGAATTGACATTTCAAGATAAGTGTTTGGCAGTCAAAGTACTTTTAAAAATTATAAAAATGAAAATTTGCAATTTATTCTTCCAGAATAAAGACAGTTTCCACGGGTGACTAACTCAGGAAGTCTTAGATGACAGATTCAGTAATTTCTAATAGGTAAGGGAATAGAAAGTAAACCACAAACTGTACTTTAACTTTTTGTTTTCACTTCTGAGATTAAAATTTCAAGGTAGCTGGTGACAGAGAGAATAGATCAGGACATCTTTCTTTATTGTAAAGCTCAAGAACATTTGTAAGAAATCACAGTAGATTTTCTCTGATTATAAAAGGCAAAGATAAAATGGCAGTTGCCAAAACCTTGACTATGTTGCTTGCTCTACCCTAGCAAGGTTCATTTGATTGCAACTTGACTCATCAGATGTTGTTTTAACACCTCTTGAGATGCACAAAGTTGATGTCTGTGCTCCCCTGAAGAAAAGAACATATTTTTCAAGGCTCTAGGCTGCCAGCCGCACTGCAGTGAAGCATATGCTGTCCTGTTACTTCAGATAACAAACAGCTTCTCTTTTGCTCAGGGAATCAGGCACAGAAATAAATTATTTTGTCTCCTGAGACTTTTGAAATGACTGAGGTCTGTGCAAACAGGCATCAACTGCATTGTATTTACTGGGTAATATACTTCTAACATAGGGCTAGATTATTCCAACCAAGGTATGATAATTCAGATGGCTTTCATAAGCAGCAGCTGAGGTAATTAGTTGTGACTGCTATTCCAAACAGCAGTCCTTATGGAAAGACTGTAAATATTGCATACCCACCATTACATGTGATGAACAAGCTTTGACAATAGATTGTATTCTGAAATGGTCAGTAAGTAACCTCATTCCCATAAGAGAATTCCATTTATGAAGAGATTTTTCGATTGTGAAAGTATACCCAAGATTACAAAGAGGTCTGGTGACATTGTTTTAGAAACTTCTAGTACAGACATCAGCCACCAGCTCAACCCCTTTGTGGCACTACTTCTTGTACTCTCATCCCCTAGGCATGAAGAGCATTTCATCCAGATAATGGGTTCTCCACACAGAACTACTCTCACACAACCATCATCACACTTAGTTAATTTGGAAGCCACTCTTCACCATGGTGCACTCAATCCCCTCATCCAGACTATTAACATCTCTATCAGTGATCTGGATGGGGAGGATCACAGAATCATAGAATACCAGGTTGGCCAGGACCTCTAGAATCATCTGATCCAGGTAGTCTTGGCAAAAGAGTGCACTCCCAGTAAATTCACAGATAACACCAAGTTGGGCAGGAATGTTAATCTGCTGGAGGGCAAGAAGGCTCTGCAGAGGAATCTGGACAGTCTGCATTGATGGGCCAAGGTCAACTCCATGAGGTTTAAAAAGGTGAAAGTTCCAGGTCCTGCCCTCATGACCCCTTAATATGAGTCATGCCCCTGGCACTTAGGGACATGGGTTAGTAGCACTGGCAGTGTTAGGCTTAGAGTTGGTCTTGATAATCTTAAAAGTCTTTTCTGATATAAAAAATTCTGTGATTTTATGGTACCCCAGTGTGAACTGGGAATTCATACCCTGAAGCTTTAGAAAGGGAAGGAGTTTACATAGAGGTTTGAAGAAAATAGTGCCAGGACATTTCTTTGTCCAAAGGACAGAGAGAAGACACTCTAAAAGCAGAGCACCAGTTTAAGGTGATTCTTGGCCAAAACTGCACCTGATGTGCAATTTTTCATCCGAGGCAGAACTCCCTCAACTTTCAGTGCTGCAGTCATTACAAAGTCCATGCAAGGCTGCCCAGTCATACAGGCTGAGCTGAATGCTGCTGCTGCTCCTGGGGTGAGGGTGACAAGTCCCCTTCAGGTTCATCTGCAACTGGAAGGGTGGGAGGACAAAAAGAGAATTGGAATGGAAATAAGCTAGAACGGAAAGATAGAGGAAGAGACACTAGGGAAACACTTTTTTTGGAGCTTTCACAAAAGCAAAGGGAGGAGAGACATGCCATTTCCATCAGCCCACCACTCCCAGAATCTTACTAGAGCCACAAGAAATAAAAGCAAACCAGGTCACAGTGATGCCAGACCTCCCCAGGTTACTATTCCAGTTCTTGCTGTCTGAAAAATCAATACTCAAAACACATGAAAGGCCAGATTGCAGCACTGTGCACTGCTAAACAACAACCCTAGATGAAAGGTCATCAAACAGGAGTACCTCTGATTACCATATAATATACTACAACAGAGCTAGGCAAGCCTAAATTGAAGGTTTCTTCCTGATGTTTACAATTCCTTAAGAAAGGAAAATATGCTGGAAATTTCAGGGGAAAGTACAATAGCATCTTAGTGTTCAGCAATCAACATATATTTACTGGATTAAAAAGTAAACTAAAAATTTACTGTGCATTCTTACATTATTCTTAATTTTCCTAAGATCTACTAAAAATGCCTACAGCCTTGAGAACAGACCTTTTTTTTGAGATTTCTGGTAAAAGCCACAGTAGATGTCACTGCCAGTTTACAGCTATAATGTTCTCTGGGGTATTAGCTGAAGCTGCAGGAAGGTAGAAAGGGGGACTCTGGCATTCTGTCACAACATAATTTGCTGATTTTTAAATAAACTTATTTGTTATCATGAACATTTAGAGACTTAGACTTTGTCTCCTTTTTTTCCTGGGTGATATTTAACTTACATTTCTGAACATGGCTTAAATGCTGTGGCGGGTGACAGAGTTGTGTTAAGGAACAGCAAAGTGTCCAACCTCAAACAGTGACAAGCTGCAGTGGTTGCTTTAGTCAGAGAGCAGACAACAGAGATGGTAAACAAACTAAACACAGTGTGCCATCAAAACCTTCTAATGATAAATAACTGGCAATTACCTAAACCATAGACCCCTGAACACAAGATAGAAAACCAGAGCACTGTCACCTGTGAACATTCAGCCTAATGAATTTGCCTCTTAAGATCTTGGTTTAAATAAAGGGGGGAAAGAGGATAATGCCCTTACTAATGAATCAAAAAAACTGAAAAATACATAAGTAAAGCAGTATCCCTTATAGCTTGGAGGTAAACTCAGAGTTATGAATACTATATAAGTCAAAAATTCACCAGCTATCAGAGTAAAAAAATGTGTAAGGTTCTGGCACTTACCAGGCTATTAAAACGTCAGGGCACTTTCAGAAAAAAATAAATTTTGTCCAGAAACTGCTGAAGTGGCAAAGGCAATGTTTACAATGCATGCTTTAATTCTGACTAGTCTCCCAAGCCAAATGCTAATTTTAATTAGGAGAATTTATTATTTTTATAAGTAAACCTTGACATAATTTTAAAGCACTACATTTAAAAGGGTGACAACTTAAACAAAATATTCTACTTTATCTCATTGGTTTTCCTTATCTTAGCTCCATCAACACTTTTCCAATCATTTTATTTTAATTTAGTAGTCAAGACATATATATTTTTTTCAGAACTTTTAAAAGTCTTGGTAAAAATTTCTGATCTTATCCTAATACAGACATGTGGTAATGGTACTTTACATGGTAAATGGTTTATAGAAGATAAGTGTTAATAAGAATTGAATTCTGTGAACTTTGCAGAAACACAGGACAATGTTTTCCAACTCAGCATCTAGAATTAAGGTCCTAGGTGTGAATTCAACTCTCTTCTTCATTTCTGAGTACAACTTTTTTAAAACATAGTTCAAATTGCCTCAAACACTTTAGAAAAGCTTTAAAACTTTCATTATCTTCACAGAATAGATTTCTACAAAGTTAAGAAATTTGTCTCAGAAGTCACATCTTTAGTTTTAGAGAGAGTTTATCTTAGATAAAAGATAAATATTTTATCGAATTATGTGTATTCACCTATTTAATCTTTAAAAAAAACAAACACAAAGTGTAAAAATCTACTTGATCTCTCTTAAAGCTAATTATCACCTTACCATTGAATATACTTCCTAAATTTCAGTCTTTGTTTGTAGAAATAATAACCTTTCTGATTTTTTTTTGTCATCAAAATATACTTTTAAATATTTGACTACTGATATTTATGGTATTGATAGACCTTCCACAAGCCCAACCTACCCTGTAAACTGGTAATTATGCATATTATTTAATTAATCTTATACTTTTTCTTGATGGACTAGTTTTCAAGACTAGGAGAGACTGGCTTAGATGTGTAGCATCTTATTAAATTTCCCTAATTTCTTTCCCATGCTAGTAATTTACATCTTTCTGTTTCCACATCTGTAAAAGGGAAATCTTATAACCTCTCCAGAATTCCCAAAGTTATTAACAGGAGACGCCAAGTCATCCACATGCACATAAAATTCTGAGATCTTATGGCAGAGTACAGCACACAAGTGGTTTTAATATGGTCTTGCAATACACCAAGCAATACATGAGTACCTCCTGAATAGAATTTCAGTCCAGAACGGACACTTTTATCGACTTTGTCAGCCTAAGTCAAGTGAAAAGTTACAGCTGGATCTTGCAATAATATACAGCATGTGAGAGTTTCTGAGGAGCCTTTGCTTTGCAACCCCAAAGCCCAGCACAAACCCTGCATCCCTGAGACTTACATAGCAAATATGTAAAAAGAGTAATACAGACCCAGACCTCCTGCTCCTGTGCTACAGCACTTTGTAGAGCAGAGGAGCATTTCTGAAATCCTCAGTAATAGCAGGTAAGAGAACCATTGCCTTTGCTGGAGCCCACAGAAAGAACAAAGTGTGAGACACTATTATTCTCATGAACAGACTGGAACATTTAGCCAAACTCCACTAATTTATGCCTGCCAGCACTGCATCCCAAACAAACTGTAAAAGCATTTAAAGTGATGCAATATGTAAAAAAAAAGTACATGAGTATGGCTGAATGAAGAAAACAGGACATATATTAGCAGTAAAAAACTAGTGTAGTGCATTTACTATCTGAAATTGATATGAGATGTTTGATTATTTCCATGGATCCCAGGCTGATTCCTGTAGTCATAGTTACACTGAAAACACAGTTTTTATGCAACTTGCAGTTGTCCATTTTTGGCACCGAGTTTACAAGATAAACACCTGCAATCCCTCAGTGCTACCTGACACACTTCCATCCCAGACCCTCCCTGCACAAACTTGTGCCTTCTAGAAAAGAATGACAGCATCTTAGTCAAATTTGAAAGCCATTTCAAGACCCAGACTGCTAATTTTGTTTAGAGGACTGAGAATAAAAGAATACATCTGTAAACTGTAGATCCAGAAATTGCAGCAAAAATTAATCCTGCTCTATTTGGGTAAAAAGGCTGACTTTCATCGTTTCAGTGAGAATAAAAGTATTACCACCACATTCAAATTATTACCTATGTACTGAACCAGCCATGACTGATAAATACTAAACAGTCTTTAAAAATATAGGAACATATTTATAGCAATTATCTTCAGCATGCTGCAAATCTTAAAATGCTGTTGAATGCTGCAGGGGTGTGACAGGAAAAAATACCTGACAAACATGCATTTTTCTTGAAATGGGTTCATGAAAATACTAAGCATTTATTTAGGGATAACAGGTGATCTAGAGACTTCATTACTATGGTCTTAAGTTTATAAACAAGGAAACTAAGCCAGAGTAATTCTGTACTTTTTTTGCAAAACCTTACCTTGCAATCTGATCTCAAGGTAAGCTGTCAAATATGTCATGTCACAGTGGTTTTGCACCAGGCAAATGCTATTACAGGGTATGAGGCAATAGGAAGTCAGGCTTCAGGGAGGCTTAGGCTTGCTCAAGGTCATAGAAACTGATGTCAGGTCTCCTGGCTAACAGCTCCCTGACTGAATCATCCTACCACCATTGCTGAAGAAATTCGTTTTATGAATGATAGTTAAGGATGTGTCAGCAGATTTATTATTATCCCAAGAATATAGTGATGTTTGAATAGAAACATAGATCATTAGCTACATTCTTCTAAATAATATTTTTCTTTAGTAATTGTAACCATGAAAGAAAAAGCTTTAATTTGGTCTACAATCTATGTGTGAGGTGTAGGAAGAAGTATTGCTCAAAAATGGAAGAAAGAAAAGTAGAAAGAGTTTTGAAAGAGATTACAAAATGGAAAAGTAGAAAAAGGTGATGAAAGGTCACAAAAAAACCTACTAAAAATGGTGAAGAGAGAAACACCTGCTAGTCACAAAGTTAAGCAAGCTTGCAGAAGATCCCTCCTCAAAAGCAAAGAGGCAATATTAAGGACATTCCACCATTCATTTCATGGCAATCTTCTGCTATGAAGGGATGGCAGCAACTTAGTGCATTATTCCCATAGATGAAAAAAATCTGTCTCTAGGACAAGCCTCAAAGAGACCACATCAAGGAGGCTTAAGGGGTGGCTTAGTTGGATGTGAGATTCCAGTTTCCAGGAGGAAGAATCTTTATCTGATAGAAACACATAGTGTTAAAAAAAAAAAAAAAAAAACAAAACCAAAAAAAAAACCACAAACAAAATTAAAATCCTGTTTTATCTTTGCATGAATTTTTGCTGAGTGTGCTCAAAGACATGGGTGCAGGCTGTACTGGAACTATTTGCCACACAGGTGCTGCTTTTTCAGTAGACATTTGCTTCTGCTGCCACTGCAGGGTGCTGGGGCTCATTTCAGAATTAGAAACAGGTAAGCAAACAGTTACATTCATCCCGTCTAGTAAATGCCACAAAGAGAGTGGAATAAACAAAGTCACTTAATTTCCAGAATAGTTTAGAAGTCCTGCTTGTGCCAGGACAGGCAGATTGCAAAGTTGACTGGTTTAACACCAGTTTTATTCCTGGCAGACCAGGGGGGCAGCAGCCCCAGGGATTCTCAGAGGGGTGAGCACACTGTTAGCCCTGCAAAATAGCCATAGCCACCATCCAAACCCTGCTCATTTCCACTGTGCTTCCATGCCAACTCTGGGGAAAAAAGTCCTGCTGCATTCTGCTGCTCAGAGAGCCAGAGAAGCCTGTGTGGTCAGCACAAGGGAAGCTGAACAGTGGCAGTGAAGAGAAGCAGGATGTGACACATGAGAAGATTGGACAATGCTAGCACAGTGTGAAGTGTGGAAGCCATCTGCCATTCCATCGTTGGGGAAATGAGAAGGAAATGCACAGGTCTCCAGGAGATTCAGACGATCCATCAGTAAGCATGATGAATATTGAATAATGGTGTAGTTTCAAACACAGTACACCATTATTTTCTTGGGGCTGTCTAGGGAATACACCTACTGTACACTGTCCTTGCAGACCTCCTGAATGGCATTCATCTCTTGTCAAATATGTATGTTTGTTTTCATACAATCACCTTAACATGGACCTACTGGTTCCTGCTGTTAGACTCTGAGTTAAGATGAAAGAGTTCCAAATTTCCTCCCTTCTGCAACATGAAGAACATGATACAGCCTCTTGGCCTGTTGTGATGTTCAGTGAAGAGTTAGACAAAAGTAATCTCAACATACAGGATAATTGCAATTTATACAAATAATCTAAATCAGTCACAGAAAACTCTCATCTTGCCTATGCCAGTTCAACAGAAACCTGACTGTTCTATAGACTTACCTGTACCCATTTCATCCAAGCACATTTGGCAACCAACCAAATAGTTATTCAGTACAGTAAGGGGCTTGTTACCAATCCTGTACCACTACCTCTTTTCAGTTATCTTTCGTCTTTTCTCCTGTTTCCTCTTGCTAAGTAGGATTCAGCACCACTAATGCAGCACATCTTCCTTTCTTGTTTTACCTGTGACAAAATTCATGCAGACTGAGTAACTCTCTATTCACTCTCCATATGGACACCTTCTCCTTTGGACACTATCCTATATATTGTGATTTGCTTCTTTATTATTTAATTCTGCAAGTTCCATATTGTATCAGAAAATCTTTCAGGATAATATTTGGGTGGAAATGTATAGCCTTAAAAAAAAGATGTGCATGATCCTTGTAACTATTGATTAGAAGATTGTTGTAGCTTTTGCTAGGACATAAGAAATTCTCTGCCATGCTGGAGAAAAGCCTCATTCAGGTCTCACTTAGGCCTAGGGATCTACTGCAGACAGTTGTGGTTATTTCAGTTTGTTTTTTCCCTTAGTTGTTATCTCAAGCAGAGAAGGATTTCAGAAGTACTTTCAGTTCAATGAGCACATGGGCAGGCTGGACAAAGGAAACACACAACTTGGCTGGTGTCCTGCACAGCAAATCCACACACCTCCACCCTCTCTATATTTTCATTTGGCATATGGCTCAAATTTAGAATTGGGCCTAAGAATCTACATTTTAAAATAATGAGCTTTGAAATAACCTGGTCTAAATTTTGCAAAATTACCCTTACTTTTAGACATTGCAAATCAAAATCTCAGATCTTAAATGCCCCTGGCATGGAATATTGTGCATTCCCATTCCCTCTGCCCAGCCACCCCCTGAGCAGCACACCCTCCCCCAGGTGCTTCAGAGCTGCTTTCTGCTGCACGCTCTTGATTGACTGCTCCTATTTCTGCGAGCAATGACCCCTGCTCATCATAATAGCAAATAAAACCTTGCTGAAAATACGAGGCTTGGAATCCTTCTCTTTCCAGAATTACTGGGAGGGAAATAGATGTCTCTCAAGTGCAGAGTCATATGCACAATGGTCTCTTAACAGTTGCTCAGAGGTCTTTTCCATTTTCACATAAATCTTTTTTATGTTGTACTCCCACTGACTAGTCATTTTATTTTTGGCTTCACTACAGTAAACTTAATTTAACATTACGTCTTTTTGGTAGTTGTTGGTGTGCTTTTATGACTAATGAGTTTTAGACAGGACATTCATAAAAGCAGAACAAAAGCATTTATAATGAGCATACAGTAAAGACAAGCCTATTTTTCCTCAGAATCATTGTATGCATGAGCACAAAAGAATGCAAAAGTTGCACATTAGGCTACAAATTCACAGTGGAAGGTCAGTCTCAAAAACTTCAATTGAGATCTCTAAGCATCAAATGAATTCTAGGATAGAACAATAACACATACTGTCTGTTCAAGCATGCAGCCATTTAGCTCACTCACCTTCTACCTTGACGAGCAATTATCCTACATACTGTGGGAAACCTACATGCTGGTCATGGCATTCACTGTTCACTTGTATTGTTAGGTTTGTTGGCTTGGCTGTTTCTTGTGGGTTGTTTTCTTTCTTTTTTTTTTTAATATGAAGTGTAGCTTTTAATATACTTCAGGTGTACTTCAGCCTTTAGCATACTTCAGGTGCTGGAGTACAGAATATTTATTGATTCCAAGAGAGAAGAATTGACACAAAGTTTCAAAGGCAGCTTCAGCTTCCACAGTTCAATGTTTTAGTAGACATGCATTCAAAAAGGTATTCAAAGACAAATCTTTCATGATCAACAAGATCTGGGGATTCCTTCTAGCTCTGCACATACAAGAACAGAATGGAGAAATGCACAGAAATATTTTGATGGAAACAAAACTAGATTAAACCCTTCTCTGTCACACTACGTATGAAAATGCATTCATAATCTCCTGGGTAGGAAAAAGGGTATTCTCAATTAGAACTGTAACACTGCTCCTACCTTCCACTTACTGAAAGAATTACAAGGAGTTAGAATATGACAATGACATAGGAGTTACGTATTTTTTAGGCAGCCCTGTTTACATACAAAGTGTGAAAAAGCCTTAGTTTCTCAACCATAGCAGAAATCAGTCCAGCTGGAAAACTATGGCTGCTACCCTCCATTTAGCCAGTAAATAACTCAAATACTTCTTTAATATCCAGATCTCAAGCCATTGTTTCATCCACAGCTTTAATTTTCAACAGTTCCAATCTGTTTCTCAAAGCTTTATCCTATTTTTTGCACATATACATAGTCACATCCCATCAAACAGCATCCATCAAATCCTCCCCATGTATGTCATGGGTTTGGTGGTGCTGGATGAAACTTTGCTGTGGACTGTGACTTCAGCTAAAGCTCAATGCAAGCTCTGAATGTTTTAACCTATTGAGTTCCCCTTGCATTTAGCAGCTTCCTGGTTGTCAATAAGGCAACTGCTCATCAGTTGTGTGTGAATAAAATCTGGGATTTCTGGCCAGGACTGCCTCTCACAGTAATCTACCAACTAGCAAAGTATGGGTGAGGAAAAAAAAAGTCAATTATTGGGCATATTTCTGGTAGTATCTGGAATATCTGAAGACAAACTGAACAGTCAGGAACTTAAGTCTTAAGCAAAATGATGCAGTCAGGTCACATTAGTGCTCTGATGGTGCATCACTGGAATAAAACTGAATGGTGACACTGCTTATAAGGCAAGAACACATCATGGTAGAGATCTCAACATACAAACACATATTCCATAATTTCACAGGGAAATGTTCCTGAAGTAACTACTGACCTTACTGAAAGGAATATTCCTCAGCTGACTACTAGTAAAAGTGTAAGATAATTATGGTCTCTATATTTGCAGATCTTCTAGCATTGTCTCTAAGGAAACTGATACTCAAGTAGAATTATTCCTTACAAGTAAATGTAGTCATATTGCATTTTGACAAATTCCACAACCAATTGTTCTGCTCTGAAAGACAAATGTCAAAATGATGTAGGACAGCATTTACCTGCAAGTGCTTACAAACATTGCTTAAGCCAATTGCATCTTGGGAAATGCTTTTATAGGTCTGGCAAATACTCTTTTGTAATTCATACTATTTAAATTATGAAGAGTTAAAATAGCATATAAGAAAGCCTATATCCTTATTACTATCTTAAGTGTTCAGCCTTGTTTGGCAAGCAAGAGTACATGTTTGTCATATTGCCTTTTAGTTTGGAAAAACATGTAGCTATTGGTTATTGTGACAGTTGGGAAATGTAAGTATTCAACCCATTTAACTAATAAGTTAGTATATGAAAAATCAACATTTATTTTCTCTTAATATAAAAAGCCTAAATATAAACAGCTTAGCTGCCTGTTTTCCAAAAGCATATAAACGGAAGGATGGATGCACCAATTGCATTAGCATGAATTAAAATTAAAATATGCACAGAATGTGAGGGAAAAAATCAGTGTGTTCATTCAACTCCTCCCCAGCAACACTACATAAAATCAAATATGTAATTTTTATATCTAACAGCATATATGCTCCCAAAAATATAAAATATTTTATTGATAATTTAGTTTAGTGCAACTGAATTCTGGTAACTTTTTTCTTCTGTAGAAAGAATTTACTTTGTTCACCTGCTTCCAGATTGACATTATGGAAGCCCTAATCCCATGCTCTATAAACCATGTACATCACAATTCTGAGTCACAATTAAAATGCTGGTTTGGAAAACAGAGAACACAAAGCAAATTATTTCCTGCACATGGTACATGATGGGTTGCCTGCACCATTTGACTTTATCAGGGTGTGCTAATTACTGAAAAGGAGATAATTACATAAATTCTGCTGTTTAAAGTGCAGGGACATTCCTTATCACTGCACAACACTTCAAGGCTGCAGAGGGAAAGGCTATTTTATAACTTAGATCAATGAAAAAGCGTTTCAAACAGAGAAGTTAGCATCAGAGAACTTACATAGCAGACTCCCTTCACTACTCTACAGCTTTCCAAAACCATATCAGTGTCTTTAGTTGCTGGTTTATACTACACTAAAACCAGACAGAATGCAAACCAAATATTAATGCATCCTTAGGAAGCGTGAACTCTCAATTAGAGTGTGACTTTGCCTATTACTCTGCTGTTTCATAGCATTTAGGGTGATGATTTATGATCCTACTTGGTCATTTGCAGGTAGGTGAAAATGTTTTCTACTTGTGCAGCTGGTTGACTGTAATTCAGCTCTGCCTTACAAACAATATAGCCACAGTTCACGCCTCCACGCCATGATTTCATCAAAAAGGTCCATTCAGAGCAACAAACATAGCCCTCTCAAGCTCCACCCTCAGAGATTTGCCATCATTTCTTGTCAAAACTAGGTTTCATAGCTTGAGTCCTCTGGTAACTGCAGCAATACAACTTCTGCATTACAGTTCTGCTGCCTTCAGCCAGAAAAAGACACAAAGTGAATGATTTTACCTCAGCTGTCAAAAGATTGTCTAGACATGACCTTGATACCCCTTCCTGATTCTTAACTTAGGCCTATGAACAGTACTCATCACAACTTGTCCATAGAAGGCTGAGGGAAATTGAATGTGCCACTTTTTGAATGAATGTAGTGGGTCTTATAAATTATTTCCATCCTTCCTCCAGCAAATTCAGCCCCCAACATTCCTATATTTTACCTTATAACTTTGTGGAGGGCTTTACACAATGCCTTTTCCAAATAGTTCTATGTGAAAAGGATGTTGTATTTTTTGCATCTGCTAACACACTTCTTCATCAACTGCATTATTTTCAATGCATCTTAAGAAAATGCTAACTAGAGTAATTCACTGAAAATTTCCAGTACAATTTCACATTTACTGTATAAAGCTCACTTAGAAGTCCATTGGTCTGCCTGGTATAATTGTAGCTCACAGAGTGGAGGCAAGTTGGGTGAAAGTCTAAGCCACTCCAGGAGCTGGTATAGGGGAAGCTATGAGCTGCAAAAATTATGTCAGCCCAAGAACTAGACTGTAGTCTCCTAGAAGGTATTTCATTTAATAGCATTTCAAAACAAACAAACAAACAAATAATCTCCCACTTCATGTTTGTTTCTTGGCCCATTAGAGCTCTAGTCACACCACCCAAATCAAAGAAGGCAGAGGCTTGGACTGGGAAAATGAAGAACTCGCCATGGTAGGAGGAGAACAGGATTGAAACCATCTAAGGAACCTGAATGTGCACAAGTGCATGGGACTTGATGAGAGAAATCCACAGGCCTTGAGGGGACTGGAGGATGACTTGAGCCAATGGCACTGTGGTACTTAATTGCCAGCTGGGATTAAACCATGACCCATCTCTTTGTATGTCTTTGCAGGAAGCCACAGTTTGATTCCCACAACAGTCACAAAGTCAATTACAGACACCCCCACAAGGTAATTCATCCTTATTCTCATAAGAACAAAGAACTATGATTTTAACAGCATGAACTGCCTGGAGATAACCACATTTCTCCCTTGATTGTAGAAGGAGAGAGCCTGTCACTGAACCCCTGTGCTTGAGCAGGCTTCAATATTGTAGCTGACTGAGCTGGCAAAGATCCTCCATGGGGCTCTCATCCATCTCATTCTTCTAGCTTTTATTCCAGAAACTGAGATGGGTAAAGATTTTTGGTTTTATTCTTTTGGACTTGAAACCACCAGTAGATTGTGTATCTGAGATACACAATCTGAAGAAACTTTGCGCTTGTTGGCAATTCCACCTCAAGAAACAAAAATAATTTCTGGCTTTGCAGTAGATTAAAAATATATTACCAATCTCAGACATATCACAGGTTGGGCACAAAAATCCAGTGACAATTTCAAGAGAAATATAATATGTACTTAATCATTCAGGCAGCCTCATTGAGTTCCACTGATTTTTGATTAAGCAAAACAGACAGACAAACACAACAAATATTGTTCTTCCAATCAGTGGCCTCTACCTGAAATCAGTGTTTCTGTATTACACTGGATTTAAAAGGCCCTTATGAAGAGAAAATTCTTATTTCATTAAAGCCCTGGTGTGCTTGTGTTTCCCATTGTACTTTACAATTCTTGCCATTTAAATCACAGGCACTTTGGAGACATAGAAGGGCTGGTACCATGGTTTTTTTTCCTCAATCATTTTTGTTCCTGTTGCTTCTAATGTAGCATCCATTGTAAATACATTGGTGGGTCGATTTTGCTCTCACTTATAAAGTCCACTTAACCTTCCCAGGTTCCAGGAAAAGCATTTTGTTTTTTCATAATGATGCAGGAACATTTCCTAAGAAAGCTCAAGGAGAGGGGTTTTTAAAATGTATTTAATTAAGGTTCTACACAGGATAAACATAATTATCGATGACAGCCTGCCCAATCCCTATACTTTATATTAAGGAACATGCAAAGAACCTTGTGCATTAATGATAAAGTGTTTTAAACTCTTATTAAAGAGTTATCCATTATTATTATCTTATAGTCCCAGAATTCATCGGGATGTGTGAAAACCTACAGAATTTCCTTTTTCATTTGCATGGAAAACACTATGAAAGCTTGATTTCCAGGAGTCATATGAGTCAATGACCTCATAAGGTTTCCGCGTCCATCAAGGTTTTTGGTTTTTTTTCTGTCTGTACTACTCAGGAACAATAAATATCTCATTTCTGTCACAAAAATGCACCAAAGGTGATCTTCACCATTGCGAAAATCAGTTTCCTTTATTTTGAGAACCTGTAAAACACATTTCACATAGCCACGGAATCTCACCTGCACTACAAAAATTACTTTTTTGCCACATACCTTCTTTTTGTTGGTGGAACAAATGTAGAAATTGTCAATAACAGTGGCAATCCCAGGCTGTAGATTCAACTTTGTGTATAATGTCCCAAAATCTGAAGACCTGAAAGAAATCAAACATCTGTAAGTGCTCTCTTCTAAAGGCTTCAGCATTGTAACTCTGCAAAGAAAACCCCTCTCTGTGCACCAGCTGTCCATTTTCAATGCTTCTCTGCCATCCTTTTGTTCTTTTCAGTTCTCATTAGCTACTAAAAGAAACCCACTACTATTAAGAAAAATAGTTTCTAGGTTTGAATAAAACGGGGTAGTTCTGTCTTTACTTTGAAGCTCTCTGCAGTGCTAGTTTAATTTTTTCTGTGCAGTGACAGAAGTCTGACATATATACCTTTCCATTACCACCCACAAGGTGGAAAAAAAGAGCTATGAAGAGCACAGGTTCATTGGCAAGTACTAACAGCACCTCCTCAGCTATGCAGAAAAAGAAGAGTTGACTTCAGAGCTTGCTGTTGCATAAGAGAAGAATTTGGCCCAAGATCTGGAAGACTCACGTTAGACCTCTAGAAGAATTAATACTACATAAAGGTATCCCATGCATTCCTCCAGCTCTTTTACAGAGGATCACTAAATTTTGAATTAAAAAAATGAAAGTCAGTAATTTGGCCATCAGTATGTCACACATACATCTCCATGAGTACTTCAGATGTGGGCACTCTGCAGAATTTTTTCCATATTTCTGAAGAGCTGGCAGTGAAGCATGACATCCGTGCTCTGCAGCTGTATTGCCAATGTCAATTATAAAAAGAACGGGCAAATAAGATGTTAGTTTAAGAAAAAGTTAAAGAAATTCAGAGCAAGTCTCATCCAAATTTAAATCACTTTAGATGAAGCCTTGCTTGTTCTGTTTAGGATCAAATTGTACCATATGTCCTCTCCATATTTACAGTTACTCATTTTGCATTTGAAAAGGGACTCAGACAAATCTAAGGCACTAGTCCCTCCTTCACCAAGAAGCACTCCCTAGGACAGAGAGCTGGTGTGAGGACTTCCTGCTATATGCACTTTCCTCTCCCTGGAGTAACAAACAGGACTGAAGATACCTTGCCCAGGAATTCTTCATCATCCCATCCACTGGGACCATTCAAAATCTCTCATGTCCAAGAGAACCAAGGCAAGACTGTCCCTCTCAGTGTGACACTGCACTGCCTGTGCAGAGATTTCTGCCCTGTAGCCTAACCCCTTTCTACCTTGTTCATTGTTCCCCAGCAGTTTCTGCTGCCTCATGCTCCTCACCCAGAGCAGTCCCTGCTGAAGTTTGTAGGAGCATGACTGAGTACAATGAGAGAGAACAGTGAAAACCCAAATCCCTAGCTGAGATGTTGAGAAGTAGCCACTGCCTGAGGTCTCCTCCAAGCCATGTGCAGCAGGTTATTCCCTGAAGGGCTGGTGCCCCACAGAAGGCTGCCATGAGCATCCCACCTATGTCCCAGTGCCACCCAGAATGTCACTGAAGCTGGAGGGCATATTGTGTGAAGCCAGAGGCACTTCCTGTGCTTTCACCAATCCAGCTTTCCACAAGATACAGGAACTTTGAGCTGTGTCATGGAGCAGCTTTCTGTGTCTTTGGCACCACCAAGCATAGTGGGCAGGCAGTGATATGCCTGCAACAGGTCCTAAGGAATACCAAGAAAGGTTCATGTTTACCTTGTTTTTCTACCTTCTCCACTACTTAATAACCCAGGTGGTGATGAGACTATGACACTAGGCCATCCTACCAGCCTAAAGGTGAGAGTTTAACCATTTTATAGCATTATCTGAATGGATTTGATCTGGGTTTTTTCCCCCACAATGTTGCTTTCTCTGCAGATATACAGCAATGCATTAGAGAATTAACTAAGTCATAGCAATTCAATTTTGATAAATAAATATGTAGATATCAAACACATACAACTGCAGTATACAAGTGAGCATTCAGCACAGAACTAATTAAAATTCTAAGGGGAATAGAATGGACAGTGCTAAACCTAATTTGCCAGTGGTATTTGACAGAAATTAAAGCAAAGACTTAAAATACCAACTTCAGACAGATGTACTGAAACCATGCAGAACAAGTATGTATGATGGTAATATAACTTAGTCTATTCTCTTTGAGGGAGGAATATCAGGTCGGTGGCTAGCCTAGTAATAACATCCTGAAATAATTCTCTGAACCTTAAAGATGATTCAATTTACTTTGAAGAGGCAGTTCCAGGATTAATACAATAGGACCACTGGAGAGTGACACTGTGTGAGGGACACCATGGCAACTGTGTGAAAGAGTATAGGCAGGAAGCCCAAAAAAGATAAGCAAGTTCCAAGATAAAAAGTTCCAGTCCAGAACTTTCTCTTCTAATTCTCATGACTTATAGAAAGTACTGCAGAGAAAGAACAAGTTTTAACAAGAGAGCACTAAGATAACTACGGTATTTTCAGACAAATGTAATAGAACTATAATTTATTTTTTTTCCCAGATAAAAATTAGCAATCTCAAAGGAAAAAAAGAAATCCAGTTCCAGCCTTAGAAAATAAACAACTGTATCTTCCGAAAAGTACACCACCCCTAAGCAGGAAGACCATGACTGGAAGAAGATCTGTGGATCTATGGAGAAATGTATTCTAACTTCCAAATCTCTTTTACTATAGCCCAGACTTGAGAGAGCCCAGGAATGTCACCTATCCTTTGAGACATTCACACTCCAGAGGACATAGCTCAAAGACATAATTCAAGGGAGGCACTGTGCAAAATAATTGGTTTTCCAAATCTACTATAATTCAGAGAAAACAGGCCACCTCGACTTTTTCACCTAAGATATAACTTCCAAGTCTTGACTCTGCATATATAAAGAACTAACATTTTGTAGCATGCAGCTACAACAGAATATCCTTTAATTGCACTACTGAGTTGCAGACAGGGTTGGGGAGGATGAATTCTGCAATCCCAGTGCATCCCTATTTCAATATGTATTTCAACATGTACTTCGTACAAAATTAAGGAGAGGAGGAGCCCTTTATGGTTCTCCAGTCTTAGTGAGATTTTTTTTTTTCTGTTAGGAACCAAACTCATGCTGTGTCAAGAATGTTAAGGAGATGGAAAAAGCCCACATAAGTAATCTGTTTCTATCAGGATAAACATATTCTCTTTTTTTCCCCTAAAAATCATGAAAAGATACTTCAAGTTATAATAGAAAGAGGATACACATGTACCTGATGAGAAGAGTAAAACTTCCTCTTATACCATGGTTTATTTGAAGTGGCAGCACAGCAGCAGAACTCTATAAACCAGAGCAAGAAGTGTACAGACTGCCTTTGTAAAGAAGGGTCTGACCTGCAGTTCTAAGTGATCTGGACACAGTTAATTAGAAGTTTGGCTTTATGTGAGACATTGCAGGGGAAGCTGCTTCCTGCTGCTGTGTATCCACCTGTGCACTACAGGCTACAGATTACAAGGATGTTTCTTCATTGAGCAAAACTCAGTAGAGAATTCACAGGAAACACATCTTCCAGTACTCAGGTGAAAGAACCACTGGATGATGGGACAATTTGATTACTCACATACTGATGCAGACATCACACAGCCTGAGCCTGACAGCTTGTGGCTGGGTAGGAGCTTCTTTGGAAGTAATGTACATATTTCTGCTGAAATATATGCTAGTCTTTTTTTTTTTTTTTAATGGAATAAAGTTCTCACTGTAAGAATAGCATGTTCAGATAACAGTCCTCAAAATCATACAAGCACAGACATAATTAGGTCTATTTAGCTTAATATTTTGAGCTCAAAAAAACAGTTAGGAAAATTTCCAAATGGTAGAGAAATGTACCTTAATGAAATAAAACTCCCAAAGCCCCTAAGCTCTGTGTAAATTTGGGTCTCATCCTCAAAAATGTAACTTTTTTAGATTTGACCTAAAATAAATCTGTGTCTAACATAAACTGGAACTGTGCCTAAACATTGGATCTGGATATCTTCCAACAGAAATATGGAAAAAGAAGAAGAAATTTAGCAGATATCAAAAGAGACATGAACCAAATGATTGCCTTTCTGAACTTCACTATCATTATACAGCTCTCCCCTGGTGACTCACACCTATGATTCAACATTGCTCATTGTTAGTTGTTTTTCCAACTTTTTTGTCATATTTAAAAGTAGATATTTAAAAATATATAAGAAAAATTAAAATTTATATATTAAGATGTTAATGAAAATTCTTAGAGAATGCTTCCTTCCTTTTTTTTTTTTTTAAATGAAGAGACACACAAGAAAGAGAATTGTTTGAACACTTAACACACATCTTCATCAGATTTCCTCTACTTTTTCTTCTTGAAGACTAACTCAAGATCCATTCTAGTCAAATGAGTCATATTGTACAAGCTCCATTAACTTAAAATCCTGGAATACAATAATGAAGATATTTCAAATGACTCATGGATTACTTAACTGGTGAAACAAACAAACAAAAAGTCTTTGAAAGAAAAGAATACAAAAGATCTGCTGGCTTAGATAATTGGCAAATTGTTGAAAAAAGTTCAATTGAGATGCACATTAGAGAATCAAGGAAGAATGGATCTGTACATAAAACTCACTCGACTGCTTCTCACTTGATTTTCTCCATTTCTCTATTGCAAATGTTATCTTCCCACCTTCCCCTCCTTTCAGTCAGCAGAATAGTCTAAGATTTACAGCATGAACTTTAAAATGCAGGAGAAATTATATTAGGTTCTTGATCTGTGACAGACTTACATCTAACAGTAGGATTTCCTTTGTGCTCTGGTCCCTCACCTGAATAATAGAGACAACAGTCGACTATATCTCAAATATCTGTAAGGAAAATAGATAACTACAGCAAAGTAATGAAGAACTGGCTGATGGAGTATCTAAAACAGATACATCAGACGTTCCAACAACAAATACCAGAACAAACCTACTGAAAGGGAAGAAACCAGAGGAATATCATTAAAGAAGTGGAAAACTAACTCATCTTCACTTAAACAGCACAGAAGCCTTCAAGCACTTTTACACATCCAATGTGGAAATTGCAGAGGCTTTGATTAGCCTCATAAAATCCCTTCAAACGGAACCAAAAACCTCCAAAACCCCAAAGACTTTCTTCAGAGTACAAACACATTGTAACATTGGATTCCAACAGTCAACTCATATATTGAGGAATTCATGCAGATGGAAGTTTCTTCAAAGGCCGTGGAAGAGTAGGACTCCTAGCAATCCAATTAACAGATTACTAATCAGCTATCAGCTTTGCTGGAGTACTTTTTGGAAATACCTCTCTCTCTACATTCCAGAAAATTGAGCCTTTTGGAAATTACATGTTTTTCCTCCCAAAAGCAAAAGTATAGAAATGCTTCTTCCTTAATCCACTTTTACACTAAAGAATCAATGCTGTAGGCAAGAGATAACATATAAATATTTTAGTAACTTCATATTTAGGCAATAGAGGGTTTACCTTCTTTTCCCAAAAACACTAGAGATGAACATGTCCCATTTTCACTTATCAATTATTGATATCATATACAGATTACATATCTGATAACAGAGATATTTTTAAGAGCTATTGGTAATCCCAACTGCCCTTTTAGTTGAACTGAACTGTTCTGCAATGCTCTGCTTTGTACAGGATATGGTGCAACTTTGCATTTATACAGTTATAGAGACTCCTTCCAATAATTACAGGTATTAATGTCCATATATATTTGATTGCAAATTGCTGACCTAAAAAGTTCCACAGGGAAAAAAAAAATAACCCAAAAGACTGCATTTGCATCAAGTGAAGACTCAAAGAGGATCATAAACATCACATATTTTAAAATTGGGCTTTAATTCAAAGCATTAAATATACCAAATCAACTGGCCACAGTGGAGGGAAAACCAGTCCTCTGCAGCCAACAATAAAAGCCAAGATTACCATGGCAGGTGACTTTAGGGAATTAAATCTCTCCTCAGGAGCTCTGGCTGCTGACACAGTGACGAATAATACAGGACCTTATTTTGTAATGCACACAGTCCTCTGGTACCAAACCTGACTGGGCCCCAGGCTGGCATGCCAGGCTACAATCTCCAACCCTGATGGTGCAATTACCTTTGAAGAAAGTGTTTTGAAATCCGTGTTTTCCAGGAACTATCCTGTCTCAGAGCTGTCTGGAGCCAATGCTTCGCACAAGTACAGAACCATTCACATTTTCTAATGAGACAATGTGGACAGTGATAGGCAGAGCTCTTTGTACAGATGGGAGTGTTACTTGATGGAGATACATGAATTATACAATATGTACTTATATATCATTTTTTCCCTCACTAGTATCTTCTGTCATGCATTTATCAGGTACTAGTTTTGGTTAATTGCTTCATCTGCACAATGCACACACATACATGCTCAAACTACAGTAGTTAGCAGCATTGTGTCTTTAGTACCTACTACATACTTTCCTGTGGTGTATTTAAATATTCCTGCTCTGTGAATCTCACTGTACACCATCGCAGTTATCTTTTGCAGCCCTTCATTAGTCCTTCAATACACCACAAACATCCTGCTCATTAGCCTATAATCACTCTGCTTATCAGTTACATTTTCAAGCTCCTCATTACCCTGCTGCACAGCTCCAACAATTAGCTTTTATATTCTACAGGCTGACAAAACATCACATTAGCTTCTATTAGCGGCAGCCGTCTCCTTCCCTCTCACAAAGTGTTAGTTTAGGTCAGACACCTATTCTGAAACTACTGCCTGGGTGCATTAATTCCATCACCAACACACAGCACTTGCTGACAGTACATCTTGGAAGGTACAGCCTGTAGCCACGCTTGCAGTACACAGATACTTGTGATGAATCCTCTCAGCCATGAAACAAGCAGTGTCACAGTGACAAAGCAGACAAGACACCGCCAGCAAGACAGGGTTATGTCTTACTTTTGCAAAAAGTTAAAGCTCTGGGTTATTTCTTCCTTAGCTTTGCAGCCATGGAAGAGTTGGGGCATGTTCTGGATCACGCTGCCCTCAAGGGGCACAGGGGTATATTAAGGTGTTTGGGGGCAAATTAAAAATTTCCCCACAATCATTCAACCCCAGTCATTTGATCCTGTTAGAAACAAACTTATTGAAATAATTCACAGTCAAATTAACGGTTTGGAAGTCTTGCTTTTGGATAATTTCAATAATGCTGTTTACAGTCCCTTCCCACGACCAGTTCCAGTGACTTATATGAGGGAGTAGAAACAAGAATGAAATTCTGGGAAATAAGGAAAGATCAATTTCTTACCACACTTTCTTCACTGAATTCAATGTATTGTGTAACTAACAGTTAGTATGCAAGCATTTATCCCCAGAAACAGCCCTGTGTGGATTCAGTTTCAGCAGCTGCAAGTCCAACACTGCATTAGTAGGTCTCAGCAAGGAACAGAGTGTATCATGGAGCATTTGGGAGGTTTGCTATTGAGAGATTTAACTATTTAATTACTACCTACAAAACAAATTAATACTTCCTATGTAATGCTAACTTCCTTTTACCTATTTAAACAACCATCTTTGGAAAAAAAGGTTGGGTTTAGTTTTGGTGGAGTATTTGTTTGTTTGGGGTTTTTTTTGTTGTTTTGTTGTTTTGTTTATTTTGTTCTGTTTGGGGTTTTTTTGGTTGGTTGGTTGGTTGGTTGGTTTTGTTTGTTTGTTTTTTGTGGTTTGTTTGTTTGTTTTTAGTTTAGGAAAAAGAAGTCTTTGTTGCTAAAATCCAGTCTTCCAAAATTATGCTTACTAACTATATTGTCGGAAGTGGAAACATACATATATTACATATATCACTTCTAGTATGATTTCTCTTTTATGAGTGTTGTGAGGGGAAATGATTAATTACAAAGGAATTATTTCTTATCTCACATACTTGTGTGCTTTGAGGAAAAGAGATGGTTCAAGAATATTTTCTTGAGGTTTGCAAGGAACATTAAAATTTTCCACCACGGAAAAATGCTAGGCATTTCCCATAGCCCAGGCTTTTTATTTAAACCACTAAACACAGCTGAAATATTTCTGAAACAACTTTGTTTTCAGGCAGGCAGCTTCTTGGAAGGCAAGAAACATGTTGGGATATATGAGAGAATTTAGCCTTGTGCTTTTTTTGACCAGAACAGCAAATTTTCTTGTAATCACTGGATAGAACTGGTTGGAATAGGAACATTTACAAAATTTAAAAAGTACTGATAATAACTTAATAAATTGAATATGTACATTCACATACAATTATCTATTCCTCTAGCAATGGGCTCTGCCAACTATAACAGTCTTCTACTCACTCTTCAGTAAGTAGAACTCTTCTTTGACTCCAATTTTAGCAGTTTTAGCTTTTGCTGCTGAAGTGCTGACCTCCATTTTATGATTGCTGTGGGGGAGGTGAGAGGGAAAATAAACTATATGGCCAGGTGCAGCACTTTATAAAAAGGTAAATGAAGTCAATGTTTTGTCAGTAATTTGACTGTAGTATTCTGCACCTGAAGCCAAATGATTGGCAAAACTAAAGGAATAACTGGACATTTTAAAAATAATAAAAATTCTAAACAATAAATAAATAAATACAAAAAACCAGACTCTGGAAATGTATCAGAGACTGACTGTTGCCTACTGTGATTTTTCTGGCATGCTTCTCTGAAACTGCAAGTACATATCCGGGATGGAGGCTGGGCAGTGCTCAGATGCAGCTCAAATTCATCCAAGGTTGTTGGTTCCCATGTCCCCAGTGTCAAATGAGTGATTATTTCAAGTTATGACAATTGCACCAGAACATAACCTTTACAAGGAATTTTAAAGCACTGTTCTGAATTCCTCTCCTTCAAAAACAGTCAAAACAATCATCTGCCTCACCCATGTCTGCCCACAAACAAGATTGCTATGATGTGTCTGAATCATAAAAAACACTCAGATAGTTAAACAAAAATCAGGTTTTCCTAATAGCATTTAAAATCACTGTGTGTCTGTGCTGCCTGAGCTGGCAGTGTGCAGAACACAATGGGAAGCATGCAGGTAGGAATGGGAGGAGGCACATCTCAGGGTGCTGCAGCAACCAGGGACACCAGGGGATTCAGAGACTCACAACCACTTCAGCAAGAGTGGTTTCTCTTATTTGCTAATGACCCCAAATATAAACTCCTAACAGCCTTCGACAGTTGCTGAAGACGCTTTATTATTTATTTATTTATTTATTTTGTTTAGAGCTTTCAGCAGCCCAATTTCCCTTGCAGTCATTCTCCTGTAACTGCAGTGGCACCTGTGGGGGGCTGAGCCCATCAGCTGTAGTTTGGCCTGCTGTTGAACTTGGCAATCCAGCAGCACATAAAGCCCCAGCAGATGTTTCTGCTTTAATAGCAGCTCTTTCAAACCCTTGGCCAGACATAAATCCAAAATAGATCCAGAAAAGAGACAAACAGTGCCACCATCATGGCTCTTAAAATTAGGAGGCAGAACTAGTCTTTTCTGCAGGACTCTGAGAGACCATTAGCAGCAGAAGGTGTCGGAAAGTGTTCCCATAAATTATGCTGACAGGTTAAGAGGGCCAGCCACAGCAAATGCAGCACATTTTGCACCGTGTCACGGTTTGCTAGGAAACAGAATCCGAAGACAAATACACGCATTTACACAGGAGTTTCCAAACTAAGATCACACTTCATAGCAACAAGTACAGGAAGCAGCCAATTTTATGGCCATTAACACCTCCACATGGAGCTATGGCTCTTCCACGCCATGTTAGTGAACATTCCAAAAATAAAACAGCAATGCAATGACCCTTGGTAGAAGGGATCTTCTGAATACATGCCTTGCTGGATCTATTTTCTTAAAAGAAAGCTGCACTAAGAGTGTATTCACAGCTGCCACTGTGCTTTATGGGAGAGGAGTTGATATATACCAGGATGACATCCTAATACATCCACTCACTTGGTGATGACTAACTGCCCCTAACAGAAGCCTGGTCCAACATAAATTATCGGGATGTAATTTCAAATGCGATTTAAAACAACCCCCACAGAATAATTCTCAGCATTCAAAACAACTCAAAGCACTGAAGGAGCTGAAAATTTCAATCACATTCTTGTTTGACATTAAAGGAGACTAGGAAGAGAAAAAAGTGACCCAGTGTCTGAAAAGGAGTTCTTTTGTGGGAATGAAGGTTATTACTTGTTCTTCTGCTTCCTCTATCATCTACTACTCAAGCTCAGATGGAGCTGCCAGTAGTGGACATAGCTCTGGGGCTGTTGGGGTGTCTGGGCTCTCTCACTGAGGCTGGGACAACAGGAAATGGGCTCCTTCCTTGCACAAGTCTTCCGGTGGTCGAAGGTTCACCAAGAGAACAACTGCAGATGGAGGCTAGAAAAATTCACAGTGTCCAAGAAGATGGGAAAGAGATCCATGGGATGATGGCAGCAAGTTTATAGGTGATACAAAGCTGTGAGGAGTGGCTGATATATCAGTAATATATCTTGTGGAGATACAGGCAAACAGGAATCTCATAAAGCTCAATAAACTGAGGTAGAAAGTACTGCACTCAAGAAAAATAACCCCATGCACCAGTACATACTGGAGGCCAACAGGCTGGAAGGCAGCTTGGCAGAAAAAGCCCTGGAGGTCCTGGTGGGCATGAAATCAAACCTAAGCCAACAAAGTGCCATTGCAGCAAAGGCAGCCAGCTGTCTATAGCTGAATCAGGAAGAACATTTCCAGCAGGGTGAGGGAGGTGAATCCTTCCCACTCAGCACTGCAGAAATACAGCTGCAGTAATGTGGCCCCTCAGAATGAGAGGAACAGACATACTGGAGGACACCCAGCAAAGAGCCACAAAGATGATTAGAGACTGGAGCATTATCACAAAGGGCAAGGCTGAGAGAGCTGGGGCTAGTCACCCTGGAGAAGGCTCAGAGGAGACTTTATCAATGTATATAAATAATTGATGTGAGTGTGTAAAGACGGAGCGAGACTCCTCTTTGCAGTACTCAGTGACAAGCCAAGAGGCAATGGACACAAACTGAAATACATTAAACTCCATTTAAACATGAGAATTTTTTTGGTTGTTGTTTGTTTGGGTTTTTTTGTTTTGTTTTTTTGTTGTTGTTGTTTTTGGTTTTGTTTTTACCATGAGGGTGGCTGAACAGTGGAACAGGCTGCCCAGGGAACTTGTGGTATCTCCATCCTTGGAGATACTCAAAAGTCAGCTGGTCAAGATCTAGATCACTGTGCTATGATGAAGGGGGCTGGATTCAATAATGTCAAAGAGCTCCCTTCCAACGTCATTTAATTGTGATTCTGTGATTCTTGTGATTCTGCAGTTACTGAAAGTTAAATTACATAATTTGACTTGGTTGAAGATACTGTGCATCAAAAGTAATTTTCTGTAGACAACCAATACAGTTAAAGCATCACCAAATCATAGAAGGAACTTCACTGCATATCACTGTATATTTGCTAGGGAATCCACAACTTCATGAACTAAAACCAAAAACTTTGTTACTCTGCTTTAAGTTCAGCAGAACTGAACTCTGCTTGGAGTGCGCTTGTTCCAAAGAAGTTCCTAACTGGCAGCACTATTGGTTAAGCCAACAAAAGAAACCTTCACATTTACTGGTAAGAAAAGTGCTTAAAACACAGAGCCTGCACAATCTTTGGATGTGAAGTCTGAAATTAAAGTTATATCCCAAACTCTACATTTGAAGTCTGAAAAGTGGCACAAAAGCATTTAGATAAAATGTCATTTTGTAGTCATATAGCTCAGTCTTATTCAACTGCCCAAAGTAGCCAAGCTTAAATGAAAAGGAAAAAAAAAAAAAAAAACACGCTAAACCCCACTTTGGGGAATTTAACCTATGAAAGCTTTGGGAAACCTTTTGGTACATGCAGTGAAGCCTCCAGTTCACAGGGAAAGTTCAGCATGACATAGCTACTCTACAAATAAATGCATAGATCCCAAATTCTAGCCACTAGTCTCATTAGACATGTTTTATTAAATACCTTTTACACATGACTTGGAAACCAGCTCTATCTTACACCAGTAAATTAAAACCCAACATGCCAGCATTTGGGAAGAGACCACAATACATTTGCTGTTCTTATTTCCAAGTCATATCCACTCCAGGGCAGTTTTTTTCAAAGAAATCCAGATTCCAGCTATCACTGGGGAAAACAACAATAAGGTGGTCAGAAGGAGTCACTCAATGCCTACTGCCCTACATTTGTGGAAAATCCCATGGAAAACCACAGTGCCATCTGCTCTCCTTCTCATAAAATCATAGAATCGTGTAGGCTGGAAAAGACCTCTAAGGATTATCAACCAATGAACCATTAACCCAGCACTGCCAAATTCACCACACGAGATACATTTACATATATAAATATGCATAAATTTAAATGCAATATAAATATGTGTAAATTTATATGTAAATGTATCTTGTGTGCAGACTGGATCAGACTGGATCTCCAGGTTGAATTGTTTTCTTTTTACTGAGACAAACTGTCACTATAATAATGAGATAATGACTAAATGAAAAACCTTCACTACATATCTTAAAGACACATGTATGATTCCTTGATTGTTGAATGCATCTGAAATGCTTTATGACACAGGCATTTTAAATTTTCTCTGATTTTTAATATCCTTGCTAATAACAATGAGATATTCCATTTTGTTGTTTCTATATATTTACTTAGTTGGTAAAGGCAATTCCTTCTTGCAGAGCCATCGGTCTAACTTTAGACTGTGTCCTACTATTAAAGTGGGAGACTGGCTGTATTTAACATTACCATTTATTAACATTTAACCCTGTAGAAAAAGTGCTACAGAAAATTTAGGGAAGTAAAAGATAGTGGCACCACAAGCTTAAAAATGCCAAAACCTTTCAGCATATTGAAAGTCAAAAATGACCTAACTTCTGAGCATGTATTTGTCAAATGCATTATCAGTGAATGTAATAATTGAATTTTTTTTTAATGTCTGTAAGTTACCATCCTTGAATTATTAACACTAAAACATGATAATTCTTAAACTAAATTTAACCATATTGCTTATTTTAGTAACTTAAATGTGTTCACTACACATTTAAGTTTAGTTATTTAAAAAGTTCAGTCCATTTTAACATAATAAATATTATCTATTTCTAATTTTCAGAAGTAATAAACTCTGGAAGAGGTTCTCCTACAGGAGACAACCATATTTCCAGGTCATATGTAATGGTTGTTCATCATTAGCTACTATTCCAAGGATACCAAAATGGACATCATGCACATATATTTTCCAAGACACACTTTTGTCATGTTCTGATCTCTTTTCTTTATTAAGAATTTGCTAGTAAAACTGATTGATAGGTAGTCTTATTGCACGAGGAGGATGTGTCATTCAACTCTTTGACCTTGTCTTCACACTAACAGTCAAGTGTCTTTGAAATGTGTTTACTTCAGAATTTACAAGAGCTTTAAAGACAGGATGTCAGCACATCTCAGGTTTGAAAAGATCTAATAATAGTGAATGAGTTTGGACAGTAGGGTCATCAGTAATGTACTTTAAGAAAGAGAGAAAAATTTCATTCTTCCACTTTATAGTTAAAGACAAGTAAAACCATTCTTAAACTACCCTGTGATTTTTTTATTGGTTTGGTTGTTTTGTTTTTTTTGGATGGAGGAACATTATTTTTTGAGACCAAGACAGGCCACATTAAGATGAAGACAGATGCAAAACACTTTCCAGAAACAGTTACAGAATCTATAAAGCTTTTTCTTACTGAGCAAGTTCTGGGCAAGTTTGAGAAGCAGTCTCAAAGCTGGTTTGCTCTTTCATCAAGATGTACAATGTATAGAACTGAATTTTTCCCTCTGTCACTAACATGGAGCCAGCATTCCTGCACTTCAGAATCACAAGACTGAGACAGCTAGACTTAAGGAGTGTGAAGGAGGATGGAAATATTTTCCAGTGGTAATACTTTCCTTCCTTCCTTAACATTATTGCATTAAAAAATTACATATGGCAATAATTTTCTTTTGTGTTTCCTAAATATTTGCATTGCTGCATAACTGTCTCAGAAGGAAAAGTGATCTTTTGTTCCAATTTAGAGCAGAGTGCTAACGATGCCAAGGTTGTGGCTTTGACCCCTGTGTAGACCATTCACTTAAGAGTTGAACTCCATGATCCTTTTGACCCTATTCCAAATCAGAATATTCTGGTGTGAATGTACTTGCACTCTCTTTATTTACCTGCTTGTAAATCCATTTCTTCTACTACATGAGATTAGTAAGAATAATACGAAATACGGCAATCAGATGACCCATCAAATCCCATAGAAATTGTCCTCTGTAAAAGTAGTGTGTCTTCAGGACCTGACTGATCTAGCATAACAAGGAACAGTCACATCACATCCCTATTTGTATTGGGCTATCAGCAGCTAGGTGTGGATTGCATTTTGATTAGTGCTTAAAGTTGAATTTTATTTTTTTTATAGTTTTTGGATCTGTCTCAGAGTCTCCTAATATTTTGCATATTTTACATAAATCAATATGCATTCAATACAACTGAGCTTCACATGCTTCATATTCCCTCAAATATTACAAAAGGTCAGATTCTGGATTTGTCTCAATAAGGCATAAAATTGAACAAACTTGATACTTGCAGCCTCTAAGATGCTAAAGGATGTAAATGTGAAGGATATTACCATACACTCAAAGGAAGTTGTAAATAATTACAAAAGGAAGTAAAATAAGAAGTAGCTTTGAGTCACTTATTCTGTTAAGAATGCAAATTATAAGTAAGGGGTATTAGCTGATGATTGATAAGAAATTTCAAGTGATCCCAAACCTTTAAGATATTCAAAATGTAATTACTTTCAAACCACACAGTAGAGTTGGATTAATGGAACAAATACTTCAGGAGTAATCCATGAGTCATGCCTACTTATTATTATGAGGTTTGGATTACTTATCATTTCAGCTCTGTGGCTTTACTAAATAACAACAATAAGTAACACCATATTCAGGCTCTCACATCTTTACACACATACTGTCAAGTATAAAAGGAAAGAAAATAAGAACATTTATGTTATATTTTCAATGAAATGTCTTAATGAAAATAGAGCTTGGGTTATGCACATAGTAGGTAGATTTTACAGGTTTTAGTTTTATGCTTTGCAGTTGTCTCTTCAAATCTTTAGGTACAGATTTTGGGGAAAAAATACCTTATCTTTTTAGTAAATGTGTAAAAAGGTAGAGAAGAATGTGGGAGGGAATTCATTCCACTGCTCCTCAATCCCTCAAGCAGCAGATCCACAAAGGCAGAGTATAATGAAATAGGAAGAGAGAGGCATCTGCCATACCTTGTAGTCAATCAGCTGCAAGGCATACAATTACTAGAGATGTATGTGACTTCATCATTAGAAGACCTAAGGTCCTGAGGAGGGAAACATGATCTCTCATACTCTACCCTACCTGTTACTTCCCTCAGGCTCCTCCCCCACCACTTCAAAGTCCATGAGCAGGAAAGAAAGCAAAATTTGCCTTTGGAGATGGCTGACCTTCAGCAACTGCATTTCCAATTATTATCACAGCATTAATTGCACATATAATCTTTCTTTTCTAACTATATTTTTTTTTGCTTTCCTCATGACAATAACATTGGTTTTTACTACTTTTTCTTCCCATTTCATTCTTAGCTTTTGGTGATGATTACACAAGACTGTGTAGCACAGCAAGGAGAGAGAAAACCATTAGTCCTTACTTTGAAAACTGGACATGCTAGGCACAGATTTAATCTAAATTGCCAGTACAGCATCACTAACAGTACTGATAGCAATGTCAGGCATCCTTGGACACAGTCGAGAAGGCAGCCCTATTTGCATTTGCTTTGGAATTTTCTATTATCTTCTCTTTTAGCATAAGAACACTTGGGGTCAATTTACTGTCCTGTCTCGGAAAAGAGAAGATAAATTCCTTAAATATCAGGTATGCTGTCTTCCAGCAACTGGTTCCAAATATGTTAAATAAAGGGATCTCTGTCAGAATATTTCAAATATCACTATACACTGCAAATTTAAAACAACACACCTGCAATGCAGTTCCACAGCTCAGCTGTGAAGCACTGGCCCATGGACTTGCAGACCTCACTTGCCACTCTCACCACCCTAGTTTGCATTATAATTGAGAAAAGGTGAAACTGAGAATGGTGAGACAATTTGCATTTCCTGAAAAGGGTAAATATTCTGCAAAGATGTATACAGGAAGGGAAAAGATGCTAGGAGACAGAAAACAGTTCATCCTTTAAGACTCCCTTTAAAAAGAAACCTACCTAAGTACATCACTTGGAATCAAGCTCTGTGATTTCTATGTATATGAACACTAAATTCATCTCAATACACCAGTATATCACAGATGACTGTATTATATTATTCAGACAAATTACTCTACTGTTTGCAAAGTATCAATGATAGTTGCTTCAGAATATTTGTAAAGTAATTCTTGACCTGTATCTTGTTTGGTATAAAATGAAATGTTTCCTTATGACCTGTCAGAACTCAGGTAAGTTTTGTTTTACCTGATCACCTTGAGACTTGGAGAATCAGAGTTCTGCCCTTAGCATTTGTGATTATAAATTCTGATTGCCATCCTCAAGAGTTCTGTTAAAATAGTTAAAAACTATGGATTTGGAAAATCCTTTTGCCATTTGCAGAAGTCTGTTTGTAGAAGATGAACAAATTACATGTCTAGACAGGACTGAAATAAATTAATTCTCAAATATGAGCTAATATTCACAGAAAAACAATATTCTGTTGCTTGACTCAAGCAGAACCAGAGATTCAATTAGGCACGTGGCTTCTTTGATGTCCTGTGTCCCAGCACAGGACTTGGCTCCCCAGCCTGCTTCCACGTGCTTCCTGTTTGAAACCAAACTCAACTGCAATCTCACACACACTCAAATACAGAGAAGACTTCTGAGAGAAACTTAAATGCCACAACCATCCTCTGGGTTGCACCTTCACTGATTCCACGATGGTATTGGCTTGTCCGCTCATCCTTACTGTGGGAGTATATGGTAACATTACATTGCCCATCAAATTGCATCCGCAGAACAAACCAGTGCCAGCTCCTCAGAATAAACCTCAGAATAAACACCTGCAGACAGCAGCAGAGGGCCTACACTGGGCCTACACTCTGCTGCTAGAGAACAGTCAGTTTAGAAAAAGAGTGGTATGAAAAATGGAATTCAGCCTACATGCCATGAAGTACATGGCAACAATTCCTGTCAGGGTTGATTCTGTTTGTATGCCACACTGAGACTACCAAATACACCCAGGAGCTTGGCAGAACTTGCAAAAGACAAGATCTAGTGAGAGCTGCTCTTCTCAGTCATGGAGGTTTTTTACAGGAGCCAGAGCTCCTCATCACCTTGTGCTCAAGAGGAAAACCACATGTTCATCCAGAGACAAGTAAATATTCCAGCATTATCTTTCCATTTCTCTGCCACTATCCCTGCTGATGCAGAACAACACTTTCTAATTTAACAATCCATTCTTTAAAGAGTCCTTCATAATATAAATGTTAATTTCCTACTGCCATTCACTACAGACAAGCACACAATTTCATCCTGAAATCTGTTTGTCCAAGTGGTTAAAAATCATTTCAATTGAGGACATGTTCCCATCCAAAGCAAAAGTTATTTCCGTAATAAAAAATCATTGTTTCTCCTCCTCAACTTGATTCCATCTTAACAGAAGTGTGCAGGGCGACTAGTTCAAGAGGTTTTTCTGTTCATGTTGTAACCTTACACAAGTCTCTCAATTATTCTTTGTGTTCTGCATATGCCTTCAATAATGCTCTCTTGCCTAAGCACTCCCCAGACAACTGCTCCTCTCTTTGGAACTAATAGTGACTGAACAGAATGAGAGGCAATTTGACTGAACAGAACTGTAGAACAAAAGTGATTTCTGCTGCATGGAAATGCAGAACCATCACCATACCTGTCCCAACCAACCTACTCACAGAACAAGTGCTTCTTTAGCTGGTCTGCACTTCTGCCTTTTTGGCAGTGTTTTGCCACTAGAAAACATCCCACTTTCAATATTAACCTTGGAATTACTTGGTTAATATGTTTTGGAATACTTGATTTGATTTCACTATGGAAAATTAGAAATGCCATCATTCAGTACCACAAACATTTCTTAGCTCCTCTTCTTCACCTACATTTGGTAAATGTTCATATTTGTCTGAAAATGTATGCAGGTGGAAAAGGCTGTACCACATAACAGCCATACAAACTAACCTCCAGCTAAGGCCCTGCAGGTATTGCCATGGACACTGCTCACATCCTCCAGTAATGACAGTGGGCTACTCCTAATAGCAAAGATATCAATAGATTTTCTTTTTTTTTTAATGGATGTTGAATCCAGCAATAAAGTGATCTGATTCCGGAGTTCTGCCTTTATGATGAAGCTGACATCTGTGTACAATACCAAATTCGTTTACAACTTGGCCCATGGCACAGGATTGGCGACTAGATGATTTTTAAGGTCCCTTCCAACCCAAGCCATTCTATGATTCCATGAACTTTTCATGAGAATCCAGGAGAGTTAACAGAGCTAACTATTTTCTGTATTTGACAGCATAAACCCATGAGGTAATGCTGCAACTTGGAACAAAGAAACCTGATAGAAATTATTCCTTCTTCCAGATCTGAAAGATATTTCAGATAACAAGGAGAACTGAAAATGTATTAGGGCAGAAACGTGAACATATGCAAAGCATGAAAAATCTAAAGGAACCTTCTTGATTTGAGCATGCCATAATTAGCAGTCAAATTCCAATTTCTTGTCACATTGCCTAAAGAGATTAAGCTTTTGTATACAATATTAATTTTTTGTATACAAGTACTGTAAAAATAACTTCTACTTAGCAAAAGTGTTTCAGTCCTCGATCCTCTATTACTGAACAGTGGATCTAAACACACATTTCCAGCATGCCTATAATCCACATTGACAGAAGTACCTCTTAGGATTAAAAACATGTTTTCTCTATGAAAAATGAAACATCCTGGGGGCAGGCAGAACAGCTGCCAACTATTGGATTACTTGTGAACCACTCACTTCTGGAGAGGATTCCTTCAGCTGTCCCATCCACCTCAAACACCGCAGGGCACCCTGCCTGCTCTGCCATGCCCATCTCCACCTCAGCAAAGGCAGTTACAGGGATACAAGAAACTGAATTCATTGCCTCTCCCCAATTCCCCTCAGCTCCTGCTGTAGGCTATTCCTCTCTGTGATAAAGATGTCACGCTACTTTTCAGTCTGAGTTTATGGCACTTTACACAACAGTGTCATGCCACATAGAACAGCACAGAGTAAGAATGAGACCCAAGGCATGGAGGCAAATTTTGCTTTATTGCACCATTGCTATGGAAGTTGGTAACAAACCCCAACGCCTCACAGGGCAATGTGTCTGTGGAGTCTATTAGCTTTCTTAATGTGCTTTCCAAATTACCGCTTTCAGAAGGTCACAAGAGTATCAGAATAACTCTGATACTTTTTTAAAAAGCCAAAATAGTAACAATATCTTTCATTTACCACCTAGATGTCAGAGCAAATAAAAGGGTTTATTTTAGGCATGGTTATAATGGAAGTTTTTCAGAAGGAATACACAATTTACCAATACCGAAAGGATAAGAACATCTGATTTTACCCTACCACAAATACAATAAAAAAATTATCGATCAACATAATAGTATTGATCTGCCTAACTTAAGAAACTCTTATCATGTAAATTTAAGCAGTATTACCTGTAGGTGAAATTTTTCAGGCTTTAAGTATACAAAGCAGTAAGTAGTCCTAAAGCCCAACATTTCTTTTCTGATAATATCCATTTTCCATTAGAATCAGAGCAAACAAAGAAACAAACCCACAGAGATATCCAGACATCAGGGCTGTAAGTTTCTTCAAAAGACACCTACTTAATTTCCATCACTGCCAAGGCAGGTAAATTATACTTCATCCCTAACAGATGTTTGTATATCTATCAACCTGCAGTAATGAAGATTTTAAAACTTTCTCAGACAAATAATGCAAATAGTATATCACTATAAAGTTTTCCCTATTTTCTAACTTGTGTTTTCTTTGCTGACATGTAAGCTTGCTATTCACTGTCTAGCATTATTCATTTAGAGTCTGCATCCTCTTTGCTGGTATTTTTTATTATATTGGATTAACACATTTCCTACTGACAGCTGTTGTCTAAAATAAAATCCCCACATTCTTCCGGTCTTTGTCACAGGTCAGTTGTTAGACTCTCCTTCAACCCTGGTGCTCTTTAGGCTCACTCCCATCTGATACCCTACAAAGCCAAATTGACCAGAAAGACTAATTTGTGTCTTTTACATATAAATTAAGATATACATATATTCCAGTGTGAAGTTTGACTTTTCTGCATCACAAAGACAGTACTGAAGTTCAGTTGTGGCTAATTTTAAAATTTAAGCTTTATTTATGTAAAATTTCCACTTAATCAGTAGCTGTGAAGCTGTCAATTCCTGCTGAAGTGCGAAAGTTTGCCCTTGGACCTATTAATTAATCTCCTCTGGTTTTCCCATCATTTCCTCAGTTTGCCAACATCATATGGAATTCCAGATTTGTCTTTCAACAACGCTTAGAAACCTTTCATATTCCAAGATATACAAATTTAATATATACACTGTCTAGTCCATCAACCAAATCAGTAATAAAAATTGATTGATCCCAAACACAGAGTTGTGTAGAGAATCTCTTTCATCTCAGTTTTCTGTTTTTCCAGTAAAGCTGACTGGGAGGAAGCCTTTAGACCAGCTCTCCACCTTCTCTGAAGCAGCTTCATTTGATTATTCATCCCTAGATACTAGTTTGCTTTTCATGAGGCCATCAAAATATTTGGACAAAAATAAAGAACTGGATACTCTATAATTACTTCATGGAAAGTGACCAATTAAAGCAATAAAATGTACATGCCTTTTACTGAACTCACACTGATAATCCTATTATCCTACATGCCAGATTTCCATCAACTTCAGTGCTCAGCACTGGAATAGTAACAATTCACATCATAATTCTGGCACTGTATTTACAAATGAGATATGGCATACAACAGCAAAGGAGATAATTTATTGTAGTCCTTTGCATGCTACCCACAGAAAGAAAAATTAAAAACTACAGCAGCAGGGGATAAAATATTGTTTTTAGACACTAACTTGAGTAGGCCTTGTGACTAGAACTATGTTTGGTGCAGAAATCTGATAGCAGATTGTAGAGTTGTCATTTGTTACAAGTATAATCCCTTACAGTGCAAAGCCAGGAGATTTCAGATTTGGGACTGCAGACAAATCCAGATCTATATGCATGACAGCCTTGTGCCTCCAGCCAAAAGAATTATAGTGTTGGACATTCAGAAGCCATTTTTGAACGTGATCTGGATGCAGTAAAGCATCTACTTGTGCTAGACTTCCACTGCTCACATTCCAAATACATCACTTTTCTTCTGCTGACTATATTAAAAAGAATTACCCACAATATTTTGTCTATATCAATGCCTGTAGGATGAATAAAAGAAGAAATAGCAAGAAATTTTTTAAAAATAGAAGAGAGCAGATATAGTATATCCTAAAACTAAACAGAATAACCTAATATGAAGACAGTCCTGAAGAGCTGAATCCATATAACTTGGGAAACAATGAGTTGCAGAAGATTTTGTCAGGGCAAATTTAACAATGACAGCCAGTATAGTATGACAATTGTTTAACAAAAAGAAAGAGCCTCCAATATCAACATGTTTAGGTTTCATTGGATGCAAAATAATCAAGCTTCCCCATACTTAAAGCACAAGGGGTCTGTGCAGCACTGAAAAGGCATTTCCTCTCAATTTGTCTTTACTGGGAGAGATTTTCCCAGGTTTCCTCAGTGCCAGCAGCATATGCTGAAATAAGAAAGTTTAATCAATCCTAAATACTTCTTCTGTTTACATCTCCTGTACATCTGAGTGAGGTGTGGGTATTTGTCTCACAAATAAATGGGAAGAAAGAACTTTTTTATATGACATGACAGAAATTTAAAAGTGATTTCTAAGAAGGTGCTTCATAACGCAAATCCAGGTAAAGACGACATTATTTTTTTCCTGTCTAATTCTTTAAGGGCCTGTCTGTGACAAAGCAAACCTAGAACATATCTGAACAGTATTGCATTATACTTGATAATATTCTACCATATCAGAAAATCCAAACTAATAGAAAGCATTAATATGAAGCAAATTCAATACATGAGAGAAGGAAGTATATCTGCAGTGCATCCTGTGCTAATCTCACATGACACAACAATGCTCAGATCAACACTTGCTGGCAAATAAAATATCATGTATATGTATCTACACACACATAAATATGTATGTGGTGGAATATATTTGTATCATTAATTTGGAATTTGGGTAAGTCTATCCATACACACTTCTATTACTGAGATTGTATAATGTCCTCTACTAACATTTCATATCTTTCTCATCTTACAATTACTCCCTTCACAGCTGGGAAGGAAACCCTTTTCTTGTCATATTAAATTTTTGAGACTCCATATTGCTATGGTTTGACTTAGGATGAAAATAAGGGTAAAAGAACGACAAAATAAAAGCATTTTGTCAATATATTACCAGTCCTGTGGGAACCCTTGGTTCAGCTTCTTGACCCTGCACTGCCAACAGGACCACGTTGCTTTTTCTGAGATAGGTGTTTGTTGGTCTATGTGTGGCTCCCTCTCCCTTCACCATAGAATTTCCAGCCAAAAACTAGAAATGTTGGTAAAAGGATTCTTGTAGAAACCAGTACAGGTTTATTTTTCCATTTTTCCATAAATGTAAATGTACATTCCAAAAAAAAGAAAAAGAAAAAAGACCACCAGCCACTTTCAGACTGACCCTCATTTTATGCTCTTACTGAATGCTGGTGAAAGCACAGAACCAGGAAGACAGTACACACACTTTATCCCACAGTGACTGTTGGCAAAGTAGAAGTCAAATGGGAATGAGTGTGTAACTCAATACTCTGTTTTAATCTTATTCACAGCAACTGACTGATAATAAATAAATAAATATAGTTTTAGTTCAATTAGTTAAATATTTGAGTTTTAATATAGTCCTTTTTAACTCGTATATTTATTGTTAGCTTCCAAACCTGTAAAATCTTTATTTATGAGCTTTTTTATTTTAATCACCCTAGCCATCTGTATCACATCTGTTACTTGCTAGTATACAGTAATTAACTTAAATGTGGACTGGGTACTATCCTGAATCAACAGATATCAAAGCACCTGCTTTGATAAAGCTATAATAGTTGCTCAGGCTAGAGTTAGATTTATTATCCATCCTCTAAACATATGTGATCTATCTCTACGTAGCCTTGATCTTTTTAATGTTCTCCGTTTTAGTTGCAAAATTGTCTCTCTTAAGGAGACACCTCATATAAAAAGACAGATACTCTGATATTAGTATTTTATTTGGTTTTAAACACAAAAACCCAAATGTTTCACATTCACTCAATCAGAAATCCTGTCTCACAAGTTTTTCTGCTGAGTGTGGGGAAAGAGATCGATCCCTGTGGTCTCTGTTGGAGAGAGTGTATTTAATGAATCTATTACAAAAGTTCTCAGAATCTTAATTTATTAGGTTTTTAAATACTCATCATGATCATGCTGAATCCACATAACTACCATTCCAAAACTTGTAGGCAGCCTTGAATTGGTCACACGACTACAGCCACTAGACTTCCCATCCAACTGGATCTGTCTTTAATTGCATCCTCAGTACAAGTCACTTTTGACAGTCCTGTTACATTTTAAACAAGACATAACAGAATCCATCATGAATCCCTGGATAATTACATTTTGTTACCTTAGAGGTCCATGGCTCCTATAATTAATTGCATTCCTTTTAAAGTCAGCCTAGAAGAGAATGGCTTTCTGCCAATAAAGTTTTAAAAATGTTCAAAGACTCATTCCGAGGAACAGCAGGTGCTCTTTGTTTTTATTTCTCAGTGTGCTCATGCCAGAGAAGCAGGGCATTCAATTGCCATGTGTCCACAACCTAATGCTCTCTCCATCTCCATAAAAGAGAGAGATTATTGTACCATTCAGTGCAATACTCCAATAAACACAGTAAGGATTGGACTATTAGAAAGGCTGTTTTGGGAAGTTGTTCTCTTGGGGAAACACGGTTCATAGGTGCCTATGAAAAAAAGTCTACTACAGTATTTGTGCATCAAACCTTTCATCACATGTGTTACATCCTCAGTGAGGGTGCTCAGCCTGTTAGCTCTCAGAACACAAAGCATTTCAATCCGCCTTCCCTGGGCAGCAGGGAGCTCATTAGTACCACCAGCTCACCATCTGTCTCTGAAGGAGGAAGAGATGGAATTAATATATGATGGAGCAGAGAGGAAAAAAAAGGCAAACAAAAAAAGGGTTAGGAAGCAGCAGGATGTCATCCAGAATGGCATACAATGTTTCCTTTGAAATAATTTCTCTTTGTCTGCACAAAACATGGAGAACAGTTTGGGCATGGCTATGAAATGTTCACAAACGCACTTGTAAAGACTGAATTTTGGTAATTTTAAATACAGTGTTGTTCAAAAATCCTCAGGAGATCTTCATTAAATACAGCTGTCCACAGATGAATCCTGTGAAGCCTTCCCTGTGCTGTACTGTCTGAAGCCCAGGGGCAGACAGCAGCTGAAATGAGGCTTTTCTGCTTTGAGGCATAATGAGAGGAAAGGTAATGAAAGCGAGCAGCTCCTGGTACAGACTGAGGCACATCCTGAAGCACATCCCATGTGTGGGGTCAGTGACAGAGGGGAACCCTCATTTATAGCTGGAAAGGGTCACACGTTGCCTGCACACCCAAAATAAAACTGCAACCACCCAACTGTGGAACAATCTCCTTCCCACATCAAGTCAGTGCAAGCCACTGGGATAGCAAGAAGAGGCCAGAGAGGGAAAAACTGGGGGTGGGATAAAGCCATGCACAGTCACAGCTAAACTAGAACTGAAATCCCAAATTATAAAGCCACGCTCAACCTGAAAGTCAATGGTGAAGTGAATCCTGCACCATCTGATCCTTTGGGAATTTTGAGAGAAATATTCAGAAAGAGAATACATCTTACTGAAAAACCAGGAGTGGCTACACAAAGCATTCAGGGCTTTAAAACAGTGACATAAGTTTGATCAGCCTTTCAACTGATCCCACAGCAACTTCCCAGATGTATAAAGATGAACAGCTCAGATATTAAATGTCCACAATCTGAACCTCTTTCAATTCTGTTTTCTTTGGCTGTTAACTTCTTTGTCAAGGAAACATTGTACAAGCCACTTAAAAACTGGGGGAAAAAATCCAGCCAAATAACACAGAGCAGTCAGAGACTGACAGACAGTGTCATTAACACTGACATACCTAAGCAAATGCTTTTATTTTCAGAATGACTGAAAAGTTGCCAACAGGTATTGTCAGGCAGCACCATTTTTTGGAAAATCAACTCGTTGACCTACAAGGTACTACAATTAGCTTTCAGGTTTTAAAATGTATTTATTTCAAAGTTGTGTTCTGCTAAAAGGGGAAAAATGTCTAGCTATGAATGCCAAAAAATGTTAATGGTGTGACCTCAGTTTTCTGCTGATCATGAACTATGTGGAACTTGTCCAATAAACATAATAGAGTGGGAAAACGAGTAACTGTGTTCTTGAAAAAACAAAGTGAATATGTCATCAGCACACAGAGTAAATGCACTTAGTGCTGCTTTCTGAGTCACAGACACTCTCACAGCCCACAATATCCTTCTCTTGACTATCTCATATACTTCTGTGGGTCTGACCTACCTTGACAGCACATCTTTATCATATTTGCAAGTTCAAAAGACGAATGTAGTTACAAAAGCAACCCACTATAGCAGCACATTGATGAAATCCAATCTTACATCTGAAGAAAAACATGTTAATGACTCAAATTCAGTTGTGTTTTACAATGTGTTTAGCTGGACTAGAACCCTGATTTTCATTGGAACTGCCCCAGAAATGCAACCAAAGAACCTTTTTTGTCATCAGCATAACAAAGAGGTGAGTCCAGTTCACAGCACAGGAGGTCTTACACTGCCTTGAAAAAGTATTATCCAGGTTAGTTATGGAAAACATCTTCATTTCTGAAGTTCTAGTGCCAGCGATGAGCAGATTATTTGCTTGCATTGTATCATTTTCTGCTTCTCATGGACAAATGTACAGCAATGGATAGAGGCATGTAAACTACTGGATGCAAGTCCCTGTCAGAGAAGAAAATTCAGAAATACTGATCCCAGGACAGTGAGACAAGACACAACTGCTCATACTGGTTTTGTATCAAGGAATGGAGTGGCTACAGCCCTGTTCACAGCATGAGTAACAGAAAACTGGAAATGATGAAAATCAAAAGAGTTGGTAAATAGGGAGACACAAGCCAGGTCAGCACAGGAAATATGACTTTGCTTGTTATAAACAGCTATTTGCTTCTTTTGAAGACATTAGCATGAGATTTATTCATGTCACTACTATACACTCAACTTTCAATGTTTCGGTGTTGGTGACCATTCATAAAAAAATAAATGAATGAATACTGGCCTTCACAATATATTTAACAAGCCTCTCATAATCTAAAATCAATAATCTTAGTGCTACCCAACTAAATTGCCACACTGCCTGCCTCGAACACAAAACAGTTTGGACTTTCTAAATACAGTAGTTGACCATGGCAGCTGATAATCATCTAAATCTCTTGTATCTATTGGCACACAAAGAGCAGCTCCTGTAATAATTTATGACAACGATGTCCCCAGGATTAGTATTTGGGGTCTGCTCAAGAAGTCTGCTAAGTAACAAATGTAACATGGAAAATGATGTCTGAAAATTAACCTTCCCTTGTGGTTAATTTTTCAGATGGTAATTTTGAGGAAGATGGTTGAATTTCTTGGGTAGGGAGTTTGACTAGATTGATGATGTGCAGAGATCTCTTTAAGGACCTGGCAAGCATCCGTTCTCTTGAAAAAGAAGAGAACCAAGTACCAACCCACAATACACATAATCACTGTTTCAGCAGAATTTTATCCGCTGAGTTGTAAATAAAAAAAAGGTGCCCCAAAGCCAGAAATACAATCAGACTCACAGGAAAGAGAAAAACTGCTAGTCCTGAAGATGGATTTTCACAAGGAGATTGATATACAAGTTCATGACACATTGACATATTTTGCTTTGATAAACTTCTAGCAAACAAAAAACCAAACAAACAAAAAACAAAACAAAACCAACCCAAAAACCAATCAATCAAACAAACAAACAAACAAAAAACCACCAAAATATATACTTGTAGATCATTAACATATTGTTAACTTATCTGGAATATTTTTCCAAAAGAAGGTACTCTCCACTTAATGGAATTGTGTAAAAGTAAAATCCCTTCTTTTTCTTTGCTTAGCTCTTGCCTTGAAGAATCTTTCAAAGATTTTTATTTATTTATAATCTAGGTAGGCTTCCTAAAGGGTTGGAATCTTGTTTGTTCTAACAAATTGCAACCATAATTAATAAATGCACTAAACCTGCTGTCAACCTAACTGATGAGGAAAATTTGACTGGATCCTAGCAGGGAAGGTTTTTTCCCTGCTGTGCCTTTTTTAGAAGAAGAAAAAATACCGACTTTTGGTTCAGAAGAGAGGTAGTGAAATGAGAGAAATTATGTTGAAACACTTTAGTACTCCAAAGAAGTTTTAAAAGTGTAAAATCTTAATTTTAAATTTAAAGCAAAATTTAAGTCATGACAGAAATTGAATTAAACCTTTGGAGATCATTAAAACAGTAATTTGAGAACAGATGATTATCCTATTTTATCTATTGCTCCTCTAAGAAGCAAACTTGGTGTGCTGATAGCCCACCAGGTTCTTGTTAGTGTGTCTTTCTCATGGACATCTACAAGCTTTTCCCAGAACTATCTAGTACTTGTGAATTTCATGGAGAAGAGAGAGAATTATCTCAAATTTGGTTACTCAGTGCCCCAAACTTTGTTCATGGGGCAAATGCACAGTAACCCTAGGCACTTTGGTGAGGGTAATAAGAAGTATCATAAAACTATCATGCAACTACACTCATTTCTATAGTGAATAAAAAGGAAAACACAAGGGAAAAGGAAATGTGAAAACCCAACACACCTTAAAAGGTGTCAAAAATCCTGTGCACTAAAAGCCCACCACCAACATTGTTAGGATTTTCACCAAACACAGTGCAATAACTAGTCATTAATAGATAATCACACTGAACTTCTAGCATTCCAAATTATGAGGACAGCACATACATGTTAAATATTTAATTGGAAATAACCAAATACATTAATTAGGGAGACTTTAGGCTGCTGTTCCAATGGTAATTGTATTTGTCAGGACAGAGAGAGATATATTCCACAATGTCAGTACAATATTCTTCAGAAACATATTGATTAAACTTAACTGTGATTATCTAATTATGGCTATAAGAATTACAGTGCCATTTTCAGTGCAGACAATAATTAAGTGAAAAATATGTCTGTGATAAAAAAATAAAAACAATAAAGCGATTAGGTTCTATGTGATGCTTTAGGAGCTTGCCTGGAGAATTCCCTCAAGTAAAGCTGGGGATACTACTAAAACCAGTGAATCATAACAACTTCCATAAGGGAATTATCCAGCACACTTTCCTGCTCTGGTAACCTTGCACCTCGTGGACACCAAGATACATGAAACCACCCTCTGGAAAAACCCTTTACTTCTCTAATGTGTTGTTATGTAAAAGACTCAGATGGTAATTTACTATTTTCCAGTCCAACTTTTTTTCAACCTTAGCACCAAGCCTGTCTGATTTCATTTGCCATTAATGATGCTTAGCTCAGGGCCATAGAAATTAAATTCTTGAGAGACTCAGTTCACCTGGAATTTCCATGATTAAAGGTATGCCTTTGCCAGAAAAACCAGAGCAAGTTTCTGACTTCCCAGCCACGCTCCAAAAGACAAACTATTTATGTATGCTCAAGCTCCATAGCAATACCTTGCTCAAAGTAAACCATTGGATCTGACAGCAGTGTTTAGCTATCAGTATAAATATTGTCCAAGTTCAAACGAAAATTATAGGGTCCCCAGCTCTGAAGTATCTGACTTTCTAACAGAAAGGTGGCCAAGCAGTGTGATACCTTCATACATCCCAGAATACATGCATTAAACAGTGTTCAGCAGAAAGGTTCCACTGAATTTCTGCCCATGTTATTCAGAATAGTCCATCCCTGCTAAGAATAACTCTCTGCTCCAGTAACCCAGAAAGTGGAGAACATACTCTGCTTTAGCCCTACAGCCAGCCATCCCATATGGCATTTACTCAGGCTTGTGTTGAATCTCTTTGCTCAGATACTACATTCACAAATGAAACAGGGTAATGGAAACATGATAGATGTGACAGGAGCACAGATGTGATGTAGCATAAAAACAGAAAAAAATAAACATTCCCTCCCATAAGAACAAGAAGCATATATAGCAACTATATGTAAGAAAGGAATAAAATTTTAAGAAAAAATTACTCTACTCTGTGTAAAGCTTTAAAGGTTGTTGCAAGCTGGAGAGAATCCACTTTGAAATTTCTTATTTTATTAACTTCCTCAACAGCTTTAAGCATTTTTTCAGCATAATTTCATGGCTAATAAATTATCATTATTTTGAATTGTCTGAAAATCACGAATCAATTTAGTCACAAAGCAGATCTGTTTGATTAAATGTTCTTGTTCCTTACTGCCTCAGTCTTGCAATATTCCCCATTTGCTTCCTTTATTTCTTTGCCTCTCCTCACATCACCCTGTTGTACTGCCTTTAATATAAAAGATGGCCTTCATTCTCATGTACTATTTAAATTCATCATGTCTGACCTCTTCAAATGCAATGAATGCATAATTAATTTTCATTATAAATTTAGAATACTTCCTCTCTTCTTGCCAGTTCAAGCTTCCTGTAGCTTTCAACAGCTATCTTGTTTTATTTTATATTCCTTATGAAATTCTTTCATGCTGTCTTCCTTTCAAATTTCACTTCACAAACAATTTGACTCTGGTGCACACAGCAGGAACCTGCTTAGATCCTGATGCAAGAATCACCAGTAAAAGAATGGCTGTTTGGTCCAACACTAAGACACAGACTGTACTCATATGGCTGGAAAAACAGCTGTGTGCATCATCCACCCTGGAAAGAGAGGTTTTAGGATTAATATGCAGAGTCTTTACTGTTAATAACAAGTATTTAAGAAATAGATACAGCACAGAGCTAAACGTATACACTTATTTCACTCATTAAATTTTGTGATTACTTCAGCATTTTTCTCTTTTCCAAAGTCATTAGGAATACTCTTGCTTTCATGTTCACAGAGATTTCTAAAACCCTGGTAGTCAGGCTTTGTTTGGATATTGCTTCTCCTCTTAAAAGAGGGTAACAATTCAATTTCACTAAAATACTGCCAGTAGCAGCTTCAGCTGACAACGGGTAAGTAACACAAATTCCTAGAGACAGGGTGATCAGCCAGAGACTACAGGAAAGGAAAGCAGCTTGCTCAGACTGGATTCAGCATCTTCCATGTCAAGGCGACCACCACTTAAGGGAACTTCCTTGCAACTTTACAGCACTAAAAATTAAGAACTTTGCTGAGCAATCATCAGGCTTATCTAATTGACCAGAACAGTTTTGAAATGTACTTCAAGCTGAACAAATAGACTGGTGAAACTGCAGCACTCAGAATGTTTTCCCATGAAGGACATAGAGGTGGAAGACTTATTTCCACTCAGAATTCCCAGTTTATAGGAAAAGCATACAATACACTTCCTGTAGTTTTATGATTTGACAAATTTGGGGTTTTTTTATGACAACTGCTTTAACTTTAGTTACCAGATTTTTTTCTTTCTGTAAAACAGTCTTCAAAGAAAGGAAAAAGCAAAAAACGTAAGAATAGGTGACTAGTCATCACCAGATCTCCAAACTCCTGCTCAATTGAGTTCCCTTCCACTCTGTAAAACACACCATTTAAAGATTGAAGCTTACTTGGTGCATCAGACCAACTGCACAGGAAAGCTCTCTATATGCAAGTTAAAGTACTTTTTAATTACTTTGCAGTTTAGTTGTTCTGCTTTTAGAACAGTCCTCCATCTCCACTAGCTCACTGACTTGAAAAGCCCTTTTTCAGAACAGCAAACTGAGAAATGTCTGGGGTTGTTTTGTTAAATCACTTTTTGATTGAAATAAGTGATTTTGCTGTCATTTCCATCCTACTGTCCAAACAGATCGAATTTTAACCTATAGGCAAGCTCTTGGCAAACAAGGTGCCAGTGACATGACATCAAGGCAGAAAGGTGACACATTAAGAATGCAATAGTGGCAATTGTTGTTTTGATGGATTGTTGCATGAAGTATGAGGCATGTATGAGGCATGAAGTGTTGAGGTATGAAGTGTTGAATTTTCCTCTTTATCCATTAAAAAAAAACAAAACAAAACCAAAAAAGAAACTGTCCTAAATCTCTGTACTTTACCTTCTGAATATAATTCAATTAAATTAATGGAAAGCTATCTGCTGTACTGTCCTGGTTTTGGCTGGGGTGGTGTTAATTTTCTCCTTAGAAGGTGGCACAGCACTGTGTTTTGGATTTAGGGTGAGAATAATGTTGATAACACTCTGATGTTTTGGCTGTTGCTCAGTAGTGCTCACCCTACATCAAGGACTCTCAGGGGTTCATGTCTGCCAGTGAGGAGCTGCACAAGGAGCCAGCAGGGAGCATGGCCAGACACCCAACCTGTAAGGCCCAAAGAGATATTCCACACAAAGAGCTTCATGCTCAGGAAATAAACAGGGAGTGGGCTGGGATGTGTCAGTCACTGCTGAGGGCCTCACTGGGCAGCTGGCAGCAGATGGTGAGGTACTGCAGTGTGCTTGTTCTTTGTGGGATTTATTTATCTCTCTCTTTTTGTTGTGCCCCTTTTCATTACAACTATCATGATTAGATTTTATTTCAATTATAAAGCTATTCTTATCTCAAAGCACAGGTTTTACTTGTTTGTTTTTTCCCCTGATTCTTCTCTCTATCTTTCCATGGGAGGGGAAGGGGGAAAGTGTGAGAAATCATCAGTGCAGTACTTGGCTGCTGCCTAGGTTAAACCATGACACATGAGCACCATGTATTGCTGCTCCTATCTGCTGTACTTGGATTTAAATAAGCTGTAATTGAGAACTAAATAATATTAAAAGGAAGCAAATGGCACAAATTCCAGAGATTTAACTAATGCACTGGAGATATAAAAAAAAAAGGAAAGATGGTTATATTATACCAATATATATTATGTGTTATATGGTATTCCATATAATGAATGGATATAATGCCCATCAAAAACCACCCTAAACAAAAGAGCCCTTGAAAAAGTGATACCAGTTCCTTGGAAAGCCATGGTCTTGGAAAAGAGCTAACACACTATGTAGACTACAAGCCTGGAGACTATGACTACATGCCAGGAGCACACTTGTATCATTTTCCTGGTTCTATGGAGAGATGGTGAAAGGGGAATTTACTCTATGGCTAGATATTGATACAACCATCCTGGAAATTGTCCTGGAGAGAAGGAGAAGAAAGGGAAATGCTTGAATGGAAAGAAGATTTATTGGATAATTTAATAGGATTTTCTCATCACTAAATTCTAGTTTTTTTCTATCCCTAATCACCTTTCTTCTACCTCATTAAATCCAATTTCACTTCATCTTATCTTTCTTTACTCTCTAATTTCATAGACCATCATGTAATTCCTCTCTTGCCAAACAGCATACTTTTTTTGCATCAGTCTTTCCACATCCACTTTTCCCCACCTTATCATTTAGTTGCCTCATTTCTTCCTGCTCATTATCTCTCTTGCCATAAACTTGTCACTGCAATAGTGGTGTTCATCCTCTCTTTCTGCATCCTTATTTTTCTCTACTTTGCTCTACTTTGCTTGATTTCTTTCTTTTGGACAATGTGTTGCCTGAGCCATTTTAAATTTCTTCATTTTTCTTGTTTTTAGAAATATATATATATACATACCTAGATAGATAGATAGATATGGATAACATCAGCTATACAATCATTGAATTGTATTATAGGGAATTTCATCCATGCTCCTGCACACATTGCTAACTATATTGAAGGTTAACTTTATAGGAATAAAAATAAATGTAATACTTCTACAAAGTTTGGGCTAATCTGCATTTCACTCAAGCCCCAGAATGACACTCTTTGTTTCAGCAATAGACATTTCAGTAATTCTGCACATTTTCTGATTTTACACATGATGAGTAAGACTAGTTGAACATTATGTCATCTTGGGAAGACTCAACAATGTGCTTGGAGCAGCATTCAGTCTTGTCTGCATTGGAAAGACTGAATCTTATCAAACAACATTTCAACACCATCTTTTATAATTTGTCCCCTATATATTCTTGATGAAAGAAAAATGTATATACACACACAAAAACTCCTCCTTAGCCATGTTTCACATATCTCAAGGTTTTAATGAAAAATATGAAAAAAAATTCAATGCCAACATCAGTAATTGCTTTTATCACCTCTGAAAGAGTCCCTAGTCTATCATGATAGTAGATCAATGAGTCAATTATCATCTAAGGCAAGGAAGGGGACTGCAACACTCGTCAAAAGGGCAAGGCCCCAAACAATCAGACACTGTGGGAGGTTTGCCTTGTTCCTCTAATAAATACAGTCTATAGGAAGCCAGCTTGGCTAAGGTGTTTGCATTACATTACCATAGGCACAGTATCATGATGGTGAGCAAACCAAAATCCTCCTAGAAAAGGGAGCACGGGAATGCATGCAGAAACACAAATGACCTGGATAAGTACCAGCTTCATGGCATTTGGGTCATGCACCACAAAAAGAGTGCTTTATAAAAGGCAAGAAGCAGCCCTGTCAAAGGCCCCAGGTCAGGGATATGGGGCAGACACAAGGGATTCTTCAGCTCAGTGGAGATTCCAATCCATCTTTGACCATTTTGAAGTCAGATATCATATCCATCTATCATGTCCTGTAGTGATCCCCCTCTCAAAAAACAAGAAGTATAGATGCATTTGTGCAATGTCTTCCTGAAGTCCTCAACTTTGATTGCCCTGAACAGTCCCTGAACAAATTCAGCCCCCAGGAGATAACATCTATCACCCACCAGTCTGAAGCTATTCAGGAAACTGTATATTCAAGCAATCATCCCCAGTGATAGGGGCAACCACTGAGAGACAATGTACCAACCTCTTCCCTAACTAATTTCCATGAATGAGGGAAAATGTTCATGTTCAAGGGACAACATTATCAGCAATTAATAAGGAACAGATACTGGGTGTACTGTGATTTATAACAAAAAAAAAAAGAACCTAGGAATATCTAATCATCAGAAAAAAAACAGAATATTTTTAGAGTACAAGCAGTGTTGTCTGGAGCTGGATATTCTGAGTTTACCTCTGGCAAAAGGCTAAAATATATAAGATTAATAGCCACATATTGTCAATGTGTTAATATATTCACACAGAACAGTTTAAACTGTAGCCCACTATATTTACAGAAATTGGTATTAAATATTTGTATGTACCAGTCTCAGAATAAACCCTGCACATCTTTTGCAAGGAGACCCCAAGAAGACCTAATTCTTCTTTGATCCTTCTGATAAAACTACTGGGTAGACAGAGGACTGACTGGAGACAGTTATGGAAGGGTGCAAGTTGAAATCATCTGCATAGATGTAAAACCGTTTCACGAACACAAAATAGGTGAAGGTAAAATAAATGTCAGTCAAAATCATAAGCTGGAAAACACAGTATGTGAACAAATGGGGTTCTGGTACAGGCAAGTCCTTCCCACTGATCTTTTTTCCCTGCTAAAAGTGCTCTATCTGCCTATTATTTGTACTACCATCTATACTACTTATTATTACACTATCATCCTTGTTAACAGACCATCTCTTTAAAATCAACACTCAAATCCCCTGGTTCTTGGGGACCATATGTAAAATGAAGGTGCAGGAAAAAAACACGAACCAAATCAATTCCAGTTTATTTTGTATGGTATTTTCCAGTCAGGGGTCTTAATGTTATGTTTTGTCATGTTTAACAATATACGACTCCATTGGAATCAACTTAACTAATGACATGTCAAAAATATATTTTGTTGCATTTATCTAAGTTAGTAAGAAATTCAAAATTCCTTTAATGACAAACTAATGTATTTTCATTTGCTGTCAAAGAGTCTTTGATGTTATTCTATAAGTGAATGCATCTGTTGAATTAAAATTCTTGTGTAAACCTACATTCATCATTTGCTTTAGAAAATAACCTCTCAACCATAAAACTGGTTCATCTGGACATTAAAATGCAGAACATCAAGCAGAAATAGGAAGAAGAAATTTAGATACAAAGACACAGTAGTAAAACCTGATTCACTGCTATGTTAAAATATACTTGTGCTCCACTTTATTTTTAGCTTTTTTATCACTAGCTGCTAGTACAGTGAACTCAAAAATAAAGATTCATTACACTAGAATAATATACACCAAGAAAAGCAATATATTTCCACATATCTCTGCTCCTGATTTTATCTATACAACGAAGAAAACTTTTGTATTTCAGGGCTTAAGTACACAGAGCATGTGGAAAAGAACATACACATGGCATCAGTGAGTTCATTGACAGCTTCTCTGAAGAACAGATTTTGTCTGAGTACAGAGACTAGACTCAGTGGTCTCAGAGAAATTCTTATACAGGACTGAGAAGATGGGAATGTACCTCATGGGACATTGAATTGTGATTGTACAGACAGAAAAAAAATCCGTTAAATTAATACAACATCTTTGCTTCAACCTTGGAAAATATATTGGATTTAGGGCCTGATATGACTAGTCCATATTCAAACATCACATGAAGGCCCTCTAAGTTTACCAGGCCTGGGAACTGACAGTCAATGAGTGAAAATACAGAAGCAACTGGGTTCTCATTTGTCACAAGCAGAAGACGATGACAGAATTTTTAAAACACCATTTTAATATTTTACCATGCAATTTAGATTTCTTCAAGAATGCCAAAACTTTAAAGTCTTCTATTGAGGAAATTTTAATTAGTGTAAAGTGATAACTTGTCACTGCTTATTTCTAAAAACATGTGAGCAAAATACCAATGGGGAAAAGGGGAGGGAGGAAATTTTAATTCTGCAAGATGCCTGATAAATCTACTCTCTTTTCAGGTCATATTTTTCTCCTTTTAAATCTTCATTCACAGTTGCTCCTATCCTCCTTTTCTCTCAAAGCCCTTTCTTTGCCACAACTTTGTATGCCTCTGGTGCATCACCATTTTAATAACAGTATATGGCTTATATTTGCTGTTTTCATTCATTCTGTGCAGTATCTTATTATTCAAAAATAGTCATCAATCCCTTTGGGCCTGCTCACAGTCTTAACCAAGAGTAGAGCTGCAAGTATTTAAGTGTCTGAAATTGTCAATTTATTTGAAGAAAACAGATGATAAAACACATAATCTATGCCATTTGAGGCTCCTTATTTTTCATTAAGAATTTACATGATTACTGAAACAAGCCAATCTTCCCTAAACCAAGGGTAATTAAAACCACAAAATCTGTAAGGAATGCCAGTCTTAAAGACAGGCTTAGATTAATCAAGTCCTTGAAGAGATGGGACCTAAGATGGCAGAACTGAGGACAATGGTATTTTCCTAGAAGCTGAAGTACTTTGTGATATGAATCTAAATAACCCCGTAGTGCATCTCATGGACAAGATAATTCTTCTACAAGTGGAGAGCTGGAAGTACGACAGCAATAACGCTCCTGCTGTGAAGGAAAGTTCTGGGCTCAGCAGGTCCTAGTTCTGTCATTTGAGCACAGTTCTGTAGTCCCAAATTGCTGAATTTCTCCATTCTCCAGCTTTTCAGCTGTAAATGGGGGCAAATTTTTTGTTTTTCCTAAACAAAACTCCTCTTGACCCAAAGAGAATACCAAATCAGAGCTGCACACAGACACACACACATAATACTTGCACACACCTACACACTCTGGCAGTGAGGACATGAAGAAGCCCTTCATGTCAATGAATACCAAGAAATATTAACAGGCATTGACTTGGTACGTGGGAATCAACATTGTTTTCACAGCTAACAAAACTATTTTTCTTAGATTATAGTTCTACTCTACTGCACAACCAAAAGAATATTAAATTAATAAACATATTGCCACTACTCTCTCCCTCTGTAATTGCATTCTCTTACTTTACCTGTACAGAAAATAGTGTGCTTGATTATAAAAAGACAATATTTTGTGTTACCATGCTTGTCAAAAATAATAAAAATGTTACATATTGAAATATTACACAAAAAGAAAATTAAATACTAAAAAGGCCAGCACACTTTTTTGCATGTTTTTGTTGCATAGATAATTTTTTGAGAATTTTTCTACTTAGTGGATTTCAAGGAGTGGCATTTCTGCTTATTCATGTGTCAGTTTATGCTCTTTTCCTGTCTTCAAAACCAATTAGTTTATGTAACAAAGTTTGTCATCCTTGCAGAGATTAAGATTTCAGCATAAAGTCTTATGGAATGAAGAATAGCACAAATATTCAGAGGACAAGTATTATTTAAAGTCCTAACATTAAAAATCACGTTAACATTTTCAAGTGACCAGACTTTGTAACTCTTCAGCAACAACTGGAGTATATTTTCAACTTCCTAGGAAACTCCTATCTTTATCAACATTTAACTTTTTTTTAATGTCACAAGTTGTCTTACCCTATTAACCAAATTGATAGTGGAGACTTGGATTTTCCATTAAAGTCAAAAGTAGTAACTACACAACTGTGAAGAAATTTTAGATTACATGTCAATCAATCTCTGAAGCAAACACAACACATCAGTCCCTGCATTTCTTTTCTAAATCAATCAAAAGGTCTGTTCTAAAATCTTCAAAATCAAGATTTAGGAGTCATGCCAAAGTACATTTTACTAAGATGCTTCTGCTGAGAAAATACCATTTGTTTCCATTGGGCTGAGAACAAAAGTAATGGTAAGGTAGGTTTTAAATGGTTAAAAAGGGGAATCATGTTTCACAAAGGTTCAAATTAAGAAAACAGAGAAGTGAAACACCCCATCTATTAGTCAATAATAACATGACTCCTTTAGTGACAGGAACATGCTCAGAGCTGCATGCAAAAGAAAGAAGACAGGAATTCTGCCCCAAGGCAGCTATAATCACACACAAGATAGACACATAAGACATTGCAGAGCTGAAGACAACTTTATCTGAAACTGTAAATCACTTTAAGAAGAGCTAAAATCATTTGTGTGACCTATCAGTATCAATCACACATAGGAGATGAATTCTCAGAAAAGGGTATGTATGAACAGAGCTTATTTCCCCACTGAACAGGGAAGATCTTCCAGGTGTAAATAAGAGATCAAAGTTCAGACTGGGGGAATTAAAAAAAAAAAAAAAAAACAACTAAAAATAAATGATTGAATATGAAGAGCATGCTAAGGAAATAGAAGGTGAGAAAATCAGAAATGTAAAAAGCATCAGAGAGCAGCATAAGAGTAGATGACATTACTTTTGCCAGCAAAGAGATCCAGGGAAAAAGAAAGTGAGCAGTAGGGAGAGCAGCAGGAGGGATAAAAAACAGAGAGGCAAAGGGCACATCCACAGAAACAAAAATAAGGAAAAGAAGTTCTACTTTGGGGGACAGAATGGTAATTTTATACAAGAAACTACAGTTGAAAAAAAAATCCCAGAGGCTGAAGGAAGGTACTTGAAAAGAAATTCTTTTTGTATAGAGGTCCTTTCCCTCAGTATTTATTGCCTCAACATAAGACATATCTGTAAATATTGATCCATAGGTATGTTGGGTAATTGAATCTTTAATTTACAATTATTGCTTCTTTTATTAGAAAGGTCATTTAATCTATGTCAGCTTCTGCTTTCTCTGACGTTATTTACACTTGTTTTCAACAGCTGGAGAATATTTTCTGTATGTAGACACAGTGTAGATTAAGATTTATTGTACACAGGCACAATAAATTAAAAACAATGAACAGAGGTATGTACGTGCTATATTTGCATTTTTATCAAAATTTTCTATTCCATACAGAAATGCATATAAATCTAGTGAGAAAATTAATAACTACCTATTAAGCTTGAACATAAAACAGCTATTGACTGTGTAAAACTGCTAAAACCATGAGAAAGTCTATTTCATATATGAGAGTACTATTTGCTAAGGGAGAATTATATTGGTTGGATCAGTGGCCAGAATAAATTCAACCAATTAATCTATTCTAAAGATTCATGTCAATGTCACATCTTTTCTGTTTTTCTGTAAGGTTCCAATCTTTCCTGCAGAAAGGAAACTGAGCTGGCAGGACCCTTGCCCTGATCAGAGCAGCAGTTGTTCTGTTCTTTCTTGGGCAAATAAGAACATCCTGAGCAAAGTAAAAAGAAGACACATTTTGAAGAGAAAGACTGTTCAGAGTTTCTTCACCTCCAGACTTATTAGGAAACAGAGGATGTGGCCAATGCCCTTGCTAGTGATCTTGCAATTTACTGAAATAGATCAGATCATGTGTAAATCCTTAAAAAGTAGAGTTATTCGAAAGAAAAGCAAACTTGAGGCAAAGAAAACAGATACCAAGCCCTATTCCAGTTTACTGCTAATGAATGCTCACAAATTCTCCAGCTGCAAAAGGCAGCTTGAGAAGCAAACAGTATAAGGCACAGAATCAGCTGAGCTAGAAACTGCAGAAACGCACAAATTAAAAAGTCATTCATATTTACAATATGGTTTTCTAAACATGTTTTCCGATATTTCAGTTTTATATTAAACTCATACGATTAACAGACCCTATACAGGTCTAAGTCCTCTTTTTTGGGTGTTAAGTCTAGAGAAACTCCTGAAGTGACTTACTCTTGAAGAGTTGAGCAGGGGTGCTTTAAACTTTTTTTCCCCTTCCCAAAGGAGATTACAAAAGCTATGGATTTTTTTTGACAGTCACTTGTGGCTGCATGTAAATCCCAGCCCCAAACCCTATTTTCCTAATTACAGCAATGAGATGTTCTGTGTGTTTTGGAATGAATTATATTCTAAAGTCGAAAATGAAAATAGAGGCTTTCTAATCAAAATCCTAAGGGTAGAAAAAAATACTGAACAGACAAGAACAACTTAGGTAAGAAAAAGTCAGCCTTCCAAAAACAAAAATCTGGCTGAAGTTCTTTAATAAAGGCGAGAAGAATTTCATTTGTCTAACAAGATAATGGTTTCACTTGAATTTTAGAAGAAGAGATGAAAATTTACTGTAGATTGACTTCAGATGCTTCAAATTAGGACTTTAGCAGTTTTAAGAAAAAGTCAGATGAAGCCCAGCTACAGAATACAGCAACGGACATTACATGGCGCACTGGCTGTAATAAAGCAAGGAAAACCTATCAGGTATTTCTTTTGTAAAGGTCCTCCAGAAACCCCTCTGTATCTGGGTTTTACCTACAACATTGTTCTTAACTTTAGAAATTCCAGCTGTGGTTGAATTTCATGCAGGTCAACCCCATTTCTATTATGAACGGGTATCTTAGGGCAATTGTCCTCTGCTAAAAAGCAGTTTTGGCCAATATTGCCAGCTCATTCCTACTTATTTAAATTAATTAGCTGGAGTAAAAAAAAAAAATGAAAACATGGGCTTGAATATCTTGGAGCATTTAATGTTTATTAACATTATTATGCATCCTGTGCCTGCAATGTCTTTCTACACCACCACAACCCATGAGATATTCTACCATTCTGAAAGTCAGGTGGGAGCTGTGCCTGGGTGTCGACACAGCGCCACAGGAACATGGTACACATTTGCAAACTCTCCAGAGTCCATCCACAGGGACTTTTTCTCTCAGAAGCTGTTGCAATGAAGATCCACATTGAAGGACTGGATAATTTTACAACTACAATTCTCAGCCACTTGTGAGCTGCCTGATTCAGTTACACCGAGAGAATTTGGCTTACTAAAGCAACTGTACAAAGCGCCGTGTAAGAAGCTTAACTCTCATTTCATTTCCATCACACTGCATTGCACAAGCTCTACAGACCTTGCAGTGAATCATGCTGAGATCCTCAAAGGCATGCAGTTAAAAATTCAGAACCTTAGATGTTTTAGTAAAAAGGCAGATTACCTAAAATGCTGTTAATGAATCTAAAATATGAAATAAATAAATACGCTTCACAACTAAAATTAAAAGGATAGGAGAAATATCCTACTATTTGTAAGGACATGTCAGTGAAAATACTATATATTTGGCTGCCAAACAACCAAGGTACTGAATTCTTGCTTGATCTCTCAAATGGATAAAAGAAAAAAACTATGTCTTAAAAGAAATCCTACGAGGAGGACACTGATAATAAAGGGAGCCTTGAAAATGTGTGCTACGCTGAGATGTGTAATTAGAACTTCTAGTTCTAGCAAGACTTACACCAACAGATGGCTTAAAACCTTAATCTTTTTATCATTTTATGGCATCTATAGCAGACATCTGGAAGAACCAATGGAGGTGGGAAAACAGACAAAGAGTTCACTGATGAATTAAAGCCTTAGTGAGACACAACAGAAGGAATTTGTTAAATTATTACTACTGTACATATACATATTTAACTGAATTATAACTGAAAATATGTCCTTAAGAATGTAATTCTTCTCTGAATGGCAATCTCATGACTGTGAAATAATTTTCTAAAACCTTTTCCCATCTGGGATTATAAACATGACCCCTGTATAAATTAGAGCTCTTGTCTGTTGCGCAGACTTTTGACCACCCGCATTTCATGAACTTTTCCCTTCTCTCCAAGGCAGAGTGAATATGATTTATATTTTCATTGTTTAAAAAACAGATATGACTTTAGTTCAATTTATGTATTCATTTGAAACCTGAGTGTTGTGACTCTAAACCCATGTGCAAATTAGATTAGGCAAGCAGACTCCTGTAGTGAACAATGATTTTTCCATTCAGAAACTACAGTCAGAAATCAGTAACCTGTTTATACATTTTTAAAAGGACCCAAAATTCTAAATGTCCATCCTAGTCCTTCCCTAACACTCTAACGCTATTTTCACAGTTCTTTGCTTTCTAGCTCCTAATTTTATGCCTCTCATAGTTATCCTTCCTTTCTTGAAAAGAAATACAAATTCAATAGAATGAACAATATTAACTGAAACTGTTGAATGTGACGAAGTTGAAATGCCATCACAGGTGACAAATTTGTCTCCTCAGACAGAAATTTTTCTTACTAAGAGCTGAGAAGCAGAATTTCTGTCTTCCAACCACTCAATGATTAGGCCTTCTCTCTCCAAACAATGTGAGGTTTTTAATGAGAGAGAAGTATGAAAAAACTTAAAGTAGAAGTTAATCTTAAAGCAAACTAATTTTTGCATCAACCTGATTCCTATTGAAACTTATGAGGAATCTCATTTAGGCTTCTAAAAAGGACAGATATATTATCAACTTCAACACATTTTAAAAACTGCATCTCCCACAGTTTTGGCAGCCAAACAAATGGGAACATCCATAAATGAGAATAAGAGTAATTGAAAACAAATTAATTATCAAAGCCTTAGCAATATAACAACTGATAGAAACTCTTCTAAAATTTCATTTAAATTAATGGGAAGTAACAATTTTTCTTACTAAATTATTATATCTGTGGTCTTTACACTTCCATTCATAATGTACATTTGGGGGATTATGAAAGAGGACTATACACCTCTATCCATGCTCATGGAATACACATGGAAAACTGGTTTTCAGGGAAGAAATCCTCTAAGGTTTCATTTTCTTCACAAATTTCCACTTCTCCCACCTTTTCCTAAAGTTGAAACTGAAAATTCTATTTAACAGTCATTTAAAACAGAAGAAAAGGAAATAAAATATTTTGAGACAACTTTTTCTGTTAGTTCCCATATGCTTCCGCAAATATGACATTTTGGCGTCCTTCAAAGCAATGGGACTTCTGCAAACTAAAAAAAGAACCGAGTAAAATTAATTGAAGGGTATATTTTGTGACATGAAATAAGGGAAGCTATCTCTAAGAACACCAATGAAAGAAAGTGGTCTTTTCCCATAACCACCATAATGCAGAGGACACAGCCACCAGGGTTGTGCACTGGCAGTTCTTCTTTAATTTGATGCCTAATGGTGCATTTCAGAAAACAAAAGAAACCTCCACAAACACTAGAAGGTACAGACATAATTGCAATGTGACTTCTTAAGAGCAGAGATGTTAAGACATTTTATCAGTACATTAGGTCACACTTGAGATTTACATTACCAGTATCAGCATTACTGAAAATGACTGCATTTTTAACAGGTGATAAGCTACACAACAGTAAAAATGTGAAACTGGGAATGTGAAAATGTGAATCAGTGTGAAGAGAAAATTTTAAAAACCTACAAAAACAAACAAACAAAAAAACCCTATCTATACAGATTAGTAGGAATCTAAACTTTCTTGCCTAACAGTACAATGGAGATACAAGAAGTTCATATTTAAATTCTCCGCAGTTTGAAATTTTTGAAAAAAATTCTTAATGCCTCACATTTTTGAAGCTTGTTAGGATAATTACAGGTTCAAAAGCAAATATTTCTTATCCTTTGATAGTGTTTCCTCTTACTATCCTAGTATACAGTGGTACTTCCTTTGAGCATTTCTCTCATATTCTTCAAGTTATTCCTAATACATACTTCCTGGTATGGCAATGGGAGAATTTAATCTTCATAAGAGATCTGGAACTTAGAACTCTGAATTATGTCTGAAAATTTACATTCATTTTAACTTCTCTTTTACATCTGATTCAAGGTGAATATTTTATTAATAATTTCATTAATTAAAAAAGAAAACAACAAAAAAACCCCAGATCAGTGGAAGAACAGGAGGGGCTCTTTGGACTTTTACATATGATATAGTGAGGAAAAAGTGGTAACCAGACCTCAGACAGGTACCTTATTAATAATAGGCCTTGGGACATTTTATAAGGAGCCTCTGTTGAAAAGTTTCATCAGGATTTTACACACAAGTTTCTGCAAAGAGCATCTCTTGTTATTGTTCTAAATACTTCTACTAAAATCCCTAAAACTGGCCAATGACAAGGAGACATGAGATCCTACTGTACATCTGCCAAAATTAAACTGGGAACCTCCTGGAGCTGTGAAAAAAGCTTTATGCTTCACTTTATCCCACAAGACCAACGTCTGAAATTAAAGGTCAGATCCATTACTTCACATCAGTGCTAAAGGCAGGAGAATTTATTCACTACAGAATTAAAGATTAACCAGATGCTTCACCAGGCACATGACTGTCATAACTTAGCAGACATTATGAGAAAGCAGAACTCTGAGAGCACCCAGTAAAAGTTGATGCCATCTCCAATTTTTTGCTGGATTCCAGAAGGAGGCTGGAGGAGCTGAAACACCAAAGGTGTTTTTGCCTTTGTATTTTCAAAGCCAATCTTTTTTGCATCACCCACCTTTGGCTGCAGTTGCTGTAGTAAATCAACCATCACGACAAGGAAAACAAGCAGGCTCATCTACAGATTTTGACAAGTGGCAAAGCATCACAAAAACCTAAGATTACTTTTTATATATGTAGGATCAATAAATAAAATTAACCCCCATATTTTCCCTCCTTCTCTCACCTAGATGTGCAAATAGAGCAGTAAAGTATTTCATGTTGTCTAAAAACGTTATACTTCAGGTGCCATTTCCCTCTCTTGGTTTTGTTTCTCTTTGGTTACTAGATCCATATGGCCTAAATACTTTACAACTTAGCTGTTACCCAGACTTTTCATAGTATTTCCGTCTTTAGCCTCCTGTAGGTTAGACACTGAAACAGTGACATCAATGTGATCTAATTCATGTCAAAACCCAGTAAGATTATTCTGCACACAGTCATCTCAGCCTGTTTTCAGATGGGTTGGCTATAAAATTCAGTTCTAGTCTTTGCTTGGTTTAAAGGCCAAAATTTTAGAAAATACAATCTAATGCAACTTTATAAACTGAGAAGGACAATCTCCTTCCTGTTAACATTGTTCTCAGGTTCTAACAAGAGCATCGTTTCACACCACTGCTCTCTCCTGCATGCAAATGTGTAAAATCCAACTGAGGCCAGACTTTGCTTCATTTGCTTTATTAAAAACTCCAAGTTACTCTACCAGAGTAAACAGGATAAGCCTAAATTTGCATCAGGTTAAACTGAAAGTATAATCCAGACCTGTAAGAGTTTAGCCAAAAAAATCCATTCAGTTTATATTTTGGGAAATGGACTCAACACTAAAGTCTTAGCAAAGAAGAGAGAGCCTTACACACTGTGTTAACTTGTAATTGCCTTCAGTTCTTGTTGCACCTGTCTTCACTTGCTCTGGAAAAGTGATGTATTTGCTTTCTGCTCCAGTGGATAAGCAGAGCTGCTTCATCCATAAATGTGTCATTACATCTCCAGCTCTTAGACTCTTCTTGGATACTCCCTCAGGCACTACATTTTGTTGCAGAGCATGACCCATTTCCATAATCTGCTCTTTCCACTGTTGTCTCTCCAAATGCATATGTTCTTCTTTTCTCTGAGAATCTGCAGCAGGTCTCCCATGCATATACAAAATGTTCCTTCTCACTTACATGCTCCATCACTGGCTCGCTCATAATGACATACAAGCACCATTATTCTACCAAATACAAAGGACTTTTGTGACAGTAAAAGGTGTCCCTAGTGATCTAAGGCTGACTCAGCCTTAGATGCAAATGAGTAGACTGCAAAATGTTGATAAATTGATTCTGTACCAATGAATGCACATCAGGCACCATAATAATAATCTGTTTTCAAAGCTAATCACTTAGGTATTCTGTTCATTTTTAGAGACAAACTATTAAATCAAGTAAGAAAGTGTTTTTCCCTCCTCAAAAACATGTCAGAAAACATTACGGTTTCTCCTCTGCTCATGAGAAGTAAGGCCCATGCACACAAATGTGATTTAACAGATTACCCTTGGCAACTCTTCTAGTTTTAGGGCCCAGTTTGGCCTTTCTCCCGTGTAATGCTATCAGAGCCACTGCCCAAGCAGTACAGCAGCTTTTGAAGGCCCTGTGAACAGGCAACAGCACACACGTGCAGGGCAACAGACCCCAGCCTGCCTCACCAACAGAGGGGATAACAGAAACATTTTGGTCTGGAAACCAGAGCATGAGGGTTTAACATGGCAGTTTTACTCACAGCTTCTTCTCTTACATGGAACTGGACATCAGTCTTTGTGACACCAAAAGCAGGGTCTATCTGATGTTTAATTTCGCCTCTCAATTTATCTTCCAGCTCATTAATCTGTTTCCCAGCAACCTGTCCCCACTTTCTATTCTTACAGGCAATTCTTCTCTGAGCTCCTGCTGGGAGGCATCCATCTTTCAAAGCAGCCAAGCTTTAATTCCTTCTTGTCTTGCTTGAGCTGCATCAATCCTTCTTTTTTTCTGTCCTGAAAATTCAAGACTTGTTCTCAGATTAAGAAAACGATGCTGGAAATAGGAGAGCTAACCTGAGTAATGGACACCCTTCCTTAGAGAAAAAGCTTTCAAGTACCTAGAAAAGGAACACCCCATATTCTAGTACAGAAATTATAGCATCTCAATAAACAGAGACTCATTTAGCATGGCAATTCTTCAGAGAACAGAGCAAGTGTCTTCAGCAGTTAAGCACCTTCTAGAATACAAGACCTAAAACCAATTTAAAATTACCATATCTAAAAGACTGATCTATATATATTATCAAGTTCCTACATTTGATGCTTTTCATTTATCCAGAAAACAACTAAGCAATTGAGATGTTATTAGTTTCAATTCCCACCACGCTGATGTCAGTATACATTAATAAATGGAAACCTCTTTTTAGAGCATTTACATATACTGCCAATGTACATCTGCAGCCTGACTTCTGTGTTGTTTGTTTGCCTTGCTTATGCTAACAGTGGAAAATATTTCTAACACAAAGTGCTCCAGGTCACTTTTTGTACCTGATGCAGAGATAATAGGAGTTTTTTTCATAAGAGCTCCTTTACTTTCAGTCCCAGCTCAATTAAGAGATGTGTTTTCTTAGTAAGTTTATCTTCTCTGTCCTTGTATTCTTGCACACTTAATGATTGCTGCAATTAGCCAAGCCAGCCCTACTGCTATAGGAATGATTGTAGGGAAGGTAGGTGATGTGACCCCTGGTTGCTTCAGTGCAAGATACAGCTGCTGCCACATTTTGCTCTCTCACTCTTGTGCTACTACCTATATTTGTATTGTTTAGGCAGGCACATGCCATACATTTGGAGACACTTTTATCAGTAACAAGAAGGGTTTGTGTGTGTTCTGTTTGGATTTATTAATTTAGGGGATTTTTCCTGCTTTCGTTTTCTTCTTGCTGGTAGTTACTCCAATATGGGGCTATACCTACAAAGAAAAGATGGCTTGGAGAAGAGTTAGCAGGTATGATGAGTAAGGGAAAAGATTGATTTCCCTTTCCAGTACTCCTTTGTTATTACTACTTTAGGGTTTGAGGCATGAAGTAATTCCCTCATCTGGACCAATATATTTGACCAGAAGTAGTTCAAATAATAGAGGTAGCAAGAAAAGCTCTGCTGAAGAATACAGAGAAAAGCTATTGGAGACAATACACCTGGGGAAAGTCTACAAAGGCAAAGAGATGGTGGATGTGGAAATCCACAGGAGATGTCATATTGAAAATTTAAAAAAAAAAAAAAAAAAAAAAAAAAAGAGAAGCAATAGCCTAGCTTGAACCTTTTCATATTTCCTCTATACTCCAAGGCCTGGACCAATTCCTTCTTTATTATTGTGGTTCCTTTTTCATCAAAGCTTCTGACCCCACTAGAGGTGCTCTGGCTTTCATCATCCTTCCACATTTTCTATATGGACATCCTGAACCCCTGCTACCATTGAAAACCATCTACATTTTTGGCAAATAAACTTGGTGGTCTTTTAAGAACTACCACAGGAATGTCTGTGTCTCGTGTGCCAGAGCCACTGGGGACTGCCAGGCTGCACATGAATAAAAACACACTCGAGTGTGCGCTGGAACAGGAGTTCCCAGAAACCCTTCTCAGAGACACCCCTGAAGGCACTGAGGCACTGAAGCATACTGGTGATGAAGCTGGACCTAAGGCTGGCCTCGAGGCTGCTCCTGCACAGCAAGAAGGATGTGACTTCCCTGTACAAATGCTTCCTGCTGTAGATATGGTATCACACAGTTCTAAAGAAAAATCTTCTGCATGCCCAGGCACTATAAAGGGATGCAGTCTCTTTCGATATTGCACAGCCCTAGTCAGCCTTCCAATGTTGGGTGACACTATTAACCATGACTAATACAAAGACAGATATACGAGGGAAGACTTTTTCCCCCCTCATAGTTAGGTTAAATTATAATCCACAGAGGATATTGGGCATTCAGTGCCATGTTTACAAATATAAACTAGTAAAATGCTAATATCATCTACATTAGAGAATACTTTTTTTCCACACTTAAGTAGCATTAGATGATTGTCTGACCTTGTGTTATGAACAGCTCGTTGCCAGTTTCATTTGTAACACTGTTACTACGAAAGAGCAGTACCTGGGGAATTTTAGGGCATGAAATCCCTCCAATACTCCTTAAAAGTTGCAAGGTCATAATTATACTAAGAATGATGTCCCTGTTTTTATTCATTTATCACAATGGTCCTCTTGAGAAGGTTTCTTTGCTGTGAATGGCAACAAAAAAAATTAACAGACAAGCCAAAGACCTCAGGGGTTTGGCAGAGTACAGGATTGAGCAGCCTGAAACAGCACAGACTGAGCAGGCATGCTGGAGGAGAACATGTCTGGTTTAGTGTTTGATGGAGTGACTATCACAAGCTCCCTCTCTTAATTTTTTCTTTTCTTGCTTGTCTTCCTTTTACTGTTCGCTATAAACCTTTCTGTGTTTGATATTCAATCATTCTCTTTTGTCCTCCAAAAGTCTTTTTGTTTTTTGGGTTTTTTTGTACAATGTGGAATCAACTTACTCTCATACAATCTGCAAAGAAATTCAACAAAGCCTGCAATTCAAGCTGTGAGTCTTTGAAAAAACACAGACTCAAATATCAACAACACAACTGTGTGCCCACACCTATTTCATCCTGTGACAGCATCATAAGTTTATTACAGAGAAACTATCGCTCAATAGTAGCAGTGGAGACTGGCTTTCAGCTGTAAGCCCCATAAAATATTTTTATAGAAATAAGAGTTAAAGAACTCATCTACCTCTCTACTACAACATAACAAGTGGTTTCCCTCACACATACATTATGTTCCCTCAAAGTGACAAAATATATGGGACAACTTCAGCATACCTAATTACTAGATCACAAATAAACACATTTCCAACTGAAGGATAAAATCTACTGGAAGCATGAAACATTCCTGTCAATAACTGATGTAAAGCCTTGAAGGACACTATGTAGCAACATACCACATATTAATCACATTTATTTGCTTACATGCCATCAATGCATTTCTTAGCACCACCAGCTGAACCACTGCCATTTCTTTAATCAAAATCTATTTCTGGCCCATATGAAAATCTGTGGCTCATAAATATAAAGTACATCTTGGAACTACATCCTTTTCAAATTTTTTTATGTTTATATAGGATCAAGTCCAGACTTTATTAAGTCTTGGAAAGAGTCTTATTTAGTTTTAAAGTGCTTGTTTAACTCCCCGGGCAGTATGCACTGCCTCAGCCTAGGGCTGCTATGGCTGAAGGCCCTGGCCCCAGCTCAAGACAAAAGTGTGAAGATTTCCATTACTATCTCTTGCATGAGACAACAGGGAGCCATCACACTCTGATCAGACTCATGAGAAACTCTCTGTGCTATGTTTCGAAGCATAACTGTATATTTAAAAGAGAATGAAAGATAAGCCTTGACAGATGTATTTCATTGTCATTAAGTGTAATGTAAGAGTATGTGATAATGAAGAACTGGCTGGATCCCTTAAATCCCAGGCATCTCTAGAAAAAGTTTATTCTATCTGATTTTTACCATTAAAAGAAATTGCAGAAAGGATAGCCAAAGCATTATCCAGCTCAAAATACAAATATGCTGAATTAGCAAAGCCAAGAGCTAACTGTTACTGGCTGATAGAGCCTCTCCTCACACTGGGCAAAGAGCAAGTGATGGAAAAACTCTATATTAACAAACAAATTCTGAACTCATTTAAGACTATAAATGCATTTTTTCTTTGGTGCAGATATCTGAGATATTGCTTCTTAACTTTCTTAGATCATAAAGCAAACCATAGAACAACAATACTCGGTTATTTACTATAAGCAATCCCACCTTGAGTTTCTGAACAAAACATGGAAAGTTATTTATGTACTCTCATAGGCTTTCAGACTGTGGTCTCAAGCCTGCTTATGGGTCAGTCACAGAAACATGACAAGCTTCAATAGCTGCTCCAGAAAACCACATTAAATGCTTATTTCTAATTTAAAAAAAAATGTTCATAAGGCAGCCCAAGTCAGATGCAAAGGAAAACACCTTGTAAATACAATTTAAAGTATTACATACAGCAATAGTTAAACAACATTATACTGACTCGTGTTCTTTCTTAAATAACCCCAGTGAAAGCAAGAGGATGACTTTTAATATAAGGTTCAAGTAATATGGTTTTCAGGTTAATAAAAGAAATATATTCTTCTAGGTATCCTCTTATAATGATGAAGTTCAAAAGAGATTAAATGACTGTGAAAGGCTTTTTTTCCCCTTTTCCAAAATTCATATTCCTCTTTTCAATTTCACTTTGGGTTACACATTTCATACATTCAGTTCATGAATGCGAATGTAATCTTACACTATGGATCATGGCCCCTCTGGAGCAGGGACAAAGAAGCCAAAAGAAGATTGAGAATTGTTAGGCAGCAGTAATGCGCAAGAACTCAGCTCTTCCAAGGTGGAGAAATGAGAGCAGGCTGTGATAAGTGACTACACATGGTTTCACATGCTGGGAAAGTGCTCATCTAATGCAATTGTTTACAACAGCTCAGATCCTCCAAAATGCTTGTGTGAACCAGTAACTGCAGATGCATCTCAGTCTTCACGTGGTAGAGGAAATAAGTCGTTGTCAACTCAGGGGGTTACTTAAAAATATGTAAACCAAAAAGAGGTCAGGAATTTCAGTTTTAAAATGCCAAGTACACAGATCAAATACTCTGGAAGTCTACAATAGGAATTACTCCTATGATTCAGATTTCTATAAGCACAAGTGACAGGGGCTAAAGCTGAGGAAGCTAGGCTGCAATTACACACTCACTAGCAGCACTGACTGCAGCAGCTTAACTAATCTTCCTCAGTCCCAGCCACTGATTCCTGCCCTTGCATGGCAGACTGCTGTGCTTGAGAAGTGTTTGTGTGCCCATCTCATGACTAAAAAAGGAAAACTGGTCAAAGTGTAAAACAATTCCATCAGAAAAGTAATAGTGATTGCTATTACTAGGGCTGTGGCAGCACACATTGAGAATCAGTGAGACAGCTGAGAGAAGACACTGATTAAGTTATGCTGCTATCACAAGGTTGTTTAGCAGCTACATCCATCCAGGAAGAGCTGCCACATCTCCCTGAAAAGCTCTACCACATCTTGTACCAGTGTCCCGGGTGCCCAATTTCCCCTTTTTTTTTTTTTAATCAGGAATATGAGAATAAAGAGTAAAAACAAGGATTCCATTGGTCTTCTTGACCACAAGGGCATTTCTGGCTCACAAACAACTTGTCTACCACGAAACCCACCATGAAATCCTTCTTGGCAGAACTGCCTTCCAGCAGGTCAGGCTCCAGGTGCCTGAGGTAATTCCTCTCCAGCTGCAGGACCCTGCATTTGCCCTTGCTGAATTTCAGAAGGTTCCTCTCTGTCCATCTCTCCAGCTTGTCAAGGTCCCACTGAAGGGCTGCTTAGCTCCCAGCCTTGTGTCATCAGCAAACTTGCTGAGAAAACATCTTCCCCTTCAGCCAAGTAACTGACAAACAAGTTAAAAATACTGAGCCCAGTACAGAATCCTGGGGGACATCTAGATCCCGTGCTACTGACCACAACCCTTTGGGATCTGCCACTCAGCCAGTTTTCAATCCATCCCACTCTCTAGCCACCCAACCCACACTTCTTGACTTTTCCTATAATGACTTGATGAGCCATAGTGTGAAAAGCCTTGCTGAAGTCAAGGTACACATTATCCACGGCTCTCCCTTCATTCCTCCAGGTAGTTTAAAAAGCAAAATAACCTGTAAAGAGAAAATTTCAACTCTCCCTGGCAGTGTGTATACAAAACAGATATAATTCTGTACTTCCTGCAGTTTGAATATTGGAAAATAAGTCTGTGACTGGGGTCTTCTGAAAGACTTCAGCCCAGTGTATTCTCTCTCCCTGGATGGGTTGATCTCTGCTTGGTCTCACATTTGTGTTCCAAAAATCAAGAGGACACACATCACTTTTCCCAGCAGGAAGTCATTGCCCAGCATAAGGAAAAGGAGCTTTTCAGACAGGACATTCCCTTTAAATTGTTTCTCAGAAGCTGGCAACGGAGCATATAGTTTGTGTATTTTGTCTCCTTTCCTCCCTCACCAGGATTTATAATGGAACTACTGAAACACTGCGCTGTGGTGGTTCAGTTCACGCAGAAGCAATTTTTCCTGCTGTAAAATAGATGGAATTATCATTAATTTGTCAAGGTGCAACAAGGGGTGACTGATCCCCAAAGGCCAAGGTCACCAGGGCAAGAACCTCACTGGCCAGTGTTCCATTGCAGCACATCAAGTGAAGTGAGCTGGAGGTGGTGGCCTGGTCCAACCATGAGTCCAGAGGATAAGGCAATGTCCTGGTGATGAGCCAGGTCTGAGCTCCAGCCACATCAGGCTCATGTCAGAGTCCAGACCATGGAGCACATGGCCAGACAGGTGCACCTGGTGTGGCAGCAGAGCTGGAGACAGCTGCATCCAGGGTGTGGCTCAGGCCATGATGATCCCCAAAGAGCTTGGTCATGGCCACCAAAGCCCAACAGTGCCTTCAGGGCACACAGTTCAAGCAGTATTGAATGGGTTTTGTTGTCAGTTTGATTTTTATTTTGAATTTAAAAACACTGAAAAGTAAGGAGATCATGCCTAAGATCTTCTGAATGCTTTCCTGAGCTGTGTTCTTAACATACATCTAATCTGGAGGAAGCAATGTGCTTAATTTTTATATTATATTATTTTTCAGGAAAAAAAAGATCTGTGTTTTCCTATAGAATATGCTAATATTTGTTATTGTCAATCCATTATTAACATAATTGGTACAAAATTTTGAAGACTTTGTTCTGAAAATAACCCTTATGTCCATAGACCTTAAAAAGATAATCATAGGGCATTAGGTAAACACTCCCTCTAATCAGAGGAAAAATCTTGCATTAATACCATTTCACATTTGAACGTCCATGCTCAACTGCCCTTGGAAGATCCTCCAAATGACACTGAATCAGTTACACTCCATAGAGACTACAGAATTGGGCCCGATGGCAAAAAATAGAAAATAACTTTGCCACAAGTATATTAGCCAGTTTGCTGTCACCTACTTATACCAGTTTGCCAAATAATCCTCCTCACAAATCTATGCATTAACAGTAAGTATTTTTATCATCATCAAACACAAAGAACTAAAAAAAAAAAAAAAAAAAAAAAAAAAAAAGCTGGATTCTAGTGTGCTGGGAGCTGCATGCCACCACATATATGCTAAAGCAAATCTTTGAAGTGTTCTTTTGGGGATTTTTTACATTGCTCTCTGTTTTACTTATGACATCTCCAAATACTTTAAAGCTTCACCTTTTTTCTTGTGCAATTTTCCATGCTTTTGTCTAGTTGCCAAATCATGATTAAGCCAAGATATGCTTTTGTGCTAAAATTCAGTGCTGATATGCTTGCTCTTCATTACACCAACCTGAAGTTTCCCAGGAACTATTTTGTAGAACAGCTCTCAGTTATTCCTTGTTCCAAACGTGAATAGCTCTTTATGCTCCATCCCACTTCTTCTTGTTGATATGGTTTTTCATCTTTACAGCTGAGAACAGACTTTTGTGTACTTGTCAACACTTTCTAAAAGTTTTAAGCTATCCACACCTCTTTCAGGCACAATAATTGAGACACAAGGTGCTTCTTGGGATGTTTAACCTTTGCTGACAATCAATACCACAAAAATTATTTGTACTCATTTTATTGCTGTCATAAAAGAAATTAAATGTGATGGACATATGGTTATTTTGAAGCAATGTGTTTTAAATGAACTCCTAAGAAGTAATGTTGTACACTAGCCAATCAAATACTTTGATATAACCCCAGATACTCTATTAATTCTGAATTATAGCCCTCCTTCCTAAATCTTCTTTCAGATCTCATGTCCTTAATATACAATGAAGAGCACTTATGGGAATTGGAAATAGAGAGTTCATAGTTATGGCTGCAATCCATTTTTTTATTAGAAGTCAAAATCAGCCCATCAGTCAAAGAAATAACATTTCCTATAACAGTTCTAGAGGGACAGAATAGAATTTTTCTACTACTTTTGAAATCTGTGATCAGATAGGCTCCTTAGTTGAGAAATCCTAAAATCAGAGGTAGCAACCAAAACCAGAGTGACGCTTCAATTTGCAGATAGAGGAATTACAAGTGGCTTGCCTAGTTGAAATCTAACATTCAGGACCAAAGTCTGCTGCTTTTTCCCCTCAGAATATAGCATTAAAGATACTTTATCTCTAAAGTCAGATATATTATATGCTGTGAGACTTTTTAAAATGTATAGTTTAATATTTAAATCTATAAAGAGTGGCTGAATTAAAAAAATACAAAGGAACATAGAACTAAACTAATACGGAATGTCAGTAGTGTGTCTGTATCCTTCATTATCTGTGTCCCCAACCTGAGGCAGACAGCAGAGGATGATGGTCTTGACACAACGCCTTGCAGTGTAGGCAATTATGCTATTGAATATGAAGTCAAAATAACAAATTGCTCATTAAATAATTTTAAGTGATACTTTCCTAGAATATTCTTGTAACAAGATTCAATGCCCCTGTCAAAATTCCACATCTCCAGTCCTACAGAGTGTGGCAAGCAGATTAATAACTGAAAGCGTAATGCACTGTTATCCTTCATTGTTATCCTTCACTGACAAATTATGAGGTCCCTGATACATAATTTTTTTAAATCTTGGATTTAAAAAAATGATATAATCATGAATTAAACTACTCCAAATTTTACTCTTGACAATCTGCAAAAGACTGTGCTTATGTTGTTACATGTTGCTTCTGGTTTAGTTCTTTAAACACAATTACTATTATGAGTATTGAAAGACATGAAAGATTCTGGTATTAACCTGTATGTGCCTGTTTTAGCAGGCCTAACTCATCTTCTTTGAACTGAATGGCACTCTATAATTATATTTTCCTACACTGACAAATTTCACCCTTGGAATTCCAGGCACACAGACACGACCAGATTGCAGAATTGCATTGCACTTCTGCAAGGTGTTTGTGTTTGCTCTCATTTCAGTTTAAGCCATGTGTTTATTTCAATTTAGCTGAAGCTGCATAGGAACACACTGAAGGTAAACTAAGTTTCGACATGCAAGCAAGAATACAGATATATGTGCTGAAAGCTTGTGAGCAGCAGCAGCTGTACTCAGGGCCTTGGAATAAACCCATCCAAAAGGGAGGCAAAAATCTCATCTCACATTTGTGATGGACTAAGAGCATAGATTCCATTGATGAAAATGAACTGATGAGCTGAACCTGTAACACTACCAACACTCAGAGCAGGTTAAAGTTCTCTTAAGATGTAAGCCCTTTGCCCCCATTTAATTAAGGAAGACTGTGCTAAGACAAGACCTTATGTTAATAGTCTTATACCACCAAAATCAAACAGCTGAACTGTTCAAGATCACCTCACCTGACATTTGTTTGCACAAACAATTTGGCACATGCTTAAGAACAATGGATGCTTCTGTGGAGGCGGGATCATTCATTAACAGAGTAGGGACTGAATTATTCATAGAAAATAAATTATTTAGTACCAGTGCTTTAAAGTACTGCATGCCAGTTTGGGCACTTATTACAGAAAGGGCATTAATAAATTAGAGAAAATCTGAAGTAGGCAAGCAAAACAATGAACAGGTTGTAAAGATAAAGCCCAGAGGCGAGGGAGTGAAAATGCTTTGTTTATACCTGGCAGGAAAGATGAGAGTACACTTTTCAAGAATAATTCCTTCTGGCAAGGGATTATTTACAATGGGGAAGAGACACCTAAAAGGAGTAATAGCTTAAATCTAAAAATGGTCAATATTAAAGCCTCAGAAGAAAGCTAAAAAGTTTTTTAAAAATTACTGACAATGTAAACCTAAAGTTAAGAGAAACAGAAGCAGTAACAAAATTGTCAATGACTTAGAAATACAGAGACATGGTGAGGCAGGTATATTGGATATTCTACTACACTTCACAGAGAAATTCAAGCTACAAAGCCCAGGTTACAATTAAAAAAAAAAAAAAGGAAAAGGAAAAAAAAAAGAAGGAAGAATAACCTTAGTAATCATCTGCCACAAGACACTGGGGAGAAGAATCTAAGTGACAAAAGTCTGAAAGGAACAGATCAGACAGTCTGAATCAGTGCCATCCTCAATAAAAGGAGACGTGTTGTGAAAGGAGGGGAAAAGCTGGCCACAAAAGGCATTAGAGGGATTCATTCTACACAAAGCCTCTCTGTGCAGCATATAGAGCACAGTCAGGTAGCAGCAGGATTTCACCGGTGGGGGAGGTGTAAAACACAGTATCAGAAAATGTACTGGGGCATAAAAATACCAATACGGCTCAATCAGGGAGGGGTGGGAAGCTGTGCAACCACCAGGCCACATTCACTTCTTTTGTAATAAGCCTTTTGTTCTGCATACTTTCATGCCTGGTATAGTGAGAAATTACAAAACCTGCCTCTCTCTCACAAATGGTACACCCCCTTTACCTGGCTATAATAATTTTCACCAAAAGCTTTGGGAGAAAATAAAATTGTATTTATAAAACAGATATGAATTCTTGAGATTACTTTATATCATTTTCAACAGTGTTACCTTAGCCCATCCTTATCATCTGGCTGAATTTTTGTTTGGGTTTTCCGGAGTGCTTTCCCTTTTCTCTTTCAGATAAAAATTGTGCTACACTGGGTTTCTATCATTCTAATATTAAAACAGTCCAATCAAGAAGCAACAATAATGTTTTGTTGTCTCTTGAAGGTGGGAATTGAATGTTGCTCTCCCCCTAACTTTTATTTACATCAGGAGAAAAGTGCCCCACCAGCACAGAGCAGTTTGCACTCTGAGTAGTGTAAAGAGTGAATGAGGCATTTAATCATGTAACGCACCCAAAATTTGCTAGAGCAGAACAAGAAATGTAACATTATACAGTAAGCCTGTTAGTTGGGTGTCTTGTTACGAAGTAAGTAGGGCTGAAAAACCATTAGAAACACTTAGCTAATCCTCAGATTGGCTCAAATTTTCCAGTTGGAGAAAGGTCTTTCTCTATTAAAATAGCCCCAGATATGCATTAGAGCACCAGAGCTGTGAAATTAAATATCCTGAGGCTTCCAGAGCTTCACAGAAGCACTGTACTTACAAATGTTCCAAATATCTCAGCTTGCTGACAATGTTCAAGCCCTTTGCCTGGTAGGATAAATTGCTATTGCCAGAGACAATTACAAAAGAAATTTTCAAAATATTTCAAACCATTCTGTATCAGCTGGTTAAAGGAACTTTCTAAAGAAGACACAGACAAAGGCTGGGAACTAGAAATAACTGTTTTTCTAGAGACTGGAAAAATGTTAACACTGATATTTGTATTGTACTCTAAGTTTCTAATGTTCAGTGAAATTTATAAAAATTAACTTGTACCCAAAATTATAGTGCTGTTGTTGCATTCTGTGGTTGAACTGTTCAATATCCTCAAGTCTGAGCCAAATGTCAGCTGTGGTTTATATACCAAAAGCAAGTCACCCTTTTTTATGAAACATAAGTTACAGTTTGAAGAGTAAAGCACTTTGGCATAGGCAGCAGAAAAAAAGCAACTTTCTAGTTGTCTGAGGTCTAGACTAGTCATCCCAGAGACTGCAGCCAAACCATGGACTGTAATTTAGACATTTTGCAAAGACTTAAGCATGATATGGTCAATTCATAAAGCCACAAACATACCCACTCTAAATTAGTTCAGTTTTTTCAATATAAGAGCTACTGATTTTTTTTTTTTTTTTTTTGGTGCAAGGCAAGAACCTCATCTGTTAATTCTGCAGGATGTATTTTTGCCCTAGGAAAGATATGTAGAGCCATATCAAAGGGAAGTGCAAAATGATTGTGACCATGAGAAGCCTTGCACCAACAGTTTATACTCTGTGCTCTGACACTAACAGTGCTTTTCCACCTTCTTTGCTTCTTCATCCAAAGCTGAAAATGGGCTAAGAACCCATATAGATATGCAGAGGCATTGCCTCACAATGGCTTGAAGTTTTAGCTATCATGACTCATTTATTATTCTAACACATTTTTCTGTTGTAAAAACATTCCAGAAAATTTACTCTCTCCATTCCTACTCTCTCCATTCAGCTTCCTCCTGTACAGAAATTTCACAAGTGTTTCTTTTCACTGCATGTGAAAAAGTTGAATGGAAAGGAATAGAATTAACATCTGCAGCTTCTCAGATTTTTTAAAGGCTTATTATCTCAAATATTGCAACCTGGTAAAAGAAAAAAAAATTTGGCCTTGTTCATTTAGAAAACAAAAAGAGACCCCACGGATCTTCAAACAACATTCTACAAATCCACAAAATCTTATTGTTATTAAAAGTCTCACATTAAACCTTCTCTACTGACAAATACTGCTTGACAAGGAACAAGTTCAGGTCATTTAGAGACTAGTGTTGCCTAGAGCTTGCCATCAACCCTGACTCAAGCGCCACGGTAATCCCTCCATTTGTTACAGACTGATCATAGCCTAATTTACCTAAAGTAAAAAATCATAAAACTGTATTTCAATTTAATACATTTTCAAAGTAAGTAACTGGTAAAACCAGAACGACACATTTTCCCACTTGTAATGCTTTCAGTCAATGGGCCCATGGATCCAAGCAGTGCTGATTGCCTAACACCTTTCTACACACAAAATCCCCTGCATCACTGCTGCTCCTTCCCAGTACAGCAATAGTGTAACCAATTTCATGGCAGCGTTGGAAAAATCAGTATGCACAAAGTGTTGGCTCCCTACTGAAAAATTAATTAGTGCTATTTGTATGCATCACTCAACTTTTTGTAACAGTGAAGAAGAACTGCATAGCTATTTCCTAAATTTTGCTCTAACTTTTCTGTGCTGTTTTAAAATTCAATAAGCACAAATCACTGGTGTTTTATACAGCTAAACAACAAATTGCTTTGCTATGACTCCTACATTTATTTACTTAATGGAGACACTTATAATGCAAAGTCCTTTGAATACCAATGCTTGTTTCCATAGGTGCTCTCTCCTAGTTTTAAGGGTTGTAAGAGAAGTATAACAAAAGAAAAAAAATTACACTGTACTCTGAATTCCTCTACAGTTTCTATATATCATGCTTGTAATTTCAGAATTTGCACTTCAAGCATGGATATGGCTCAACATCTCACACAAAACACCAGACCCCATGCAAAGATGTTGAGACAATTGATTTCCATGCATCTAAGTGAGATTTCAATCTGGGATCATCTGGCACAAAGAGAAGACTGCTACTAACCCTGACTGAGGAAACTCTGCACAAAGCAGCAGTATTCTTAATTCACATGCATTAAAAAATAATTCCTGTCTCACTTAGCACTATTAACATTCACAGCATTATAAGCAGTGAAATAAAATCCTGAATAGCCAAAATAAGCAGCCGTACCGAGTTTCTCAGCAAGCACACAAAACTCCCAGCAGTGAGTCACTTCAATAACAAAATTTAAATACAATACCTAGAAGTACTATGCATGATTGATTGTTATGTTAACACAACCATAAGACATGAGTTATTTATTTAAACCTTTAGTAATTCTGTGTCATATCACTGATGGTCTTATCCTATTCAAGATCAATCTAAAATGCTTAAGCCTTTCAGGAGGGCTAATGTTGCCTCTCAGTCTTCATTGCAGTGGGAATGAAGGGCAAAGTAAATGATTAATGGAGCATTTCATTAATTTTTTTTCATCACAAACGGTGAATAGGAGTTTCCATTTGACTGCCCAATTTCAGCCCACTTGGAAGGAGATGATATTGGCTGGATCGGTTGGGACACATGGTGAGATGCAATTCACATGCAATGTGTTTGTGGAGACAAAGCTATGGACCAGAAAAGTAAAAAGTGAGAGCCACCATTCTTCTACCACCCACTTCCTAAAGGCCAAAGTGTCAGTAAAATGGATAGTCAAGAATTTCCAGTATCTATTTTTTTTCAAATGTACCATTAGAAAGAAATGCTGAAACTTAGTCACACACAAAGCAGGTTTAGCTGCCTAGACAAAGGATATTGTGGTCTTCTAGAACAATCTCTAGTATGACATATCCACACAAAACCCAAAAAAACTTAAACCCCTCAAATTTGTGAAATTCTGAATATACCAGCTTAAAAGTTTTTTCCATAAAGACAGTTGGCAAAGCAAGTATGCCCGAAGTTAAATATTTACTTAATGCTAAATTTGAAATATGCTAATGGCTGAACTGACAACTACATTTTGTAACAAACTAATTCACTACCTGAGAGTCGCATGTCTCTTTTCTGAACCTTAAACTCAGCTAAGCTTTTGGAAGCTAAAATTTAAGAGTTAAGCTAAACCTCTGAAAAAGTTAATAATTCTACTCTTGTTTGAGCAAATTATTAAGAATAGTCGGCTTTGTTCCCAGACACAGTCAGTATTAAAGGAATCAAATGAAAATCTACAATTAAATAGATGTTAGGATTAATCTGTTGTCCCATATGATTGTGGTGGTATTTGCAATTACCAGGAATTAATACTGAGTTAGTTATTGGGCTAATTCTAGAGGGCTTAAGGTTTGGGTTTCCTCCTCAGCCTCTCAGTTCTACAAACTTTGACACTAACTTCAGGAAGAGGAAGAAAGTATGTGCTACATTCTACATGTAAAGCTACAAGTGCTATTTATCAGCAAAAATTTATGAAGAGTTCTTCTGGGAGAAGGTCTCAAACCTCAGCTCACATTTAAATGGCACTTAAACTCTGTTTCGCTGGCTTCTGGTCCAAATCGGCCAACTGCAAAACTGGAGATCTGCTATTTTGAGGACTGACTGCCCAAACTCCTCCCATCTGCTACCAATCATTCCAAATAGCAGCAGTAAAACCCAGGGGAACATCTGGAACAGTCTTATGGGCAGAAATACCTAATGAGTATCTCTAGCACTATAGCAACCTTGGCTGGATTCATTTCAAAGTGACTTTTATCAGCAAAGACTAGGCACGGCTAATTAGGAAATATTAATTCAAGCTTATTATTTTTTCACAAAAGAGGGCTAAGCAAATTCAACTGTATTCAGTTGAGCTGTGAAGCTTGTTTAAAATCTATACAGAGGACAAAATCCAAGTAATAATTTCATGAAGACTAAAGCAAAGTGATACTTACTCCTTCTGGAATAGGAACTAGCAGAGCATCATTATGCTTTTGAAAAAAAGCTCAGATGAAACGCTATTACCTGATTAAGAAGGTATCTGCTGAGGGGTACAGAAATACTTCCAAAGAGATCAAAAGAAAGTGCATGAAATTCAAAGAAATAGCTATAAAACAGAGGGGATCCTGTGCCACTTTACAGCCAAATACATTAGAGATGATGTAGGAATGAGATTATCAAATGTGCTAAACCATTATTCCACCTTTTTTTTTTCTGTCAACCAATACATTAAAATACCACTGCAGCAAATGACATACCAATCTTAATGAGTACCTAACTTGGTTAGCATTAATACTGTCTCAAACACGCTGCTCTCCACCCTTCCTGCTGCCTTTGACAAACTGCACTGCAGTCCTACTTCCCTGTAACACGGCTTGCTGATGCCTTCAGTAGATGCACAGGCTGTCCCTCGCCCTGCTCCCCTGCTGCAGGCCATGGCTCCCACATTTGTACCAAGACCCCGGGCAAGAGGAGCAAGTCAGAGAGAGAAAGTGCAGCAAAAACACCTGGCTGTCACCTCCTGCTGTGCCCAAGGCTGCGCCCTGCCTGCTCTCCCTGCAGCCACACCATCAAGCCCTGACACAGGGATGGAGGGGCCTCTCCCTGGGGGAGGAGAGGGGAAGGAGGTGCTCGTTTCTGTACCAGAGATTTTCTCATCATTAAACTGTGCAACTCCAAGCCTTAAGATATGTGTTGGACATAATGAGGACTAAGAAACCCAACCCAGCACACAACCACAATACCCCAAGCCTTGCACTTGCTGTCCACTTACAAATAATAATTTCAAGCCGTTCACAGTGGTGGTTTTTTATTTTTTTCAAAAAACATACAGCAGTGTGAAGGCAGTGCTGCTGTGTGGCACATGTCCATGCAGATGCTCTGTCCTCTAGAATAGAAGCTGTGTAACGTAGTATGCTCAGAGACAACTGCACATTCATCTAACCCACATGACTACCCTTTCATATGCAGCTCCATAAAATACATATGCATGTAACAAAGCAAAATATCCACATTCATTGCACAAGCAACATTATATTCAAAGTCAGACTTCTTTTTCAGAAAGATTAATTTTAATGAACTTACAAATAAAACCAATGAAAGAAAGACAAATTGAAGAGATTAAAGTGTAAGATCAAGACAGGCTGGAGAAATTGTGCTGTGAATAATTAATCACAAATCAAAAGTCTTCTGAAGCCAATTATTTTCCTAGCATTCTTTCAATTGTGAATATCCACTATGGAATGACCTCTGCCTTTCCCATTTATGCTTCTCTAAAGCACATTACAGGTACTACTAGCAATAGCAAAGATTCCCCTAATTCAGGATTAAATTCGTTGTGGCAGCAGGGATTGGGGTGGTGGGAGTGTTTCTAATTGATAAATATTACAATTAATTTTTTTTGAGAGATTTTCTGCCATGGAAAAGTCCATTATTTTTTAAATGCCTACAAAACGATCTGTGTCTTGGGATATCCCCTCAATTCTCAATTACAGGATGGGCAGAGGCTGAATGAAAGAACTTTGTCCAAGTAGAAGGATCATAGAATGGTACTGGTTAGAACATCCAGTTCCAAACCCCCTGCCCTGGGAAGGGACATCTTCCACTCCACCAGGCTGCTCAAAGCCCCATCAATCTAGCCTTGAAATCTTCTGGGGATGGACAATGCTGGAAGGCTCCTAATTCCAGCAGTATAGAGGGGTACGATACACTCTCATGCAAGTGCATGGATTTCTACTGCAAACATGCACAATTGTGCTCAGGCTCCCAACAGTAAATTGAGAACACTGGCCTTTTTTGCATTGCACACTATTTTTTTTTTTTTTTTTTTTTTACAGCACACATTTACTTAAGCAATTACTGTCTGCTGTCTTCTGTTTACTAAGCATTTGGACTGCTTTTTTACCTCTTCAGTACATCTTCAGAAACAAGGTCTCAGCAGAATCTTCTCTCTTTTAATTGCCTAGTTTGATGCTTTAGTCTTTTCAAAGTGCTCCCTGTGTTCTTTAAATATTTAAGGAGGATACAACCCCTTCATCTTTTGAAAAGGCCAGATTGTCATCCAAAATGCTTTGTTCCAGTTTGAAGCTCCATTGAACTTGAAGCACAAAGTCCACAAAACTGTCCTGATCTCTCATGGAGTTGCTCCCCTGCCTCTTTCCTCCACTGACAGCATGACTTCCCACCCCTCCTTCCAATGCCCCGTTTACACATGAGAAGCTCTGTTAAGCAAATGATTCATCTACAGATCTCTCATGGCTCACATCCCTCCTGAAGACCCCCTAGTGCAATTTACACTATACTAAAATAAAATCCCACAAAGAAAATCCACAAAAAACCACCAAAACCCCCCAAAAAACAACAAAAAAAACCCTAAAAGTTTCTTTTCTAATAGGATTTTTTTTTTGTCCAACATGCTGTGCTTGCATGTGATAGCAACCCCTTTATTCAACTGCTTTCTCCAGTGGTTCTTTTCAAACTTTATGCTCTCCAAGGAAGTTTCTCTATTGTATGAGCAAAGCACACAACCCCAACAAAACACATGGACTAAATACTGAAATGTAGAAAGATGCATTAAGCTGGGCTCTTTTTTCTGTTGCTTTGTTTAATTTCCGACATTAGGGGATCTCAGTGGAGGACTGTCCTGAAATGCTTTATAGAGTCATGATGAGGATGCCTGTGAAGCTATTTGATGCTGAAAAATATAAAAGGAATTCAAGGTAGAAAGGACAGGGAAAAAAAGACAGAAAAAGACACAAGGACATACAGAAAAAATATGTTTGAGAAGGAAATACAAAGGCAGAGCAGGCAGAGAGATGAGAACAGGAAATGCAAACACTAATCTTAGCAAATCACTGAACATTAGAAAAAAATGTTCATAAGCTAAAAAGCCTATCCAAATACTTAGAAAGGTCAGTACAACTTGGTTCATCATGTTTTTTAGTTATGGGACAAAGCTCACATCCTGTACAGGTTATCTGGCCACTTCTCCTGAGCTGGAAACAGACAGGTGAAATTGAATCTTGTACAACATGTGAAACAAACTGCATCAGTGAACCTACATGCAAAAACAATCTGCTGTGAAATGCATTATTAGGAAAGCATGTGTATGGAACACATTTGCTTAATATTTAAAGTATTGATATAGTATCTACCATTGTTTTCTTTATTTTATTAAAGTACCTACCTCTTGAGTGATCAGTAACTTAGATCCAATCTTGGGTGAAGCAGCCTACAGCAGCAGCAAGTAAGCTTTAGATAAACACATAAAGTGGAGTTTGTTTTGCCTTACAGATATAGAGCAAGCATGGGGGAATCTGATGATTTCACAGCATGGCAACACTTCTTTCTTAGCAATTCACAAAGCTGCTATCATCAAATCACAAAAACTGCAGCCTTCACAGGTTTCTTTGATTGTTTTCCTATAATTAAAACACACATTGCATGATATGTTTTCTACACTGTGAAAAAAATTTCCCTTTTACTTGTAGTATCACTTCAGAAGGTTTCTATCATTGCCAAAGCTTTTTTTTTTTTGCAGGTGTTTCCTGAGGAAAAGGATAAAAATTCTCACCTTACTGCCTCTTACAAGGTTCCTCTCTGAAAACACTTCACAGAGAGCAAGCCCAGCTTGCACCCACTCCCCTTAACAGCAGACCTCAGGAGGCAGCTTGGGAGTAAAGGCAGAGAAAAGACAGGAAAACAAGGTAAGAAAGAAAAAGGAAAACTGGGAGGAAAAGATGAGGTTCAGAAAAGATCTGGCTCGGTGCACAGCCTTTCAAGGCCACCAGCCCCATGGGAAACAGGTTCAGGAGGGCACCACGCTGCTTCTGGGAGCACTCCTGGGCACTGGCTGAGTCAGGGAAGGCCAGAAACAAAAGGTGTTCCCACTGTTCCCCCAGTACATCACCTACCCAGCATTCCTACCAACTGCAGCCTCAACAAGCAGCTCTGAGGCAAAATTAGGGATAAAGGAAGACAAAAGGTAACGTGCTGAATTTACAAAAGTGTATTTTTTAAAAGAATATATCATGTGTTCTACCTGTCAGTCCTGTCCAAGGGAATTACATATACACATGAAAAAAATTACAGAGAGAAAACTCATCATGAGTAATACAGTCTTTCACGGGTGCTGGAAAATAGTTTTTATCTGCAATGACCAAAATCAGCTTTATCTCTCCTCCACCCCTTTTTCACCCTTCTCCTTTAGCAATTCTCATGCAATGCTTAAGCCTGGTCAGAATCACTCATCTCTGTGTACTGAGTGACATGAACTGTCCAGAACTAAGGCACACTGTACATCTGCTAGTTGTCTGCTGGCTTGGAATAGGAGAACATATTGTCAAGAGTTTCTCCTGCCATTGCATCATTTAGCACTGACAGTGGCTGAGAAGCTGCTAACACTTTCAGGAGCTTTCAGACCCTATTCACAATCCCCATGGTGACAAATTCTGAGAGACAAAGGCTGTAGTCTCAGGACCAGCTGCTACTGGTTTTCAGCAACCACCTCCTCTGGAGGTGTTACTCAAGACAAAACCAATTAGAATTAATAACAGAGACAGGTATGGAAATCCTGAGGGAGACATCCCTTAAAGTGAAGGCTTTGCTTGAGCTAAATCCAGATGAAACAAATCAGTGAGGGATGTGCTTGTAGTTAGTTATTGTCATGATTAATAGTGAAGTTAAGTATGATGTCATTATCTTTTACCTCCTTAGTGTATTTAGAAACCACAGACTAGAATAGAAAGGCACAAAATATCCTGCCTACCCAAGATACACAGAATTTTAAAATGCACAATGATACATGTATTTATATAGCAGTACTGGCAAAACAAATGCAATATTTACCAAAAAATTCCCTTTTATATAAGTGTTCTGATTAAAACAGATCTCCTGTCATGAGAAAGAAGCTACCAAGACATGGGCCCATTTTTTTTTTAAATGGATTAAATTGCAAAATATGAAAAGTCATCAAACATAATAAGGGAATCCTTTAATCCAATCAGAGATGCCATCTTTCAGAGCCATTGCCAAAACAGGAGTACCCCACCTGAGGATGCACAAGAAGCCAGAAGAAGAGAGGAATGACTCAGAAGGCTGACCAAACCCTACAAGGGGTCTTGGCAACAACAACTTGAAGATATCCAAACTCATTTGTCAACCTTTCACATTTTATCACATTAATGGGTGACTCAACTGGAGGAAAAAATACAAAGAGTGCAGATGGGCAATACTCAGTATTTGAATAATGGATCCTTTCCATTAAGTTGTAAAAAGAATGTAAAATTGCATGGTGATATATTAATCTGATTTAGTGATGGATAACTAAAATGATGAATATGGATTATATATTTTAATGAATGTTACATTTAACAAGCATGAACATTGGTGAGTGTGAACATCAGTAAATGAATAGCAAGGCTTAAAAAGTTTCAGATTTGACAAATAGAACTAGAACTCTTTCTAGCATGCATATTATTAGTATCTTGAGATTAAACAAGATCTATTGGAGCATGTAATTGTTGACAGATAAAGAGATCTTAAGTCATGTAAGCAGTTTCCTCTTGCTTGGTGAATATATTTTAGAATCCATGTTGTACTGCATGGAAATGTCTTTCCTGCAGCTAATCTGCACCAACATTCCTGTCATTTACCAGGCTGGCAGTGGAAGGAACAATGAAAAACAAAAGGTTTGCTCAAATTTTAAGATAAGCCAATTAATAGTTATGAAAGAAAAGCTCGGGGGAAGCAATGAAGTTGAGACTCAAAGCCCCACTAGAAGAAAATCAGATGCCAGGCTGTCCATGCCCCAAGTAAACAATACTGGAACAAAGAAACATACCTGCATAGCCACACCAATCCAGCCACCAAGCTTGCCCACAGCTGCTGGTTACCACATCTCACCTCCTCCACAGTATCCCAAACTGCTCATATCCAAATTTAAGCATGTTGTTTTTCATCTATTCATGCACAGTGCAATGCAGATTCTTCCTAGTAAAGTCCCACTAGTTCTCTACTAATTTTGTAGCAAATACAAAACTCACTTTACACCAGAATCAGTCTGCCTACCAGAGCTCAGGCTTGAGCCTATACAAGCGTCCTTTTTCCTTCTTTTTCCCCTTTTGCAGCCTTATATAGCTGCTGCACTAGTGTCAACAAGTGAAACACATCAGTCTCCTTCCCAAAGTACCTTTTTAAGCAATATTTAATAGATAACATCTATAGATAATACCTAGACAGCTTGATGGCTATAAATTGCAAAGATCTTATTACACTTACAGTCCTATTTTACTTCAGATATTTATCCTTCGCTTCGGTATTTTCACTAGTTTGTTGGCATCATAATGGTTGCAAACTTGCAAGACAGAGATTTAAAAGCAATGACATGAAGTTATACAACGGAAAATGCTTCTTTGAAAAAGAATTATCTTAAGGCAAAAGGTGAAAAATTATTCCCTGTTCCAGACAAGCACACCAGAAACAACATCTTGAGTGGAGCCTCTTGTGGAGCCAGAGATTGGAATCCAGATTTGTTGGCTTTCAGTAACAGGATCTCATCACTTGACCTCCTCATGCAGTACCTTTTCATAGAAGCAGACGTGCTCAGGGTAATTCTTTGGTTTGATACAACTGAGCTTTTGGGCCCATCCTTCCTGTAAACATTTTCCACGCATTTTGATCTAAAGTCCCTTTTTTCTATCAGCTACTTCAGTCTGCCTAAAAGAGGTTAGTTAAAAAAAGTTAGAACTTGGCTAAATACCATGACAGCTCCAGCTTTCCTTAGTTTTCCAATATTGTTAATTCAGCCATAGAGCTCAATATGCAATAACTTCGATGCAGCTCTTCTTTTCACATATCAGTGAGTACTCTTCTCAAGAAAATAATTTCCATTTTCTTTAGCACAACTGAGGTTTGTTTCTTTTTTATTTTCCCACCCTAGGAAGAACAGTCTGCCCTGAGCCTCACTGGTAAGCAATTAAAATCTGGAAGCCTGCCAGCCTCTGTGGTACTGTGAATTCATTTCCCAAGTACACATGTAATTCTTGGAGCTGAAGTCGAGACAATAAAATGTGTAAAACTTGACTATATTATGACTCCTTACTCAATGACAAAGCCCATTTCATACAAAGAAATCGGAGCAAATCAGTCGATAATGAGAAAGTGTGGGCACTAATTATTTTATTACAAATGTGGAAATTATGCATAATTTAATTTTTGGAAATTAAATGTTCTACTGATAGAATAATCATTTTTTCAAGCGTGACATCATTAGCACTCCAGTTGTCTTTAATATTTCTCAATAATATACTTATTCTCACCATTAAAGCTGAGCAATATTGCAACTATCTGGACTTCAAAAGCTCACATTCTGTTTGCAGCTATCAGTTTGATCCTCTCCAGATACTGCAGAAAAGTAAAAAAAACCCAGTGATTGAGGGGAAAGGACATTGTAAAAACAATGTTTTAAAGGTAGCATAGCCCAGCAAATGCAATTAGTGAATCTTTGCCCTGTATATTGAATGAAATGCAGAAGAACAGCAATAGACGTGCTGGAGGGTTCACAGGAAGGTCATGGCCACAGATGTCAGTGCCCCAGACCAGCCACATTTCACTGGAAGGCGAACTGACTTCAGCAACTTATCCCTGTGGATTGAACGTGGATTTGGGAAAGCTTCAGGTTTCGAGCTGGAAACGGGAAAAAGGGCAGGGGGTGGGGGAGAGAAGGAGACTCATCAGCCAAACCATATTATATTTCCCACTGCACTCCCACAGCTCAGGCCTTGAAAGAAGTTAATCCTAACAAATCCATGTTATAAAATTTTTTCACCTAATTCATACAATCATTTTATTGTTTGTGTATGTGTACCTATCCCTCACAAAGATTTAAACTGTGGTGTGCCTTACATATATTGGAAGATTAACAAAGCTGCTACAGCATGTGGCTTGTTGGAATCAAAGGGAACAGATTTGTTCCAATGTCTTATAACTGTTTTAAAATAAATTCAGTGATTTCACCTGAAATCCTATATGGTGTTCTATGCTATGTAGTCATGATTATGACATTAAAGTTAAAGGTCAGTCAAGGTTTATTTCCTAACCTTTGATAAGTGAAGGATTTATTCTAGTGAACCCTTTATATGCCAAAATTTAGCAGTGTATTATCTGGATTCTACAGTAAATGCAAGTGTGTTTCTGAAATGTGGTGTAGATCCACTATGGAGCAAACGAAAACGAAGGATATGAAAAAAATCTTCACACACTTATACAGCAGTGCACAAGAGTAAAAATATTAAAAACAGTCCTTCATTAAATGCTCAGTAATTTTATTAACCTAATCCAAAAATAGCTAAGAAGGAATTAATATTCATTCGCCAGTGTCTGCATCCTAATTAAGAAAGACTTCTGAATTAACCAATGTATTCTTTTAGGCCAAGGTTCAGCAAAACATAAAAGTACAAGTTTAAATCCATTTCTAGCTGAATAAATCTGCTTTATGCTTAATCCAAAGGACTAAATCCATTTATTAAAGAGTAAAAGGGGTTTGGGGACAGAAATATATAGAATGATACCAATATTCCCTCAAAAATAGTGACTTAAAAGGCTGAAAGATTATTTTACAAAGATAAAATTTGAGGAAACATGATAAGCATGCTGTGTAACGAAAGCACATGCTACAGAGGGCTGATGTAACACTTTTACTTAATGCAGTACCATGACAAAGGTATTCTGAATGGAACAAAGAATGTATCAAACCTGATCAAGCAAAACAATCTTTCTTGAGCAACTGATGCATAGATTTCCCTGTCACATCATAAAGAAATCAAGTTGAGAAGAATGATATTTAGTTCATGGAATGATATTTAGAGAAATAGGAATTTCTAGAGTTACTGGCAAGTTTTCAATCACATTTTGAAAACCTTATTGAACCCAATTCTTCAGTGTCTCAACCAGTTCAGATACCACAGAAACTTCTTAACCCATTCTGCTCTTTTCTTGAAGTATTTGGTACTCAGGTGTTATATACTGGACTAACTGCATCACTGGTACCCTAGTAACTATGTGCTGCTTGAAGATCAACACACATATTCTCTTATATCAGCAAGACAAAGTAACTTTGTTACCCGACAGTACAACTGCACTGTTGAAAAAAATCACCCTTTTACATCCTCTTCTTCTGCTTATCCACACTCTATCTGTTGCTCTTAAATAGTTGACTTTTCTTTCCAGGTATACCTCTAAAAGTTTGCTTGTTTTAAATGTTTTGTTCTTCTACACATTAAAGAATAGCTGTCATTCAGACATGGACCACAAAAGTACAACAGTCTCCAAGTGATATACAAAGATCAGTGGTCAGGAGGACAGGTGTGTTCAACTGAATGTTTGGATTTTGTCATGACAACAGCATGCCTGGCAACTAGAATTAATTATTTCTCCTGAAGTAGATCTGACAGCTTTACTCAGAATACATTCAATCTATAAAATTTCATGCAGCACTGCAGATTGAATACTGATTTTGAAAATCCTAATACCAACAATTCATTTCTCATCAGCTCAAGTCAGCTCAGAACCACTTATGGTATGCTTCATAGATTCATTTCAGCAAGGTGCCTAACCCCACAGAAAAAGACCAAAGTCATCACTAAGTATATTTTTATTATTACATTTCTTCTTAAAATTCAGTGGTTTTTCTTTTACAAAGCATCACAGTAGTGCAAAGTAATAGAATTTTTCCAAAATCACTAACAGCAAAAAAAAAATAAGTGCTAACACAGGTCTGAGAACCTGAAGGGCAGAGTAGGCTATTTTCTCCACAGGGGCTATAGGATATTCTTTGTTTCCTGCTATATCACCATAAAATGTAATGCAATGCACTTGTGAACGATTTATGTGAGAAACCAATACAGCATCAGACTCCCTTCCTTCAATAGTGAAGGCAGAAGACCTACAGTCAGTGGGATTATCTTCCAAAATACAAAAAGACATCAATATTATTTTAATATACCACAGACCATGGGAAGGATTGTAATCATGTTTTTATTTAAGTAAAAATTGAGAATAAGATGGTCTGTACTGAATGAAAAAGGAAACTTCAGACACATAATCTCTTCATTAGAGCTATTTCCTTTTTAATATAGATTTTTTTCTTCTGATATGAAGCTTAATTTATAAGCTGTTCTTTAAGAAACTGATATACTGACATCAAACTAAGCTATACACTTGATTTACAACAGAATGTTAATTATTAAAACCATAACAGTAATTTAAGCTTTCATATTTTTACAGCTCTAAATACAGATAATTTCTCATAGAAAAATGCTATAGTAGCATAATTTTGGTTATGTAAATAAAGAATTTTAATATTCAAGGAATAAACTTGACTCAGTTAAAAGTGTCTCTATTCTCATATGGCTGTTATCTGTTCAAATATGCTTTATTCTACACAGTCTAATGATTTGAATCTCCTCACAGATGCAAAAATGTCATTGTTCTGTATTTCCATATCACTTGTGCAAGCCCTGTTTGGTAGTGCTTGGTACCTTTACAACTGAACAGTTAAAAACTAATCTACAATTCAAATGTTCACAAAAGCACTGCATGTACTACTTTTTGTATTACCATAGTGAAAATACCATACTGAAGACAAGCATTCCTATTTAGCACTGTTGCAAATGTGACTTCTAGTCTTTCAAAAAAGAAAGACCAAAAAAAGTTACGAAAAAGAATAAAAGAAAATTAGTACATAATTCCATAACACTCACTCATAAAAACTACCCATCTATCCTATTCCCCTTGCTCATATAAAGGAATTCCCATGCAGTGAAAAATATTTGCCTGTGTTTGACTGATTTCAGTTCTTGGAGATCAAGACTCACAGGATACACTTTCACTCTGCCACTGGCTTGTCTGTAACCTAGGGCAAATTACTCAATGTCTTTATCTTCTTTTATATGAAAAATGGGGCTATGAATACTTCCTTTAGGAGGGCAGTTACAAGGATTATTAATTCTTTGTGAAATGCTCTGAGTTCGTCCAAGTAACAATGTTTAATAAATACTACCCAGAGAGAGTAGTGTTACAGTGTAACAATTGAATGCTAGCACTATAAATGGAAATTATTATTATTTTGAGAACAAGAACAATATCATGAAGATTTCAATTACATCTTTTAAAAAGTTTTGTGAATAGCTTGAAGAAACTAGGCAACTATCATTTATGATCCCTTGGCTTCCTAAGTTGCTTTAAGTCTAAATTCTCTCAAACATTTAGTCAATAATTGACTGTTCTCAAACTGAGTTCAAACTGCAGAATCAAAGCCAACAGTGTCCCAGACCGCTGCCAAAATCAAACCTCTGTATTAGGAAAACACATATTGGGCTAATGCAAAGCACATTTTGGTTTTGATCCTCTTTTGCATATTTTTCAGTCTCAATTTTGTCCATTAGGCAAGTTACTGAGGCAATCAGAAGGTAGTTGCCCTTAGTGAACTAATTGTAAAAACCCATTACCTTCTGGACGTTTTGAAAAGCTCCAGAAGCCTGTCATACTACAGGCAATCTCCAGACTTCATGTCCTCCATTCCTAAAGAGGTTATTCAAATGTCCCTGGACAGTTCCTTCTGTAGGCTCTGCAGGAGCAGAGATGTTTCAGAGCTCACCTTCTACCTTGATCTTCAAGGACATCCCTTATGCCGATGAAACTCTGCTGCCACAGGACCACGAAGAACATTTGTAATGTTTAATGTTTAATGTGCACCTGAGCACAATCCTGAACAGAAGACATGGAAAACTAGACACGCAGTAGGTGATTGCCCTGTACTCAGGTAAACAGCCAAGAAAAAGTTTTCATTTTAATTTTTCTTCCCCCTAGTCTAAGAAAAACACCCTCTATACACATTAAAAATATGACCAGGAGTAACATAAAAAAAAATCCACAATATCTCACAGAGAATGATATTCAAGCATGTGTACATGCCAGATTTCATGAGGAACATTGACAGGTGACATTAAAACTGGCTGTATGAGTCAATATAAAAATTAACATCTTCCCACTGCTGAACATAATTAATATACAATTTTCTTCCAAGGGAAGGATTTTCAATCCCAAATTCTAGATTTCACCCTTTTTTATTTAGCCTTTTCAATTTTTTTTTTTTTTAATTCTGCATGACAGCAGCAGGGACAATTGCATTGTTAAGTTTTCTCATGTTTCTATATGATGACTAAAGCATTTTGGATTGCATTTGAAAAAAAAGTAGATAAAAATCCCCCTCACATCAACAAAACTCTCTCTCTTTTGGGCAGAGACCAAGCACAGACAATTACAGCCTTAGTCAAATAAGTCTTTAAAAGAAGGAATCAGAATGTAAATACTTCCATTAGTAGAACTTCCTTCTCTGCTGGTTGCAAAACTACTTCACATCTTCAATCAAGGAATTTAACAGGTAGTTCAGCTGTCCTAAAATATTATCTTCTTCTGCAGTAATGCATGGAAAATGAAGATCATCTCCAATACACTGCATAACTCAAAAGCCAATAAAATAACTGCAAAAAAATTGATCCAGAAGCCATACCAGACTATCTTTGTATCTGGAGTGATACATTGAAACCAAGAAGTGACACAGGTGCATGATAAATCAATTCATAATCCTACTACACACAGCACTAGAAACATAATCCATATTGTGCTGGTGAGATTTCACTAGAGCTCAGCAGGTGATGAACATATTTCACCTCTGCAGAGCTTTATTATCCATCCCTATGGGCACACAATGGTCATCTACAGGTTCCAGAGCTTGACATCAAACCATGTGCACCAGAAGTAACAAATGGCGATACTTGAACAAGACATGCTGTTTTCATTCTCTTCACTGCAGAGCTTCAGAGAAACTTATTGTATAATGCTGGAATAATCAGCCAGAAATCTGATCATTCCAATTCATTCTTTACTGTCTGAATTAAATTCTTCATTAGTCTATCACGACACTGATGTTCAGTTTTCAAAATCACACATCAAACTTTGCCAAAAAGGTATATGTACAGAAAGTCATGGGGGTTTTTTGAAAGTGTGAATAAATCACCTTTTCAATTACTTTACAGGTCTGCTCTAACCTGTCATATCCATGGACACTTTTTGCCTTACCTTTTCTTGTAGAGGTCAGGGAATGAAAAGACTAATTTGTCATGTTTTCATATTATTGATAAGCAGGACACTCCAATGCCTTGGCTTCAAATCAGACAAAGCAGCATTTGTCAACACCAGGAAAAAAAACTACCCTTAAAACTTGGCTGGTTCAGCAGTTGTAAAGAGGCAAAAAACTAATAGAAATTATATTAAAAAAACAATTATAGCAGTTTTTGACTGTGGCTTAGTCACCTACAGCAGCTGCAAGCATTCCCTGTCACAGTGCGTTTGTGTTCAAGGTTTTAGTTCATATGCATTTGTACATCCTGTTAGTGGGAGTTGAGACCCCCTCATACTTAAATTAATTAGGCATTCTCCTCTTTAGATATTTTACCTACAAAGTAAAACCTGCCAGATCCATTTAATACCATGTACACTATGAGAAAGATTAAATGCATCAAACGTAAGTATTCACTGATCAATAGCTTCTTTCCCCTCCCCCTCTCAAATAACTTCAGCATTTCCCCATCCAAGTTTGAGCTATCTGCTATCTCTATAAGCTGCATGTTAAATAATAGCTTATTCATCTACATCACCAGAGATTACAGTAACCAGCAGAAAACCCATTATCTAATTCAACAATCACCATTAAATTCCACAGCAAGCCATGCCTTTTCTAGATAATGAGATTGAATGCTACTTTAATGTTCCTTACAGCCTAATTTACTGAAGATTTGTAGAGCATTTATGAAGTTTTCCCTGCTGAGCTCTGAACTTGCCAAGACCAAAATCAGGAGCAAAGATGCAAATAAAAGAGAGGCAGTTTAACATATGTACAAGTCAGTCCACACCAGCTCTTCATTTTTTAGACAAACAGTATTCACTCTACTTTGAAAATACAAAACAACTTCTCAAATGAGGTATCCAGGAGGTTTTGTTTTTTGCTATTGAACTTGACTTAGAGAAGAACTGCAAATGCACTGCTATGAAAACCTGGTTTGTCCTGGTGCACACAAAATTCTTTGATTGTCTAATGAGGAATTAAAACTTGGCATTAGACACTAAAAAGGAGGATAGATGATTGACGATGCAGCAATAGTATAGAAGATGAGACAGTGCTGCAGAAGAGAATGAAAAGGGGAAGGGGTGCCATCAAACAATCATGATTATTATAGTAATTTGCTGTAAAAGCACATCAGTTCCTTATTATCCACACTTCTGGACCCATGAATCAATAAATACTCTATAGTAGGAGACATTGTAAGTTAATGGAAGAGCTTTTTCAGTCTGAGGGCCAACAATTAAAACATTTCTCAGTTTTGTTCAGGGAGAATTTGAGAACAGAGGCTATTCAGTTCAGAGTAGTTCAGCCCTGAGCTGGCACAGAAAAACGGGCCCAGCAGCAGCTTTGCATTATTCCTGACCACATTATTTGCTGCATTTAAACGCACTATTATCGTTTAAGGAATGTAGTATCATTAAAAAATAAAAAAGAACAGGCTGGAATAGGACAGGATAGGATTGGAGAGAAGACATCATTTAGAATAATGCATAGAGAACATATTTCTTGACTAATTTGCCACAACAGTCCATTTACTTATAGCACAGCTGTTTTTCACTTAATTTACACCACAACAGAGGATAAATATCCTTTTAAAAACAACCAGACAAGCAAGCGACCTTCCTTTCTGATTCTCTATTTTCACAATTTTCAAAAAATGCTTTCATCAAAAAGGAGAAACACTGTGAGGTAGAAGCAGCAGCAGTTACAGAGCAATAACATTCTTTCCACATTTCAGATCAGGGAGAATGGATTCCTACAGGAACCTTATGGCACGACAGTAGTTTTCCTTGTTACATTTCAGAAGTTAATTTTGGAAGCATTTGCTCAGCAACACCCACATGCAAATAGCCAGTCACACCACTTAATGGGAATACTTTTCTCTCTGTATTGCAAGCACGCACACATTTTAGTGTGTGCTTTAGACCAGAGGAAAACATGAAGAAAACAAGCCCGTTGCACTACTTCAACTTGGAAATAAACGCAATAAATCACTATTTCCCTTACATGTTCTGAGGCAAAAATACAACTTGGCTCTTCCACCAGTTTCTAGAAGAGCTGAAATCAGCAAACTGACTTTGGCATGCCAGGTTGGGTAAGCAGCCAAATGTGGACAGTGAGGACTGGTGGAACCAAAGGGCTTTTTACATTTTAAGAATGGGTAGAAAAGCCTGAAAAAGAGGGTTGACATCTCATAGGAAAATTCAGAGAATATTTAACCACCATTCCATAGGAGTCAAGTTCTTTGCATGTACCACTAGGACATAAAGAACTTATCCTTACTTCTACAAAAGAAAAACAAAATCTACAATGAGGTGTTGTTTAAGGAAGATCGATATATTTCAGGTATATATTTCTGAAATGCCAGAGATATTCAGTTGTGCCACTTGGTAAATTCAAGCTGTCTCCCAAGCAATACTTCATGAGCTCACTATACTATAAGCAGCATTCACTTGTCCAGCTCATGAATAAAATATCATGATATAGTGTGGACCTACTAGTGCAGCATCTTTAAATATTAAAAAACTTTAAACTCCTCTCTAGAGAAAAATATTACCTCTGCTTCCACAAAATGGATAAAGAGTTTTGTCTTAAATCAAAGCAAATAACTGGCAGAGTTGGGAACGAAGTACTTGGGATACAACTGTGTGAGCCAAGCCTTTGTCTTCAAGAAAAAGATAAATACGCTTGAAAAACGTGATTTGGAAGATGAGCTTTCACTGAAGTAATACAGCAAAATTCACATGCAAAGAGGATGATAACAAAGTAAGTTTAAAAAAAGGTGGACAGTTTTCCAAAAGATATGCTCACAGCAAAAGCAGCAGATTCCTTTGCCAGTGAGTAATCCCGGATGTGCATAGAACAGACTTCAACCTTACTTGTTGTTCGCAGGTCATTTCCTCAGTATTTCATCAGCAAAGCAGAACTCCTGAATAGCTGCCATAATCCTGATGCAAACTGTGGTTCCATGAATCTGAAATTTTTAATGCTGACAGAAGGCAGAGATGCCTCTGAGTCTCTAATCTGTGCGTTTTCATACTCTGTCCTAAGCATCCTATGTCAGTCCTTGCTAGTGAGAAGACACCAGGCTTCAAATACCCATGTGCTGAACATTTTCCAGGTTTGACAAGAATTAGGTTTCTTCAATCACTTACAATTGTTGTGCCTTAGTTTGGTAAAAATAAACTGCTTATGAAAATGGGCATGATTCAAACAAAGACCGTAATTCTCTTGCACACTGCTAGCACAAAACTGCGGCTACCTCAATTTCTGCTATGTAATACCATTTAGGTATTACGACAAGTTAGGGACAGTATCATGTGGACAAAAATTCTGTTATAAGGGACAAGATTGTGATCCAGAAGAAATGCTGAGAATAATTTAAGACACCTTTCCAGATCAAAGTTGACAGGGCTGTGATTGTATCTACAGTTATTTAATATTACCTTCTGCAAGAGTAGCACTAGCTGTATGGCAAATGACTTTGAGAAAGACACATCTCCTGATTTTGAAATTTCTTTTTCCTGGGAAAAGGTTACCTTGAGACATAAGAGCAATTTCTGCAGCACAGAAAGTATTTGTTCCATGGTTATCATTACCTGCATCAGGACTGTAGCATATAAGTCTTAACTGTTGGGAAATTAAGATACTAAGATGCTGAGTGCTATGTGTTTGCACAAACACACTAAATAACAAGCCAAAACATCCATTTAAAAACAAGTGTTCAAGGTCATCATCTGACTTTGTTCAACTTAACCTCTGGCTGAATTTTCTAACTGAACTCTGCCTCCCTGCAGAGCTGACAGCATGCATTGGTACTCCTGAAACAGAACCATTTATGCAAAGCTATGGAATGTAAAAGCATCTATTCCCAACCCAGGTGCTCCTGTGCTCTCATATGCTCAGCTCCACTCGTAGGCAATATCCTCCTGGAATTCACTGCCACCACCTTCCCATCTCCCTCATGCTCTGCTTGCTTCAACAGTTGCTACCAAAGGCAGCTACTTCTGAGCTATGCAAAACACACATTTTTTTGTTTCTGTTTGTTTGGTTTTGTTTGGGGATTTTTTGGGGAAGCCCACAAGTGGGAGCCTACCTCAATGTGCATACTGCACTGCAGCATTTCATCTTCCCCTCCCAGGGATGCATCCAGTCACCAGCACCCAACCACTTTAACATTTGTACTCTGGCTTCACAGCAAGCAATATGCCAGAGCGTGAGTTCTCTCAGTATTGTCTCCTAGACTGATCCATTAAGGAATTAAGCCTGTCTGCATTGCTCAAGCTGCCACTGCATTCATAACTGAGAGGGGGAAAAGGAAAAGAAGCTCCACAAGCTTCAACACATTTGCTCTGCAAGGCCACCATGCTCACACTACTCATGGGTCTCCTTCAGGACTTCCTGCTCTAACAGAAACAGGGACTACATCCTAAGAGTTAAATGAGCAGAATTTTTGGGGAATAGGTGGAGTCAAATTCTGTTAAATACAAAACATAATTTCGGCTTTGTCTGTACATTAAAATGCAAAGTTTTCCAATAAAGGCTTGGCTTACTTGTATTTAGACTTACTCCAGTGAAAGGGAATTATTCACCAGCACACACATGCAGGTCATGGACTATACTGGAGTGTATTTTTTAGTCCTTGCATGGTTGTTGCCTTGTATTGTTTAGTACTTGGTCTGTTTGCCATGATGAGGACACATACTGAAGCAATAATGCCGACTCTTTCATCAACTACATTAAACACCAACTAACTCTGTCACCTGAAATGCTGTAAAACCATGTAGCCAAATCTCAAAGAAAATCAAAATAAATAGCAACCACCACTTGGAGCTCATTTTTGCGCACAATTGTGTGCACTTCAGAATTCTGTCTAGAATTCAGATACACAAATTTCCACTTAATCTGTATCCAATTCATATTTTGTTACAGATAATATGTGTGCATTCACTAGAACATTCATATGTTTCCAACCCACCAACCTAAGATAAAAAATAATGCATGACCCTCAGTGACACAGGGACTTGCGGGCATGGCACTGATAGAGAAATAGAGCAACTTTGAGCAATTTTTCTCACAGTGAACTAATCTTTCCATAGCTACATTTTTTTTCAAAACTAGCTGTGTATAGCATATTAACATTTTTTTCACTACAAGCAGGCTTTATGTGAAGGGCAGGAGGCAGAGAAACGAGCAGAGACAAACAGAAGCAGATCACAGGTCATTGTAAGAACAGGTTTTATTCTCAGATTCGAAGAAAAGTGAGTATCAGCATCAATTTTAAAAGATTAGTTGTATCAGAGGGAGGCCTCAGAAGGCAGTCATTTTCCAGATACATTCTTTCTATTTGTAAGACATCAAAGGACAAAGCCCAACTTTTGTCTTTCTATTTTCACCTTTACTTTTATTTCCTTTATAAGCAAAAACTCTCAGTGACAATGGTAGAACATCAGAAAGATAGAGTCATAATAAAAATCTATATCTATATATGGGCATGTGTAATGAAAATGTGCAAGGATATGACACTGACTTCATCCTTTAGTGTCTGAATCCCAGGAACATTAATCTCTCTTTATTAATGGAATAGAGAGGAAGAAGGGAAAGCAGCATCAGGAAGCTAATAAGAAAATGTGTCAGTTTTACTCAGTAAACTGAATTGCATAAACACATGTAAATAATGCTACACAAAATGCCCAAATAAGGCAGAAAATGCTGAGCTGTACTTTTGATGAGGATTTCCTTGAGGCAAAAGTTTTCATGCAGAAGAGCATTTCCCTCTTTCACCATTACTGCTGCCTTACAAGGGCTTTCCAAAAAAAGGAAGGTTTTTTGGGTGCTGTATTTAGACAGTGGGTTCTGCATCAGGAGTTAGTCTTCTGTGAGCTGCAAACACTGAACTCAGGGCAGCAGCTCCTATTTCACATCCTCCAGAGGACTGGCTTTCACCTGACTCTCCACATATCACACCAACTCTCCAAGGTTAACCTGAGCATCACTTTAAATGTTCTTCTTAAAATAATCAGCTATTCATAATGTACTCCAAACATCAAATAGAATTTCCTCCATTAAATATTCATGTCAGATAGGTTTTCAGTTGCAATAAATTTTAAAGGCCCTAAGTCTGCAGTGTTTTACTTTAAAGAATATAAACATTTTGCAAACTGACTGGTATTTATATTGCTCTCAAAGCCTGTGACAAATGTATGATGTATCTGACTATCTTCACTATTTACATCTATCGATTTAGAATTACCACAGATTTAATTATATGCTAAGCAGTCAATGCTAAAGAGTGATACATTATCTGACTTCAGGAACAAGTTAGGTCAAATTAGAGTTGGATATTCAATTAGTTTGAGCTTCTTATTGTTTGTGTATGTGTTTTTCCACCCCTACTGAAGTCATGAATGTGCGACTTGCTTATTTAACAGTATTGTGAGTGCACAAAGTAAGAAAAACCTAGAGAAAGAATTATAAATTAAAAAAAAAAAACAAAAAAAACAAAACAAAAAAAAAACAAAAAAAAACACAAAAAAAACAAAAAAAAAAAACCCAAAAAACAAACAAAAAAAAAAAAAACCAACAAAAAACCAGTAGCACATTATGGCATAAGTAGAAAAGGAGAAAAGCACTCTCAAGCTGTCCTTTTTGCAGAACAAACTACCTGGGCCCTCATATAGGCAGGGGATATAAATATCTTGAGCTACAGCATTCAGACTTTAGGAGCTTATTAGACCCTTGAACCAGAACTGTTCAGTTTGCAGCAATTTGAGCTAAGGCATCCTGAACTGAACTTGTAACTTCCACAACACAATAGACTCACTTGACAATATATAACTCATGGTACATAGAAGCATAATGAAGAAAACTCTTTGAAGAGATCACAGTCTCTCTGTAGTAAAACTAATCCAGTTTCATACTTGTAATATAGCTATAAAATATAGTAATGCTTCTTGTAGAAAATTCAAAACAGTTTGGTAAAAATATATATTTTTTAAATTTCATTATGATTTTCCTCTTTTCTTAAATAAAGATTAGTCAAAGCAGTACATCTCTCCTGTTTTTCCTGGTTTTGGCATTTCCAAAGCAGGCCAGAGAACCATTAAAGCTTTTTCAGATGGCAGCAGGTGTATTGAATAACCTTCTTTGCACTCAATGTAGCACTGGCAGTAAGAGCAGTAGCCCTCTACTATTCATAAAGGAGAGGAGACATCAGAGATTTTTTAGGAAGAAAATGTCCTACACTCCCCCTCAGTTACATCTTTTATATCTAATCTATAAATTACATCTGCTAAAGATGCCAAAGAGACATAACAATAATCTTGTTTAGGGCAGAAATGAATGGCAGCTCAAGTTTGTGAGTGTTCACTGCTGCCCACCCCAGCCCTGCACGTGGAGAATAACCTTCCTGCATGCAAGCACCACCTGCTGAGAGAAAAAAGGTCTCAATTCAAAGATAAGAGTGGGGGGTTTACTGCAATTTATGGTAAAGTCTTGTAGCACAATGAAAGATAAAATTTTACAGTGCACTAAAATTATTTGGTCTGCATTTACTTCTATATTTTATTTTATAATATATTTGATTAACTTGCATGGCTTTGAATATTTAAATAGCAACATAGATAAAGTTTTGCACTGAAAATGGAGGAGGCCATTATAAATCCTGTCAGGAAAAGCTACAGAGAAAGCAGAAAATTTGACAGATGGAGAGGAATACTGCAAGGTTTAGGTATATGAGGAAGCTGTCCGAGGTTGAAAATCAAGCATATTAGTTAATTATTCCACATCCTAATCTAGGAAACGAAACAATTAACTAAACTTCAAAGAGCTGGTAACCACACCCAAATCATTTGATCATTTTTTAATTTTTTTTTTTTTTTCATTATGACATTTCAGTGAAATAAATATTTACATCCCTTAATGGCTATTCTTGCTGTCAGGCTTTAAAAACCAGATAAGCAAAGAGTTGCTGGTTTGCACTTCTAACAACTAAAAGAAATTATTGAAGAAAGAGGAGCTTGATTTGTTTTGGGTTTCTTTGTTGCTGTTGTTAGATTTAGGGGTTTTTATGTTCCTTGGTGATAGTGGTGATGCTTTGTTTTGGGGTTTCCTTTAGGAAAGCATAGACACGGGACTAGGTTTAACCCAAGGAATAAAACACAACATATTAAGAGTTGCACACAGAGTTGTAGAAAGTGACTCTATTATCCATCCATGCCCATGCACACCGACACCAAAGCACTTACAGGCCAACCCAAGCCTTTTATCATTTTCACAGAGAACACAGGAGTGAGGGGCAAAAGCTTCTCCTGAACTCTAACAGACAAGGAAGGAGATAAAAATCAATCAGATTTAGAATCATGCAGCTAATGTCTAGCAGCTCCTTTCCATTTTACTCCCATGTCTCAGATGATGAATTTTACCACTGACTTTGAGTCTCAGGCTTACTTCAAATACATGCATTGAGGCAAGAAATGAAACAGCACAGGAGATATTCTGTGCTTGGGGCTGCAAGAACAAAGACAACTGGTGAATACATTTTACATTCAAGCTTCCAGGAATCTAGTTTTAATTTTTTTCTTCTGCCTTACTTGTATAGCAAAAATGACCCTCTCTGGCAAATCAGAAACTCACTCTTAATAAAATGTGAAACACTATATAGAGCTGTTTTGCCTAAATCTGTAGGTTTCCACACCACTGAGGCAGGCATTGTTTCCTAAACTCCTAAACTAGTTTTTTACTGAGTTAATTAGAATAAATAGGTTTTCCATTTTTTCCCATCTCTTTGGTGCCAACAAGTACTTTAGGGAATTCCTAGCTGGGTTTTATCAATTAGTTGATCAATCACTTTTCTATTAGAGACACAAACATTGAAGATACGATTGAAGTACAAGGTTATTTAGTCTTCACACATTCAGTGGCAGCTACAAAACAAAGCAGACAGCAAAGTGATTAAAGTGATTTAAAAGGGTCAAATAAACCATAAAGAACATTCCTAATTGTATTCATAATGAAGTTATCTTTACCACAGCAGTCAGAGCAGCTGAGGATGCTCCGAGATCTGCAGAGTACTAATGAGCAAGGGAATAAAGCACAGGACTCAGAGTCAAAATCTTAAGAGGTGCATGAGATGTATAGAAAATACCGTGGTAAACACATCTGATTCTGAAGGACACAATTATGCTCAGGACATCAAGTCTGCAGTGTCTTAAGTCTCTGCATTTCAAATTCCAGATTTTATCCCCAGTCCCTCTCTTGGGGCTAACAGCAACATACAGATATGAGAGACACTTCTAATTGAAATAGATGTTAATTATATGTACTCAGATACTGGAAACAACTCTGCTGGGAAGTTACAGGAGTATTTGCAAGATGAGCTTTCATGGGCACATCAGCTACCCTATGCCCTCTACTTCCAACTATCAGCCCCGTTCTTACGCTCGTCTCTGCTTCCTAAAAAAAAATTTAAAAAAAACTCAACAGATGTCCTTTGTCTCAGGAGATTTCCTCGTCAGCCTCACAAAACCTCCTGTCCACAAACTTCTGTCCCCATGGCTGCACCCTGAACCTACCTGAGCTTACTGAACAATGGAGGAGATGAAAAGAAGAGCCAGAGCCCCATCATGAACAGAGACTGCTCCAGGATGGCCATGCCATCTATCCTGGGTTCACATCAACTATCAACCAGTTCTGGGTGGTTTCTTTCCCTTTGCAGAATTTTCTAACTGTAAATCTAAATCTATGGGGGCTACAAAGCTCTTTGCTGCCAAAACACCAAACACTGATGAGGGCAGAAGTGGGTGCTGGAAAAGCACATGGAAGATGCCATAGTGGGGAAATACAGTTTAATAAAACCCAAAACCACACCTCCTCAAACACTGGGGGAGTAGGGAGTCATAGCAATGCTACTGCAGCTGTAGCACAGAAGGGACAGCAAGCAGGAGATGTAGCACGTGGCATAACAGCTCACACACTGTAGGGCCTGAATGAAAGGTTTCACTGTACTACTGTGCAAATACCACTGAGTATTGTTAAAAGTATGTCATATTTGCAGATACTGGCTGCTGGAATTTGCCCATGGCACTGAGTGTCTGCGCTGGCACAGCTTTCCATAGGCTCTGCACCAGGTGATTTGTTCAGCTCTGCTGAGAAAAGTGAAGGGAGTCCTAGCAAAGACAAACATTTGACTTCATACATTCACAAAATCAGCACAGAAGAACCTCAAAACCTTCACCCACAATCTGTTTCACATATCTGAATGAGAAACACTTAAAAAAATATGCTCAACATCAGACTGGAATATTCATGATGATGACTTCACTGTGCTTACCTCGAGCAAATCATCTTCATTAAACAAAATTCTATTTAAACACTCAAGCATGTATTTTACAGGAAATTTGAAAACTCTGAAGAATCATTTCTCCAAAATTTAAAACAACAGTTGGCATTAAAACTAAAAATAAACAAACAAAAATATTAAATTGTAAGTTTTAATAAAATACAAGGGTGTCTTTACAAGTAAAAGCTTCTAAATTCCCAAGAAGTCATCAGTATTCAGATGGACAAAAAACAGGCCATGAAAGTATCATGCTTAAAATGAGGCACGGAATTAGCAATGAAAACAGAAAATAAACTAGAATATAAAAAATACATATGAGAATAAAAGTGAGCATGTGGATGCATAAGGCTGAAGAAAGGTAAGTGAAAGAGCATAAAAATAACAGGAGCAAGAATGATACAACAGATCTGCAAGAGGTGAGTGTCAAAACTGCAAAAGATGATGTAAAGTACATAAAGTACACAGAAATGCTCTATTTTTTTTCCTGTTCTTTATTCAGAATGAAGCAAGAGGATGCATTCACCTCAGGTAAAGTTGTGGATGGAATAGGAAGTCTGCCATATGCAATAAAGAAGTATGTTAAGCAATATCTGCTAAAATTAAACAATGTTCAAATCAGAAGCCTGGATAACACATACCCCTGAGTGCTAAAAGGGCATGCTGAGGAGCTTCCCTGAATTGCTAATATTATTTTTAAACAAACCTTTGAGAAATGGGGAAATTCCAAAGAAAAAGAACTGCCAAAGGAGACCTAATATTTAAACAAGGATAAATGAAATGGGCCACAGACCTCTAGAACAGTAATTTAGCATTCAGTAAAAGGAGTGATTAATTTGAAATTTCATCAACAAAGAATTAGAGGCTAAAAATCTAATTAACGTCAATCAGTTAGTTTAATGGAAGGCTGGTCTTGTAAAACAAACCTATTGTCTTTTCGTGAACAGATAACAGGTCTGCTTGACAAAGGCAATTGTATGCTATAGTGCACTTGATTTCTCCATGGCATTTGACTTAGTGCAACATGACAACTCAATTAAAAAATGATGATGTGGAATTAACAGAGTATACTTCAGTTGGATTCAATTGTAGTATACTCACAGGTCTCAAAAAGTTCTTGATACCAACAACTCCTCCTCTAGTGGAACGACAAGGAATCTATTCTTCATCTGATGTTATTTTTATAAAAAATATCAAATGTCCTGTGTTCATAGCAGTAGGTGAGAGACTCTCAAGCTTAGGGAAGAAAATGGGGTGCCTGAGAAATAAACTGAGTCCCTGCCTACATGGAGAACCTAACAAATTCATTTTAGTAGAACCAAATGGAAGATAACTCAAGGGGAATAGAGTTTTTACGTGCCAAATGGGAAGTCCAGAATGGTACTTGACTTGCCTACTTAAGGAATTTAATTTAGATGTGTCAAAGTTTTTAAAATAAGAGCCTGTGCTTCCTACAGTATTACAGAAAAGAAACAGATACTTCCAGATTTGTATGGCTGAAAGTTATCAGTTGGTCACTACCATGAGAACCACCCACTTTGGGAATTTGGAGAGCAGCTTCAGTGGAAGTGAGATTTTAAAATAATAAGCCAAAGGAAAAAGAAAAATGAGAACTTCAGGAAAATGTCTTGAAATACTTTCTTAGTGAAAAGCATCTATTACATTCTTGAGGGAAAAAATAACTATATAAAGCTTAGACAAACAAATCATACCCATTTTATATTACTTGTGAGCCCTCTGACAGAACACCAGCATAACATCCACAATTTAAGAAGCACATGGAAATACTGGAAAACATTAAAAGGAGGGGCACAAAAATTACTCCAGTCTAGAAAACATGATTTATGATCTGAGACTTAAGAAGTGCAACATATTCAGATCATCAAAGAGAATGTTATAAGCTGACTTCAGCACACAGGTATTTTCACACATAAAAGCCATCTGATAACAGGATGGAAATAGTTAATCGTGCAGACAATGGAATAACTAACTTCCAGTCACTGGATCTCATTAGCAAGTTAAACCTTGAAAGAAGCTTTTGATTACTTTCACAGACAGGAAAATTAAATTGAAATATTTTACCAGGGGATTCTGCATTGCTTGAAGTCTTTAAAAGAAAATTATGCCATCCTTCTAGAATATATCTATCTTACCTTTTCTAATTTTTTTTCCCTGCAAAAAATCTGTGCAGTAAGCACGCTTTGGACTGAACAAGAAAGATCATGTTTTGACTTTCAGCGGCAGAAAGAATATAAAAGCAAGACTCCAAACCCTTTTCTTGCTCATTTCTCTTCATTCACAGGTTCTTGCCTTCATTCACAGAGTTTCCTTTCTCCGCAAAGAGTCAGATTGAATTCTCTTCTCCGTTAAGAAGATATTTTACTAAAATACCATATTCTAGGGCTTCCAAAATCATCCACTGAGGTCAGAAACAACACCTTCTCCCTTTCATGCAGCTAACTAGACTTACTCCAAAGGCAGAAGAGAAAGGACTTTATTTAGCTTATTCTACTTTATTAGAGATTAAACACAATCAAAACTTAAAACGAGGAAAATGATGCTATGAACTTTCTTTTCTGATGAACTCATGTAATCATACCTAATAAATTCCCTGTCATTCCAAGAGTATCATGTATTGGGAGGTTTTGTCATCTCTACTGCTCTCTGGAATAGTCTCCAGAAGACAAAAGAGCTTTAATCTGAATAAACAGGTATTTGAGTTTTAAAAACAAAACATATTATTTTCTCTAAAGAAAATAAGAACTAAATTCCCTAGTGGTTCCTTTGGGCCTGAAACCCTGCGAAGTAAAGGTTACATCTTCCACAGTTTTCACAGTGATTGTCAGCATGCCAAGATAGAACATGGAAATAGGTAACGAGTTGCCCTGGTGGAAATGTAATTGCACCACGATTATGACAATTACAAACAGAGAATAAACATCCAGAAAGATAGGATTGCAGTGAGCACTTTGCATGAAAACACATTACACACTGAGAAACACCGTATATGTGTCTGTCAGTGAAACAAGCTGAGTACCCAGCCCAGGGAGTCACAGAGCCACAACTGACCCATGAAGCTCATGTTTCCTAAATGCACAAAACCTGTCACCAAGATTCTCTGTTTATGCCTAGAAAAGGCTCCTAGAAAAATCTGAGAGCACCACATATGAACCTTATAGCAGAGCTAAAACCAGGATTTATGCCTCAACTAGATTGTCCATCTATTCTGTGCTCCAGAATACATGGCACAAAGACTGCATTTTTTTCTTACTTGATTAGTCTTCACTATTCAGGGCTAGACACAATCCTGTGTTACACCAAAAAGAACCCTTAGTGAAAACTCCAGGCAAAGAAAAACCTTAGTCATCACATGTAAAGAAATCTTTCAAAATAAACAACAAAGAAAATTTGTGAATGTTTCTAAGACTAATAAACCATCATTATGAGCAAGAATCACATATACAACAGGTGGCTAATGCCATTATTTGGTGACTTCCAGAACCATCTGCTTACTCAATAGGATGCTAATGTTCTAAATTACAGGAAGATATTCTTCATTGCATTTGCACTAAAAATTTTACAGAAACTGTTACTGATAGTCTCCATTATGATTGGATGTCCACAAGTCTTATTCACAGTCCCTCATCTGTCCACAGTATCATATCACCCATCTGGCATCTTCTAATATTTTCACTATGCCACCAAGGTGTGCGTAACACAGTCTCAACTATGAAGTAATCCGTGTTTCAAACACAAAAAAGTTTCAAATAAAGGAGGTAGCCTATTGCTAAGTACTTACTTCTGAAAAGCAGATCACCTAAGCTTAAGTGCCCTTTAAAAAAAAGACATCCCAAGGCATAAGGATCCTCAAGAGCCTACTACAGCCTCTCTGGGCTGCAAGGCCCTGCTCCTCGTGTCCCTGGGGAACATTGTGTAGAAAGGAAAACAATCCCTGCTCCTCAGCTTCCTGGAATCATTGTACTAGAATTTAAGCGTAGCGTGCATATGGCTTTCTTTGTTTACACCGGAATATGTCTTTCTTTTCCTCAAGTAAATAATTTTCTTAGGTTCAAAAAAGCACCAGAATGTTTTTATCTTTATCACAGTTAGAAAACAGAGCCCAGCTGCCACAGCCATTCTTCTCTCTCCAAGTGTTTGAATATGCCTCACACACAGTTTCTTTCACTCAATATATGTTTGTATGGCAGAGAAAGACACTTGACTTCCTTACCTATTTTGTTACCAAAAAACATAAGGTTTCTTGCAAAACTCAATGAGCCTTGATCTAGTCTTGTTTTAGGAAAAAAAATCAGGGGGGGAAAGGCAGAAAAGGAGCAAGGACTCAGATAGCAAAACCTTCCAAAAGCAAATAGTCATCTGTGTTGTTACTGTAAAGTGTCTATAGATCTGCCAGCCAATGGTTGATGCAAGAAAGATTATTTTTAACATCAGAACTGTTTCTAAGAGAATGTATATTCCAAAATCAAATCTAATGCAGCATCATCTGGATTTGGGTCTAGACAGCATTCCTGGCATTTTACAGTACTCAGCAGCAGCACAGTTAAGTGCTGCTGACAGGGACTGTGGAAGGCGAACCGGGCAGGCAAGTTAGGCTGGAACCTTTAGGCTCCTGGGGTCTGTTTCAGGCAGGTTCTGAATCCATCTCCAGATCATTCTGCCATTGTCTGCAATGGCTTTAATATCTCTCCTGCCACAAGCTGACAGCCTTCACTAACTGAGGTAGAAGGGAAAGCAAAGCAAGCAGCCAGCTCACACAAACACTGCTAAATAAATAAATAAACAGAACTTGTTGCACATATATCCTTATACTAGCAGCAACACATGGTGAGGATTTGCAGCTCCCATACATTTCAGATTCTTTAAGTCCTATTTAATATGAAGGGGAAAAAAGGAAACAAACCAACAAAAAAGCCTCAGAATATCCAGATGTTTCTGGAAAGGCAACATTGTTTCTCATTTCATTGCCTATGTTATTCCATCATCCAGAAGTTATACAACACATTTTGTATTACCTTTTCAGGTCAGCAGTTTTTCAAGCTTAGTGGGCTCAGAGCCTTTAGCACCTCTGCAATTTTTCCAGTTTGGCTTTCTCCAAAGATGGGCCACCATCCAAAAACCCAACTTCTACCTCAGGGCTGCTCTCCCATTCTGCATTTCCAGCCCCCATTTCTGATTCTGTCCTAAGGCAGGCCAAGGGAGAGGAAGAAAAAAAAGTCAAGGTTTAAGTTAAATATTCAAAAGTCATTCTGTAGTTTCTTTAATTTAATTCTGCAATTTTCCTAAAGGAAGTTCATTTCAGACTTTACTTCATTACATTCCAACACCTGTGAGAGAACAAAAGGACCAAGTCTCAGGAATTAATTCAGAGGGCACCAGAGTCACTACACTAAGCTTGAACTCTTGCAACACAATTTTGCCACCAGTTCCATCACAATGCTCTGGACTGTCAATACCCATGGGGCAAGACCACAGGTGTCCAACTCCCTGACTGGCATTATGATCAGCTGTCACACCTGCAGAACAAGTCACAGGAGGAGGAAGTTCCCAAAAAAATCATCCTGCTCTTCCAAACAGGTCCGACCTTTCCATCTTCAGCTCCTCCAGAAGAAGACATGAAAGATGCCCAGCCTTCTCCATAACCAGCTGTGTATTTTTTGCAGTGACATTACATAAGACAGAACAATAGAACCTTCTGGTTCTGTCATGTGCCCAACTCCAAGCCATGCCTTCAATGGCCATTCTGTCAGAGCAAGGAGAAACAAATCCATGGGCAATCTCTAATGATTGGTGCAATCTACTTGTCCATTTCCTACTATTACATGATCAAACAGAAACCTCAGCCTGGATACATTACAGTCTCATTAAGCTTTAAAGCCAGAATGGAACAAACTATCGCTCACAAATTCATTTACTCTTGAAATTCAAGCCAGTCAGTCAGGACAGGAAGGACAAGAAAATTACAGCCTTTTGTAGCGAGTAAATTACAGACAAATGGGTTTACAGGGCAGATGATCTCAGTTTTTAAATCTAGACTCAACTAAAACAACTTCACTGGAAAAAGAGGTTTCATATTTTCCCTTAATGCATGGAGCATACATTTGCTGATGTACACAAGTAAACTAAAATGAGTTATTATAAGGTTAGAATAAATAAGTCCATAGCCTCTCCAAGCCCTCCCCGCCTACAAATCAAGTAAACAGAAAGATGGCATTTAGGAAAGAATGCAAACTGAGCAAGTAATTGCATTTAATAATTACATAGATCAGTAGGAAACTGCACAAGAGAACAGGATTTAAAAGGATATCTTGAATAGTCTACTCCCATTTGGATTTTGTTAAGCAGACTATATAAAATCTAATATTAAATTTATTAGTATAAGAATGTTTAGACAGTTTTGCAAGCTAGTCTCGAAAGGAGACATGCTCATCACCCATGACAAACATAAAAATATAGCTAATTATTTCCACCACAAGCATTGCTTTTTGAAATCAAAAGAGCCAAAAGATACAAACTATTAAAAGTGTCACTAGTGAATGAATGCTATTCCATTCTACCTCTTCCCATTCAGCATTGGGAAGCAAGAATATTCAAGTACCACTGCATAAGAGCAGTAACAAACAACGAGAAGTGAAAATCTCTTCTGAGGCATAATTTTTAATTAATAACATACACTGTATTAATACATTAAGTGCAAACATGGTATTTTGTCTTTAAATAAATAATTAATTTAAACTTAATTTTTGTTCTATGAATAGAACTTACATATATGCATATAAAATCTGTTTTTAAGTAATATTAGCTGGTAAAGAATATGTATTAAAACTGGCATATGCTGTATTAACTGGACTTTTTTTAATATTTATAACAATTGACCTTTATAAACATGGACTGTACTGTAAATGGGAATACAGCTAAAAATACTGCAAACTGTCACAGAGAAGTGCTCTGTTCTCAACCTGGAATATCAGACTTGCCAGGTGTATGAAGGACAACAAGATTCTGCCCCAGATCTGCTTGAGCAAAACCCTACCTATGTGATCCTTACAGTTTTCAGGGAAGCCAACAGCATGAATTCAACTGCTTCTTCTTAGTCTAGGGATTTTTTGCACATTTTAAAAAATATGTATTTTTGAATTCATACTTGTATTCTAAAAATGCAGCTTTACCTTGGCACTCAATAATTTCAGATGTTACACAGCTTCAGTTACATTCTTTGGGTTAGTATAGATGCTGCTTTTCCATATTTAAATTGGTTTGAGAAAAGACAATTGTCTCGGTTAGAAATTTAAACTCACTGTAGGATTTGCTTTGCTCCTAAGTGCTCTGTATTGATTGCCCTAAAATCCCTCATGTTCTTGTTTTGTTGTTTATTTCCTTCTGATGCTGCACAGGGATCTTGAATCATTTTTCAATCAGCTTCCTATAGTGTGAACCAAAAATAACTGGAGGAGAACTCCCCATGCCCGTGCTGAGTATGAAAAGCTCTGACATCCTGCATGGTGGAAGAGCTCTCACATGGACCCTGCATTCCCACAGAAGAGCCCAGTGCCACAATCCATGGGAGCCCTTGTGGTTTAAAACTTACAGGTTGAACTCTGCAGTCCCCATGTGTGTGACAGCCCCAGAGCAGCACATGTGCAAGGCCTGTTTGGGGTCAGGAAGGAGGGTGGCAGCAGCTAAAACAACCTGGAGCACGAGCTGTAGCTGGATTGCAGGTGTCCTCCTACAGCCCTGCTGCAAAAAGGCCCACTGGAACAAGGAATACCTACACCAGAACCCAACAGACCTTGATGCACAGAGAGAAGGGAACCCTGTTAGATGAGAATTATCCTTTTTTCCATACTGTAAAGTCTTATGACAAATCTGAGCATCATTCTGAGACTTCAGATAATTTTTTTCCCTTTAAGTGGCCTTTCTTTTCAGGTGGATAATCATTAAAAAAACTCCCAGCTTTTATTTTTTTCTTTATTTAAAACAATGCAAAAGAAAATTTCTGTTCATTTTTAAAGTAGAAGAAAAACCTTAAAAATACCAGCCTGAAAGACAAAAAAAAATCCAGAAGACAAGCAAAAATAATTAAAAGTTTATTAATTCAAGCCTGTTTCTGAATTCTGAATGTACAGGATTGACATTGCCTTAAGTCCTCTATGACCCCAAGTATTTAGGTCATGTTCTATTCTTGTATGCAAATATAATTAATTAAAAATATATACTTCACTAGTAAGTCAGAAGATTTCATTTATTTCTAATGCCACTTGAATTATTATTCCCCACTCTTGAAATGTGATTCTCAATCTAATTCTCATGTTGACTCTAACAACTGGTCTTTCTAAATAGTCCAGACTTCCATTAACAAAAGTTATGAGAATCCTGTATTGCATATGATAAAGTAATTTTACATATTTATGATGTTGAAGTTACATGAGTAAAAGTGGAATCTGAGATTTCATTGCTAACTAATACAATATGCAGTGTTCTGCTTCCAAGAAAATTTGCATTATGACCTGACATTGCTTTGTGTATACATGCAATTCTGGTAACTCATAAGGGAATGAGAAGCACTCACCAAAATTTTCTATTTAATGAGCATGGAGCACTGGTTCTCACTGATGATTAATATCTAAATTTTCATCACATCTGTGTGCTTGATTAAATTCACTGATTTGTTCTGATCCTCTAGAGAAAGGAAATCCTAAAGCAAAGTCTGAACCTAGATTTACTCCATTTCCTTCCTCAAATCTCATCTCTGGGAAATATTACCAAAGAAAGTACAAATAGACTGCAAGCAACCACAAAAGTCTCTGCAAAGGAAGAACTGCCTGTATTAATTCACATGCTCCCACTGTAAATTTATCAATCAACACATATATTTAGCTAACCAAGATATCCATGCAATTTTATAACAAAACATAATAGTCAAGTGAAAATTAAAAAAAACAGATAGTAGAATTCTGGATTCTGTGTGTCAAAACAGGCATTAGAAGGTCTTTAATAGAATGAAAAGGAAGTGGAGAATATTGCAAATGTGGACTTGAAATGAAAAGTCTTCAAAGAATCACACATGGATGCACACAAAGAAATTGTGCAGGCCCTGCACATGACTTCTTTAGCTTTAAAGGCAGTTTCTCTAATAGCAAGAGATTTTATATTTTCCAGGGAGGCTTTAAAAGTAATTATTGTCTGTGTGTTCTTTGCCCATAATTCTTTAGTGGCAGCCAGCAGAATTTCATTTTCTTCCCTTATTTCAGTAATAAATTTCTTTTAACTCTCTTTTGCCCTGACACAAAAGCAGTATTCAAGTCTAAGAAACAGAAGACTTAACCAAGGCAAAACCCCAGAACTTTTAGAGGTTGTCAAACCTGACAATATTGGAGTACTTCTCTGGGTTCAAGCTGATGTTCTGAACATGCCTCAGTTCTTAAACATCACATTTTTAAGGTGGTATCATGTCACTGACTTTTAGGAATAAGAAAGGATGCTCACAAATTGCATTTGGATCCCAAGTTAATTCTAAATCTTGGATAGATCACTACTCAGAAAGAACAAGCACAACAGGAACTTCTATTAAAAGCATGTTCAAACAAAAAGCTTAATTGGCTTTATAGTTCCTGAATTCATTTTTAAATTGTACATACATAAACACAAATGGGTATTTATATTTCTATGATATCTTTTCTCAATGCTGAACTAAACAGGCTATTCACTTCTTACTGTAACAACTTTCTATGGAATAAGAACTTTACATGTCATTCTATAAAGGACATAAAGCCAGAATATATCAAATTCTGAATACACAGCAAGTTAATCTATGGAGCATAAAAGTTCCACTTCCTAAAGTAAAGCATTTTTCTTTCCATCCAGTACTGTATTGCCAAGGGTAGGAAATATTTCATTCTACTTACAACTTGCACCCTGAGTTCCTGGGCCACTTCTGACTGGCAGTGCCAGATACCTAGGTAACTGCATGGCTTGGGACAAGAGATACTCTTGGAAAAAGTACTATGGAAAGAAAGAGACAGAAATAATCTCCTCTGTTGTAGCAGGAAAGAGGAAATGAATGATTCCCTGGGGTTTCTTTCAGTGTGAGAACATTCTGCAGTTTTAAAACATTTACTTGAGAAACTGGTATTACTCTGCAGATTAGACTCACATAAAAGTTAGTAAATGGCAACATGCCAGAGCGCTCAGCTGAGTGCTCCTGTCGACGAGGGGATCCCTCCAATACTCAGGAAAAACCTTGAACTATAAGAACCCAAAGACTAACAGCTTGCACCCTCCACTCTGGGATCTCAGAGTTATATGTCCTTAACGTCTCAGCCCTAGTCTCTAAGTGCAGTAAGTACAAAAACACAAACATCTCCCCCCCCCCTTCCACCATGCCCAGATGAACCCTTAGAAAACAGAAATTAAAGTAAAACTTATCAAATCTGATGGAGGCAGACACATCTTCGAAGGCGTGGACTCAACTGGATTATAAGATTGGCTTATTTTAGTAGGCAGGAAAATGCTGAAAGAGCAGATGAATTTATTAATACCCGTGTATCTCATCTGTGTGCAAAAACCCACAACTAAAAACGAGAAAAGAAAATTATTATTCCTAGATGCTGTCAGTGTTTCTTTTCACCCAGGCATTCCTAAGTCATATCCGTCACTTTTCAACTAGGTAGAGATATTAAATCATCTAATTTGGCACCAGTGCAATATATGTGTTCTTACAGACTGTGGGTAACATTAAATACTCGAGCAAGATCCAGGAAAGCAATAGGAATGGCTTGAAAAAGTTAGTTAGACTCACAAAAGCTAGGGACACAATTAGCACTAATTGTCAATCACACATAAGGTGGTAGTGGTTCAACAGGCAGCAGCCACGGAGCTGCACCTTCCCTCTGCAAAGATGGACCCTCCCACAGCATGGAGCTGAGAAGTGGCTCCTACCTTCACTGAACCCCTTATGAACATAAGAGGTGGCCCATACTTGCCAACACTATGATTCATATTTCAAAAGCACAAGGTGTTTCTTAAATATTTATCCTTTAGATAAGGTATTTCTAGAACATGGTAAGATGGAGCTCCCAGCTGTAATCTGTCTTCAAAATAATAGTAAGGTATATATGTGTATGGAATTAATAAATTCCGGAGTGGCCTATGAAAATGCAAGTCTGATTTAGACTTCCATATTATTTCCCTCATCACTTCATATGTGCTTGGAGCAAACTTCTGAAATTCTTGTTTAGGGCACTGTTGCAAGCAACTAAGGTGGAAGGATGCAAACATGGAATGGTTCTTACTTTCATGAGTACACCTCAGTGGTTTGATCTCTCCCATACGCACTTTATAAGGGTTATCTTTATGACAAGGAGAAGAACCAAAAGAAGTAATTGTTAAACATATGCATATGTATAAGGTGAATACCCAGCCCCACAGATGGGTCAGCAATAATCCCTCACCTCAGTTTGCACAGCTGCTGATGCAAAGATCACAGGAGGCTGCATCACAATCTCCAATAGTCACTTCCAGCCAATACACCTGTGATTCTATGATCCTGCTTCTACAGCTTGCTTACCCCTCCCTGTGAGCTTGAAACTGTGGTTAATTAAGCCTCAGAGACTAGACCACAAACAAACAAATCTGTTTCTACTTCCTACAAAGGGAATTCAGATTCATTTGATGTAAAACTTCTGTGCCATGCCATCTCCCTTTAAACCACTGCATTGGGCCAGGGGGACACCTTTAGTTCAGCTTCATCCTGGCCCCTGCTGCCTCCACTGTGCTCCTTGGCACGTGGACAGAGAAGTTCTCTCTCATCTGGTAGGAGGTCCAGGTCCCCAAGAGTCACAGGCCAAAAATGTAACACTGACAGTTTCAAACATATGAAACTGCACACAATTCTTTCCAAGGAAAGGCAGCAGTAAGAAGTGAAATTTGAGAATTATACATGCAGTTCTGATTTTGAACAGAGAAAGAAATTCAGAAATGTCACTCCTCTATACACATCTGCAATTTACCCAGGTAACACAGTTATCCTTTGGTGACCTCTCATTCTTGGAGCTCAGGTTTCATTCAATCACCATTTCCAAGGTGGGAATCCTACCACTGGCCTGCTCAGCCAAGGTGACATCAGATTCCATGCAAGTGGGCAATTCCAGCTGCAATCGTGATTTGGGCTCAATCTACCCCTTCGGAAGGGTTTACAAAAAACACCTGGTATATTGTACATGAAATACAGTGAACCTCCTTTTGACCACCAAAGCTTTGTATCTTAACTTGAAACAAATCCAAGACAAAGAAAAAATCTCCAGTGTTATCACCCCTCTCGGAAGGACCTAGAGAGATATGGGTCATTTGTTCAAATAATCTCATCTTGAAGAATGGCTTAAGAGTTCAAAAGCCTGAGGGGTATTGCAAGAATGAATTTTACTTTTCAGAGAGATATCAAACCCAGACATTTCTGTGGCAGATATACCAACATATCCTTTTGGATCCCTTTGAGTATATTTTCTGCTTTTTGGATTTGAAATCTTGAAGCAATACAACAAGCTCTCATTTTTTAATTAAGTTTCCTGTAGGCAAGGCTGAAGAAGGAATATCAGTCAGTGTCTCTGAAGCGAGAGCTAGCACAAAACCCTGCTAATAGGCCCGTTGACCTAACATTCACAGACTTTACCATTCCTAAAATATTTTCCACCAGTCCAGGCAGCAACAAATAACAGGTTTTGATGTTCTTAGTCATGGTACATAATCAGGGAATATACAGTCAACGTCTCTGAAAAGGTTGACTGCTATTACTCTTCAAAGTTCATTTATGTATTATATTCTCCTGTCTGCAGTGCCAGAGCATGCACTGCATATTCTAATAGGACAAAATGGAAATGTTGCACAGCTGCTAATGGTTATTCAAACTCTATTTGGGCTGACTTTTTTTTTAAGATAGAAATGTTCTCTTAATTGAAGGTGTGTTTGCTGACAGAAAATAATTGTCCTGAAGGCAAAACTGTCTCCTCTCAAAGGAAAGAAACTCAAGTGGAGTAACAGGATGCATATCAGACAACCACATGTAGAAGACTTCATGAAAAGTGCAATTCCTTCTGACATTAGATTCATATTCTTGCCAGCCACATTTTACAATCAACCAAAGATTGGTGAAAGGACCTCTAATGATAAACAGCTCATGAGAAATGAATAGCTGATAAGGTTTACACCAATTCCTTCCTATATCCTACTGCTTTCGGAAGATCTTATCACAGGCAACACATTGAAAACTAAGTATCAGTGATTTCAAATCCAAACAGTTTACAGAAGTTTCATGTAATAAGGAAACGTTTTCTAGTTTTACCAAACTATTAATGTTGCATGCTGCAATTATAATAATGCTAGGTATATTGTCTGCTACTCTAGAAGAGGAGGTACATAAAGCAAAGCACAAGGTTTATTTTGAATTTATACCTACAAAAATAGTTTTTTAAATTTGGTTATTACTTAGTTAGCAAGCTTGGTGTCTACCTCAAGTGTTTTTGAAAATGCTAAAATACTCGTTTTGTTCTGACTTAATTTTTAATTTAGCTCTCTAGTAAAAAAAAAATTACATTCTGTTCTCAGCTGTGTGGTTAATATACGTTGTTTGCATCTGAAACTCACAGGACTCTCAGTGCTCTCAAATCAATGAATTCAGAAAGGATTAAGTCACACTGTTGTTCCCATCAAAAAGTCACTATGATATCCAGATGTAAAACTATGGCTCTAAACACACACATGAGAAGATGTTGACAGCAATTGCTCCTGTATCACTTTGGTTTTCTTTCCATTGAAATGCACAGCTCAGAAATTCATGCCTCTTTTGGCCTCTCTATATTATCACATGCACACACATACATCCAAAAAACACGCTTAAATGGATAGATCAATATCAAGGTATAGAAAGGTAATCATATTCCCAGGAAATAAGGAAAGACAGAAGGAGTTCTTGGTTGGTTGGGGGGTTTTTGGTTTGAGGTGTTTTTTTCCTTTTTTTACTTTCCTTATAGATGAAAACAACCGCATGGAAACAAGAATGTGACATTATACTGAAGGTACAAATGTTAAACTTCAGGAAAATACTTGCAATATACACATACAAATTAAATATATCAAAATATTCACCTTTTAATGATCAAACTTCAAAGTTACAGATAAGGACTTCATTAAGACACTATTTTAGTCACCTTGCCAAGAAAACGTGCCAGCTGATAGAGCTCACTTCTATCCTTCCTAAGCTTTCTACTTTGCTTCAAGAAAGCCTTGAATGTGCACCTCCATAACTGGGACACAGAAGAAATCCCTTTGCCCTGAAGGTTCTCAGCGTGCCACTCAGAGTATTTTATGCAGTAAAGTCTCAAAAGGAAAATGCACTTCCTAAGTTCCTCCTCCAAGAGCAATCCAAATGGTGGAGTGTAGCAACAGTAAGAGATTACTTAAATAATGAACAGTTTAAAAATTAAGACTTCCCTCTGCTCTGTACAGAACAGATTTACTAGAACTACATAGGTAATAGATTCCTTCAGGTGGAATTAACATTTTTGTTAGCAATTAAGTCATTTTACACCCTAAAGATAACAAGGAAGTTATCAAACACATTGTCAGAAACTAAATACATAGTTTGTAAAAAATACAGTTTATATAATTAATTTGCACAACTTTGCATTTTAGAACAAATCATGATGTTTCCCCCAAGTAAAGATGTGTATTTAATCATATTTTTAGTAGTATAAATATACTGATATGCCTGTATCAATAAAGTTACATTTTCCACAGTAGTATCTTATGCAATTAATAAATATAATTACATCTCGGCCATGAAAATATAAATGATTATTTAAATCATTCGAGAGATAGCTGTAATTTTTCATCTCTTGCTTATTAAATCCCGTTTTTCAATAAGGCTTACAGTGCATGTTACGCTACCTTCCTACTTATATTTTGCCATGTGTTAATTCTTTTTTCTGAGAACAGTTCAGAAACCCCAACTGCCACTCTGTTCAACCAAGGTGCCACACTAAGCTGTTTCTTTACATGAGAAAAGAGAATCTCCCTGCCCATCTCCTAACCAAGCCAGCCAGGAATTAGTTGATGAGGACTGTGGTGTCCATTTGTTTTGGATACTTCCTCTCCAAAGGAAAAGTCTAGCAACTCACTGAACAAGGCAAGAAGTGATGGTAGCAACATCCCTATTCCATCAAAAAACCTAAAACTATGGTTATCATCACCTACCTAGGAAGACCTCTGATTATACAATATACAAGCAGCAATCTTTCCTACTCCAGAACTGTCCTGAATGGACTGAGTGATGGGAATGAACCAGACACAGGCATCATCTGAATGGTGTTTGGAAAAGATCAATTTCATCTGCTCCTGTTTTTCTCCCTCTGTGACTCAGTCATTCTCCCACTGCATTCCTCCCACCTTCATGACTGGCTCTTGCTCAACAAGGCACCAAGCTCAACTTCACCAATCCCACCTACCCAGAATTGTCTGCGTTGTATTTTTGTTATCTCTTTTCCCCTAAATGTATCTTAGATCCAAAACAAGAGAATAGGAGAGAGCTGGTACCTACTGACTCCTCCTCCTTTCCCAATGGGACTCTTATGATCCAGATTCATCCCACTTAACATTCACCTTACAGAAATCAGTGGACAGACAAAGGCAACTGCCATGGTCAGGTCACCACCCCTATCTTCCCAATCATCCTCTGGAGACCTATACTCATCTCCATTAGCAACACATACATCTTCAGGCAACTACCTACTTAATTTAGGCATTTAAATTAATAGGAGTATCTGGGGCTCACAGTCACTTGATGAATTTAGAAGAGAGCTTCTTTTAAAAAATAAAAGCTTCTTTTCTACAAGGAAAAGAGGGAAACGGCGTTAGTTACAATCCTGCTCATTAAACCTTAAGTATCTGTTTTTTCCTTGTTTTCCTCTTTGTTTCTAGTAGCACTGCTAAATATTTTAGATAGTTTCTGCTTGGCAGAACAAATGGTTTCAAGCCCTTACTAATAAGTTCCTCAGTTCCAAATTACTCATGACTGTAAGAAAAGTAGAAAAAAGGGCAAATTAAAATTTATAACTATCTTAATATTCTGTACAGTCTTGACATAAATACACAGACAAACCCAAAAAGCATTTAAGTAACTGCGGTCCACATGCCAAACACAGTAAAGGCACTTCCAGGGAATGATTATTTCTGTTTAGCTTTAGCTGTCTGTAGTTGTGGGACTTTTCTGACACAGGCAAAGAGGAATTCAGCCAGAAATCTGAAACCTGTTACATTTAGGAACACATTTATGTGTAGTAACTAGTTGACTGATGACTTCTTAGGAATATCTAAACCTATTTAAAATTTGGGAAAACAGCTGAATGGGTATTTTTACTTCCTGTTTAATTTGCACACCACAGGACCAAAAAAAAATGAAAAAAAAGAAACAGAAACAGACAGCTGCTCTCCAAGAGATCCTATACATTTCTCAGTCTCCTAGAATACCACATATATAAAATCTTGCACACTATTGCAGAGATATATTATTGCATTCTATTGTAAGAGCTATAGAATGTCTTTCTATAGTTTTAAGGAAATGCACTCAAAAGCAAATCTTTGAAACTAAGAAGACAGACAACAACAGCAGCTTTGGGTGGCTGAGATCCTAAAACTACTGAAAGTTGATTGTATCAACATAACATCAAGGCAGGAATTCTCCTCTCTCTCCAGGGAATGCCAGTATTCCCTGGCTTCCAGGGCACAACAGTGAGTGGTACAGAAGGAATTGAAAAACTGTTTAAAATGCCTGTTCAAATCCTACTTCCCTTCATATTCCCCAAGAGTTATACATACCCATACAGAGTCAGAGTTTGATAGAAAGTCTGGTTTTTCACTCTACACTTCTAATTAACATAGAAATCACAAATTAATAATAAATAGAAGAATACTTTCCCCACAGCACAGCAGAAAAAGCACTGAGAAAATTATTCCAATGTCTACATGTTAAAAGGGTTAAATGTGCCAAAAAGAGGAAAGAAAATAAATTATATTTTTAATTGCTGCTCTTTCCTCTTCACTGGAAAATGAAAGCATCTCAGTATCCCCCAATCAAACCAATGACAAAAGTTCATTATGAAATCCATTTAGATTCTAACTTGCAAAGCTTTTCCACATTCAATTTTTTGTCAATACACGTAAAGTACATGCCCATGAGAAGAAAAAAAAAATTAATAATAAAAAGCTAGAAATTAGAAATTTAAAAGAGGAATTTAACATGCGCCTTCATTAAACACTTTCCCCTCTACATTTTACTAAGTTTGCTGTTTTCCAGTTTTAAATACATATGCCTCACAGCAATGCTGTAAGTATATAGATTCACTTGGTTTTAATCTGGAACAAGCATTAGAACCTCTAACCTGACCTGCTGCATAAAACTGGCCAGAACATTTTGCCCAAGTACAGCTACGTGAGAGGACAGCAACCCATCTGACCAATGCTCATCTTTCTAAAAGCCACCCAGTCTTAGAAGAATCTATCACTAACTCTGACTGGTTTGTTTCAGCATACAGTTATGCTTCTAATTAAAAATGTGTGCCTGAATTCTAATTTGAATTTGTCTTGCTTCAATTCCCAGCCATTGCTTTTATTCATGCCTTTTTCTTGTTAGAGTTTAGAGCTCTCCAGTACTTGCTATTTCCTCAGCTAGAGAGGACACTGGATTTCTCCTCAAAGAGCTACATGTGTGCCTACAGAAACACACAGAGTATCACATCCTCCTTAACGAGAGCAACTCCTCTACAAAGTTCAAAAATGTGCATGTCAAAGATGAAATGTGGCCAGGATAACAGAGTTAAGTCCTCTCTTTTTTACAAAGACTGCTTTGCTAATAACAAAAGATAATGATTTTATTTAGCATCTTATCAAAGAAACAGCACTGACATACATTTTCATCATTCAAGCACTATGAGTCACTGGATGCCCACTTCCTTCTCCTTGCTAAACTTAGCACATAACTCCAGGTTTCAGCTTGCCAGGATTAAGGCTCCACTGCAATGATATATCCCTAAATACACACACTCATGTTGACATACACAGGCTGACAAAGTAATGACAGCAGCATCAATAGTTCTAGATTACATGCAGCATTTATTTGCACATTTTCCACAAACAAAGAGAGAAAGTATGAAATACTCTCCAAGGAGTTTCTCTCACATCTCTTTTCCTCTTTTATGAGTTTCCCCCTCCTACTATCCTCTCCTCTTCCTCAGACACAGAATAGACCAGATGAAAGAAATCCAGGGACAAGAGGACAAGGCTTCCACCTTTTCTTTTCTTGACAGCTCTGATATAAAGACTTGTTCTTTTAACAGGCTCCTTAGCAAGGAAAGGACCCTGTGTTGTACTAGAAGGTCATAGGCAGAGTTTTACTACTGTGAAAACAAACAAAAGCTCTTATCTTAAACATATATGAAATGATATTTGGCAAGGCTTGGAAGCCTAATGAAATTCCTAGGAAATGTGACCCGTAATTACCTTCTTTATAAATGCAATTCTTGATCATTTTTCTTAGAAATGCTGGTCTCCTGTTATTAACATTTCTGCTTATATTTTAAAACACCCTTAAAAAATGGGTGGCAGAGAATGAAGAGAGATCTCTTCTCAGGTGACAGAAGTCTTCTTGTAAAGGGGAAGGCATAAGCAAGAGGCACAGACAGTGAAGAAGGGACTCCCAAATATCAGTGCCCAAATCACTGACAGACAGGATCTACCATAGGGACAAGCAGTAGTGAGGGAAACTACAATCCAGATGACTAAACTGTTTCCAGCCACTAAAATTAACAAATGATGTTCTGGAGGTAAAGTCCATGAAGCATTAAAGAGTTTTATTTTAAATGACACAAATGATGGCCAATGCATAGAGCTTTAATTGCAAAGTCAGCAGAAAGTGTTGGCTGCCTGGTGGACGTAGTGTGTGAAGCTGGTACAGACATGCAAAGTCAGTACACGTGAATAAAACAATCTCTGTTTTGATTCACCAGAAAAGTCAAAGCCTCTGCATGCTGGTTAGTTTCAACTTAGTTTTAGAACAAATATGCATAACTAAAAAAAAAAAAAAAAATTCCAGATGACAAATGTACAAAAAACACATGGCCAAGGATTTTACAAAGGCTTCCTCACTCTTTAGTGAGGATTTTCCCAGGGAAGCCTCTGGAGTGAGGGAGAAAGACAAAAATTCTTTTGAGTTAATGACCCTTTTCCCTAAAAAGAAACAGTTCTGCCTCATTTTTGGCATCTTCAATGTGTAAACTCAGTCACACAAAAAGAAGAAAATAAAAGAATTCCCAAAAAATTATATACAATGTCTTTACTATCAGTATATGTGATAGTATTTAGCATCACTTGCTTTCTTTTTTTTTTTTATTTAACAGAAATAATAATGCTGACAAGTAATTCTACTTACTTTCTTACTTACATTTGAAGTCAATAACATTGATAGCCACATGATGAGAAAGCAAAGTAAGAAAAGACATATAGAAAAAGAATGCTCAAAGGCACAGAAGAACTCACATTTTGGGACAGATATCTTTTGAAGAAGGAAGGTAAACACTGTACTGTTAAGCAAAGAATAGGAGAGAGACTGGTAAAACTGAAACCGCAGATAATTGTAAGCAGTCAGACAAAAAATTCCATTTAAACAAGCATGAAAAAAGTAGAAAAGCATACCAAAGGATAAAGTCAGTGTCCTTCTATATATAAATGTTAGATATTAAAGAAACAAAGGGGGAATACAGAAGAAACCCCAGAATAACTAGCAAGGGTACTGCCCATCAGAAAAATCTGAAAGCTAAATCTAATAAATGAGTTAAGTGTAGGAAGTAACATGGAATCCCCATGGACTGGAAGCTCATCCCACTGAGGGCTGGGAGCACAGCATGCAGCATTTGGCACATCACCACTGGGCTGGCCTGGATGGGAGCTGTGAGATTTGCTCCACAAACTCAATGAACACCAGATCAGGAAACACAGAAGTAATGGGAGATTTCAACGACCCCATGTAGATTGCTTAAATGTTATTTCAGGGCACAGAGCCAAGAGTAAATTTTCAGAGCCTGCTTCGTGAGCAGCCATCCAGGAAACTGAGGGGAAGCAACTCTTCACTGGGTCTCAGCAGGGCTGTCAGTGAGTCACTGCAACCGTGAGCAGCACAGACGTAGATTCAACATCTGTGCATAAGTGAGAAAGACAAAATATCCACAAGGAGAGGGTTCTTGCACAAAAAGAAGGAAGCTTGGTTAAAACAAAAAAGAGAGAGAGAGAAAGAGAGAGAGAGAGAGAATGAGAGAAAACACTCAAAAAACTAAAAGAATGAACGCAGAAGATAAAATTTGGGAAACATCTTTTTAAAGGCATGAGATTGAATTTCGGTGCAAGTGCACACTACCTAAAGCAGACCAAAGAAAACAAAAAGCAGGATTGGAAAGAAACATGACTCAAAGAACGATATGCAACTTTAATGAGCTGAATTTGACCTGCTGAAGATAACAGGGAAAAACATTCCTGGAAGGATAATCCTATAATGCAATAGGCCAAAATTAAAACCTTTGAAACACAACTTGCAAAAGTTTACACTGTAACAATAAATCTTCTGTCAACCTCCCAAAAGATGTGAAGCCTGCCCCAGCATTCTGTGGAACCAATACATGAGCAAGGTGAGAAAAGAGCATCCAGAGACAAAGCCACAGCAGAGAAAGCAAACTAATGCTTTGCATCTCTCTTCATCCCAAAGCTGCTTTGAAAGGTTCCCATGTCAGAGCTCCTCTTTGCTGTCACTGTATTAAAAAAATCTCATCTTAAAGTGTCAGTGAAATAAATTTTACACAAATCATTGCTACTCATCTGCCCAGAGCAGATGGTATTTAACCACATGTTCTAAAGGAGCTCAAGGATGAAATCACTAAGCCATTAATTGCAGAGTGTCTTCTCATTTAAAATAGTGTTTGTATTAGAGAAATGAACATTGCTAATATGGGTTCCAATTTTTTAAAGATCTCCAAGAGCAATTCAGAGAGGGACTTCAGGGCACTGAAGTCTGCAAAATAGTAAAAATTATTCCATCTCTGTAATTTGACAGAGAAATAAAAGGTACTGAGTGAGAGTCCACATGACTTTGGGAAGGCAATGCATGACTCATTAATGTCTTCATTTTTTTGACATAATCAATGAATATATAAAATGTTAAACTCAACCAAATTGTCTTCTCTAAGTCTTTCAGAAATAACCCCTACAAAATGTGCTCAAGAAGCTGCACTGCTAGAGGATAGGAGGACAGGTCTTCATTTGGAAGAATAATTATTCTAAAATCAGGAAACATTAGGTTTGATTAATTTTTGCTATTGAGAAAGTCCTCAAAGGAGTCCCACAAGGCTCTTCATCAGTCCTATTTAACGTATTATAATTACAGAAATGAGGCAGATGGTGACAAAAGTATGCTGATAACACTATGTCATTCAAAGGAGTAAAACAAAGACAAGTAAATATCATGTAAGACAATAAATATAAAAGTTTGTAGATGGACTTCATGATGCTGAGTGACCGGTCTTTAAAATGGCAAAATACATTCATAGTACATAAATTAAAAGGGAAGTTCTGGTATTACATACAAAATGAAGGCTTTTGAACAAACCCTGAAGTTATTTGAGTTATATGATCCAGGGTACCATAAAAACACCAACCTGCCATTCAGCAGTGATTCAAAAAACACAACCTCAGAAATATTTAGAAAAGTAACAGGTTTTTTTTCCAAAGGTTTGGAAACCACCACTACAGCAAAATTAGCCTCTTCACTGTGTCCTTACCTTTAACACATTCAACACTGCTGTACTTAACTCAAACAAGGACACAAGGGAAGCATAAGAAATCCATCTAAGACAAACAAGGGCAAGCAAAGAACTGAAATGACTCCTCTTCATGGGTCAGAAACTGTAGCATCCACAAAATCTAAAGCTTACAAGATAAAGCGGAGCAGGTGTTTCCTCAAAACCTGTAGTTGTGGGTGAAAAAAATGTGAAAAATGTGCCCAAACATTTTTCAAAATGCCAAGGAGAGTGTTCATGCAAGAATGAATGTCTCCCCTATCTTCAAGAAAGGCTAAAAGCAGGAACTGGGGAGCAACGAGCACCCCTACCTCACATTCATCTCTGACAGAGACAGAGCCAGGAGTATTCATCTGGATGAAGAAAATACTCAGGGGCCCCTTATTCACATGCATAAACACACGATAGGGAGATTTAAGGAAGCTGAGACAGATTTTTTCTGTGGTTGTCCAATGATGGGACACAGGAAACTCCATTTAATAATAAAAAAAGACCTTTGATGTGAAGAGGGTCAAACACTGGCACAGGTTGCTGGCCGAGACAGGTTTAGAGTCTCCATCCTTGAAATTGTTCAAAAACCTGCTGAGCACAGTCCTGAAATGACAGTGCTTTGAGAAGGGCCTTGGACTAGATGATCCTGAGAGATTCCTTCCACCCTCAATTATTATGCAATTCTATCAAACTCCACTACAGACTTCTGTCCTTTTCTGGCAGATCAATTTCCTGTGAACTGGACAAAAAACAAAGGACTGCCCAGCACAGTACTCTGTTGTGACCTATGGTCACCCCCATCTTCTAAATAATTTTCAGGAAACTATTTTTATTTAAAATATGCAAAGTGTATAATTTTAAGATGGAATCAATTTATGTTCATGAAGACTACTCAATGTGACTAATATTTTCCAAAGGTTAAAAAAAAAAAAAAAAAGGAAAAAAAAAGAACTCAGCTTTCTTTTCGCATGGAAGAATCAACAGTAGAGCAAATCACAAATTAAAGCATAAACCTAATATTTGCTTTCTTTCACCTCATCTGATTAGAGCCATTAAATTTGCATCATCCTTAGCTGTGTGATTATTATCACGGAAAGCTTAGCCTGTTCAATTCAATTCTCATATTACAAAAGCTTTCCAGGGACAGAGTCTCCTTTTCATATAACTTCCTCAGGATATAAATGAAGGTTATGTTATTTGAAGAATCTGTTTTTACTCCTAATCTTCCTTCTGAAGGTGCTTGGAACTGACTTGTAAGAACCGTCTTATCCTAAACCAAAGAATACAGGAGAGAAAATGATGAATGTGTAGCTGAGAACAACTTTAATATTGTTTTGCACTACATCATCCTAACTTAACTTACCATACTCAATGAATTTAATGTCACTTTCCCTCACTCCTCATCTGATAGAAAAAAACAGTAGGAAAAAATTAATGGCAAGGAAGGGAATATGTAAAGGAAGAAGTTCGTATAACAATAACCTCCTAAATAGCTTCCTCTGCATGTACAGAGTATTTATAGGTTTGCAAAACCATATCCTCCAACCAAGATTTTATCATGATTTATTTTTCCCCTTCCTACCCATTTATTTTAAATTATAATAATATTCAATCCATCTAAATTTAATAGAGCAATTCAGAACAAAACTTGAATAATTTTTCAAATTATACAACTGCTCACTCAGCACAGATGCCATGCAAATTGACCATTAAAATCTACCAAAAACATACAATCTTCAATGAGAGAAATGCCCCACATCCAAGCTGTCTAACACCATTGCATAACATCTCCATCTAAAGCTAAACAAAACCCTCATTTACATTATTCAGTAGCACTATAAATTAGCAAGTCATCCATTCTCCCTCTGAGTACTGACCCCTTTTCCTAATGAGTACATGAGTAATTTGAGTATTTCAAATTGTTAAATGCTACCAATCTAAGGCGTTAGGTATTTTTTCTCTTTTTCAGAATTGTTCCTCTAAGCAGAACTGACACATAAGACACACAGAAGATTCACTCATTTAATGTTTTTATTCATGCAGCTTTTGCTGATAACCTTTCAATCTGAACTACCTTGTTTCCTTTTAATTAATATCACTGGGGAAAACATTCCCATTCAAAGTGACAGAATACATGGATGAGATGCAAAGAAAACAGGAATAATATTATCCTTACCTCTGCTCTCAGAAGGAAATGCCAAAGCCTGAGAGTGCACAGGTACCCAAAGGCACACAGCCCTGGTCTGTACACACTACACTTTGCTAAGGCACTCGAGTCAATCAGGCTCTCAGTGAACACCCAGGCATGAGTCTGAACACTTTCCTCCCTCCCTGTTGTGCAAAGGTAAGGATGCCTTCTGACAGTCTTTAAAAGAATTGACTAACAACATTTTACACTTTCAAAACTTAATATTTATAACACTAAACACTTAAGAAGTTAAAACTGAACATTGTGCTGATGGCCAAAGCTCCAGTCTGAATCATCCACATCCCAAGAGAAGAGCATATTTCACAGCTGAATTTGTATCAGTTTCCTGGTCCTTCTGCAGCAGCTCCCTACTGGAACATAAATCATCATTGATTCTGTTGGGGCTTCTGACCCCTTTAAGAACTTGGCTGTGAGCAATCAGGTGGAGATTACCAACTCTTCCAATGCACAGTTGGTGCTATGTACTATTAACTTATAAATGGGATGCAATTTATAAACTAAGTTAATGTTTTTTAAAAAGAATAATTGACAAGTCAATGTTATAAAGTTTTTTCTAAAGAACTGTGACAATGTCTTCCATGTACTTATTTTCTTACTTGCCTTACTACTCTTTGACCAACCCTCCCTTCACCTGACCTGTAGAAAAACAACTGGAGAATGAACATGCCCATCCAACTGAGCAGTTACTACCTCCCTTTCTTTTTTAAAGAAACTCACCAAAAAATAATTTGCAGAGAAATCTGGCTAAGGAGCAAGAAGTCAGAGAGGTATTTTTGCTCAAACCAGGTAAGATGGGCAATATCAGAAAGAGAAAAGGCACATGCATTGCTTCCCTGAAGCCTACTGGCTATAGCAAGGTCACCCAGGGTTGAGCAGAGCAAACATCAAGCCCTCCTGTAAACTGAACGTTATATTTAAACAGCCCTTTACTTACCTATGATATGCTGAAAATCTGAAGGCTGTGCATCCCTCACAGCAGGCTATTCTCTCCAGCTTCCAAATGCTCCCATGACTCTATCTCCCTTTTTCTAAATGCCCCAATGTACTTGTCATTTATAGAAATGTTTAGCTAATCTATTTAGCACTTGAACAAAGACAGCGACCAACTTAACTCACATGCTAACAGCTTTGGTGAGTCTTACAATACTCTCACTGAGTCACATAATGATTTGAAAAGAAAATGAGACCACCAGAAGCCACACCTCACGTGCACCCTACCACTGACCAAATCTGAATAGTGGCCCCACACAACTGGAGGCAATCAGTTTTCTTACACTTATATTTGGATGGTCACATCTTTCAGCAGAGGTGGGACTGATCCATTTGCTTGTTTTCAATATGGAGCTAAGCCAAGGTGTTGTGAGCAAACTGTGGAAGAAACTATTGCCTTTCTGCAGCCAGCTGTCTTGCTGCCATTCAGCTGTCCAGGTAGGACTGAGTTAAGCCTGGTTAATTTAATGGGGGAGAGGGACCCAGTTCAGCATGGGGACTCTTGCCATTTGCTATCAAATGCAGAAGGAAACCAGGAGCCAAGAACCTACTCAAGCCACTTGGCCTCCAGTGTGCTTCCTTCTGCCCATTACACTAAGTGACAAAATGAGTAATAGGGTATGAGGCTCAAAGATCCTTGCTTGTGACAGAGCAAAGAATAGATCAGGGAGATGAGAATAAGTGGATCAGCAGACTTAGTTCTAACACACCATTTCTCTCCATTTTGATGTCCAAGCTGATGCAATCATTGTCAGATGCACAGAGGAAGCCAAAGGCCTTTCAAGCCTACAGTTTTTATTCAGATTAATCTAAACTATACATAATAAATATTGCCTTTCTCCCACCCTGAGGAAAATCACCCCATTTCTGCCTTGAAGTTGAAAATTCTTTACAATGCAAAAAATCTAAATTGCTGAGCAAACTGTCAAGATGAGAAAATTCCTGCTGTTGAATTCGAGTTTAACCCTTTTTCTGCTGCAGGACTTCATCTGTAGAACACATATTCCAGCAATCCAACAAATGCCTCCTCAGAGGCCACCAAGCAGAGGGAAAAAGCAATGGGAACAGATGATTACTACTTCCAGAGGAAATAACATAAGAAATGCACTGGACAGATGTTCAGTCTAAAGAATCCACAATTGGTACAGTTTTAGGACCTGACTTGAAACCCATACCATCAATAGAGCCCCAGTGCATCCAAAGGTGATGGAGTGCTTTATGCTGATTTTGCAACTTTATGCTCATGTCCCCATGCATATGTACCCTAAAACACAGTTTGTTTTCCAGGAGAGAAGATGGAGGGCCACACAGGTTAGCTTTGCCCCAAGGGTGAGATCACATAGTTCACTTCTTCTGGAGTGGCTGTTTTCTGGTAATCAACCTATGACTTGCTGAAGGGGAAATCCTGTTTATTGTGAGTGTAGCAGCACCAACAGCTGCTACTTCTCATGGGAATTTTATAGACAGAGTGAAAAGGAAAATTAAACAGCAAATTTATAACACAGTGTGGAGCTCCAAAACGAGAACTGGAACAAACCCTTTGTGATCTAGTCTCTGCCTCAGTATCATCCCAACATTTTCTTTGCCATGTGTAACACAGTCATTAACTTTGCTTCACTACCCACGAAAGAACAGACCGGAGCCTTTTCATAAATCCCATTCCCCATTAGCCAGCCAAATGGAACATACCAATTCAAAAAAAGACAGAATCAAAAGTTTTGCTCTTTGTTCTTTCATTTCTCTCCTAACAAAACACGATGGCAAAACATTTTCAAGGGAAGAGCTTTCAATAGAACAAGTAACCCGACTCTCTTACTCATCCCCTGCTCTGAATGTTCTCATGACGAAGGGTGTTTCACTATTTTGCTACATGAATTGAAGCAAATCCATCAGCTTCTCAAAGGTTCTGCAGTGGCTACTGTATATTTGAACTTGCAAAGTTAATGCTGAATTTCATTCAATTTCCTTTGAATTATATCCAGCTAATCTGAATTCATCACATAGTCCACAAAAGAATCCAGCTTTGACGGGAAGATGCCAAGAGACGAGAAATCCTCCAAACTACACCTTTTAAAATTACTTCTCAGCTTATAATCACCTTTTAAAGCAATCAGCAGATTTTACTCCAGAGATTTCAGGTGTCTACACTGACCTTTGAAGCATTGTCAATTAACAATATACATATACAATAGTATAGCTCAAGCTAAAAATGATTCAAAGTTATCCAAAACCCAAATCCAATAACAATAAAAACTACTGTATGAAGTCCACTCTTTGAATAAGGCTTTACATTTACCTACATCCCAAAAGCCCTCAAAAAATTCTGCTTTTCACTTTTCAATATCCTCACTTAACACTCTTCTAAGTGAAGGATCATTAAAACAAAAATTCTCCTTCCTTTCCTGGCAAAACCTAAAGTTTGTGGTCACATTAATGTTTACCTGTGGCAGACAAATTTTCAAAAGAAAAAAAATACTATAATTTGCCAGTTTGACTAATGCTTTATTTAGAAGAGTCTATGTAACAACCAATTACAGCACATCCTGCCTAATTACCTGGGAGTTGCTCTACAACAAAATACAATTCTATTACTAGAAATAATGGGCTTGGCTTTGGTTTGTGGATTACAGCAGCTGCAGCCAAGAGATGTCATAAATAATGTACCAGCAACTAAATCAAAACCTATCAAGAATTCATAGTGCATAACAAAAGTGAGGACAAAAAGTTAATGCTGGCATCCCCACTGCTCTTATACTGAGCAGTTCAGTGCAAACAAGACCAATGTTATCTTTCTGTACAGGTAATGAAGTGACTTGGGTGTCTAAGCAATTTCTAAAGAACTGAATTTCCCCTGCTAATGATTTCAGCATTTCACACTTATTTTCACATTCAGATAAATAAGGTAACTATTCAAAACAATTCACCATAGAACAGTCTATTTTATATTGGGAGAGCTGCAGAAAGGAACTTCCAGAAAACAGATAATCCCAGTACTGCAAATGGAATTAAAAAAAAAAAAAAAAAAAAAAATCTGTGTCACTTCACAGAGGAAAGGGATCAGAATGTGAAGCCAAGCCAGTGGAGGGTCATTAAGATGCTGGGAACTGGAGCACACGATGTACAAGGAATGGCTGAGGGAGCTGGGTTAGGTCATTCTAGGAAATGAGGCTAATGGAGAATCTCATTTCACTCTTTCAGCATCTAAAGAGAAGTCTTAAATAAGACAGGGTCAGGGTAGACAGGGAAAAGGCAATAGATGGCAAGCACAAGCTGCAAGATGGGAAGTGCCAGCTGACATAATCCCTTGCAAAGACAGCAGCAAAGCATTGCCCAGCAAAGCTGTGAGATTTCTGACCTGGACATTTTTCAGAACTAGGCAGGATGAGGCCATGAGTGACCTGATTAACTTCTTCAGCAACTCCTGCTTGGAGCAGGTGTTGTTCTCGATGTCCATTGTGCTCCCATGCAACCAGAAACATTCTCTGCATGGACACAATACAGTAGAAACTTGCCAGTAAAGCAGTGATATAAGTGACCACCTGGTTACCAGTAAACTTACATCCTATTCCCAGCCCAAACAAGCATGCTAAAGAAAAAAATAAATATTGATTTTTATTATAATAACAGCACTCTGTATCTATTCCAAACATGAAATTAAAAAAAAAAAAATTCTAAGAACGCAAGCATTTGGATGTACTAAGACAGTTAGTATGGAAATAAAATATAATTTGATATTTAAATATTCACTCTCATTTATTTATTGATGTACCCTACAAATGTTTACATACCTTTTGAGAAGCTGAGTCTTTTCACCTTGAAGATCTCAGAACTCCAACCCTGCTTTTCCCATACCAGGGCACATTAAGAGATACCTTAAAAGGTCCAGTTAGAGGGTAATGCTATTATAGGTCATGGTGTTTTATGAAGCATATTTGTAACATACTTTTCTGGTCTTTACATAATTTACTTTGCTTTCTTCTTCAATTTTATTTAAAGATGATTCTTGGATGCTTTCCACTCTGGAATACCGACAGATTCATATATTCACCTGAGGCCACATGGAAAGCTGAGGCATGAGAGTTTTCACTCTAGGCTTCCACACTGTGCCAGAATGTGCTGCACTTCCACAGTGCAGAGCTTTAATCTTTTACTGGTGCATCCTCCCCACTAGCACTGAGCAGTCTGAATTGTACTGAAAACTGCACCAAAACAGCACCAAGAGCTTAAGTATTATCCACCTGAAATCATCATATATACAAAACTCCATCACATGTATATTTTACTTTCAAATATTTTTAAATGGGGATAAAAAGTAAAATACTATTATTTTCTAATTTTACATGTCAGGCTGAATTAAAAATAAGGAGACCTGTAAAACCAGTATTTAGCATGGAAGCTGCATAGGGGTAGGGTAAAAGGAGAGAAATCTCAAACTGTAGTCAGAATATTTTAGAACAGCACAACTCGATTTTTACATTCTATCCCAAAGAGAAGCTGTAGTTGAGGACTGGATAGCATATGGTAAGAATTAAGATAAAACAATAATAAGTTTCCAAATTCTTGGAGGAGAGTAAAATTTGAAATAATTTTGCATTGAAGTATTCAGAACAGCCAACAATCCTAAGGAAACATCAGTATTACAGAAAACTTTTCTAAATCATACAGAAAGCAGAACCATACATCCCCTTCCTGCCAGAAAGGAAAGCTTGAAAGCCAGGATATTAAAAGGTTGAATGACATAGATGTTTTTGAACCCAATTTTAAAGTTTTTTTTATATTAAGACAGCACATTTTACCACTTATATCTTTACTTGTTTCCCTAGCTTTTGCCCGGGGTGGTTGTATTTCACTGATACTGTGATGTAATTTTATCAAGGGGCATAATTTGAACTGCATGCACACTCTTCAAGAAAAAAGACATCCAAAAAGATATGTTATATCCATTTGGTAAAGAAAGTACATACCAGATTTGAAAGGAAAAAGAAAAAATTTACTCACACAGATGCTTTTCAACAAATAGGAGATAACAAGTATTGCCCCACTCCTGCCCAAAATTACAATTATAGATCCTTGATGGAAAGTTGGGATAAAACATTCACAGGTCATTGAAATATCTATAGTCTGTCAAAGCAACTATGAGGAGAAAGCCCTGCCATCAGAAGGATATCAATTCTGGAACTGCTTCAAAAAAAACAGGTTTGGAGCTGATACATTAGGCCAAAAAACCAAAACTTACTTAACACCTCATCTAAAAAGCAGCTTCTCCAGTCTGGACTGAAGCAATCAGGTTCAGAAGAGACAAACCAGTTCATTGAAAGAAGGAGGGTAACAGCTAGCAAAGGCTGCTAGGAGAGAAAAATCAATGAGAAAGTGACGTATCTTTTTTGAAGGTTAGCTCAAGAATAGGTATTTCTTGAAACAGTAACTTGCTATCCCTGTTCTATATGCAATAGAAGGAAAATACACCAAGGGAGAAATAGAAGGAGCAAAAGCAACTTACACATAAACCCCTCCCAAAATAATTCTTTAAAAATTAGCTGGAACAGAGATTCAATTGACTAACTGGCAAATTGTCAGTCATCTTTTCAATGAGAGGCTGTAGGGAGAAGGAGGGAAAGCCCTCAACTAACATTCTTTATTTCAGAAAGCAAAATAAAAAAAAATTAAAAAAAAAAATCAATACATTTATATCTTGCTGTAAAATGCATTTCATTTTTGTCAACTACCCACACCCTCAAATTCTTCAGCATGCAAGATAATATTTACCTTTTAGAAACTGGTCTATATTGAGTTTTTAATTGTCCCAATTCTTACCAAATTAAAGCAGAGAAAGCTGCCCAACAATACGATGATCTTAATAAATAAGTTATGTGGGAAATACTACCTTTGTTATTTTCACACTGAAAAATATATTCCATACTGCAGAGATAATGAGGGTATAAAACATTAACATTACATTTTCCTATACCATTCTGCATAATTAACCACACAGCTGTTCATTCATTCAGTCCCAACAACCAAATTAATTTGCAATCAGTTCACAGTGGATGCTCTGGAGCAGACTGCATGTACTGCAGAAGCAAGTGAAGCTGCTCACGTTCCACACACCACATCAGTGCACAAGGTGCTCAACTAAAAGAGATGCAACAGGGGGTTACAAAATGGTATTTTCAAAGATCAGCTATGAAAAGGCACTGTGTCATCATCTGCCTTGTAGGGAAAATATGGATATTTTCAGGTGAGTCTCATGGTGTATCCATGTTCTCTGATGGACTCTTGTCCTTCTCAGGCTCAGGCCAAAAATCTTTAAGGACACAAACATTGTACATCCATAAATATTACAGCTCCTTCCTATTATTTCTATTAATGCAATATTCACAGCACTAATGGGAATGCCACAATCAGTTCTCCAAATTACCTGCATTCCCAAGAAACAAAAGACCAAGGAAAAGCAGAGTAATGGCAGGTTCTCAAAAAGGGTCCCATAATAGGCTGAAGGTGGAACCAGCAGCATCACTAGTTGCTGAGTGGAACATCACATGTACCTTATCACAAGTTCTCCGACACTGTGACTTCACCCTTTTCATATTTTAAAAAACATCCTATCCCAGTTTTTATACCTCATTCATCATCATGAAAATGTCATGAGCAATGAACTAGCTGCTTTGATTGTCGTTTCTTATTTATTTCATTTTGCACAGTGGCAAAGTAAACATTGATACATTTATAGATATATATATAGAGAGAGAGAGGAAGAGATGGTGTCACTCCATCTGCCCCAGGTTATGGGCCCTGCACCTCCCTGCTGTGCCAGCCTGCTGACAGTGGGAGTTAATGGACGACAATGCAGCAGAGTACCTCCAATTACCAAGAAACCTGATGGCTCAACTTTCATATGGACTTAGTACAGAGGAATCATGCCACAATAAAAGCTCCAAGATTGCTGTTCTCAGTTTGCTCACAAAAAGTGTGGATCATGGGCAAAACTTCCCTCTTTTATGCAGGGAGGGAAGGAAAAAAGCAAATCACAAACCCCATGGATGACTAATGCATAGAAAGACAGCATTTCCTATTTCTCACCTTAAGCCCATCTGCTGAGGCTGGCAAGAAGGAGGATCATTTCTTATAGGGAGGCTTATTTAATAAGATACCATGACAAAACTGAGCAAACACCAGTGAAGCAGCTTTCCTAAACATCCTACTGGTACCAGCCTGCATGGGTCTTGGGAAGGAAAGACCAATTCTGTTACCATCAGTCCTGGCCAAACAGAGTTTACTTAAAACAAGAACCTGTGGTATAATTCCCACAAAGTCTGCAGCACTAGTTAAAGCAATCAGAAATTTTATTACTTAGGCTCAAGTTACTCAAACAAGAGAAAAGGATTCTTAAGCCACTTAAAATAAATGGTTATTCTTTCTCAATAAATTGACTCACTCATTATGAGTTATATCTTGCAATGACTTAATTCATTTTCCAGAAGGAGGATTAAGGGGAAAAAAAAAAAAAAATCAGCCTGTAAAGCAGCAAAATTCTCATGCTCCAAGATGTATTTAACATGTTCAGCAGCCATGTTCAGCAAGCTTCAATAAGCACAAGTGTACTGCAAGAGCCCTTTCCTAACTGCATAATCATAGCTCTCTAACTGGATCTTAATTTGCATGTCATATATTCTCTATGTGAGCACAAGCTACTGCAGAAACATGTTAACATTCAAAACCATCATCACTATTCCAAGTTGTTGAAGATGTGGAAAAGTAGTTATGACACAGCACTCTCATCTGTGACCAACAGATATTCAGTAAAGAAAGCTGGATCGACTTATTTGGTACCTTTTACTTACTCGTAGGCTAGGATATATTTTTTTCAGTTCGGACCTTCATATATACTAAGACATCAAAATAATCTTTAAATGCTAATATGGCAACACAGACATAAAAGTACCTGCTTAAGCTAAATCCCATGCACTGGAAAGCCTTTTAAAAGACATCTCCTTCAGAGGAGTCTACAGGCCACAACTCTGAGAACAGTCCCAAATATCCACAGCCAAATGTCATTCCTCCATTGAATGGCCAAAAGCTACACCCAAAACATGTGGCAGGATGAGTGCAACACCAAGGTAACAGCAAGGTTACTGCCACCCCATTGTGCTGGGTCTTGGTCTAAGAAAGTCCATGGTAGGTCAAGTGTCCATTAGAGCACACACTGCACCATGCTCCTGAATCAATTCCACTACCCATTAAAAACATCAGTCATCACCTCTGCAATACCTTGCATATTCCAAAGTTTTTAAAGATAGGTTTATTTAATTTCCATTACCTTCTACATATTTTTCCTCCTGACACCCGTAATAAAACATGGCTGATATGCTCAAACCCACTATATCCACTTTTTAACTACGGTTTTACAGCAGATTTTAAATGTCCAAAATAAATTTAAAATAAAGACTTTCTGCACAATTCAACTCATAATGGCACACTGTTGAGTATTAGCAAGACAATGCAAGTTGCAGCAGAGACAATGAAAAACTTTGTAATAGTATTAGATGATTATGGAAATATGATCAGAGTATTAAAAAAATCTGTTGTTCAGTAAGAGAAATAAAATTCTAATTGTAAGACTGCCTTTTCAATACTACTGTCCAAAACCTTTGCTCAGTGGAACAGGTGTAAATAAGGATATAATAGGAGCACAAAATAGCTGCACAGCTATAATTGAGGACACTCTATTTTGATTGCAGAACTTACATTACTCATGATGATGCATTAGCTAGAGAAAGCACAGCTAGACATTAGATCCCAAGCTGAGTTCACTGGGCTAATAATTAGAAAGCCATTTCTTTTTCTTTTTTAACTTGGAAGGAGAAAATTTGATATGAAAATCACAGACTCAGTAACTCCATCCCTTGGGGCCATTTCTACAAAGTCACTTTTTAAAGCAGAGCCACAATATAAGGTCATCTGGAAGTGTAAGCTGTTGCAGAATATAGTTGCTCATTTATTAAGCAATACTTAATACCAAAAATTTCACTGGGGCACTGAACTGTACATTGGGAGTTTTTGTTTTCCTTTTAAAATTAATTACAGGAAACAGCTGAAATGAGTTTCAGCTATAAGTCCAAAGACTTTGGAAACAAACTCATTTTCATACATTCTGTGAGCCACCTGGACTTTCCTGAGCTGTATGCTGTATCCACCTTAAAAGAATCTCCAGCTCTTTGTAGTCTGGATTTTAGCTTTAGTGTAGGCTTGCACTCTGTCTAAGTGCCCAAAGCCCCCTGCAGTTACTATGCCCTGACTGCCCCTGATGGCCAGTGGGCTTGCACAAGTGAGTCTTGTCCTTGAATAGGTGTTCAGCTTGTTGTGGGGGTAGACGGAAAGAACTGTGCCATCACACACAGGATATTCCTGACTCCTTGGGGGATTTGGCAAGCACAATGCTGTCTGTGAGGCTCTTCCAACTGTTCTCACCTCCACCTGTCCAGCCACTGCTCTGGACTTTCAACCTCCCACAGCTCTTCAACTTTTCTTCCCCCTCAGGCTGCTTCTAGAGTAAGGAGACCCAGAAGGCTCAGCTGGGATATCCAAAAATATTTAAGGAGGTGGGGAGGTCTGTTTCTTCATTTAGCATTTCTTTACTGATAACATGGGGCAGAACAACCCAACATCTCTGAAAACGGGGCTACCTAGCATTCAGCAGGCAATGCTGAGAGGATCCAACAGTGCAGTTAACATCAAGTAATGCCATTTGTTTTGCTGTGGTGAAACAGTAACAACATGGTGATGCCATTGGGAACAATGGCAATTACGCAGCAAGCCACTTTAGCATTACTGTATCATTACAGCTCGATAATATGCAATCAAAACTTTATTAGCAATCATCAGCAGCATCTATTATTCATTGCTTAGATTCAGCTAAGAAAGGGAAGGCTGTATGCCTACCAGTAACAGGACTCTGAGCCTAAGCACAGGATTGGAAGGTAATTCCATGGTCATACAGTGCTGAGTCACCTTCAGCAATGTTACCATCTCAGTTGTTCCATCTATAAAACCGAGTATTAATAATCAACTATAAGTTAAACTATTTTATTGTAAAATTTAACACTTATATCTTAAGTTGCAGGCATTCAACAGATGCAAGCAGATATCCGAGGTTGTAAAATATGTGAACCTATATATTTGTGCACAAATAAAGCATATGAAAACACACATTCAACCTAAATGGTCAGTTGGTTTCAGCTCCTTCACACTGTAAATATGCTGGATAAATATGTGTGTGAACTCTGACATGAACAGCTCTAGTATGTAAAGCATCTTTTATGTATGCACAACTTGTGACAATTTTGAATTTGAATTCTCAGTTTTTTCATTATGCTAATGAGCTCTAACATGACAACCAACCCTTATTCCCAATTTGTACCACAGTTTAGAAACTCTCTAAAAGTAGACCTGAAAACAATCCTGTTCCTTCTGAAAAAGTTATTTTAGTTTATATTCAAGAGGTAATCAATGCTATCTCTATTTATTTCCCTACCTTATTTTGAGTAAAATAATTATATAATTTACACCTTGACAATTACTTAATTAGCTAATTAGGAAAGCATCAGAAATAGCTGACTAAAGAAGCACAGTCTGCTAGTTTTTAACTGAATACTTCCATCAAGATTTTGTCTTCACCTCTTCAGTGTAACCAGACATGGCTGTTACAAGTAAAAACCTTGTTAAGAATTTCATTACACAGCCTCTTTTCCCTATTTATTCAACAATGAAAAATTCTAATGTAATTCAAATTTAGATCTTCAAAGCCTGTAACCTCACTTATGTGGGCAGGCATAAGTTACCTACACAAACTGACAATGTTCTGCAGAGGTACAAAAACTGCAACACAAAGATCGACCTACAAATCTTCTCCACATACAGTCTCCCCATCTAGGCATGTACCTCTGACTGGTGTTTTTCACCACCATTTGCATCACTCTTAAAAGTCTGACTGCAGCTCCAAGGTCACTAAGAACAAACAAGTGTCACTAGACCATCCTTTCTCATTCTTTGTTCCAATAAACAAGGAGAAAAAATTATTTTGAGAGATGGGAGAAAAGGAAAGAGATGAAGTGAAAAAATATTTTGGAAGATGAAAGATACAGTTTCAAGGAACAAAATAACTGATAAACACAAAGGTAGGTTAATATTTACTGACCAGAAAGAGAAACTGGGGTATTAACATTAAAAAATTAGCCTAGTCAGAATTGATTAGTTTATAAAACTAGTTTATTTTCATTCAGTGACTAAGTCACTTAGTGACTTAGACAATATGATTTCTAGAATTATCTAGCCAGGTAAGTGAGGAACAAAACCAATTCAGGAAATAAATGGAGAGGATCTATTCCCACTTGGGTACAGAAACAGATTAATGGCATTTCTCTGCTAACAAAAAAAAAAACTGTATCGTTTTTCACACCTGTTTTACAGCATATTTGTTTGATACAAATAAGAAGAATGCAAAAGAGAATTAAACAAAAAAGTTGAAAAATATATACACTATGCATACTGGGCAGGCTGCCAATGTGAATACAACACCCAAGGACCATCAGCAAACATGGTTGAAAACTGGGGAAGCTCCAAACTTTTTACACAGGGAGAAACACAGAAGTCCCTTGACTGTCAAGGGATTTCATTCAGTTATTTAGTACAAATAGTGAGCTACATATCAACAGAGAGGGGCACTGTTTGATACTTTTGCAGTAGTTGGTCTGATTTGCACTTTGTAACTCTTCCAGTTTGACAACTGTGTGTGCCTCTTATACATCACAGCAGACAGAGGTGGAGGAAGGAGTTGAGCCCAGAACACATCCATGGAGCACTTAGGCAGTAACCCCTGCCATAAGCACTCACTACCTTTCAGCTTTTCCATACTGGTTTTAGAAACCACAGAAACATAGAAAGGTTTGTCTTGGGTTGGAAGGGACCTTAAAGATCATCTAGTTCCAACCCTGCTGCCAGGGGCAAGGAACCTTCCACTGGACCAGGTGACTGAGAACCCATCCAGCCTGTCTCATCAACAAGCCACAGCCTTCATCCCCATCCCTGGCTCAGCAGGTTTGGGGAATCATCACATCAAGGAGTGAGCTCCCAGGGGCTCTCCAGAAGAAGTGGACAGCCCAAGGCACCCTGATGTCCAGACCCTGGCTGGGCTGTACCCTGTGAAATTGCAAGACATACCCAAGGAGAGTCCCCCAGGGTCCCATCCCTGCCGCACTAAAGTGGAGCCATGGACACCTGGCACATCCCCAAAGTCTGACACCACTGAGAGCCCTGAGGACATCTGTGCCCAGCCCTTGGGGTGGGACCATGACCTGTGCCAGAGCATCTGGTACATCTGTTACTTGTAAGTAAAAAGGCACGATTTCCAGATAATGCACGCTAGTATCAATTTTATTTGAACAGAATTCACACCAGTTCTTTACACCAGCTGTCAGCAAGGTCTGGATGACCTTGTTTTAAGTGCTTATGTTCTCCAAAGAAAGAAACATTATCTGAAGCCTGGTTTATGTTTATTTTAAAAGATCAAAGAGTTTATTTTGAAGAATCCAACTGAAAATGCTTAAAAGACTATGATAGATACCCTAAAGTATGGATTGGAAAACTTGAAATATATTGCACATGTTGTATGGGCCAATGACAAATAATAGGAAAGCAGTGTGTGCTTACGTAGTTGGGAGTATCCAAACTGTCATTTGGTTGTCTTATTTGCACAAGATGTTGGACAAAACTTAAAACAGAAACAAATGTGCAATAAATTTTGAATCTTGTCAGTTTAAAGGATAATTACAAATGAACTGTCATAGCCCTAAAAAGGCCAATCTTGAGCCAATGTTAAGCAGTCTCCATTTGATCTTACTCTCTTTCCTGAATACCTCCTTCTTACAACTAGAAATTCCTAGAAATACCCTTATTCTGTATGGACAGTGGCCCTGGTCAGACACTGGTATGACAAGTTATTGCAGAAGTACTGTCACTGAGAAACCCCACACGGTTAAAACAATGCCACCTCTTTCAAAATAAGTAACAAGGCTGTTTTGCAGCATGTCCTGGAAACAGACTTTTCCTACTCCCTATTCCTTTACCCAGTCCTTTTCTTGGATTGTCTCTGTAAAGGTCCTTACACTCACAGCTGAAGGTCAAATCCCCATACAAGCTCTTGTGACAGCATGAAGTTTACAAGTACCTAAGCCACACGGTTTTAGATAAATTATTTGTTTCTAGACCTGAAGCTTATGAGCTACATTGGAAGGTCACCTATGACTGCTTAAGTCTCCTATCATTTATTTCTACTGCTAGAGATAACCAGCAAAACTAACAGAGCAAATACTGATGCAGTATCACATTTGTTGATAACAGTGAAATACTTTCACTTTTCAAATGTACGTGATCGGTCTAGCAAAAATTTGTTGTGGAAAATTTATACAGACCCACACACAGAAAAAAAAATTACAGCACAAAAAGCCTCCTTAGCAAAAGACAACCAAGACCTGAGAAGATAACTGAGAAGTGTGACTAGGATAACACAGACTTATCCCTGCTTTTGTGTTGATGTACACCTGAACAATCTGTGCAATCTGTGCACACAAAGGCAACAGGCATAGCAGTATCTCAATTCACAAGTATTATGGGAAAGAGAACAACTTAGAAATTTATTTAGATTACTATTTATTCCCAGTTGTCATAAAATACAATACAACCTACACTGTTGGTATACTTCATCCAGACAATCCTAACTGCTTCCAAAGCAGGATTATTTACTAACCTCAGTACACTACTCAAGCAGCAAGAATTCCCAAAAGACACATCCCAACTCAGCAAGCATTTCAGACTTTTAAAAAAATTGATACAGAATTTCTAGGAAAAGGGAAAACATGTCCACTTGTAAAGTAGAATCAATAAGGTACCTTATATTCTCCATCATTCTTTGTTTCTAATGTTAAAACTCATTACAAACTCTAATTCCACTACAGGAAATGCATTTAAGGAAGAGAAGGACTAAGAGCTAATGACAATCTGCATAATCTTACTACAATAGCATCAGTCAGCTACCAACTCAACTCAGCAGCAGTCTGGAAAAGGTAGTGATGGATGTATTCCAAGAACAGTAGGAGGGAAAGTTATAAAAAAAAGCAGAGAACTTACCTCCACAAAGAGCTCTCCAGAACTTTCCCCATGTCAGTATGATAATACTTGGTCAGAATCAGGATCACCTAAAAGAAAATGAGAATAAATAGATTTAAATATGTAAACTGATGTAAGAAACAGAAACAGACACGGGCGGAATGATTTTGGGAAATAGAGAAGTGAGACTTCTGAAAACCTGAACAGCATTTCACCTCATTTTTAGCTCTTAAGAGTTTTGCTTTTTAGCCTGGCTTTTTCATTTCTCTTTCTGGGAAGAATCATTTCAGCACTTGAAGTTTTCTGCAAACGTGGTGACTGTGCAAGATTGCCCATTTCATATAAGCACTGGAGTTGGAATTGTCACATAAATACCACCACCATACAACATTCCCCAAGTAATCTTTATGACTTTCTGATTAGGAAAAAAATATCTAGTTGCTGGTTTAAATTTAGGAGGCAACTCTGCAGACACAATTATTTTTTTATCCAAAGTGTTAAACAATGATGATTAATTTTGATTAACCAGATTTTCAAAAATCAGGAAAAAATTTAGCTCTGGCCTTCCTTACAAGATCAGCAATGCAACTTTCACAGCTATCACTTTTCATTTCTTGAAGCATCACTTTTTCCCCATCATGAAGCAGCTCTGTGCTCAGTAAATTACTCATCTACATCAGCAACAGCCAACAAAATACACAAGCAAATTTCATCCATAAAACATCTTCACCCTATGAAAAAAAGCCAGCAAGAAATACTTTCCATCTGCTCAACACGTGACAAAGTCACTGGTCAAATAATGTAAAGCCCTAGTCCACAACCAGTGTATCCAAACCAATACTGTACTTTACGTTTGGATCTTACACAGGTTTCTTTCACTTGCTGCCAGTCCATATTAGTGGCTGTTAGGGCCACATGCCCACAGCAACCCCACAGAGGTAGAACAGGCTGGTTCCCTGCACAGCTGGAGGTTTTCTTCAATGTGGGGTCAACACCAGCCTGCAACAGTTTGGAGCAAGCTGTAATTTAAGTGGCACTGCTCTGCTCCTGACCACCAGATGAAATCTCCAACAAACAGTAACTGCAGGCATTCACTTTCATTAGTCAGGTAATGAATATGCTGATGATACATTTATGCTGCACTCCTTGTATGCTGGAGCTTGTGAGAGAACAGAATTCCAGACCGAGGATGTTATTACATGGAAATAATGCAGTTTTTTACAAAACTGAGGTATAATACCAGTCTCACTCAGGGTAAGGCAAATATAATAAATTCACAACACATATTCCTGGATGTATATTGATATAAGTAAAAGTGGAAACAATCCATAATTCATAAGTAGTATTATTCACTCCTATTCTCAAAAGAGTCACAATATACCAGATCACTATTTTGGAATTTGATTATTTATAAAAATAAAGATTTGGCTTTAAAAAAGAAAAGGAAAAAAAAAAGAAAAAAATTAATAGATTACTACAAGACTTACAAAGCAAAGAGAAAGAATCATTTCCCAAAGGAGAGGGTATCTATGGATGAGATTGCTGGCTACACCCCAAGCACGTTCCACCAGGTCAGCTATTTATTGTATTGTCAGTGTCTTAACTACAGCTTTTTCTGGCACTTGCAATTAAGAAGAAAAAGAAACTCCACTACTGGGAGCATCTATTGGTTCCAATTAGTAAGGAAGAAGTTTCAGACTGTGCTTTTACAAACAAGCATAATCCCTCTTAAGTCACAAAAACTTATCTGGAATTTATTTTTTTAAGAGCTACAAGAATGCACACTTGGTACATGAAAATAAAAATACAAGATACTATACTTTGTTTCCTTCCATTTATGCAGAAATGGAGGCTGAATCCTGAACTTGATGACTCAACTTTCTTCATCCTAGAATTAGAAATTTTATAATTCAGATAATTTTCGGCCACATGTGTTGGACTCATCCTGCCATAGGCTAAGCCTAATGTTCCATTCCTAAATTAAACTGATTAAAATCACACACAGAAAATCCTATTGGGTCACCCTCAGCCCATCTGCTTTGAGCATAACCTGTATGGATGCACCAACAAAGAACCTTCCAGATAAGCCATTTCTGTAGCTCAGCACCTGCTAGAAACATTAGAGCCTGTCTGGCTCAGGGTACTGCTGGCCAGCTGCAGTTCATCTGGGCATGCACACAGAGCCAGAAAGCCACTGCTGCTCCACACACTTCAACTGAAGGGCTTTCAGGAAACTGCAAACTGCTGTGGGGAGCAGCCATAAGCAGTAAAGCATCATCTTGATGCTGCAGAATTGGTGCTTGAAACTGAGTCAGAGCTCTGAAAAATAAATGTCAGTACTTTCCAATCTGATTGGTAAATTCATGCAAAAATTAAAATACCTTATTTTGCACTTTGGAAACAAAAGCCATAAGAAGGCACCTTTGAACTCTCGAAAGCCATTAGCAGATTCCTGCCAGGACTTAAGTATGAAGCTGCTGAGGGGCCGACCATCATTTCAACTATGCCAGTGGATTTCATCCCATTATCTGAATAATGGAGGCCAGCTATTTAACAGATATTACAGCGTAGTCCTTTAGACTGTGGGCATCTTTTCAGACGTTCCTGCTAACCATAATGGTAGTTTTTCTAAATTAATAGATAGAGCCAAAGAACAGAAGGAATTATTTCACAGTGAAAGCATAAAGGTCTTCAGGATCTCTGGATTCTACCCATCATTTTTAAGAGCAGAAGCCTGTTTCACTGATTTCATTTTAATGAGAGTCTGTAATTACGAGCATTTTACAGGCTGGATTGAAGCCAGTGGTTCATACACATGGTTCTCCTAGTGAAAGTGCTTGGGTGGCCTGTGGCTGAGGAGAGGCACAGAGCAACAGAGCAATGATCAAGGATATGATTCTTAATCAGCTCATACTACCATCAGTCATGGACAGCTAAAATAAATTTAGCTTTTTTTCTGTTATTATTTTACAGCAAAAATAAATGTAGGCAATGAAGGAGAAATAGATTTATCATATTTTTTACTTTAAGGTGGATTTATAGGAATATCTAGAAATCTCCACTCCATCCAGACTTACAGAGATTTGTGGAAACATTTTAAACCCTTTGATCTTAAATTCACCCACAATTCTTTGAGTTCCCTCCCAGAGCATGACAATGACAACAATGATTACTCTTGTGTGCTAGGGACCTATGAACACCTGATGGAGCTTCTGGACAAAAATACTGAAAGGGAAAAAAGAAAGTGAAATCTTTCAGCTTTTATTACAAAATTGGTACTCTGTTACTTGCTTCTTTGGTAAAGGCCTCTCCATAAAGCCAGTATTTCTCTCTATGTGCCACAGTATGGAAGACAAATCCCTCAGGATTCTAAGAATCAAATTAGAAATTAGTTTTCCATGGAAGAAAAAACTAGCTCCAGTCATTTTCTCTGTGTTGCACCTGCAGAAATTTCTCTACCTCATCCTCCTCCTCCTTTTTCTGGAGGGAGAGGGGCAGTGGGGTGCACAGATGGATTTTGATTCTTCCACATCATTCCCCTGCTTCCATAACTTCACTCCTGCCCTGTGTGAATTCTCACTGCTACAGTAGTCACTTCTCAAAACTGTTTTCCAAACAAAGGAGCTGAAGCAGTTTCAATCCCAAATCCTTTCTGGATACAGACTTGTCTTCAGGGTTGCACTAGGTTTTCTGTGAATGACAGACCAGGAAAACAAATGGAAAATTCCACAGATATTATTATCCATGAATAAGGAAAGTTAGAATAATCTATGTTTATCCCCTCTCCTTTTTTGTTGCTCTCTTCTGAAAATGCTTTGCAGCAAGGCTGGGCTGAAAAGAGCACAACTTTGCTTTACGAGACACAATGTGCTTTTAATCATTTCCTAATAAAATTTTGGCTTTAAGAAGCCCATTTTAATCCTCTCTTTTCATCACCATGTCAGCTAAGAGGGCTGAGAAAGGAAAAAGGAATGAATTCTAGATCAATCACTTTTCCTGGTGTTTATATTTTATCTTTCTGTGGAGGATTTGCTGAGATCCTTCTCTTTTTGATAAACATCAACTTTTGGAAAACTATTTTATTTTTTCCCCATGCTCCTTCCATGATGCTTTTTTTCATGGACTATTCTTAACAAAGATCTCTCTTTTTCTATCTACATGCAGATTCTCACAGATAAATTTTTATTTGACCCCTGAAATTTGTGATTTTAGGTTGGATTTTTTTGGCATCTATTCAGAAGTTTCATAGCAAAAGTCCCATACTTTCAAATGCACAATTACAAGCATTTTCTCAAGTTTTTAGAAAGTGAGAGCATGCTGTAAGTACTTCTGGGCAGCCAGACCTACCAGGAAAATAAACTCCTCAGACAGATTCAAGTTTTTGCAAACTTTTTAGTATCTGCTTAATTCAATTCATGTGAATGAACCCACTGAAATCTAAAGAAGTGTTTATGAGAGTCACTTGAACCAGCACTTAAAACTCTGTATGACTGGAACATTAGCTCCTGTTTTGCTCAAAAACAGCCTCACCTTTTCAGCTATTTAACTATTCCACTGTACACCACAACTATTTTGGGGAGATCTAGAGGTTCTAGGCACATCTTATTAATTTTTCACTACCATCCTCTGTAATTTCAAAACTTTTTTGACAACTAATAATCAAAAAGCTCCCTATCAAATTATAGGCAACCACCTACTGCTCCAATCTCTCAAGCCATTTCCACTTTTGCAGCAGCAGGCTCTTCAATCATCATGCTAAGAGCAATGTTAATTTTCACATTTCTTATTTAAAACAAAGATTCTTATGAGAAAAATAAAATTCAGGAAATTATTAGTATGAAGGTGCATTACTACAAGGCTATTATATGGGCCAACTACCATACCGCTATTAATAACTACATCATAATTTGATTATGCTGGGAAAACTCAAGCGAAAAAGAGCATTTAGGTTTATTTTGTTGCAGCACTATGATGAAAGGTAAAAAATCAAACATTTAAACCATTACTTAGGGCTATTAAGAATTCACTGTATAAGCTTCTACTCCTCTCTGGTAATAAAGTTCATAAAAGCAATACATGATTTAATATTAAATACTTACATAATACCTACAGAATTAGATTTCTGTTTCTTCCAACTAAATTGTATTGGGAGACAAGAGGACTTACTGTGTATGAAGTCACTGACTATACCAGTGCATTTGTCTTAAACATTAGTAATAATTCCATACAGTGAATTAATTCATAATTCAAAGTAAGACACAATAATGGCTCAATTCCTGTTCTCTAAGAGGTATTTCCATCCACAAGAGCTGAAAAAGTGCATAGTCTTGAAAGCAGTGGTTGTGATTGCTTCCAGATTCAAAACCATTTTAAACATAGTACTTCACACATTGACTCTGAAAACATTAATACAGAAAAGTAACTTTAAGATATCTGATATATTTAATCAACTATCTAGCACAGAACAGGATTATCCTCTGTTAGCTCTGTACAAACACAGAACAAAAGGACAACCTACTGCCTTCAGGAGCCTACAGTACAGAACACAAGAAGTCTTCAAAGCCATCACCATCAACCATTACCAATTCATGTCAGATTTTCAATGCAAGCTCCTAAGAAAAATATGTTTATGCAATGCCACAACATATACGTGACTCTGTCTATGGGTTTGGCTCCTCATCCCTACCTTTAATTCTAAATTCACTGACTGATTTCAATCATATTTAACAGAGAAGTAGATAGCCATATGGCTGAAGTAGCCATATCAGTTTATATCACAAGTCCATAGCACTCTGGATACATCTAGAACAGCAATAAACAAAAAGTATAAAAAATATAAGAATGGGGAAGACATATAAATAATGCTTCCCCAATATGTTTTCCTATCTTCAGTAATTTGCAACTCAGGCAGCTGGGTTGCTACTGCAGTTGTTAGCAGCTGGCTGCTTGGATAAGCACAGGTTTTACGTGGTACTGCCTGAACCAGCCACACAAGAGCAGAGACCTTTGTTATGTAACTGTTAGTGGTCAGTCCCTAAAAATCGAATTATCTGTAGAACTGGCCAGCCAATCTGGACTGCTGCCACTTCAACATATTCACATTGCTGCTCCTTTCTTGAACCATTAGATCCAGGTCCAAGATTTCTGGGCATGCTGCAGATTCAGGGCTTGTTCGAGCAAATGGGAGGGAACTCAGTTTGAAGGCCACAGAATTATTAGACTCAAATCTGCAGCTTTGGAAACTGTCTAATATATTAACTACTTGCTCAATTAAACTTCCTGTTCTTTTTCAAACAGCCCCAAACAATGTCACCTCTGACACAAAAATCTCCAGTTTTCTGTCATTGCCTTTTACTACATAACCAGAGCAATTTTTAGGTTTAAATATTTAACATAGCATTTGATTAGTTCTTAAAACCACATTTGCAAACATGCCAAGAGAATAAATTTCTAAAGCATGAAGAAAGACTATTTTTTCCTGTCTCTCTAGTCTCCTAATAGTGATTCTTTTTTAAATACAGACTAGCTTTACTTATCTTCCCTACTAATGTATTCTAAATTGAATTAACAATCCTTCCTGCAGAACCAAACTTATTATGTGAATATTCTTTTTCATTTCCATGAAAATTCAAGAGGAAGCAGAGCTAATATCAAAAGATGGCATATGTAAAACATCTTTAGTTTCTTCCAAATATTTTAGGAATCCAATATTATGGATAAGCTGTTTACCTCAATCATCACTATTATATAGCTATTCACTACCAGAAAAGAAAAATCAGATTTTAAGTGCAGTTTGTGAAATATTCCCAGTCTCTCATGTGGTATTACTGTCCAATAATAAAATATGAAAATTTAAAGAGAGCTTCTAATCTGCATCACTAAATCCTTTCTCAAGGCCAGAGCTTTTTTTAAAAAAAGAAAAATATTTACAAAAACACCTATGCTTTTTATTTCAGAAATTAAATCATTATGCAAGACATATGGAAATAGCTATAGAAGAGGATACCACAAGCTGGGCAGAGCATTCCCTTGATGCAGGGCTGTTGGCAGACATATTCACATTGGTTACTCTCCCTCACAGCTGCTCTGTCTTCACCAGAACTACAGGATTAAATATCATTGTACCAAATAACATCATACTTACCAGAGGGTTCATCAGCCTACAATGACCTCAAAATAACATTTAATTATCTCTGAAATGGCTAATGGTGTTCAAATTAGGCCTAACTGTCTATCCAAAAAATGCTTTATAAAGATTGTACATGGAAGCGAGGACTTTGATGCTTCATGAAGATCAGTCCGAGAATCACATTGTTTGATATCCTTCTCTATCATGAATAACGGCTGAAATTTATATTAATTGAATATTGTAGGTGCCTGAGTTTGTTCTGTATGAATGAGAAAGATAAACATGGGAATGTGATATACAGAGTGGAACACAGGCACACTCCTACCTGAAAGGAGTTCTGCGGGACAAACATGCTAAAGACCAAGGCACTTCTATTACAGTGACAGAGTGATGCTGATTAATATTTCAGCAGAAGGCCAGAGACAAACCAGAGGCAGATGCAAAAATTGTTTCACATCTTTTGTGATGTGGAGCATGTACGTTGCACTAATCAGCATTTACATGGTTAGGGATACTTTAACTCTGCTCATTCCAAAGTCAAAATCAGGCCTGGAAAATGACACAAAAAAGTGAGTGAAAAGGATTTTTTAAAAAAATTAAAATCAGGTTGCCTAGTAAAACAGGAATAACCCAAAACAGATCTGGGGCTGATACTCCAGGTGCTGTCTAACAAAAGTCCTCTAGTCTCCCAGCTGAATCAGCTTCCCAGTGAGGAGTGCATGGGTGCCTCTCCAAAGGACCATACTCTGCAGTTTCACACAGGGACACACACAGGAACAGTTTCAAACAAGGCCCAACACGACCCACTTCTCCTGGGTGGAAGCTGGTCTCCCTCTGACTGCCTTTCATTTTAGCCATTTCATCCCTACTTATCTTGCTAAAATAACTAATTTCAGAAGTACCAACACACTGCCCCTAATGTAATGTGAGAGGGAACCATTCCCACTCAACTGCCAAGCCTGCCTGCTCCCCATGGCCCCATTCACCATCAATTTGGAACACCTCAAATGGCACTAACAGAATTCAGCTACTGTGAAATACTGGGAATGAACCCTTTTGAGAAGAAGGATGAAAGCACATTTATCTTCAGCATTATTCCTGAAGCAGCAGAACTTCATATCCGTGCCAATGGAAAGGGTGTAAAGGAGCTGAGAGAACATCCAAGTGGGTTAGGAGACTATTAGAAAGGGCTTGGGAGCAGTTGGGAAAATTGGTCAGGGGCCAAATACGTCAAAGAAAACATTGGAAGCAACTGAGGGAGTGCTGGAAAGTTCTCCACATTCAGTCTGAAGCCAAACCAGGAGATTTCCAATCTGTGAGCACTGAGTTTTTGCCAGCTTTTTGTGTTTCCTCACCCAGCCTCTGCCCTAGGTGTCCATTACTTTAAGAGCCATGGGGACATAAAAAAGCAAAGCAGAATTATATAGCATTATCTGTGAAAAGGAACAGCTCTTTCACCAGGCAATGCCACATCAGTTTGGATCCCACTTGTCACAGAAACAAGACTATGCTTTAGTTTAGCCAGTATGAAGTATAATAACATAATCAGTCATCTTAGAGCCACGTTTCAAATTAGCCTCGCATTCCAACCTAAAATCTCTAATACATTTTAAATGACCCTCAGATCAAGTAGATACAAGCAGGAAAAGATTGTAGGCCCTGATATATGAGATCTATATTTCTTTATTTTACTCCAGTTAAGACAGGTATTCAACAGATTCTTTAGAGACAGTTTTTGCATGTCAGCATTTAATCAGCTGTAGCTAGAGTTGCAAAGCAGTTTCAGTAGTAAACTCTTAATGTGAAATTGTCCCACTTAAAAATTGATGCTTTTCATGCTTGGTCTCTCCCTGTGATCAGAGATTGTTTTAGAAATATGTTAAGTACTTCTTTCTTCATGTTACAAGCACTACTCTTTTCTGTCTTCATGGATTTAAGAATACGTACAACAGTTAAGGAACACAAGAAGTGGAAGGAAAATATTTTTAATTCATGCCTAGAACACTTCTGAACAGTTATCTCTACACTTACACCTTCTCGCAGCTCTTTTCTGTAGAAATACGGTAATTTCAGGTCTTCTTGCACCCCCTTAACAAAATTTCTATTTTCTAGTTGAGAAATGGAGACAGACGTATCACCCTGTTTTATCCCAATTTTAGGATAGGAAAAGAGAGAGATATCTCTAGAGATTGGTTTTGCTTACCTAGATGTGAACAGTTCTTTGGAAGTACTTCATTTCCTATTGATTTATCATACTGAGGACCTACATTTCCAGCTTGACCGTCTCAGACTCAGACTATCTAAATAAGCTGCAGGAGAAGCCCAGGCAGAGCAGAAAACATCAGATAAAGTGAGAACTAACTGAGAAGTAGGATCAACAGACATGCCTAAATTCCATATGCCTAACCTCAAGGATATTCTTTTCTGATCCATGGTGTTCCCAGACCCAATTCCCACATCTCCCAAAAGCTTTCAGGGCCCAAGACCCTTTCCCTATCACTGCTACCCACAACACATGGAACACACCCACACTGTGGAGCCAGGTCTGCAGCAATTATGTGCTTCTGTACCACCAGTGTCCTGACATCTAACAGAAACTTTGCCAAAGAGGCAACATCTTCAATATGGCAAAAATTCATTTTTTCCCTTACCTCTTTTTCCACAAAGGAATAAAAGAAAAACTAAGGAAAGAGTTGAAGAAATTTGTAAAAAATACATATATCATCTCAGAAGGTGCAGCATACTAAATTTTTAAACTATTAAAAATCCTCATATTTAATTTCTTCAAACTAGTAGGTATGAACCATGATGTACTTCATTCCGAGGTTCTTTATAACAGAACTTTATACTATCAGACAGTTAAAACTTCTGTACAGTGTACATGACATTTACTGTTGTCCTCCATTATATTGAGCATCTCTCTGGAACAGCTATTTATTTTCCAATCATTTTTCCTAATGAGTTTGTTCTATATTTGAATTGTAAATGCCTGTCTCTATTTATATTTTATTTCTGAAACTTAGAGTATAGTCTTCTCTGTTTACCAGTCAACAGTCTTTCTTATAGAAATTAACTTATCCCAAAATAAAGAAAAAAATCTGAACCTTTAAATTCTTGCAAATTGTTTTTCTCAAGTTTGGGGTTTAATTGATGCCATGACAGAAAGACAGTAATAACCAAAGCTCAAAACCAATGGCAGCTTTTCAGCTCAGTGTTGTCTACCAAATGGATGTTTTATTTGCTCTCTCCTCCCCCTTCCATACCCATGCATTTACTCTGAGTCTGATCCAAAGCCTAAACCAATTAGAATCTGGATTAAGCCCATTCTAAACACAGGAAAAATAAATCAGATCTTGAAATTTGTTACATGGTGAGAAGGATCCAGTTTGGATGAAACCAGTCTCATATTCTGTGCACAGGAAAAACAACCACATTGCATTTTCCACAAAATTCATGTAATTGTACAAATTCATGACTTTAAATGTCAAGTTATAATGGACATGAGACTACTGAAAGAGAACAGCTAGAGCTAAACTTAACGATGCAAACTTTTTCACCATACAGCATGAACTTACACTGCCAAGGGTATCTCTAAATAAACATTTCTTGAAGTAAAGTTCACTCACAGTGTACATGAGAAAGTAAGCAGAAGTAACTACTAGAAATTACTTCAGACCTATTACGTCAATCCCTGATCAACTACATATATTGGTTTTTATTTTTTAAAATACTGTATTTTGCAACAATTTTTTAAGATTAGAAGCCACAGGAAAAATTCATCACCCATATGTCTAAAATAACATTCAATTCCTTTCATTTCTCTCCTTTGGAACAAGGAATATCTTTTCATCCGCAGAAATGATTTTCCAACCTCTCCCAAGCCCATCATCATTTTAGACAAGGCAGTAGGCCTATATTATTCAAAAGAAAATAGAAGGAAAATGAAGCTTTCAATGCAGCCCAAGAAATAGCTGTAGAAGATTATTTTGTAGACACAGCAAAATGAATAAAATGTCCATTCAAGTCTACTCAGCCACCTCCTGAAGACAGAAGCATGTCAAAACTGACCAAGTTTTAAGGGGGGAAAAAAATCCAAAAAAATGTCTATCTTCCTTGCCAATTCTTCAGTGAATTGTCTTTTTCCAAATAGAAGGCCAGTAACATTTCTTCAGGAAACACAGTGTTAAAAACACGGAAACTAAACTTCATTTAAGCTAAAATTTGACTTTTAATTGTCACTTGTATGAATGGTAACCCAATGGAAATGTTTGTGCATGATATAGGAAAATTAAGGAGCAAAGTGGCTCAGGCTTTCTTTCTGAGACTTAAAATGAGCAAGGATAACTCATTAGTTAATTAATACAGCATCCTTATTACTGCTATGTGAAAAGAGAAATTACAAGTGTTATATTTCAGTGCTGGGAGATTTTAGCTCAGGCCAGGCATTTCCTACCTATGTTCACAAACTGCCCAGCTCAGAGCACTACCCACAGACACCTATGCAATTTCAGGGGCATTGATTCCATATCAGCAGGGAAAGAAATCAAGTCCCCTCCATATTCCTTGGTCCAGAGAAGCTGAAAGCATTCTTTAATCTCTGTGACAACAAATTGACAGCAATTTACCTGAAATGGTATTTTTTGCAGCTTATCTATCCCTTCCCCAAATCACAACACAAGCCGCCTGAAGTGCATTTCTCAGGAAAGAGACATAATATGTACAACTCTTAATCAGTTGTGCTTATTAACTAAGGTACCAATAGGTGATGATACAAAAAAAATTTGATAAAAGAAAGAAGAGATCCAGTGTATGGACATAAAGGTCAGGGGACTACGGTGAAGAAGTAGAAATTATCAGGTATCTGAAAATAATGAAAGTTCTCCATGAATAAAATAAACAGGCAGTAAATGTGCCATCAGAGAAATGCATCAGCCAGGAAGGAGGAAACAGATATTCAAACACATCAGTTCAGTTCTTGGTTTCTATCTTAACCAGAGCAGTGCCCATTTTCTCTGTGAGTTGAGATATTTAGAAATCTGTAAGTCCCTAAGAAATTTTTACTCCTCAGTGCCCTAAGAAAAACATTTTAGAGAAACATGCAGGGTCTCTGATCACAGCTCAGGCAAGTTTTTGTTTTGATTTTAGTACCCTGGTACCTAGGGCTGTCCCTCCTCCCCTTTTTTTTTTTTATTTTCTCAGAGTAAAGAATACTAACAATCTGTGGCTGTGTATGACTGGCTAATACCAAGACAGACAGAGATTTGCAAAGTTAAGTCCCAACTCCCCAGGCCCAGAAACAGCATTATATATTAACAAGATTACACTTCTTATTAATCTGAATTTTGCAAAATGGAATTGTGCCCAAAACAAAGACTAGTTGCTAATTCTTTCTTTTACTTAAAAAGAAAAAAGCAACTTACTCCTCCCCCCCGAAATCAATGCATTATAGATACATTTCTCTGGATCTGTCTTTAATTTTTAATTACCTTTCAGCTCTGGAGTGACTCTCATGGTTATTTCACACTGATAGACCAGAGAAAAGGGTCCATCCCACTGCAGCTAGAAGAGAGGTAGGAGAATGGACAAAAGCAAAAAGGGAGGGGGAAGGTGGGAATTGGCAAGCTTCCAAGACAGTTTGTTTATTTTAGTTTCAAAGATTATGAAAATTTTATTTTCAACACCAAAGGAAAAAGACAGAAATAAAAAACGAAATAACTGCCTGGAGCTAAATGTTTCCTACTCAGAATGCTTAGAATTGAGCTGCAAATCTGTTGAAATAGATATTTCTGCAACTATAACCTTAATTCCAACAGTGTTTGATACAGTAATGAAATGTAACAGTCCTCATAGCAGGTAATGGCAGATAATGATCACAAAGCCAAATGTTTTCTGGTTAAATTCATAATGAATCCAAGAGGATAAAGGCCACAAAGTAAGTGTTTACTAGGGTGTCAGAGAAGGTAATTCTTTCCTGAACTAAAAAAGTATTTTTGCTTCCTGGCAGAGGTTCCTTTTTACTTTAAAGTGAAGGATTTCTGTAGTTAGGCATCTCAGAGAGCTTGTAAGACATTTTGTAGTCTAGCTTTTAGATTCTCTAAACTGGTAGGTTCTAGCTCCTAAAATGTACCTGTGGTCTAACTTACCCTAATACTGTTTGTATTTTATGTAAGATCCTATGATTGCTCCAGAAGGTTTAAGTGCCAGAAACAATCTGATTTATTCTAACTGATTATTTTGATATTTGCTCTTCCACTGGGATGGAAAGACAGGGACAAAATTTCCATAGTCAAGATTGCCATTACACAGGCATAAGGAGAAGATAGTCTCTCAATAAAGCAATGAGGCAAGAATAATTCTAAACAGTGGAAATTGCCCTCAAAAAGCACAAAACACAATTACATTTCCTAAAGAGATGGTAAGCCAGAGATCTAGATATTTGTGTGCATTACCCCAGGCACTGCCTCATCCCAGGCTGTGGCTGTCCTCAGCTCCCTAAAGGAACACAAGTTTGTTGAGGGATGCACGTGGGCAGGTGTGACTGCACCTGGAGCCAAGAACACGTTCAGGAGAAAAAGGGATCTTTTGTGACGTCCTGCAGACTGCTCTTCTGTGGTGCCAGGTAATTATCATGCTGCTTTAGATTTGCAGCCATAATAAACACAAACAACCCTCCAGTGAAAGAAGTAAACTGAAGGCATCTCAGATACTAAATCCAAAGCTAGAAAGGATCATCTGCTCCTCTCTGTCCGTTTTCCTCTCCTCCTACACTTCCAGACCCAAATCATGTAACTCAGAAACACACTTGAAGCATATTGCACCAAATGCAGCCATCTACACTTCAAAAAATATACTGCTCCTACCTCTTCCTCTAGCAATGAGTTGCACATTTATTTCTGCAGCCAAACAAGTAATGATGACTTGTTTATTGAGTAAATTTATCTACCTTCGATGTTTATCTATACGATCTTTTCATGTGCTTTTATAGAAGATTAAAAGATCTCTGCTAACAAATATAGTCTCCATAAATAAGTACTTACACACAGTAATCACATTTCTTTTTGACCCTTTCTCTTTGATAAGATTAATGATTGGCCTTCCTACAATTCACCTCATAAAGCTGATTTTTCAGCATCTGGATGATATTTTCGGGTCCTCTCCGTATCCCTCACCCCTTTTCTTCAGAATATATTCTCCAGAACTGAGGACATTTCTGAGGTGAGGACACCAGATCTCAGCAGCAGCAACTACCAAAGGCAAAGCCAAGTTAATTTTCTTACTTGTTCTTGATATATATACCCTTTATGGCCAGCCCACAAACAGTTTACAGGAACCTCACCACAGGTTTCCAGGAACAGCGATTCTGGGATAAGCCAGCATAGTCTGCTATTGGAAAAGTCAGTTATAACATTTTGTTCTTCTTTCCCTAAAAGTGAACGATCACTTGGCAAGTATGGCTAATAAAATCAGGCCATGCAGAGGAGGGACTAAATGATCGTATATACATATAAAAATAATCAGCATTTTTTTCAACCACTCCACCAAGTTCTCCCCATGAATTCAAGAACTTTCTAAGCCCAGACATTATTCATCTCTCAGACTCCAAAGAGCTGTTTTTAATCTGTCTCCTCTTGTTTAGCCTTAGGCTTTGTAGACCTACACCTACACCTCCAGCAATAATTATTCTAACTAGTCTCTGCTTCCCTGGGCTAATTGCCAGCAGAATTCAACTGATTTTCTGCAGAAGAGCAAGCAAGTTTGTCAAGAAAAAGTCTGCAGCTGGAGACAAGGAGAAAAAAAAATTAAAGCAAGAACATCTTCCAGGTTCAGTTCACAAATACATATATAGGAGAACATCAGCATCAAGAACAAACTTCTTGAGCACTCTTTCCCATCAGTTCGGGTGATGTACTCATTGAGGAAGCTACCCCCAAAAACCTTACATTGACTTCAGGGTTGCTAATTCTCAAAGCAGTCTTCCATCCTGAAAGCCTTATATCTTTACATGTACAGCTCTCCATCTGTCTGCATTTTTGAATTTTCATCTAATCAACCATTTCAGATTATGCTTGCAACAACCTTCATTATTTTAGCAATTTTTGTGCTATCTACAAACTTATCAGCAAATTCATGTCACTACCCATATTGGTGATTGAAAATATGGAAATACTGACTGGCACTGGATTCAGAACTAATGCCTAGAAACTAAGTAATGAGTTTTCACAAAATTGTGAATTACATCCCCACTGCTTCCCCTAGGGAGATTTTCCCTTTTTCTTGGCACTTGCCCTGAACGGACTAGTCCAGCTTGTGGAAAACATGCTCTGACTTCTGTAGCTGACAGACCTGCCTTGGATCGTAAACACCCAATATCCTTTTTTCAACACTAAGCCATCATTTGAATTCACAGCTTTTAAGGAAACACCATGTGTTTCAACTGTCATATTTACCCAACACTAAAAAGCCTACTAGGAAAAATAAATTTCATTCTCATAACGCAATGCATTACATTCCTAATTGTGGAACTGGAAACAGTTAAAAACGGAAACTGTTCACTGCATTACATCATGCTTAGCACTGAAGTGGCTCCAGTGTTTCAATGAGCAATGTGCCAAAAGACACTCTCACTCATCCCTCTGCAACTTGCTTCTTTGTCACCTCTCCAGGAAAATCAAGTTTCAGAATTTGTACTTAATATCACCATTATGACTGAGTACTCTCTTCTTTCAAACTAGATTTCTCCCCTACCTGTTTGGGTTGTTTTATCCGCTCAGAAATGGAATACAATGTGGAAGGGCAAAGATCTATGTGACTCATCCTTCCTGGTTGCTTTCAGCTTCTCATGACAAGTCTGGCATATAAACTATGCCCCCTCACATCCAAGTAGGTGTGGGGATCCTCTCATTGATATTTATCATTTAATAATTCCCTACAAGAGCAACATACACAGTCTAGAATACTGTGTCCATCTTTGGGATCCTGCTGCAACAACGACTGGCAGCCTGGAGTGACTCCAGCAGAGGACCATGATTAGAGAGCTGAAGCATGTGTCAGAAAAGGAGAAGTGAGCTGGCTCCATTTGTCCAGTAAAGAGTAAGGCAACACCTTCCACTACCTAAAGAGAAGAGAGAAACAGACTCTTCCCAGGGCCTGAGAACAAGAGAAATAAAGCCACAAGCTGGAGGGTAAATTCCAGGAGGATATAAAAAGAAAAATAATTTCTACCTACCCTGAGAGTAGTTAGGTACTAGGTCACCCAGTGAAGCTGAGGAATCTCTAACCTTGGTGTTCTCAAATTATGCTTGAACCAAACAGACACTTAATAGCTTCATCACACTTTTGATATGAGCCCTACCTTGAGCAGGGAGGTGGGACAGATGACCTCCAGATGTTCCTCCCACCCTCAATTACTCTGCAATTCCATGCCACGCATGTGGCTTAAATTAATCTCATATGCCTTAATATCTTATGTGAATATCATATTTTTAAAGATCTGTTGATCAAATTTCTAAGTCCAAGGGTTTATAGGAAGCCAAGTGTATTTTAATATCATAACCATTTTCACCACTTTGTAAGGAAAGCAATTTTTTCAATCCTTTTAATAACGGCTTCATCAAAAAATATGTGAATAATTTATGATTTACCAACTTTCTCCCTCCTGTTGCAGTTAGTTATTATCACTCTGATAAGCACACAGTAAAAAGTATTGGTTTTCTTTGATAAAGCAAGTTCAGACAAAAGATTGCTACTCAGACTTTACAATCCCTAACTCAGTTTCAAGGCATAGCTCGTAGTCAGAGTACAGAGTGCATCACTGGATTTCAGCTCTTCTCTGCTTTGGTTTCAGCCTTTGCTGTTTTCCTATCCTTTTTCATTATCACATTATGGCAACACTACAGCTACATTGAATAATACTAAGTACGAATTTACTCACTTACTAACAAGTATGATTAGTAACAGTCTCTTCCTCCACAAAAATTATTTTCTCTAGTATGCCAATAGTTGTACTCAGTTGAGGTTGGATCAGATGATCCCACTGGGGTCCCTTCCAACGTTACCCCCTTCTGAGATTCTCTGATTTGGTGCCAGTCATTGCACAGGTTGATGGCAAGAGCTGGGACCAGAGCCAAGGACACCTCCTTTACCACTAGACCACGCAGCCTTCACACATCTCAACTTTTTTTCCAGTGAGATACTATAACTAATTTGTATATATGGCTAAATAAAACAATAAATAACAATAAGCTTTAATATTTTGTGATATTAAACATTATTAATTCAGAGGTATTTGTTATACACAAACAAGTATATTTTAAATTGTGATGCTCAGAGTTGAGCTAATAATATTCCCCAGAGAAGGAACAAGAAAAACTCCCACTGCTTTTCCAAAACACTGTTATATACACTCTTTGCAAAGCGGGGGCACTATATACCAGTGATATATACTGGTATATATCACTATATACCAGTGATACACAAAAGATCTTCCAATACCCAGTCTGTAAAAAGTTTAAAAATAATTTTGGTGAAACATTGCACTGAAATGTAACACCATATCATACACTGTCATTTTGGAGGTAAAACTATATGCTGCTGCAGTATGCCTTTCACTCAAATTCACAGAATTGAAAAGCAAGGGGAGAAAAGAAGTGGCAGGATGGCTCATTGTGACAAAGCACCCTGTAGCAACCACATCAATTAGGTTTGCATAGATCTCCAAGAGCGAGACAGTTAATGAAACACTGATCATTTTCCCCAACTCTAACTTAGACATGTTAATTAAAAATTAGAAGAAATCATCATCATATAAAATGAGTTCACAGAGAGAGTGTATAAAAATACCTACCAGGCAGTGCTCTGTACACAAGACTTCTTTTCAACACTAATTAAAATGGATATTTCTGCACACGCAAGTCTACCCAATGAAACGCAAATAATAGTGTGAGTTTAACATTTAATGATTTCTCTGTAAAGGAGAAGACTTTCATTTGGGAATGCTATAATTTACTCTGAGTAAGATCCACTTAATCATCATGTTTACTGCCTTCTTTTTCTGCTCACATTTCCTTTTTCTAGCCAGTCATGCAATTGGCAATTTAAGATTTAAATTGTGACCACTTAAGCCTTTATCTATTGCATTTCCCAAGCCCCATATTTATTTTCCTCCTTGTACCAAAAACTAGCTAGCTGAAAATCTTCCATAGCTGAAAAAACGAATCTTTTTACACTACCAAATGAAAGAAACACTGATGCACACAGCTTCAGCCTGCAGCAGAGGAATCACCTCCGGCAGCAGGGCAAGTCCAGTTCAGCTGCACAAGTGAAAAGAAGCAAGGTTACAGAGAGCTTTGCACAGGGAGGGGTGAAGCCAAACAGGAACAAGGAGAAGAGGGGAAACTACTCTGGACGCTCACATCCTGAACACAGACAATTCAGATCAAGCTCCTCTGATTGTGAATTTTCACCCTCAAGGAAATCTCCTTCACTTAACTCCCCATGACCAGAGAATAGATACAATAATTCTTTGTTTTCCTCACACAGTCTTTGATTTGCTAAAACTTTGCAATCTCCAAGACAAATACTTTCATGTAAGTAAAGCATTCATGGGATGAAACTCTGACATTGACTGAGACCTTAGAGAAACACACATTTGTTAGCAAAATTAAAGGATGAAACAACAAGTGCTGCTAAATAGCCAAAGCTAGGATTAAACCCACTACATTTTGTAAACTCTTTCTCCTGCCTGTCTCCTCCCAGCTAGCCCTGGTTTCCAGTCCATGGAAATCACTTATTACCCAAATCAGCTTCTCATGGCTGCGCATTCACAAGCAAAGCTGCTAACTTAGAGGAGCCTATTTTTAGCTAGGGTGCCTGGTTTCCCAGAGCGACCAGGGCTGTGGCTGCAAAGCATGTCTTTCACATCTCCTGCAGGGAGGTGCAGCAGCCCGAACGGGCAGCGGGGCTGCAGGGAGGGAGCAGGACCTGCCCTGAGACATCAGCATCCTCCCTCTAAGAGAACATGAACTCCATTCAACACATTTGTTTCAGTGAAACATTTAACAGGCTGCAAAGAGACTGAATCTCTACCTGACATTCGTAACAAAATGATCACACAAACTTCTTTTTAATAAGGTGTACGTGAGAAGATGAGCAAGTGGAGATGAGTCACTTGGTTTTTTTAGACCAGAGATTTCTGTTAAGCCCATCCTGTTACTGCAGCAGAAGTGGAAGGATTCTGGGCTAGTAGCCCACTATGAAGAAGAAAGAAGATAATGGTGTATTGTGGAAACTACAATGGAGGCTAATGGCCAAATTGTCATGAATTGCTGTCTTAATCAGCGCTGCTAATAAAAAAAAAAAAAATTAAAAGCCACTGCAAAAGTACTTTTTATTGTTAAACTGCACACAAACGCACAGAAAAGAACTCAGAATCTTTCAGAGTAAAAAGACCCATAGCTTAAGGAAAAAAAATAAGAGCAGTGCAGCTGCAGCAAGTGGACACAACTCACTGCAACAAGCGTGGACTTGTTCAGTTGTGTGAGCAACATTTTCCAAGCCTGAATGGTGACTTTCTCAAATACTCATCATAAACTTAAAATGACCCTTCCCCACCACCCTGTGCAGGGTGCTCGAAAGGGACAGAAATCATGACCTTAGGAAGCACGGAAACACTGACTTCTATTTAACAAGAGGAGTTAAATATATTAGTTGTCCCACAGAAGGGAGAAGTTCACATAGCTCCCTACTGCACAAGACGTTCCCTCAACTAAAAAAGCTCTAAGTGTGCAGAATTCCCAGGGTCTAAATCTCTGCCAGCCAATACTCCGGGACAGCCTAAAGGGGACTCAATTAGAAGGAGCCAAGCCTGTACTTCCAGCACAGAAACCATGATTCAGCAATGCACCCAGGCACATACCAAGTATTCATCAAATTAGGTCTCCACTTTCTAACGCTCATTTTCTAAAGGACAACTGTGTTGCTGACCTAGAAAGCAGCAATTTGTTCCAACCCAACTTTTATTCCATTCATACAATGGGATAGAGAATGCCATTGATTAGCTTCAATTTATAATTAAAGAAAAAATTCATTGTAAAAAGTGGAGGTTTTATTAGTTTATTTTTAAATTCTGATATTTGTCCTGTAAGAGTCAATTCTTTGAATGTGACTGAATTATTGTAATAAAGAATAGTGCCATTCTATTGATGCTGGAGTAAGATTTGTTTAGTACAACACAGAAATTTTTTATTATGATCTCCTGTATTTATTATGATCTGTAGTACCTTAGAAGCCCCCAATATTACAAATCTATTTATAATAATAACATGTAATTGGATAAGCTGTGATTTTTTTTTCTGTAAGTATCAGTGGTGTCATGGGCTTGTATTTTTAAAAAAATAAAAAACAACGACAAAAACAAACTTCATTTCAGCATCTAATTCTCATGTCACAAGGATGACTGACTGTTCATGACCAATGAAATTCTGCTTTCAAGAATTTGTCAGTGTGAAAGATAAGACTTGCAGTTAGGATAAAATTCTTCCCACAAAATCAAAATTGGCTGGTCCTATTGTTATTTTTTTCATTCTCTACAGATTCAGTAAGGGTTATATGAATATCTCCTGTTACATGAATGTGATCACTTATACAGTTCATTGTGATGCATCAGAGTAAGCCCCCTTAGATACTACATGAATATGTAAAAAAACCTATACCTTGTTAAAGATGGATTTCTTTTTCTGAACCAAATAATTTCATTTTAAACAGAAAATGTTGATAGCTTGAAAATAAAACCTTTAAAAAGTCATTCAAGATACCTATAGATTATATTTTAAAATATTCTTAAATAATATTATTTCTTTTACTTTAACATCTGGTAACTGCAAAGCACTGTAGGTCACTATAAAAAAGTGAACAATAGCCTGTTTCCAACAGGATAATGCCAGAATTTAAAGCAAGAATTCTCCCCTTAGGATAACTTTGCAATAATACACAGCACCATGAAAAGGCCTTCCTCTAGTCATCCTTTATGACCAATTTATTTCCTTAAGACAATACTCTGATAGTTGGTGTAGTTTCATTCAGGGAAATGAACTAATTTTGCAAAGATTAAGTCATGAAATTTACACAAATTATCTGTAGCAGTAAGATCCTGATAAGAACATCAATCTCACAGAGAAGACTTCTCAGCAACTTCTTCTTTGGACTGCAAAATTATCATCTGTTGAAATGATGCTTTATGGCAGCTGATCAGGATTTCACAGTGAGTATTAAAGAGTATTTATTAGCTGTAAACTATTAAACAGCTCTTAAAATTGCACAAATAAATTGCATGAATTTACAATCGGATTTTTCTCATAAATCATTTATTACGTACTTCTGATATTTTTTTCTTTTGGCGGAAAGACTTATTTCAAAGAATTCCTTTCTTTCACAGAAATATACAGAAACCTATATATCTAACACACTGCTAGACTACAGACATTGCCATTAAAACAGCAAATCATGTCGCTAATAATGTGGAGGGAAAACTCATTTTACTGTAATCCCCTTCTGCTGTGGAAAAAAAGAAAGAAAGAATCCAAGATTATAGTAAAATGTCCTTAAAAACTTAGAGCTAAGAAATAAAAAGTATTCAGCACTACGCCTAATTGTGCTTCATCTGCAGTTGGATTCATTTAGTGCCATTGCACACAGGCAGCACATGGGTAGCCAGGCTCAGACTTTTTTTAGATTTTCCATCTGAAACAAAGATGAGCAGAATCTGATTGCTGGTTAGGAAGAGCTCTGGCACTCACTGCATTCAAACCTCTCTCACAGTAAGGTTTCCAAAGCAGCTGAGGAAATACAACCACTCGTTTTCTTTCAACATTTCACCAGCAGCTTTGCATAAATAGCTGTTGAATCAGAGTTAGACTGTTGTTTGGCACTACCGCAGAGCTACCCCTCGGGCTCCTAAAAAAACACCAAAGCACTGCTTCAGTATTAACTCAGCCTGACAGTTCAAATCTGACAAGCAAATGCTGAAAAGTTAATTTGCTATTGTCAAGCTTTGTGTTGGCTCAAGTATTACCCTCCTGCACCACTCCAATCACCCCTATGGATCAGGTAACATCTGTCTTCCAGCATCCGGCACAGAGCCAGCACGGATTTCACGCTGCGCTGCCTGGCTAATTTGACAGCAGTGCTCCAGATCACACTTGGTCTGCTGGATGATAAAGGAGCACCTGGTCTGGGATTAACAATCATGGAGCTGGACTATTATTTCTGATTCATACCAGCCTGGGAGAAGCAACAGTCTCCTGGGGAGGACAGAAGAACAACATGAGAGCCAGCACCTTCCTGAGTGTGGGATCACACAGCCCAGAGCCACAGGGAACAGGGCACTCATGGCCATGCCCAGAGCCTGCAGGAAAACCTTCCCCCACAACCATGCACCAAGAGAACCTCAGTCACAAGGATCTGAAGGCTGTCAGAGCTCATTCACTGCTTTGCAACTTCAGCAGCTAGATTTCTTTTACCTAAAGTGGACACGGGGACAAAGAAACAGCCTCACAGCACCTGATCCACACTGCACAGCCCCAAAAGTGGGTGAATTTCTCCCCAGCCATCCTTGGCTGAGCAGAGGTGTACAGGTGTGATTCTGACCAGACCAGTCTGAGTCACACAATGCTGCAAAATGCAGGTGTATTTCAGAAGCCATCCAGGTTATTTGCCATTCAGTGGAAAACACTGAGACACTATCAGTTGGGACCTCATTCCTGAATCTAATTAAATGTATTATATGCTGATTACAAAGATCCTCAACATCTAAATTTCTTTTTTCTGAAAGTCTCCTAGGCAGGAAAAGCAACACTGAATCAATAACAAACGTACATGAACCATGAATGTGTGTAATGGGAGAGAGAAGAACCTCCATGGGAGATAAAGGAAGCAAAAGCTTGGTGAAACTGTGATTGTTGCCACTCTTGCTTTCCCTGAGGACCAATTTCTTTGCAAAATCTATTAACTTTAGCAACAAGCAGAAAGTTTATAACAACTGAAATTTAAGTTATTCCTTTTTACAGAGTATTTTGTGTAAAATCAATTCCACAACAATTCCCATGCATCTCGCTGTTAAGGTGACTTCCCGTAACTTGTCCTCCAACAAGAAGTTTCTGCATCCACCTGCTTTCCATGGTACAGCAAGAAGGAGGTGACCAAGTCACATCACTTAATGCAGTGATGAACTAAGTAGCTTGTTAATAAAAAGACTTACTCCTACTATGAAGTTTTTCACATAAGGACTACACATATATGCATCATCACTAGAAAAAAATCCTCAAGATCATTCTTGTGACTGCCAGAATCAAATCCTCCCTGTTTCAGAGGCATACATGAACTAAAGGAGCATCTCCATTCTTTATAGAATACACACTATTGCAAAGATCTCTAGTACACAGTCTGATGCTTATTTCTTTTCCTTTTAACTTTTTCAATAAGGGGGAGAAACGTTTTTACCAGGATTGGTGTGTTATTATTCTTTTGATGGCCCATGTTTGTTTTTTTCCCCAACAAACCTAAACAAGCACAACTCAAAATGCTATTATGTAGATAAGATAAAGTTATTAACTAACATAACTATATATATTGACTATAATAACTAAAGTTATTATACTAACACCAAGAAGTAATAAACTGTAAGTATCAAGAGACCCCAAAAGATGTACCAAATATATACAAAATACATTTAAAAATTGTAAGACAAGCTCTAGAATAATGTAGACACAAACCAGAAAATAACAAACTATTAAGAAAATTTGAAAGCTTTTCTTATACTAAGAGTTCATGTATCAGATATTTTTCACCTACTGTTAGATAAAGAAGTGTTCTCACTGTTAGAGCACTATTCAACTTGCTGCAAAACAAGCAAATTTGAGTGATTTTCTTCATGTATCACTAAAGAATAACGGTGCTTTTAAAGTAACGTAAAATTAAAAGCAGATGTAATTAAGTGTTCAGGGGATGTTAACACAAGGTGATGTAGGGGAACTGAACATTTGTGCATCTGTGACAGCCCCATAACTGACCCTGTGTCCCAGCACTGCTCCCTCTGAACCCAGCCTGCCCTAACAACACTGCCCTCTGCTTTAGAAGCTAAGGGAAGCAGAAAAGAACTCCTCCATGAAATACCACGATTCCCTAAAGAGACATCACCATAACTCCCACAAAAACAGCCAGGTTTTCATTCAGTCTGGTGCCTGAGAAATGCAACTTCTCCACTCTCTACCCTGCACAATGGGTTTTGACACCAGGACTTTACACACTGAAGAAAAACCCAACCCTACACACAAGGGCTGCTGCAGAGGGCTCAGAGCAATTCATACAGTGACAACAAGCTGCTGGTCATTGTGAAGTCGGGTCAATGTGGCAAAGGTGCAAAATGCTGGCAACTCTTTCACTTGTGCCCAGCCATGGTCAGATTATTTAAGCTGCCAATTAACTGTCCTGAGTTATGGATGCAGCTCCACACAGAGCACACTAAAGTAAGGTTTAATAGCTCAGGTGCAACAACAACTCATCCTCGCAGCTTCTCACCTAGGTTTTGTCTAGAAGCAGAGCAGAGGTATTTCATGTTCACAACTTGAGATAATTGACCTTTCCAAAATCCTGGGGGCTTAGAACAGTGATTTAAGGGTCTTTAAACTGCACTCCAAGCATATTCTGGATGACACATATTATCCAAAGCCTACACCAACCTCCCAATATCCTGGATAATAGAGAAATGACTACAACCATGATGTCCTGACTTACAATTCATGGATCTAATCACTATACCAAGTGATGAGAAAGGCCACCTGAGGCCTTTAAAATGCTACAGTTTCTCAGAAGAGTAAATTAGATCAAACACAGGCACAAATACGACACATGCAGCAATCCTGAGCTTTGCATGAAGAATTAATTTCCATTATCCATTTAGACGCGAGCAACAATACTGATCAGACACAGCAATTCCAGAAAAAAAATCATGTGTATTCCCAATGCCAAGGCTTTGCTTCCATTTCCAAGGTGCTGCATACAGCTCCAGTCTGTTTAACCCTCTGTCATCCTTTTCTTGCTAATTTTAATTTATATCATCTGATGGTGTCACCTGAGCTTGTTAAATGATTTACTGACCGCTTAAGCACTTTTTATTTGATTTCCATTCTGTTTATTCAACAGAGGCCACACTCCTGAAAACAGCATCTGAGTACATTACACATTACTAAGCAGCGATTAAAAACTATTATTTAACCTTCTCCAAGATTTCTTTTGGCCAGAATTCTGCATGCCACCAAGAATTTTAAGAGCTTGAATAAAACAGCACAAATCTAACCTGCTCAGTGTTTGCTTTTTAAAAGGCAAGCAGATGAAGCAGGCCTGGTATAGGAAATATAAGTTCATGAGGTTTGCAGTGCTCTATATTGCACAGAAATATTACACAAAAGGATACAAATGTCCACAGCCTACTACATGCTATCCCATACTAGAAGGTAGAGGTATCCATCTCATACTGCACAGGTCCAATATTTTCCTTCAGCCAAAAGATTTTCCCCAATGTAATGGGGAGAGGTGCTGCTTTGCTGACCTGGGTTAAGTCAGAGACTACTGATGCTAATATTCCTTATTGCTTAAACTTGTAACTGCATCACATCCTCTGCAATGGGTTTATTTGCTTTTCTTCACCTAAGATACATCACCCAATTCAGGAAACCTACCCAGATAAATAATGTTTATTCTGCTGTTAACTTTCTGCTTTATAGCTATCCTGCCTTGCTTGGTAGCCTGTTAACCCTAGCAATGAAAGCCACCATTCTGATTAGGTTTTGGGGTTTTTTTTCCTAACCTTAAGTTTCCGGGCATGATTCATCAACTGAGAATAAAATTTAAGTCGTAAAACTATTTTTCTTTCTCCTTCCCTCCCTACCACACCCCTCTCAAATACAACAAAAAGTCCCTGGCCTCAGGATTTTTGCCAGGGGATTATACCTATAAAGTCCTTTAAGAATACAGTCAAATCTCAGCCCATTCTCTGATGCTGGGAAACAGCATCACTCATCTATGACAGCATGACAACTCTGGATGTTTCCATCAAGTTGACAAAGATGCATAACTTAAATAAAAATTCATGTTCAAATTATCAACAATTGAAAGTTAATGACGGATCAAATTTGGCAGAACTATTCTAACATGTAACATAATTTGGTCCCAAGCTATAAGATGTGAAATTTAAGTGATAAATAGTTGCTGGAGACCTTTTCAAGATAATTGACATGCTACGGTGCATTAATATTTCTTTCATTAGTATCCATCTGGAGCACTCATTTGTTGGCAGAAGGCCAAATGCATTGTGTAGAAAATACCCATACCACAAGAGTCTTCTACTTAAAAGACTTAAAAATGCCTTGGGAAACCAAATATTAGTCAGATAATATTGAGTCTGATTTTTGACCTTAGTCCTACACTGTCATGTCTTTTTACATCCATATCTTTTACAGAAAAGATTCTACCGAAGTCTGAATTATTTTTTAAGTATTTGATTTTTGTCTGAAACCAGGTATTTTAATATGAACATGACCCGAGTATCCCCTGCAGATTCTTTCACAGATCAAAAGCACAAAAAGATTTTTGAAAGGCAGGCCTTTGTAGCATCATCTAAGTCCATTGATTATTTTCAGAGTAAATCAGTTACAATTATCATCTTTTTCATCTAAGAAATTTAATTGTCTTCTTCCCTCTTCCTACTGTACAAGAAGTCTTGCTACAAAAGAGCATGGACTGGAATCACAGGTCCCTGGGGGCTTCATCCAGCCTGATGTTGCAATGATATTAAATCCTCCACATATTTCCTTATAATTGTTCCATTTGAAAGCCAGTATTCACTCCACTTGAAATTCTCATGCTCATTCTCAACACAGTCAGCATCATCCAGGATCATTTCAGCTCTACTGGACACTTTTAATTTGTCACAATGACTTTGGCCATAAGATTGTCCCAGTAAATACTTCCAGCAAATTATAATTGTTAGAGTCCTAAGAGCACCAACAAGCTTTATTTGCCATGGTCAGTCTCACCTTGGACCCCAACCCATACACTTCCTTGTACAGAGCCTGCTATCTTCATTTCAGCTCTGCCACAGAGTCCTGGCCTGAGCTATGGCATGGGTGTGGTGTCCATCCCACTCCCTGATGTTCCTGAACTGCACTTAGGTCTCCTGGCTTGACTTTGGACCTGACTTGATACCTTTTCCTGCAACTAGGGAAATACTCATTCTACATAATTTTTAATCTAGATCAAACTTAGAAAGCAAAAAAAAAATAAAAAAATAAAAAAAAAAAATCAAAAATCAAAAATCAAAAATTTACAAATTTTCACACCTTGGCTGACCTGCTCTTTATACTACGTTTTACAATTTCTTCCACTTTCAGAAAGGTGGTTACAGCACACACACTGGCAGCTGAGATAGAGAAATAGCACCATCATTCAATTAATGTTAAAAAGCTAATAGAAATACTTTTAAACCAATCATTGGCAAAAAGTCAAATAAGTACAAAAGAGAGAGAAAAGATAAATCCTGTGGATTCCCCTGAGCCAAACAAACCTTGAATTCCCAGCATCAATAAAAAGAGCAGAAAAAGAAGAAAGAGATGCAGCTGTCCCTTGTGTCATCATACAGAAGTTAAAAAGCACGAGACCCTTTTCACCCTGCACAATCACAGTTCACTTCTCTTTGAAAAGATCTAAAGATCTTTTGAGAGATGAAAATACATCTATTTTCTGCTATTACAACCACAGGACAGTGATCCTTGTATGGATTTTATGCCCACACACAGGCAGCTGAAAACAGATAGTGATGTGAGCAGCTGCTAACTGGGAACTGTAGCACAAATAAAAAGACAACACCACAGGCTAAGCTTCTGGAGAACCTGTAGTGTTAATGGTACTGCTTTGGGACCCACCTGCTGCCAACCAGCTCAGCCACAGAAACTTCCATCATGAGGAAAAGGAACAGGAGAAGCCAAATTTTTTCTATAACCAATCCAAAACATTATATATGGATTTCAAGGGAAGGATAATAGAATAAATCTGGAGTATCCTGGAGAAGACGGTTTTAGCATAGGAGACTTAACTACTTCTACCACAGAAAGAAAATTTTTTTCCCCACAAGAAAACAGAACTGAACTAATGGCCTGGGAGAAAAAGCTAAACAAGCAGGCAAGTGGAAATGCAAACGAAGATTATACTAAATGCACATGGGACAGAATTCAGAAGAGTAGGAATGCTGCTGAACAAACAGCATAAATCCACCATACTAGAGAGCCACTCAAGGGACAAAAATCAGAAGAGAGCCTAAATTAGAAAGAAAATGGGTAGAACAGCATATATATATAAATGAGAAAGACATTCATAAAGAGCATATTATACATTCCTTCTCAGTTATACAATTACCATTGCCAACCTGCTTAATTCTCTGGGATCGTAATTCATCCAAGGATCCACACACATCCATCTTCTTCATTTCCTATTTCTTCTTCAGTTTTAGCATATATTACTTCTTAAAATACAAATGCATCACTTGCTTCCCAGCCACATGGATCTCTCCCTGACTTTCCTGAATGTTTTCTATGCATACCTTCCCCACACAGTTTTTGCCCATTTTGATATCCAGTAATCTCATCTGGAACCTAGTCAGTAATGATTTCTTTTCCTACTGCTTAGAAAGTCTACAAGTCCACCCAATCCCACAGATTCTTCAGGATGTTATCTATATCAGAAACAGCATCACTCATCTGAGTTATGAGTGATTCCTGAACAGAAAGACATTTAGCAATACAGACCTTTGAACTGAGGCTACCTGGGGCTACACATCACACAAAGCATACCAAATTCTGCATCTGCTGATGATCAAGGTAACAGTGGCCATGGCATACTGTGGGAAGAACAAAATTCAGGGGGACTGAGACAACATAATCAACAAGAATATTGTATCAAAAGACTAACAGGCCAAACACACCCCCATCTCAGATCAGAGCAGCCCTCACAGGGATGCACACTGAGAAAGGGAAGAAATATAGTGCAGTACACTGACAAACTCCCAAGAAGACTCTAAACCTTACAGAAAATTCAACCATCATACAAACTTTGCCATAGGTAGATAAAGGGAATATTGATCAGCTAATATTGTTTTAGGATTTCTTTCTATTACATGTTTCACAGGAACAGCAAACTGTCTCAGTCAGGGTTCAGTCCCCATTAAGTCACCTTATGGAGACTTGGCTCAACTGGACTTCTCATACTGGTTTTCAGTAGGATCATGGCTGCCAAACTGTTTTCCCTAAGTGTTTAAATTTCACTTGGTTGAATGCAGCTGTTCTTGATATGGTCAAGGTGAGCAGCCTGTGCTTCTCTAGCTTAGTGATCCATAACAAAAATAAATATAAATTTTGTAAGGCTTTTATATAGAGCAATGTTCAGTGGGGTACCAATAAGGAAGCAGGAATCTTCATTAGTCCTATGGGGGAAAGGCACATATTTATTCTGGTTTCCATCACATAGTGGAAAAAATAGACCAACAGTACAGGAATTTCAGTCTTTGAATAAGAGCATCTGTAAAATCAAAGAGTGAAATGGGGGGAACGGGTAAAGAAGATTAAAAGGCCTCATGTACCTCTGAAGTACAATAATTTGAGACAGGAAATTGGTATCACTATAGCAACCAACATACTAGCATGAATGGCTGAAAGGAATTTTTTAAGCCTACAGGGGTGGGAAACTGGATGTTTGGGACATTAGAGGAACATTTTATTTACAGTTAAGCACTTAAAGAAACAAATCAGTCATATGGCACATTGTATTTCTAATAAATTTTCCCTCAAATTTGGCATTATGCAGTTTTGTTACATCTAATTAGTAAGAAGTCTGATTACAGACCACAGATGGTGAATTCTTTAACAGGAATACAAAGAGACTATTTCTAATGAGTCAGCATCTTACTTTGGTAAGTCTGCAGGCACAATGTCCAGATGTAAATAAAATTTAAAGTGCCAAAATATTTCCCATGAGAGAGTGACTTGCAGAAGCTATCAAGAAACAAAAGCTTGCAGTAATAAGACCAAATTTATATGGAACTCCAGTGGGAGAGTGTGGAAACATAGCTTGGGGTAAAATTAGAGGAAACTGAGAAGTTATATTCACATCCTAACAAGTCACAACACTACGGAAATTATGGGATAAAATGCAGCTGCTGCTCCCTGGATGGAATGCATTTGGCAGCTCAAAATCTCTGCCATGATGCTTCCTCATACACAGAACCTGCAACCAAAGCACCTGTTAAGGGGGGTGAATGGAGGGTGGAGCAGAGCAGAAGCACCACTGCCAGGCTCTTTGCAAATCTTTGCAAGGAGGAGAACTCCAAGGTACTTTGCAGCTGATAATCACATAGTGCCTGTCAGCCAGGGGAGATGAGGGAAGATGTCCTGCTGCGAGCCAGCAATTCAGGGCTGAAATTGTCCTTCTCAGATGAACTTGGTTCATTAAAACCTAATTGTAATACTAAAACACTTGTCCATCCCAACGTTACCCACCTCCATGGTACAAACCACCTCTCACTGAGTATGCACTCTGAATTTATTAACTATTGACTTTAGGAGCAAAGTGAGAAAATTTTACACCAATCAGTAACAAAGGCATGTATGACTAGAGGCACTCGAGCTCCACCTGAACAAAGAAAAGTGCAAATATAAGTTGAGAATGGGGAAAAGTCAGGGAAGACTCCATCATAACTGCTGAGATCAGTCGATGGGCTGAACCTCTTCTCCCTCATAGGGACATCTATTGGTTAAGAATCCTACTGTGTAGATCTGAATACTCTCAATGGGGATTAGTTTGTCAGTGTATTACTTTGAATATGTTTTTGCATTCAGATACTATCACCAGCAGTCCTCAAAACTTAACCTGTCACAATTTTATATTTATAAAGTGTTATTCTGTTGGTGTGGGGCCTTCCTGGGCACCAGTAGTTGCCAGCAGAGGGTAACAGTCAAATAAGGTGGATCACTGAGGACCCCTTATGCTGTTGAGTGTCCCTAAATTGGTCAAACCCCCCTCTGATCCAGCAGCATTGCTCAGTGAAAGGGCTCTATAATGGGACACCAATGGAATGGTCAGGCACAAGGGACTCAGCTCTCCTGATGCACCAACAAAACAAAGCACTGAAGAAATCTCCCCACATTAAGGATCAAGGAAAACGTCCCTTTTCATGTGACAGAGGTACATACAGGTATGTCTTATGTGCAATGTGTCTGAAATTTCTCTGCCAAACCACCAGCAAGAGAGGCAAGGAAATGATACCATTTCTCCTGTCAGTCAAATTCCCACTTAGCAATGAAAGTCCTATCAGGGGTAAGGAAAATGGCCCTGAACCCAAAAAAACAATGACGAGGCTCTAACAACATGATGGGAGTTCAGAAATGTTGTGACCAAAACAAAAAAAAACCCCAAAAAACCAAAAAGAAAACAAAAACAAAAAACAAAAACAAAACAAAACACAAAAAAAACCCACAAAAAGCAAAGGAAATAACTGATTTTCAATTTTTGAGAAAGAAAGGATGAAAACATTCCGATAGCATGTGAAAATAAACAGGAATGCCAGGCAAGACAGTCAGCATGGTTAGTCTGACTAGCAGTATGGAGACCTGTGTCTCCTCTGTAGTGGTTCTGTATATTCTGCTCTTCATTTAAGAGAAATTATTTAAAGGTAAAAATTTCCTGAGAAGACAGTGAACCTACTCAAGTTTGGTACAAGCTTGGTTTAAGCTGTGCCCTGAGCTTTATAAGACCTTTAGCTCTCCTAATGGTACTGCACAATAGGTCTCTTATTCAACCCACAGTGCTAGATGCTGCACAAACACCAAGTCTAAAAGATCCCCACCCCAAAGAACTTACAAGTCTAGATAAGCCCACATAAAGTGTATATACAGCAGATTTAACAATACTACAGGAGACCCTAGAGCCAGAGTGCCCAACATATGAACTGAAGCACCATCGAAAAGAAATTCATTTCACATGTGCAGAAATAACTTTCAAACACTCAGTCCTTGCTTAGTCAAAAAAATGCCCATTTTCAGACACAGCAACTTCTGCTGAAATGCCAAGGCAACCCTTCCATAATGGTTGTGCAAAAGGTACCAAAGACACAGCAGCTCTTGTTCACTGCAGTCACATGCCCAGAGAAGCCACCACCCATATATCCACATGGGGATACAAAACACCTATGGATCCAATCGGCAAAATGAGAGAGAAGCACCCCAAGAATGATGACAGGCTTCTTCCTCATTCCCTAGCAATTATTCCAGCATGCTACTGGTCTGAACAAAACAAAGGTCCCTTCTAGAAGGCTAAGCTCAAAATCAAATATTGAGCCCAGATGTGACATGAAAAAGCAACATTCACCAGGCCTTCTCAGAATTTTGACCAGCCAAAGAAAGCGCAAAACTGAACAAAAAAAATTCTCTAAGACTCTAAACACCAGAATGGGGCACTAGAGGAAGAATCTAACCAAAATCAAATAATGGAGATTCTTCACAGTAAAGAGCAAAAGGAAGTGGCACAAAAATCCCAATTTACCTAGAATTTTGCCAGCTGTACTTCTCCATGCTTACCAAATGTAGAAAGCTGACAGGATCAGGCAAGAGCAGAATTTCCTGCTACAGAAAATGTTTTTAATAAGAGAAAATAAAAGTTTACAACTGACAGGCAGAAGCTGATTAATTTCTTTGTATGCAACCCTTACAATATTAACAGAAGGAAGACTTTAATTACTACAGTAGGGCTTTAAAAATAAACAAACAAGCAAAATCCCCAAAACCAGGATGGACACTTCAGCTACTGCCAAGAAGATTTTGTATGCATTCAGATAAGACTTTTGTGAGCTAGGTTTTGTAGCAATTAAGAAAGCCTGAAACGAAGAGGAAAAAGAGAAGACAGAGAAACTCTCAAAGATCAAAAGCTGGGAAAGAATCTGTGAGAAAAGTGTTTTTGCAAAAATTGCAGCCATGAGACACATCACATTGTTAAGCTCACCAAATCCGAGACAGCACTGAAATAATTTTCTACTCTCTTGCTTATGGTATTTTCTTAGAACACCAAGTATCTTTTATTATCATTTTTACTAACATGACTGCAACTTGATAATAATGAGTATCAAAACCTAGGATTCCTGGCAGGACAACACAGAAAGTTGCAGAAAGTACTCAGAATCCATTTTAAAATATGCATTTCTTGGCTAAGGTGTGGTGAGAAGGATTTGTCCTTTTACTGTCTGAGTTGGCAGAAAATTCCTACGAGCAATTAGAAATTAAGTGCTTCAATTTTATAGTGCTGTTTTGATTATAAAAATAGGACAAGTAATGGAAAACCCAGTATTTTGATCACTACATATTTACCACACCTGATGCTGTGAATACATCTGATAGCATGATCACATGTTTTATGGAGCCCATAAATATTCCTAATCCCTAAGAACTTTAGTTTATGCAAATGATGTTTAACTTGTAAGACATATAACCCCCGAGATAAATGATAATTAAAGTTGTTCCAGCAGGAACCTGCTACAAGACTAGACCTTACAGCTATTCTTTCTCCTGGTCACAGAATCACAGATTAGTTTGGGCTGGAAGGGACCTTAAAGATAATCTCATTCCAACCCCCTTCCACTATTCCAGGTTGCCCAGAGCCCTATCCAGACCGACCTTGAACATTCCCAGGAATGACTTCCATTTACTTTAACAGAACTCTGAATTTTCACTATAGGTAAGTGCAAACCTTAGTGACCAATCAAGCAATAACAATTTTCTAAAGAAAAAAGACTCAAAGAATATTTTTCAAATTTAATCAGCATGCATCCATTTTCGCTTCAAAAGTCTGAGTCACATTCCATTAGTGAAATGAGAAGTTTAATAAGGTTACTATTTTGCTTCTGTCTCATTAGTTTTATTACTAATTGCAATGATTTATATCTATTGTAAATATTACTAAAAAGGCACATACTTCAGGGTTACATTCAGGCCAAACTGTGATTCAAATCTACATTTTATTACATTTAATTGTGTTTGTCTGACATGGTTCAGCTATCAGATCTACAGGGGATGTGCTAGGTCTTGAATTACTTGAATAGAGTTGCTAAAGAATGTAAGTAAATTCGAGATTCTCCTTTCCCCTGAAAACACAGGTATGTCCTATTAGACTAAAACCAGTCCCAGCTGCTTACTCTGTATGGCAAGGTGCAGTGGGAGATGCAGAATCTGGACAAGTCATTAGAAATATGAGATAAGACTTCCATCCCTCTTTTTTAGGAGAAGAATAAGGAGGGGAAATTAGCTCAGGGTTTCATGTCTCTGCAGTACCCCTCATTCCGAATTTCACAGCTGAAAGTTCACCACTTTTGCAACAAGCCTGGCAGAAAGACTGCAAGCTCAAAAGTTAAGAACCCATTACAACTGCATTTAGAAGGGAAATTGGGGAAAACAAGGCCAGTCTTAGCAGGATACTTATTAACAGCATAGATTCTGAGAAGTTCTTGTCAACCCTTCCAACCTGCAGATCAAGACTAACCCAAACCAAAAGAGAGTATTCTCCTCCGCAGTAAGATGACAAAGTTACTCTGATTTGTCCTTGTAATGACCATCTTTCATTTCCAGCAACTGAACTTCTTTGTCCATTAAAATCCTCAAGAGGTGTGGGTCCTCTGTATAAGAAAAAAATCTGCACAGCAATTTCTCAAGAAACACTCAGAATATGAAAGCTATATGCCTTTAAGTAAAAATGTGAAGAAGCCAGCAAGAGGGAATAAATAGCCCTTATACTACATCAGGTATATATATTTATTTTTCCCCCCAGAAAAGGTACATTAAAAACAAAACCAAACAGAAAACAACAATAACAAAAACAAAACCACTCAAGAAAACAAAACAAAACTAAGCCCCCCCCAAACCAACAACACAACATGTCAGCAAAATTTTCATAAAAGATGTTTAACACACCTAAACTGGATCTCTATTCAACCTTTATGCCAATTTCAAATATTTCTTTCCCTACCAGTGGAATACAAAGCTGCTGCTGTACAAATTGCTCTTTTACTTCACGGAACAGGAAGCCTAATAAAATCCTTCTGTTAAAGTTTTGCCTCCCAATTAAAAAGAGGGATTAGTGCTCTCAGGAGAAAACCAAGAAACATTTTCTTGAGTTCCAGATCACGAGACTTGTTTTCTATCTCAAAAGCAGTGGATGGATCAAGGATAACCTTGATTCCTGTTGATAAGAACTTGAGAGGAACTTGCTTTAAAGATATTCCCATCAGAGCATCTTACTTCACAGCTGAAATGAGAAGCACTGAAGGCCAGCAGGAAAAGCTGTCTCTCCTGGGAAAAGGATTTGATCATGGCCAGTTGGGATGATAGGAGCAATCAATCTGCACAAGCTGTTTGTATGATTTCAATACCTCTCATTCAAAGCAGTCAAGATCTCCATCCCCTGTGTAGAGGCTGAGTGCACTTAGTGTCTAAAAACCAACAGGAGGAGGAGGTCTCATTGCATGTGCAGGAAACACTGTTCAGCCAACTAGTAAAAAAAAAAAAGTTCTCTTTAGACTTCCAAAAAAAAACTCTCAAAGCTTCCTATTTCACCTAAGTTCTTGCAAATATTACAGTTCCACATCAATAAAATGCAATCAGAAATGTTAAATGATTCTTCCTCTGTGTGTGTATATACATACACACACACACATATATATAGAAAGCCTTACAAGTAAAAAGAAGAATCAAAAATCTTTTCAATTCCACACATTCTTTAAAAGGGCCTTATCTACCTCATTTCTCTGTAAAAATATCTAAGAACTCCAGGCCGTGCAATACTAAGAAATGTGTTTAAGTCTATTGTTCTAAGTAATAGAAATATATTTAGGATCTACAGCATGTGATGAGTTAAAAAAAACCAACAGAAAAACCAACAAAAGAAAAAATGCTGAACAGCTCCTTTGTGTCTGTAAATAAGCAGGCTCTTTGGACCCCTGTCCCATGCTCCCATAGCTTTTGACAGCTTCAAGTCACTGGCATCTGCTTGCATGAAAGATCTGTTTAAAGAGAACATTTCAAGAGACTATAAATCACTGGGTATGGACAACAATGTGTTTTTCTCAACACATGAGCCAGGTCCCCTTGGGAAGATGTTGGCAAACTACGTCAAGAGAGAGTTTCTATGCCATTGGTGTGGTTTGGACCTCTCCTAATTCCTACTGCCCATATTCCCCCCAGGGCTAACCCCACAAAGTGGGACCAGCTTCTGAGCTTAGGAGAAGAGGGATTGCATTAAGATGTGCACTGCTGAAACCATGTTCACATTTGGGATTTTATTTTCTCTGAACATATGAGGTTTGCAGGATGCTTTCCTCACAAACAGGAAGTTAAGCTAAGAGCAAGGCCATGTGCACTGGCAATGCATCCTGAACCAGAGACCTTCTGCTCTCCAAAGCTGAACTACTGGAGGCAGGATGAAGCTTTTCAAGGCTAAATTGTTTTGTGGAAAGCCTCTGTCTGCCAGCCTGTGCCCACTGCTGCAGTGAGACGCTGGCAGGCTGCACAGACAAGCTGGGTCCTTAGGCAGCAGGAGGCACAGTTATGTGTGGAGACATGGGGCCAGAAAGCTCAGTCAGGCTCAGCACCAAGCCACATTTCAATGGCAGAATATTGCAGTGATTTTGTTACCTCCATCAGCTTTCTCTCCAAACACCTACTTTGCCTTTGCTGAGGTGCTACTTTTCTCCTTTTCTGCACTGGGGTTTAGTACAACCCACGAGCATATGGTACAATTTTACCCTATGGCACTCCATCCATAGCTAGTTTGTTTTTAGGATTGTAAAAGGTGATGTGTTTTTTGTCACAAAACTGCTTTATGCATCTCATCTGCCTGACATGAGAAGTAGCCTGGGCAATTAACATTACTACTAATGATGCAGTTACCACCAACACAGGCATTTCTGTCCTTGCCTTTCCTGGCTTACTTATTTTGCTCATTCCTGAACATAAAGTGCAGCATTTCTAATTCTATATGGTTATACATAGTGTAATAAGGATGCAACTGACATGTGACCTCTTCATATAAAGAGGAAATACTGTTATTCTGCCACAGAACTGTACTACCATGAGCATCACGATGATTTGGCTGTTCGCCTTTTCACCTCTCCAATACAGACAGATCACGTTTTTAAGCAATATTTTATAAAAATTATTTTTCTACCCTCTTATTTCTTTTACATTCTGAAATTCTTTACCTTTTCCCTGCCATATTGGCTGTGATAACCAGTATCATCTGCTGAATCACTTCTGGGAGAACTAGAACAGCAAACCAGCTGCATTTGCCAAGTAAAACTATACCTACCCAGCCAAAAAAAACCTTCTAGATTTGCATCTTAGCATTAAAGCTGGATATCAAGACCGTGGGTATCTAATACAGTAGGTGACAAATAGATGCATCCATCCTATGTCTGAAATTATCGATTTTTACTTTCAAAAATTCTGATCTTTCAAAATAATTATAAGTGCTGCCAACAGATTCAAATGGTAAAAGCATTTGCACAGGCGCAAATTTACTGATCATATTGATCAAAGCAAGCATCTCTGTACTCGGATTTTAGAGTTGTCGTTTCTGCATATGAAAATGCTAAAGAAAAAGCTGCATTGCATCTATCAGATTTTTCAATAGCAATACCAAAAAACCTGTTGCTTGTGGTTTCTCAGCGAGTCTTAGAGAGAGCTGTGCAAGCTTACAGCTCTTCCAGGGAGGGGAGAAGGCATTTAAGACTGGCTTTCTGAAATACTCAAAGGGATGGCAAGCCAGAAGACAGACAGGAGGAGTAATTCAGAATGCTTATTTGTATGCACTGCAAATACATTCATGCGGTTTTCCTCATGCCAGTTGTCTTAAGAGACAGCTCAAGTGAAGTGAAGCCAGCTGTGCCAGGCCTGGCAAGGGCATCCCAGACAGAGTTCTGTGCTCAGATGTAAAACATAAGACATTGACTGCAGAAAGTCAGTTTGTAAATAATTCCTAAGGGAGAGTCCTAATGCACTGGTGAGCAATGCAAACACACTGCACAAACCTACAGCCCATGTTGTGTGCAGACCTATAAAGTAGGTGCCAAATCTGGGTTTTCCCTGAAGATATCAGCTCTAATTCTTAGCCTCAGGGAAACTACTTCACACCAGACATAACAATTCAAGCAACAACTGCTAGGGAAGTGGATAAAAAAAATTTAAAAGGTTTATATGCAAGTTAGTTAGCTGGTATCATGAGGATCAGATGAGAAAGATCATTTACAAGGCAAGTCCCCAACCAGCTGACATATAACATTATATGAGGTCAACAAACACCAGAAATTGAACTGCAGAGTCAAGTTGTGCCGGGGAACTGAGAAGAGGCTGATGCAGAGAAGTAAGCAGCAGCAATTAGTACAGCAGCCTACACAAAATGCTGCTCTGATACCTGCTGGTATCTGGTATATAGACACAAGGAGATGCTGAGCATTCTGAGGTGCTGCAGAACCACAGTGTGGTCTGATACAAGGCCCTAAAGCAATTCTAATGCATAAGATAGAACTCCTGAACTATGAATGGAGATTTTTTTCCCTTTACTTATCCAAAAATTAAAGAATGTCATAATTCATCATCAGCCTTTGCAACAAGGAAAAATTTACTTGTGGTGGAATGAGAAGCCTCTGCTCATTGTATATACACACATACTTTGAAAGCAGCATTTCTAATACTGCTGTACTAAAAATAAAGCTCACTCCTTGATGACCACACCACAAGACTCCATAGCATATTTTCGGAGCAAACTTACTTTTGGGTGATGTTGAAGTAGTCTCACCCAATGTCCCTCCAAAGCAGTCTCCTCTCCTTCTCAGACCTTTAAGCTTACTAAGTGATCAGTTGCTTTTTTTGGTGGTTCACATAAGCTCTATGTAGCCTAATCCAGGCATGTCCCCCAGGATATTGTTGCAGTAAACCCAGAAGCACATTTTTAAGCTAAAAAGCTCCAGCTGAGACTGCTGTTTCCACCAATTTTTGATGCCAGGTGGACAAAGATAAAGGCTGAGCAAGGGAAACTGGTGCAAGTGATCACTAAGGACAGCTGGGGAGATTGAAACACAAGGAGAACAGCTGAAACTAGCTGAATACACGTCTTTCAGTGTAATACTAACTTGGAAAGAAAAGTGCAGTTTAGTATTCTCCCAGCCTCCAGAAGAGAGTGAAAAAGCATTAGATGGTCTTCTGACAACATGAAGTATAAATAGCCCGAGGAGTTAGTGTTGGTTCATCAATATATCTACCAAAGACAAGGAATGCTGCTGAGCCTGGAATAGTTCAATAGCAGTCTACTGATCTAGTTAACAGTTTTGCTTCTGTTTGTAAGTTTTGCAGGACTGTGTTCTCAGTAAGGTCACCCCAGTCCACGGGAGTTTCCATAACATGGTAGAATGTTTTTTAGGGGAGAGCACCATGCAGATACAGTGCAGATCTCATATCTCCAATTATTCAAGTAATGGCTACCAGGTGTGGTGTTGTTCTGAGGAAGGTAATTAGGTTATTCCTGGTGATTAAAAACACGGAGGTGTTCATATAACAAAAACTATCTCAGGTTTCTCTGAAAGGAAGGAGATGAACCACAATAGAGGGGTGCAGGTAGGAAATACGGTAACTCCCCAGCATGTTTCATTCACAGTGGTGGGGTATCAGATATGAAGAACTGGCAGAATAAACCCAGAGCCTCAACTCATGGAAATCTTCAACAAGCTCTTTGCAATCTACCCATGATCTCTTTGCTCTTCCCCATACAAGTGGGCAGATATACACACACCTTCTGCAAGTGTGATGGGCTAGAGTATTTGGTTTCCTGTAAGTAATAAAAATAATAGAACTTTTAGTTTTGCTTTCAAATGCTTACTTAAAAATGCAGACATAGGAACTGGTGAAAAGAGTCTCTGCACCATTAGAAGCTACTGCTCCTTTAAGGTCTTTGATGTACTGTTATGGATGAGGAGTTAAAGAATGTTAATTATTGCTGATATATAGCAGCAACTGCTGCTTCTTGAATTCCAATAAACCCTTTGATATCAATGTATGAATATTATAGGAGACATTGTCCCACTGAAGTGACTAAAAAGGCTGGCAAAGGAGGAAACCATGTGTAGATCAGCAGGCAAGCAGGACAAATATACTGCAGAGAAAGCTACCATAACTCTTGTCAACTCTGTCCCTTTTGATCTAGGTCACTTAGGAAAGGCAGAGGCACAACCTCACATCCCCAGCAAAAGGGAAGAGTGTTCTTTGGGGACAAAGCAACTGAGAAAGGCATCTGGCAGACAGGAATAACTCCATAATGGCAGGCTGCTCAGAACCAAACAGAACTTCAAATAGAAGCAAAAATTTTGGGAACTATTTATATAACAGATTTCAACAGTGGCTGGGAAAGAAGAAAGAAGTTCTTATCTATATTGACCTGGGAGGAAGGCAGGGCAGAAGAACCTGACTGAGACATATTATCTTTCTATTCTCATAGGAAAAGGAACTAAGGAAAGTGCTCAATATGTTAAAAATTAAGAGGGTGATGTTCCTATTACAAGGATCAAGCAATCAGTTTCCACTTTGATAACTTTTAGCCACTACATTGACAATGTCTGCAGCTTTTGCCTTTCCTGCCAGCTCTGCTGAGGTATTTTTTCATTTTAACCACGTATCCAAGTGCCTATAGGTACTGAAGCAGTGCCCTTGTTCTTCTGGCCCACTTACTTGGGGAAATCTGGTACACTGCCCACTCACCAGAAGAGAAATCCTCACCACACCTCAGACCACTTCTGACCCATAGCTCAAGTCCTGCTGAACACAGTGAGTGCACAGCCAGAGCTTCAAGCCACAGCTACCTCTGGAGAAAGGGCAATCACAGACTGGAGGGGAGCTCCAGCTGCCTTGTACTTACTAGCAGAGACCACAGGGGTGTGGGAGCACGACCATCAGCTCAAGGGCCTGCTGCTGCCTGCTGCAGTCTCATGTTCTTCTAAATCCCCTATAACTTACACTCCTCAAGCACCCAGTACCCCTTTTTTCTAAGCACCTACTCGCTTTTCTGCCCAAAGTAGCCCAAATTCCCATTATTCATGTGTTCTTCCAATAGGAGCCCTTTAGTTCCACCAACACTCAACTGTCAAATACCCACACAACCTGTATGATCTCAATACACAGAACCAGTCTCACAAACCCATTTTTAGAGCCACCCACCTCCCAGTGACTAAGTGCTCCATCCACATATAGCTTTCCTGTCAGATGCCTCTCAGCTCTCCCACTTGTTTGCAGGAGAGGTCAGTCAGGGGCTCTATTTCTTGTGCACTTCACAGGGTCTGATGTCTCCCATCCCTGCCCTACATGTACAATATTTTAAGCAAGATTCACTGATGAAAATCCAAATTTTTATTATAAATTCACTTACATGTAAAGAGATTTTACTTCATAAACCCAGACAGAACAACCTGAATAGTATTTGACAGTAATTTTTTGGCTTTACCTAGCTAAAAAAAAAAAGAAAAATCTTTTTTACTGTGGGTGGATGTGTATGTGTGTTGAAGTGGTATTTTCCCAAAGTAATCTTAACAAGTATGGCATTACAGCTATTTATAAAATTAAACTCAATGGCTGACAGTTTTTCTGTGAGCTCAGTGCTTCCTATGATTAAGATCTTTGCTGGAAGTCAGAAGTTCTATACTAACAAAGTTACAGATGGAAAATTAAGTATAGCATTAAAAAGTATTGATATTCACCACTACTAGTGCAGATTAAAGCAGCTAACATGCTTTCCCAAAGGTGAATAGGTTTGTTCTCCCAAAGGTGGACAGGTTATCAACAGCAAGAGTGAATGAAAAAAAACTGCATGTACTTCAAGATACAGTAATAGGAATTCACAATCCCAGGGACAAAAATAATAATAATAATATGCCCAGGTTGAAGTTTGCTACATAAACCCATGACAACATTCAAGAAAAGCTCTGCTTCTGCTAATAAAATGTGTTTAAATTATGATTATGGAAATTCAGGTATAGTTGTAATTGTTGCATGTTTCCATCATAAACTGAGGCCATGTTCATGACAAAGTCCTAGCCTTATATTCCCTTCTTGGTCAGCAGGACATGGTAATGCTCTTCTCTACTAAAAAATTAATAAAATTATTTAGGCTTGGCTTTTTAGAGTCTTTTAGTTTACTTCTTTGCTAGCATTATCGATTTATTTACAACTGGATATGAGAGGCAGGGGAACACTTTTCCCTATTGTTTGTCAGCATCTAGTTGATAAAAGATAGTTGATAACAGATGGAATTCTGCTGCTGGAAAGCTCCATGTCTATCAACAGTGCAGCCCTGCCCTACATGCTACACACAATCCTGTTTCTATTTTTCTGAGTTTCTTGTGGCTGTCATTCATTAACTAAAAAGGGCAGAAGAGAAAGCTGATGATGATAATGACATCAAAGAAATTAGAAAGATTCTATGACTGCCAACGAAAGAAAAAAAAATTACGTATAAGTGAAGATCCATAAAAAGATATGTCCTTAGATTAAATGATCTTTAAAAAAAATTCACCTACAAATACCTTTAGTATCTACAATGGTTAGATTTACATTTGCTATAGTACATACCTGCATGCACAAAGGAATGATCGAAATTCTTAAACAGCTTTACTGTTTTGCATCATGTAAAACTGGCAAGACAGAGAACAACAAATCTTTGTATTTAGTCATCTGTGATAAGAAGTTGTTCCTAGAACTTTACAGGTGACTGTTTTCATTAGCACACAATTAATGTCCCTTCTAAATAGACAAATCAGAAACTTTATAGACACTTCTCTGTAGCAAAATCATACTCAGCATATTCTAAAGTGGGAGACTGGAACCAACCTATCCTGTCATTTAACAAGCAATTATCCTGATTTTAAAATACAGAAAATAATCTCCCACAGAATTCAGCTGAAAGTGCAAGTTATCAGCATTCAGGAGATCTAAGTTGTTTCTGTTTAGCAACTGAAATTAATTTGAAAATGGTTAACCTGCTGAGCCCAAACCTTTAGCAAATGACTTGTGACTCCAACAACATCTTCTGTAACATAATTGAGAACATTCACTGGTAACAGAGCACTTAACAAGGCACCAGGGGGCCTAGATGTAACCGACAATAGGGAAACTTCAATTATTAAGTTGTAACTTCACAGAACCTACAAGCAATACGCTTCTGGACGTGAAGATCAGCCCAAAAAAGGCAAGAAGGCAGGGAGATTTGCTGCAAGGGAAGGTATGTGAAGAGATTTTGTTATTCATAAATCGATCATTATTTTAAAGTCAGGACTCTACTCCATCCTCTGAGCCCTTCTCTTTTAGGCTTCACACCACATTCTTTTCAATACAAAAAGGCAGCAGCCAAAGTAATACCAGCACTAACAATGCACGTTTACAGCAGAATGTGAACTGCTGGACTTTGTGGTTTGCAGAGCAAAAATATCAAAGGAAGAAATGTACCTGGCAAAGAATACTGGTGCTACTGATTAACAGATAGACAAGGACAGCCTCCCCTCCAGAGATCAGCAGATTTCCACAAAGGATTTCGGAAAGTTGAAAAACACACCTCAAGGCATACAGCAACAATCAAACCTGTGTCTGTCCCCTCAAACACTTCAGCCTCTGCTGAAGTCCTCTCCACACCCACCGATGCAATGCATCACTGATTCTCAATACTGTTATAAATACTGTACATTGAAATTCTGCTATAACTGGAGGAGGAAGTGCACCTGGCCATAGATTTCCCACAGAAAGCAGAAAAACCTTAAATACTTGAAACTGCAGGATAAAAGGTATAGACAGAGATTTGTATTGTTTATTCTCATACATAATGTGAACAGAAATCAATAGTTACATAGTACATTAAAATGCCAGTCATGGAAAATTTAATTTGGCAACCAGAAAACACAACTGTACATTTAAGACAAATCCTACCAGACCCAGTGTCTAGCAGTGTCATGCTGCATGCCCTTGTTCTCACTGACACAGTTCTTCAGGGGTCCTTAGTGAAGCACAGAAGCAATCTTTCAATTGCTTGCTTTCCTTTCCATCTGACAAGAAGTGTTGCCCACACAGAAATACAATACAGAACAAGAATGTATTGCCTAACATCTTTACTTGAGTTCTCCATCATGCACCTCCTCTTTTTATTTGTTACATAGTGCTCCAAAAGTTCATTAACTAATACTTGTAAAAAGTTTTGAAGATGAACATTAGTAGATAGGGATGATGCTTGTTATTATCAAAGAACAAAGCAGAGGTCATCAAGAGTCAAACAGATTTGTTCTGCATGAAAAAAGCTTTACAAATTATTTCCCATCTCTAAAAATTCTCCCATATCATGAAAAGATATTGCAGGAAGGACATACTACTTGTCAAGCTCTTCCAATGCTATTTACTGATACCAAAACATCATACCAAATACAACTGTGGGGAAGAAAACGTTTTAAAAAGTTATTCTTCTATTTAAGTATAGCACAAAACTTCTACTGAAAATGTACAGTTTGAAAATACAGATGGATAGAGACAAATCAATCTTATATTGGACTGAGGTTTGTGTTTGTTTCTACCAGTCTGTTGATTCTGTTCACAGGCGACATGCATACATATCTCTGCCTCTATAACGAAACTGAAACAGATTTGCAGTAGTTTTCACTTTACTACAACATAAAAATAAAAAAAAAAAAGTAAAGCAGCACATCTTTTGAGAAAACATACAGGAGAATGTTCATGCTGCTGCAAAGACCCAAACCATCCAAGTGCAGGATGATTTCTCACTGCAGCAAGACCACATGGATGGGCATGCAAAGAACATCCTAATTTAAGCTGATCTGTAGGCAGGCAGCTCTTCTTCAACAGCAAGGACTGAAGATTTATCACAATTCCCTGTCTGTTCTTTAAACAGAGAGTTAAATGATACAGAAACCTGCAAATGCATCTCCTAGCAATGGCAGCTAATTACCATTCAGGCTCCAGCTCCTATCCCAGCTGCTCAAGGATAATTACCCCTAATGAAAGTGGTGGTGCAGGCTTCTTGGCTCTGCTGAGTTGTCTTAAAATGACAGACGGCCAAAGACATTTGGCATTCAGTACACCTTGCCACAGAGGAACACTACTGATCCACGTGCCATGGCATCACATTCAGACAGAGAAATTTAGTTGTGAAAAACATATGATACACTCAAAAGCAGAGGAAAACATCACTCCCCAAGACCAGACAGCTCCTCTGTGCCAAGACTGTCTGAAATGCAGTCTGCCCACAGGACAGCACAGCTCCTTAACACAAAGCCATTTGTGGTGACAGACAAGTAATGCTCTTGTTTACGGAGCAGTGAGGACAGATGAGGGTGCTAACAGACACAGCAAGCTCAAGTATGGTTGGGGCAGACTCTGGCCTCTTTGGCCACTTTGGTCATTTACTGTTATATTGTACAAAACGCTTCTCACCATGGTAAAAACATGTTTTCGTCAACAGGGTTTATTCCAGATCAAATTTCCCTTCAGCTCTAAATTTGCTCTTTCAGCAAAATATTCAGTGAGCATCCTATCACAAGTCGTGCTCTCCAGGGATCAGTGTTGGGCCCAGTCCTGTTCTGATGAACTGGATGAGAGGATTTGAGTGTACCCTCAGCAAATTTGTGGACTACACTAAGTCGGGCTGGAGGGCAGGAAGGCTCTGCAGAGGGATCGGGACCATGGGCTGAGGCCAATGGCAGGAGGCTCAACAGAGCCAAGTGCTGGGTCCTGTGCTTGAGTCACAGCAACCCCAGGCAGTGCCACAGGCTGGGCAGAGTGGTGGAAAAGGACCAGGGGGTGCTGGTTAACAGTGACTGAGCATGAGCCAGTGTGTGCCCAGGTGACCAAGAAGGCCAATGACTTTCTGGCTTGGACCAGCATGTCCAGCAGGACCAGGGAAGCCATTCTACCCTTGTACTCAGCAGTGATGATGCCACACCTCAAGTTGGGTATCCAGTTCTGGGCCTCTCACTGCAAGAAAGACACTGAGGTGCTGGAGTGAGTCCACAGAAGGGCAACAGAGCTGGTGAAGGGTCTGGAGCACAAATTCTACAAGGAGTGGCTGAGGAAGCAGGGGGTGTTTAGTCTGGAGAAAAAGAGGCTCAGGGGAGACCTTATTGCTCTTTACAACTACCTGGAAGGAAGCTATAGCCAGGTGAGAATTGCTCTCTTCTCCCAGGCAGCTATTGACAGGACAAGAGGTTATAGCCTCAAGCTGTGCCAGGAGAGGTTCAGATTGGACATCAGGAGGAATTTGTTCATGGAAGGAGTTGCTAAACATTGGAATGGACTGTCCAGGGAAGTGGTGGAGTCGCTGTCCCTGGAGGTGTCCAAGATGTGGCATGCAGTGCCATGGTTTAGCTGGCAAGGTGGTGATCAGTCAAAGGCTGGACTCTAGGTCTTTTCCAAACTAAATGATTCTGTGATTCTGTCTTACAGTTTCAGCTCTACAAAAATGGCATCAGTATTTCATGGTCAAGAAATTTTCGTTTGATGGCTTTTCCTTACATGTGCTACACAGCAAAAGGCTGCAAATATTTGCCTCTGGTTTTGAGAAGGAATGATTCTCATTTGGTCTAGCAGAAACAGTAGAAAAATAATGCTGCTCACCCTCCTTTTCTACACAGCCATAAACAACACAGATAAAGCAACATCAAGATGCAGCTTTGCATGACAGAGCTGGGAACTGATAGGGAACATTTACAGAACATTTTTGCAGAGAGAGAGAGCAGCCTCAGGACCTGACAGAGCAGAAGAAATATTATAAAAATCTTAGAGTTTTACAAACAAAATTTACCCTTTTTTTTTTAACCCTGAATATATATATTTAATGACTGCAATACCAAGACAGAAAACGACACAGAAATGAAGGTACAGAGAAAAGGGAGAAAGATACACTCTTGACGAAACACGAAGCACAGAAGACTGTCAATAATGTGAATTGATGAGGTGGAGAGATGTGAAAAAAATTGTTCCAAAGGATAGAAGAAATAAGGAGTTTCTCTGACAACAAAAAGACTTTTTGATTTGCCAAGGAAGTGGTCATCAAGATTAAAGCACAGAAAGCTGGGAAAAGTGATAGAGAAAAATATGAATTGAGAATGTGGAAGATTTGGGGAACCTCTCCAGCTTTTTTATTTTTTTAAATGTGAAAATCATCAAGTCCTATTGTTATTGAGATGAAATGACACCTCTGCCTTTAAGTATGAAAAAGAAAAGGAACAAGGAAAGGAATAAGTACTATGATGAACAGCTATGAACATAAAGTCAATAAAAACAATAGTTGAGAGAATATTCAATCAATACACTAACATTATAAATAATGTTTTGGACATAATTCTACTTTTTTTTTTTCAGTTTGCATATGATAAGCCTCAGTAATGCCAAAATTTATATTTCTTTGGCAGCTACATATTACAGGCCACTTTCTGTCCCTGTCTTTGGAAAAATCAAGTGCTTCCTAGCAGTAGACTATAGGAGTCACATAGTTTCTTTTGATGCAACACTGCAAGTTTTGCATTCTCCCTGTGTTTGGTTGACAGTCGCATCCAGAGTTTGCTTAGAGAGAGGTCTAAGTTGATGCTCCTTAATTCCACAGAATTTGAATACCATACTGCTAATTTTTACTTCACAAACACTGAGAAATATCATGTAAGACCCCAGAGACTCTAGGTTCCCAGCACAGCTGAATTTTAACATCCTCAGTTGTGAGTACACATTGTCATTTACAGGTTTAAAGTATATGTAAGTGATTTGTAATTACAGTTATATAAAAGCTTTCTCTGCTAAGGCCCAGGACAAAAATGGGAAAAAATTCAAAATCATTCCTGGTGCCCCTTCCAGTATCTGAAAGCACAGGGTGACCTCATGAAGAAGTGGCATAGTTAAATTGCAAAGCATTTCAATATAAATACAGCATCTACAGGCAATGCTGTACAACAGAAACTAATTTAAGTCTTAATTCCACAGATCCCTGATATGGTAGGTTTGTCTTTGCTTGAATTTAGGAAATGATGTGAATGCTATGCCAAATCCCACACCTGTGCTTCAGATGAACACCTTGTAGCTTAGAGCCTTCCAGGATGTGCACAGACACACATAGCCCTCTTTAGAAACAACTTACTCTGCACTGATAGTACTCACACTTTTGTCTTTTTCTTTCCCTTAACAAAGCTGTCAACTGGCTGATAAAACTTTCTTTGCTGTCCCTTGGAGATTACCAGTTTATCTAAGATTCTTCTCAATTACAGCATAAAAGAACTCTTCAAGTCCTCACACATTCACTCCATCCATCTAGCACGATGCCCCCTGCTCTGGTTAGGAAGGAAAGAGGATCTTTATGCTTGCAGGTTCTGCACACAGAGTGATATGTGACATTGCCACCTAGTTCTCAATAAAGATCATCTACTCCACTGCACTCAATTTGCTTCCCATCAGCTGTAACCAACGTTACTTATTTCTCTACTCTAGGGGAGAGAAAAACAACCTTAACTAAATTGGGGCTGCTGGTAGGAAGCCATGAAGTCCAAATAACAAGGAGACTAAATGATTTTTCTTTTCACCTTGTTCCCTCCTACAGCCCTACCACAAAGCCTGGTGATCTGAGAAGTGAGATGTAACCTGCAGATCTCTGCACTGTGCAGCTGGCAGTGAATCCTCCCTCCAAGCCCTTACGTAGGTACTTACTGCTTCAGTCACAGCCTCATCTGATCTAAATGGCAAGGGATGAAAATTAAGGGATCAACAGCATTCAAAATTACAGTCTTCTGTGTCAGCTAAGTGTCAGGCAAGGCAATAGCTCCATGCCACTTCAATTAGTTTAATTCCCATTTGGAGTGCATCCACCCTACATCTCAGTGAACAGCTCTGTTGCCTTGTCTCTCTGCCAGACTACTTGGCCTTCTTACATGATGATATACATGGAGAAGGATGATTTCGAGATACAAACCACAAGGTACACAGTTTATTTTATTACAAGAAAGTCATAGCTTTGTCAAGGATTCTGAACTCCCCCACACAAGTAGGTTTGTCCTGTTTCATGACAATACCTGTGCCTAATTTAACACATCATTTTAATTATTGCTAAAAATCAAATAAGCAGCACATTATTTCTGTCTCCTAGGAGAGACTGCAATTTACATCTCCAAAAATAATATAATTCACAGCAAAACTGAAGTCTCAATGTGTATAATAATTTTCTAAAATATACCCACCACTGTCAATTAACCAAAGCGTATCTAAACCATTCTCTAATGCAGCAGATAATTTAAACACTAAAATAGCCTTTTAAATCCCACAGAATAAATACAATACCTCATCCAAGACAAAGTGATTATAATTTTCATTTCACTCCTTAGACAGTTCCTAATAGGGCCTATTCCCCTAATATATATATGTCCAAAACATCCATTAAGGATAATGAGAGCAATGCACATGAATCAAGTGAGAGACTACAATTCATGGTTTCTGCTAGGGACCAGACTGTGACCTCTCTTGCCACACAAGTCTGGAATAGTTCAGCTGAGCAGTTCCTCCACACCAAATGAAAGTGGGCCAGAATCTTGCCATAGATTCCTAGTATTTACAAAACACTAATGAAATCAAATATTTAAGGAAATAGCTTGAAAGAAATCTTGGAAATCTTCATGCAATACAGATAAATAAAGGAAAATATTGTGACTAGCTGAAGAAAAGAGAATACAAATCTACTGCAAGTTTATGTACAAATAGACAGTTGTATTTCTAGACAGCTAGGTATGAGCTACTCCACAGATGCTGGTGGTGTCATTCTCCCTAGTGTTCTGAGTCACAGTATCAATTTAAGCCAGCCTCATCTTTTGTAATAGATGCTGTTTCCCAAGTTAAAACACACGGCCCCCTGCAACACAGGCACTGGACAACTGCAGCTTGTAAGCAGCAGACTCTCCAGTACAATTGTAACACCAGTGCTCAGCACTAACCAAGAGATACCAAGCAGGAATACACCAGCCTAACTGACCAGATGCTCTGACTGCAGAGATGGCTTATACAGAATCCCATTACATTCAGGGCAGGGAGATTATACAAGGAGCAAGAAATCTTCATGTGGTATGGGGGAAATTACTCTTTTTTGCAGGCTGAGCTATTCATGTCACCTTTCATTTATTTATCACAGAAATTGGTACCAGAACTAGCAGACTGTGATGTAATGTTTCATTTGTGGAGCCATGGTGTTAGCAATGGTTCATTGAGATTATTTCTCATAAACTACCATTAAAGTAATCTTTGTAATTATGTAGAGCAATTAAGCATAAATTAAGTTACCAAAAATGACATTGGCAAAAAACATTTGAATATATTAACTCTGCTGACCCCTCTGACTTTACATGGGGAAGAATCTAGAGCTAACCAAAAATATGCCTTGATGGGCAACTTGGAGCTAGGCAAAAAAAAAATATTTTAATCCTACTTAATTTAAAATACATTTATTAAGGGCATTCATCCTAATCCAGAATCTTTCAAATTATTTACTGAATATCAAAATATGCTGAATTAGAAAAGCCATTTTAAAGCCTTCTCAAATTGAAACAAAGGCATTACTACACATCTGACAAAGTTCTGCTAGAAATGTCCTGTTGCAAACAGCCCCTTCTACTGAACAGCAAGGAAGAGAATTTGGTCCTTTTTAAAAAGCTCTGTACAGATTACAAGAAAGTTTATTTTGTATCCAAATGCTGAGGGTTTACATACATGTGTATGTACTGTACATTAATATATGCTCTAAACCATCTGTCGAAAACTGAACACCAGAAGAATAATATTTTTCAGTGTATAAACTTAAAGAATACATGGAATCATTTCTCTGCCTTCCTTGTCTGTGTTTCCCTGTGTCTATGTTGTCTATGTCTATATTCAAATGGGATGAGTGCCATTATTTTAGAACGTAGACATAATACTTGAAAAATAAAGAACAAATGTTTTCTAAAATATTGTGTGAGTTAAGCATTTCTGATATTTCTTTTTTGATACTTTTTTTTAAAGATTCCATTTAAAATACTGTATTTAAAATAAGCTTCCTGCTTCACTTTTAGAGAAGATCAGATCAAACTAAAGGTCTATATAGTTTGGTCAAAAACTGGTACATGATAAACATAGATCTACAAACCAAAAAGCAAATGTATGTCTAGTAAGTTAAGCATCATAAGCACTAGAGAAAAAGCCAAAGTGGTTTTCCCCTTCAACAGAGAAATATTTTTTTGTCATAGTCAAGGGAAATCTGACAGATAGTATTAAGCCTATAGTCTTTCCAGTCTCAAAGATAATAAAAATACTTATCTTCAGTCATCAGCATTTTGTTTAAATCTACAAATGATTAACTACTTTTGTACTTTTGAAAACATTAGTCAAAAAATAATAATAATCACCAATTATGCTTTGAAGAAATTGCACTGTAGCCACTATGAAGCCTTTTCCCTTCTCCTGTAAGAGCAGCTTCACATGCCCTGTCAAGTTACAGGAATCACATGCAAATGCTCACATGTAAGTGGACTTTCCTGTTCCAGGGAGCAATCTACAAAATCCTCACTTTCACGTGCAGGTTTCATAAAATATTTTCATGCCTTTAGGCTCTCTGTTATTCTCATTGTAATTACAACTGCTGTTATATTTGTATTTCAAATGTACAGGGCTCAGAACATCATCAGAAAAAAAACAGAGTATGAATTTTGCTTTGTTCAACAAGTGCTTGTTGTGAGCATTTGCACTCAGATCTTTATCTTTTTGAGAAAATTCTGTATATTTCACAAAAAGCTGGGTAATAGGTTGATAACACCATGCAATGCCAATTTGATTCTGATGAGAAAAGATAGTGTGTTCAGAATCAAATACCATCCCTAGAGACATCCCATAGCATGCATAAAGTAATTTGGGACATGATTTCTTCAGCTCTTTTCCTTCCTTCCTAGAAAGAATGGGATTGACAGATGTGAACACCTAACACACTTCAGCTTTTCCTTATGACCTTTGATAGGGTCACCTCTGTTCTTTATTATTATAAAGAAACTGTGTGTGGACTGAAAATCATTTGTGGTGGTTTAATTCATGGATGGATTCTATTCTATCCTGCTCTGATCTGTTCTATATCCACAAATAGCTGAAGACATTCAACACCTTTTACCTCTCACTGATTTACCTCCAAGGAGAAGCTACTCAGGAGCTGCCAATATAAGTCTCTAGCTTCTCTCTGATTTATTCACTTGCTAGAAAGGCATATCAAGTTTCTAAACACTCAAACACAGGAGTTCCAACAACACAGAGAAAATAAATTCCATCTTTGACCTTTTTTAAACTGCTCTTATAGCATCATTCTGTAAGACTGAATTCATTATTCTACTCAATATATTCCATTCAGTGGCTGCAAGATATTAGCTAGGATTAAAATCAGGTCAGCAGCACTAAGAATATATAGCACTTTACCCTGAAGAATACAAAGGCACCAAAACACCCCACAATGGTAATAACTGATCTGTTTGCTCTAGGATTCAGTATTCTCTGTGGTAAACTGGTGGTCCTCTTTCAGTTTTTATGAAGAGTAACAATGCACAGCATTTAAAAGATCGATATTTATAAAAGAACATGATGAGGTCAGGACAGGCTTTAAAGGTGGAAATGACATTACTGTTGTTCATGACATGATAATATTCAGGGCCTCTGGGTATGATATGACATGATAATAAGCTGGGCACTACTGTGTTAGTTATTTTACGAAGAATGGGAGGTAAATGGAGCCATTACATGAAAAAATATATTAAAGATATAGGCAGATATTGATAGAGAATGGGCCAACGCCCCAGGGTCACAGCATCTCACATGAGAATTTGAGGATCAATTAATCTACTCATCTGTCCACAACACTAAACACCTCTTAAATTAGTTCCTTTTTAAATTAGTTCCTCCCTTGCAGGTAGTATATCTGTATGTTAGTTGTACATCACACCATCCAGGTAAGTAGGGACGTCGCAGAGAATAGCTGCACATAAAATCCTAATCAATGAGGACAGAAATAGAGTATTTCCAGTTAGGTTCATCTCCAGTCAAGGTGGTTGAACTATACAAGATCTGTAACACTTTCTCCCCCTCCCACCTACTCTCTAAATATGGATATTGCATATAGATACCTGAATTACAGATGCATGCATATCCCAACTCATTACCTGCATATATTACTGGCTATTTCAGCAGAAAATCTCTGTCACAAGCACTATCGCTTTGCTTGCCAGTGGAGGCAGATTAAGACCTCCTGACCTGAAGCACGAGGTCTGCAGTACGTGCTGAAGAACGAAATCTGCCTGCTGGCAGCTCAAGCAGCCCTAAGCGCTTGGTGGGTGAAAGCATCGTGCCAGCAAAAGCAACAGCACATTGGTGGCACCGACTGCCACGACTGGCGCAGGTTCCTTTGGGCTCGGTGCGGGTTCCTCTGGATCGGTGCGGGTTTTTCTGGGATCGGTGCGGGTTCCTTTGAGATCGGTGCGGGTTCCTCTGGGATCGGTGCGGGTTCCTCTGGGATCGGTGCGGCTTCCTCTGGGATTGGTGCGGGTTTTTCTGGGATCGGTGCGGGTTCCTCTGGGCTCAGTGCAGGTTCCTTTGGGATCGGTGCGGGTTCCGCTGGGCTCGGTGCGGGTTTCTCTGGGCTCGGTGCGGGTTTCTCTGGGCTCAGTGCAGGTTCCTTTGGGATCGGTGCGGGTTCCTTTGGGATCGGTGCACGTTCCTCCGGGCTCCGGACAGCGCCGCACCGCCGGCATCTCCCGGCGCCCTCTGCTGGCGGCCCGCGCGCAAACAACGAGGTTGGCTCCGCTCCCTTCCCAGCTCCATCGCTCCGCGCCGCCCTGGCAGGTGGAGAGGCCCGTCCTGTTCGTATTGAAGAATTTCCCTCATCTTCATGGTGCATATCTGAGGTTATCCAGTGACAGTCGTATTAGCTTCTGACAGGCAGCAGATATTCACGTGTAATTTGGGGACAGCTATGCATGTACTGTCCTGCTAAACGTAACAATCGTGCTGACCTTGTTTACGGAAAATCCTTGGTTTCCTCCTCTGTGGCATTTTCCTTGGACTTCCTGGACACGAGGGAGGCAATTTCGCCTAGTGCCCAGGTAAACTTGCCCTGGAGCCTGGTCCTGTTGGCTGTGCCCCTGCCCCAGCAGGTGACTGCTGACATGAATTATTTACATTGCAGCAGCACCCGGAGACCTCCAGAGCAGGGCAGGGTGGGGGCACTCCTCTGGTGTGAACTTTTAACAAAAACCAGGCTTGGCCTTCCTAGGTAACAATATGCGAAAGAAAAATAAAATAAGTATATTATAATAGGGCGCCAGAAGTACAGTGTCATTAATTTGGGTTCCAGTTTCTCCAACTGAAAAGCGCTTTGGGATGTTCACATGAAAGGTGAGCGTGGATTTTTAAATGCTGGTATTATATTATGTGGGAGGTTTTTTGACAAATTTTCCTGGAGCAGCTTTTTTCCCTGGAACAGGTGACACTGAATCTTTCTGTAGACTGTTTCCATGATGACAAGATACAGGGCTGTGAAATACCTCAATTAAATGTTTGCTTTACAACTAGCAGTAAAAAAACTACATCTGAAACCTTCATCCTTGGTAGTTATCTCACCCATAGTTGCAAATGATCACTTTTAAGTGAGATTCAGAGACAGGATTTCCACATAAGCAGTTTGATATTCAGAGACATTCATTCAGCTGACAGGACCATGAAAACCTCCTAAGTTTAAAAAAATAAAAATTAAAAAATCACTGCAAGTTTTTCTTCTTTGGATTTCACCCCCTGCAGCAGCTGCTTTTTAGCCATGTATGCCCACAGCTCCCTTCCCTTGCCTGCACACACACAAAACTAGCTGTAACATGAAAATTCAATCCTCAGTATCAGGCTGTCATCACACTAAAATAAAACTGCTCATTTTTAACCAAAGGAAACTTTTTTATGACTTGCTCCCCCAATAAAGCCATCATCCCATGCTAACGAGGTGCTGTGAGATAGCTCACATGGTCCTGCCGAGGCGCTGCTCCTCGCCTCAGCAGGAGGAGCGGGAGGAGGCTCGACCTGCCTGCTCTGTCATACGCAGGAAGATGTCACCTCCTCCTGACCCCATCCTTTGAGCAAAATTAAGAACCTTTCCACTGGAATGCAGTGCTACAGGGAAACATGCCCTAAGGAGTAAGAAGAACTATCAAATCAGTAAAGCCTTGCAGGATGAGGCCGTCTCTATCTTTCCCTGATACTCTTTTCCAGTTCCCGAAAGCTGTGTCACTGCCAAACCTCAAAATCATGGTTTCCATATCATTGATGTTCACATGAAGGGGCTTCTGTTTTGTTTAGTGAACTAAACATTTTAAGCTAAATTTTAATTAACCACATATTTGCACTTATGGTAACATGTTCCTAAACACAAGTTGAAGAAAGCTCTGCTGCAGTTTTCCTTTTATCAATTTATTCTAAATTCTCTCAACCTGATTCTTAAAAGGTAGCTAAACCTAAAAAGGATAAAATTCTACATTTATTATAACCACAAAGAAAATAATTAAGAGGAGTTAGAGAAGTAAAGTGGCAGCTCCGATTTTCTTACTTTTAGAGCTCTCTGCAGAAGACTTTGCATCTTCTGCAAAGCCTGTGTATGCATACACACATAACACAATGGAGTTTTAATAGAACACTTTCTATTAAACAAGGTCAATTTTTATTACTGTTACAAAGATAACATTATGAAAAAAATAGAATATTTGGATGTAATATGATGAAAAATTTAAAACACTGCAAGGATATTTAATAAACCCTATAACAGTTTCCCATGTGCTAGTGTGGCACAGCCTGCATCTTTTCTGCTGCTGTGAGACTGGGAATAGCTACCAATATCCCCACTGCGGGCTAACATCATATGCACCAGCCATGCTTAGCACAGCCTGGAGATAAGACTCCAAAGATTTTACTAAGGGTTATAAAGAGCTGGTAGGCACAGAGCCCACAACACTGAGCAAGTCAGTCCATCTAGCTGATGGACCATGCCTTGTAATCATCCACAAGGAATGCTGCTGCCCTGTCTGCTCTTCAGTCACAGAGCTACTATCACTGCTGAGCTTGAATTTTGTCATTCCAACAATCTCATCGGAAATAGAAGTAGTGTGAAATACCCTGAGTCTGCACTGAAGGATTGCTGCTGTAAAGCCACAGCTCCTCAAAACACCCCTACCCATCCCATGAACTCTTGCAGGACTAAGTCCATAATTTAGTACAAGTCTAAAATATCACTTTGATCAACCAACATGCCCTGGAGATGTCTTCTCTCAAACAGGCATGTTGAACTGCTTAAACCTGACCTGCATGTGACTGCAAAAATGCACCTGAGAACTACTGATTTATGGAGCTGACTGAAGAACTACTTCCCTTCTAATACAACAGGCAACCACAACTCTGGAGGTACATGCTCTGAGAAAACCATTCCCCAATAGCTAAGTATCTCACACACACCTCCTCCAGTCCAATAGTTTGTGGTTCCCACTGGCCCTTACTTTATTTGGGACCCACAAGTGCAATGTGTAAACACACCTATTGATAGGCTAATGATAGGTTAATTTCCTACCCCTGGGATGTCCCAAACTATTTGATGGGAAAGACCAAATTCAGCTGGATGACTTGCAAGTATCCTATTATGAATGTATTTAAAAATGGCAAGATTCAGAAATGGACATCGATAATGCAGCCTAGGACAACAAATCACCTTCTGTCACATAATGAAGGTAAATCAACTCAGGTTCTGTGGGACTGAGGGTGGCAGCAAGTTTTTAAACACAGATATTTGCATGATGTCTATACAGAGCCTCTTCTTTGTGCCTGTTAATAAATGTGTCCTTGTAAAATCCCTGTTAAGTAGAAAAGTAGTGTTATCCTGATTTTTCACAGATGGAAAATGGAGACACAGAGAAATTAAAGGGGAGAGGCTGTCTCTAGGGTACGCATGACGCAAAACAGCCAAATCTTTATAGGTCAAAACTGCCACTTTGAATTGCACCTAGCAACAGATGGGAAGCCAGATTCATTCCATTATGTGTCCTTTTCAGTAAGGAGAGAGAAAATAACCAGTGTAAAAAAAATATGGCTTATTTTTGCTATTATTGTTCGTTAAGGACTGCTAGAACAGAATGTGCTGTGGAGGAGATGAAGGGGAAATGGTGATTATTGCAAGGGCAATATTTACCTACAAATCTTGTAATCAAGGAATTGCTTTTCACACCAGTCTATTCCCAGCAGCTCTAAAATCTCCCAGATGAGTAAAGACATTTGGTCTCTAGCCCAGCGTTCCCTCAAAGGAAGTAAAGTAAATAGAAAGCCAGCAAAAAGGGAAAAGCCAGGCTTATCAGGCTGTTGCTGCTCTATCTCTTGCTGCCTTCCACAGTTTGCAGGGCACATGAAAACTAGAATAAATACCCAGTTACATTTTGCTTATCATCTGACACATTTCACCAAAAAAAAAAAAAGGAAAGGCATCCACTGAGGGTTTTCTCTTTTTAATTCTGTCTGGTGCTGACAGAAGGGGTGCTTAGAATCAGACAGAAAAGATAAAATGGTTTTAAATATGTATATATTTAAGAGGTTATCTCAAAGGAAAAAATATTTTTCTGCTGTGGTTGGCTGCTATCTTAGCCTTGCTTTAAACATTTATCTGATGAAATCACTGCATTCCTCAAAAGAGACGGTCCGTGAGTCCTCAGATTCTTATGGCTAACAAATAATTAAATAGCCCAAACCCTGCACTTTTAACAGTAAAGTGTCTGACTCATGATGCCTAGTTAAAAACCCAGCAGGTTCAGCATGGCCCCCTGCCTGGTGGGGTAATGCACTCTCAGACAGCAGACAGCAGGACAGGATTTTGGCCAGGCACCTCAGCTCAGGAATCCCACAGCATTTCAAGCAGCCCCTGCAAACAGGATCCAGAGGGATTCACCATGGAGCCACGCTGACAGCCTGGACAAGAGGTATTAACATTGCAGAAATTAAAGCAAGATAATTAAAGGCATCAGCTTTTCTTTGGGATTAGCTGATTTTATACAACTTGGGAAAAGCATCAGCTTTTTAAAACTACTTCTAATTTGAGACTGCATGGTTTGAAAGCCTCTTTTTAAAGCTATGGTGGTGACCCCAGTTCAGACAGCAATACGAATGGAAGATTATTTGCTAATATTTATAGTTCTTTGCCATCCAGGTGTCTCAGAGCATTTTAGAGAATCTTTTGAGAGGAATTTCTAGAAACTGTAAATCACATGGGCGATGGCAAACAAGAAACAAATAGGTATAGAGGGTTAAATGACTTCCATGAGGTTGGCTGAACATCTGAAAACCTAAGTCAAGTCCTTTACACTCCACTTCCATGTGGTTTTATTTCATAGCAATTTAAAAGTCCTGTCCTGCTGTTATTGTTTCACTGATGTTTTTATTTTAGCATTTTGTATAGTATAACCTATCAAAGTGCAAACTTCTAAGAGGAGTCAGAAGTAATTTGATCATTTCTACATGTACCCAAAATTAGGAGAGAAATTACTTTAAAAATAATTAAATTAGATCAATTCAATCTGGATCAAGTCATGTAGGAGAGGAAAAATATAACTTGCTCTCCCTTTACAAACATTCTGAGCAATAAATTATGGATAGCTGTCAGACTAGTGGAAAACCCAAAGGATCAACACAAGATGACCACAATAACATTTTGTATCCAAAGAAACCTCTCATTTCAACCTCAATGTTTGTAAATACAAATTGTCACATTAATAAATGTTGAAGTCTGCATGTGTTAAAAACACCAACTGCTGATTTGAAGACCTGGTAATCTTCCACAGTACCTCTTTTCCCTGAAAATGTGAAAAGAGGTGGCTGGTACAACAGCTGCAACTTCAATTACCTGTGAGGATATAATTCTAGATGCACACTGTCTTCAGAGTGAAAAACATAACCCATTTCTTGTGCCCCAACCAATCTTGGATTTAACATGACGAGAAAACTTAAAAATCTGCAAGCTGATATGAGTGAGATACAAGGTTGGGTATCCTTCTGGAATAGAAAGAGGAAGGGAGGAGAGGAAGATCTAGAACTGGATTAATTTAATTAAGGATAACCTACCACCATGCAGTTGATAGAAGTGAGCACTGTTAAGTCCCCATAAGAACAGGAAAGTCTTGAAGTCAGAGATCAGAGTTTATCTGAAATGGCAGAAAACCTGCCTGCCTGCCCTAGAAGAGGCTTGGCCAAATCCAATTTGATTTCCTAACATGTGCTACAGAAAACCATACAAATTAATTAAAAGGTAAGGAAGGAAATGATGCCTTAGATTGTATCAAGATCTCTTGTATCCATTATCAGTTCAGTGTAGCAGCCAGGAAGTGATCTGCAGAAAAACATAAAAAAGAAATTGGGGAAAATTTCTCACAGCATCTGGACTTTTCAAGTGACTGGCCCAACTCTGCTACATCTCACCATGTGGAAACGATCTAGCACCTTCCCGTGTGCCTTTGCCTTACTTGCCTACAAGTAGCAGCAACAATCTGAGGGATGAGGGTGAGGGAGGGAAATTGATATTGACAGAAGGTCCAAAAAGGGCAACTCATGCCTTGAACACAACTAGTTCAGTGGTTAAATGGGGTAAGATGTACCACCCAGGATGTAAAGGAGGACACTATGCTCTGTATTTCAGACAGGCCAACAGTTCACTGCCAACCTGAAGACTGATGGTTATTAAGAAGAAAAGCTACAACTGTTGACATTATTCATATCCAAGCTGCATTTGTTCCAAGATTAAAAAGAAAATCTCTTGCTGCAAAATGTTCATTATCAGAGATATATGATGTGGCAATAGCACACGGGTGGAGTTTATAATCCTGCTTCTGTAGCTCAGCCCAGCCAGGGCTCCACACAGCTCCAATCCTGCTTGGGAGGAGCTGAAGATGAGCCATGCAGCTGAAGAGTGTACAAAGCAGATCTGTATCAGCTTTCCTTTCCCAAAAGCATCCTCTCTGGGACAAAACATGAAAAGCACTTGTACAACGTAGAGCCAGAGCCAGAGACAGTAGTTCTGTATATTCACAAGGCCGAAAATAATCCATATTTTGAGTATATCTCCATAACAGTAATTCTAAATGCATCGTGGCCATCACAATATACATCTTCTGACTCACTTTAATTTTGAATACAACTCACTTATCAAGAATTAACGTAAAAACAATGACTTCAGGTTGATTTGAATGGTTCTGATCCATCTGCAGCGCCAGAAAGTGATTCAAAATTATTATTATTATACATATCTTGAAGCACTTAATGCAAAAGTTTTATAGTTCAAGTCTGTAAATTGTTAATCCCAAACAAACTTTTCATCATTCTTCCCTTGTATAACCTCTCTGTACTTGTAGCTAATTAAAAAGCAGGGTCCCAAATTGCCTGTTCTTGTAATATCATCCTAGAAGGAAAAAAAAATTAAAATTATAAAATTGCTTCAACACTTTTGGAAATTACCTTTTCAAATGCTGCCCCTGAGTGCAAACACGGACAGAACAGAAATAAAGTCAAGTTAAAACAGACAAGCCAGGTCTCCAAGAAATAAGCTCTCCTTACATTACTATGTAAACATATAATGGAGAGAATTTAACACCTGGAGATCACAGTAAAAAGCCTAAGAGGTAGCATATAGTCAATGATTCCCAGAATTCGGGCCAAAGAAAGAATGCAACATTTGTTTCCCTGGCAATTCATGTTCTGGAGCTGTCCCTACTTCAGTCCATTAAAAAACGTGCAATAAAAATACATTTTATACCTTAAAGCTTAAAACAATCTATGCAAGAATGGACTTTTTCCATGTTTACTCTTATGTAATCAAGTGAAAAATTTCATTTCACTGAAGTTTACTCTGCATGATTTCATCAATGCACAGTAGTAGCAAGTAACTTAAGCATTTGTGTTCTCAGATCTTAATCTTTACGATGTAGTTTTTAAATCCGCCACTTTCCTATTTGGAGGGTAACTAACAACAGAGTGCATTCATTCCGTCCTTTCCCAACCAAGCAAAACACTCACTGGGATTTCCTTTTCAAGCCTGCTAATTGAAAACATTCTGCAGTTTATTAGTCACTATACAGATTATCTGCTGACATGCAAACTCTCACTCATTCCAGACTTGTTAATTAACATGTAATTACTGATCCCACAGAGACTGGACTGCAGGTGTGATGCTCTGGGTCCTGCTCTAATAACTGTTCCTCTCAGATGCTGGCACAGATGGAATACACAGCAAATGCATTTTCCCAGAACACCATCTCACCCTCCCCAAAAGTGCTCGGGCTCTGTTTCAGTTTTAGTACTTGGTTTTTTTTTTTTTGGTCTGAGTGTTAATATGTGCAACACTCACCCACAACTTAGCACAGAAAAGCAACAAAAATCTGTGCTCTCCCATTAGCCTGGCTCAGCAGGAGCTGGCCCAGGGCAGCTGTTCTGCATGGTGAACTTGAATGGGAAGACCCAGAGGAAAAGAATTGAAGAGGATGAAGGAGAGAATAACAAGGGAACAGACAGATATTCCCTGTAATTTCTGTGACCACTTAAACGATGATCTCACCTACTGGTGTATTCATTGCAAGGAGATTCTCAGTTAAGTCTCCTATAGAGCACTAATCTCAACATTAAAAAACTACCTTCCAATCAATTACTCTTATATGAAACCTCATGGTACCATAACTATTCCCTTCATGTATTCGTTGGATAATGGGATATTCAAGAAGAAACCTTTTTCAAATCCCTTGCCACTAAATTTCCTATAAGACATGAAATGTTTCAAAAAGTCTCTGTTCAAGGAAGACAAAATGGTTATCAATAGTAACAGTGAGAGTATAAAGGCACTGCCATGGAAAGTTGAGTTAGATGAAACCACTTACAAGTTTATAATTCCTTATTAGCAAGGTTATACTGGTCAAGAACCAAATCCAGAAGGATTTTTTTTAAGCAAAGTACAGTAGTCAGGGATAAGTATTCCAAATTTAAAACAATTAGAGAACTTGACAGTTAAAAGCATGTAGATTAGGCACATAATTCTTCCACCGAGGTCAGAAATAAAACTGCCCTTGACTGCATTCAATGGGAGCAGACTATATTGACAGTTTTGAAAATGTAATCCTACATATTAAGAAAAATTTCTGAATCCCTGGGAGAGAATCTCCAATAAAAACATGATCAGAAGTCATGAAAATTACCACCTCACATGGACCCCCAAAATTTGCTGCACTGTGGTTCATTATGAACTGAATATGATCATGACAAGCAAGCTTTCAATACTCTTTCATTATCCTATTAGAGGAAACAAAAGATTCAACTGTTATAAATGGGAGCCACGTTCAGTTTGAAAGCTCCAGTTTCATTTACTGGATTTCAACAACAACAAAATCTTTGCAACAAGAAAACTGTGCCACTATTAGGACCTTCTGGACCTGCATGGACTCACCTTCCTAAGGATTTATTGTCAATTCACTGTTGACTACACTGCTAGCTTATGAACCTTTCCAGAAGGAAACGGATAAGAAGGATGGGGCTAGTACAAACTGGTTAAGAGAGTCACTAAGGAAAGGGACTTTTGGAATTAATAAATCTTTTTCACAAGATATACTGTCTAGAATGTGGCTGTGCATTTGCATCAGAGGAGAGATCAACTCCCTCTGAAACAAAAGAACATAACCTGTCAAGAGGAGGAACAGGGACACTCCTGTGTGATAGATGATTATGAGATTGTTAGATCTGGGTCAAGATATTAAATCAGAGAAGTAGTTACTTTTATTAAACATGACACATTAACAACATTAAAGACCAACAAAGCCTCAACAGCCATGGCACTGGTAGAGAAAGCTGTAGCAACATCAGCCTTTCTGTATTTAGAGCAGCAAGTTTGTCTTGTGAATGGGCATTAAAGGACACATCTCTCCAAGGCACTGGCTTCAAAGAGACTTGAAAAAACTAAGCAGTAAGATGGGTCACTGCTTAGCTATCATATGGCAGTAATCTTCTGAAACCTTGACAATTCCTAGCAAAATCAAGGTTCAGCCAAGCATTGAGTCCACGATGGTCACTGTGTGATCTTCTCTATACCAAGGATTCAGGAAGGGCCTGTTGAGAAACCTCCCATCAGTGACAGATTTAAAACAGACTCCATGCTGTGTATTTTACACAACTGAATTTGCCAATATAAATGGACACATTATGCAATGTAGGAAACTTTATGCACTGGAATTTTATGATAATTCCTACCCTGGCTATGCAACTTAGTGACTAAAGCAGACTGAAGAGAAAACTAAAGCTCTGAAGAAAGAAAATGCAAGACAGTTGCTCCCAAAGTGATGATAGGTGGGGGAAAACAGGTTTATACAAGAAGTGATTAAGATGATCTGTTCATCTTGACAGTAGATGTTTTATCTGTAAACGGTTCCACAAAAGTCAGTGTAGATATTGCCTACAGAACATAGGTTGGAGCAAAATCCAGCTCTTTAAGAGTTAATGTTATTCTAGTAGAATAAAGCAAATTCTGCTCCTGACCCTGTCCACGATACATCAGTCTTCATCATTGTGAAGTGGCCTGACCTCTTCCTCCAAGCAGAATGATGAAAGACAGCTACTAAAGCTACCAACTTTCAGATCCTGGCTTCTAAAAAAGAGGCAGTTTCCCCTTTTTCTGAGTAAGAAAACACAGAAAAGAATTACTAGAAAAGGTCACACTCAGCCACATCTATGAAAGGATTCACAGGCTTTTTCATACCTGGATAACATTGGGAAAGGCTCATCAGGAGAGCCACAGCACTGTACAGTGCCACTGAACAGCTCCCAGTCTCCAGTTTGCTGCTAAAAAACTGTGACAATAAATGGTGAAAGGAAACATCAGGAGCAGTCCTATTTCTCTTTCCATTCTCTTTCTCTGACAGTTATTTATAGGTGGGGTCTTGAAAGGGTTCCTTTACACTTCCAGTACACACACTTACATGGGTTTCTCTCCTGCCTCAATTTAGTTTCAAATAATACCCAAATAAGCTCATCAGCATTTCAGAAGGATGACAAAGGGACTGTTTATCAACTAACAAAGTCATATAATGACATTTGCAGCACATACTCTTAAACCTGTGCTTTCAGGTAGTGTCTTGGACCCTTTCTCCTATAGATTGTAATGTTAATATAAAACATATCCCTTGAAAGAGGAGAAAACCTGGTTACAACAGAAAGAAAATGCAAGCACATTTTTGTCTTCTAAAGTAAGGCCAGGGAAGACGTGAGCTAGAAGTGAAACACATATGGAGGTTCCTCAAGTAAAAATTACTTGTATAACTGAAAAGAGAACAAAAACTGAGTAAGGGATTGATAAGAAACTACTAGTTCTTTAATACTCTGTCATCTCTTCCTTATTTGTTAACCTCAAAATAAGAAATGTGTTATACTGCTTATGTGGATTTCTTTTCCTGAGATTATATTCAGCTCTGGAAAAGGTGAAGAAAAAAATGTTTTCTCCAGTCTAATATTTCTGCTCAATAATTAATGGAAGAAAGTAAAATCTGGAAATAAATACAGAATGAAATCAAAACCCAGCCTTTATCCAGTCTGGGATTGTTATCTAAAGTTGTTCATAAGACTGCATGGTTTGCATTAACGAGCTACTGTTTCAAGCTCAGTGTTTACAAATCACTACCACAGAAATCTTTCAATATTAAATACACAATTCTGACTCATTCCAAGACTCATCAATGCATTCCAGGGCAGGGTTCCTTTTGAACCACCCTAGTACACAGATGTTACTACAACGAACATGAACGTAATGACAGTAACAGTGAATTGAAATTTGCATCAAATGCAATCTCATTAATTTATCATATCCAATTTGACAATGTATATGCATTATAAAAAGTATTGTACTAGATGACAGCAGGATTCTAACTTGGTTAATTTTCTAAAAAATATCATTCCAGCTTACTATCATCTTGATTTTATACATTGTAATTTTAAAAACACATGGAAAGAATTTCCATCAAAGAGACAGAAAACCTGAGTGTTGCCCTAAATTAATGAAGCCTCAAAAGAGTGCTTTAGATTTCTACTTACTTGCTTCCCAAGTCACTCAGACAGTCGGGACAGCAGAGATCCAGATGGACAGAGATGACAGAGTGACAGCCTGCCATCCTTGGGCTATCAAAAAAGCAGGTTCACCATGCCCAACCACGACCCTCTGAACTCACTTGAAGGCTGTTCAACAGAAAAGGGTTGGGTTTGGCTCCTGCAGCCGGTGCAGCATCATTGCCACATCTTTGTAAAGCAAAATAAATGCTTGTTCAAGAAGAATTATACTCAGGTCTTAATGCCTACTTGATACATCCATCCAATGGGGAAAATACCACTACTCTACAGCAGCTTGGGTTGTATTCACTGAAATAACTAGATTCAAGTCAATGGGACAGTGCCTACAGTCCTGATATCCTGATTTATTTTCCTTTTTTAAATCAAGCACCAGTGAAAGAACATACTTCAAACTCCTTTTTGACACTGCTGGGAAGCAGGTGAGCTGGGAGCATTGTTTCACCTCACAGAGAGGAACCCAAGACAAAATATTGGCTTTCAACATCTTTTATCTTTTAGAACAATTCAGAAGAAACATTACACCTGTGAATAACAAAACCACTACCAATTACACAGAGTCTGCCTTTTCACCTGCTGACCTGTATTGTACAGACTTCAGTCCCTGAACAATTCTTTCTAAGCCAAGTCACTGTTTTGTTTTGTCCAGCTACACAGATGTGATCACTCTATGTGAATACATCTCCAGAAGTCCATCCATTGCAGAATGAGATAGTCTTTAAAATAAATTATTTTTGAAATTTCCAGAATGGCTCAGAATCGATTACAGATTGAGTTAATATCTTTAAGATAAATTGAAGGCTTCTTATTAATATAATAGACTATGGATCATATCCTGAGGGTGCTCAAACCAGGCCCACCTATTTTATGAGGAGCCTAAACACATGGCTTGCTCTTTAAAAGTGCTGAACCTGTAGCAATGCAATGATTTCAAAGTTCAAGATTTTTGAAAAATAGTAAGGTATATAATTTAAACATCTAAACACAAGCTTACTGGAATTTGCAAAGAAAATTCTAATAAATACCTATATAATTAATTTGCAGACCTTGGGCAGTACCACTGGAAGAATCCTACTACAGATGCTTCATTTACATACTGCTGGCTGTAATCCACTTAGGTATTTTAATGCACAAAGAAAAACACAAACACTTATCTCAGCACACTTGATTATCATCTCAAATTCACAACTCTGATATCCTTATGCACTCTCAGCCCACAGCCAGGTAATCCCATGGAGCTCAAACCTCTTACACTGAGATTTAAGGTAGATTATGTTGCTGGGCTTTCACTCTTGCACCTCAGCTGATGCAAGGTCATTTATTAAGCTTTAATAAACTGATTACAAGTCTGAGCCCTAAGTTTCTCCTGAAGATACCAGCAGTTGCTGAGAGTCATGGAGTTACAATCACTTAAGTTAGCACTTACCAATCATCTGTGTGGATACTTACATGAAGCATCCCTAGAGGTAGTTTAAATCAATTTAACTTCCAGTTAGTCATTCCACACTCAGTTGTGTCTGTACCATATACAATGTAATTTCAAACTGCATCATTGAACACCCTGCAGCTGCCCTTAAAAAATACATCTTACTCAGATTTCCGTAAGTAAACATTCAAATGCAAATTAAAGTGATGTAACTGTTTTTTAAGAAATAAACAGTTGTGCATGGAAGACTATGAATCCATTTAAACACATCTGTGGTTTTTTACTCATTCTTAAATAAATTTTAGACTATATTTAGTATGTTTAATAGTAGAGCTCTAAGATACCTGTTTCACATAGCTTTCTGTATCTCTAAGGATTATCAATGAGTCAAACAGCAGCTATGCAGATTATTCTTTACGTTATATTATTTTATATCCAACTTTATAGGTAAACCTTCATTATACTGATATAGGAGACAACAGCTAATCTAGCAAGGAAATGTTGAATTAAATTTAAATATCCTTCAGGAACGGCTTATTAGTGAATTGCTTTGTTTGTATATAACATGCCATTCCCTGATTTCATAGAGTCACAGAATCATTTAGGTTGGAGAAAACCTTTAATATTATCAAGTCCAACAATTAATCCAGGTGCCAAAACACCACTAAACTATGTCCCAAAGCATCAGTTGTGCACATTTTTTAAATCCCTCGAGGGATAGTGATTTCACCACTTCTTTGGACTCTCTGTCCCAATACTTGACAACCCTTTCATAAAAAAGCTTTTCCTAGTATTTAATCTAAACCTCCCTTGTGCAATTTGAGGCCATTTCCTCGTGTCCATTCACTTGATGCCCAGGAGAAGGGACCAATCCACACCTGGCCACAACCTCCTTCAGATATCTTCTTGTTAGTGAATTTACATCTATTGTTGTTCCAGAAGGAAAAGACCAAACTTAGAGAAAATGTAGGCAAATCCATGACCTTCAAAAAAATGGGAACCTCTGCTCGTTTCTAGAAACATGAGGAGAATTTGGTATGAAGAACTGTCTAATGCTCATATGTAAACTATCAAAATACAGTGTCAGTGGTTCCTGGCAGCATGCCTCAACAGCATGCTGCAGTGAGTACTGGTAAGAAAAGGTCCATAAGGAAGTAGATGAAAACTATTTTCAGTTGAGCACCTGTTTAAATAGCAACTGTTGCTTTATCAACACAAATGGCCAGAGTCAAGCTAAAGCTCTCTAGTAGCATCCAAATGCTGCAAAGGGTAAATGTCAGATTGTATTTGGTATATTAGAAATTATTACAAAACAAAAATCATTGTCATTTAAAAACCTTACTTAGGTGGAAAGGAAAAATGACAGAAGTCTGCACAAAATATAAATATTATATGCCCAATTCTTTGCAGAATCAAGGCATAAAGTTACAGATTTAGAAAGTCTTCAGATTTTATAATATTTAAACAAGGTTTTGAGCTTTTACTCTTGTTGTACCTAATCCTATACTTTTAGGAGCCATAATGATGAACTACAACTGAGTTTATCATTTGAAAATTATTTTAAATGTTATGTAATCACTAAAGATTATAATACAGCAGCATGTATTTCATTATGCTACTTAGATCCCAGTTGACAGAATACCAAACAAAAACTGCCTGCTTTATCAGAAAAAGCAGAACACCTCCTGAATTTTGGCAGAAGATCAGTCCAGAGTTCTCGGAGTACAAAAGTATTTGCAAAGTATCTGCAAGAATCCTGCAGACAGTAGATTAAAAAGCCTCACTTTCTCAACTCTCCAGAATACAGTAAAACATTTGCAAGCTAGTAAAAGAGGAACCAAAATGTGTGTATTACCTAAATAATTTCTCTCTCTCCTCCAGCTCTGTGGACACTTACATCCCTTGTTTGGATCAGTATTTCATTATTCTATGAAATTATAACCCAAAAGGTTAACCCAAAATTAAGGGAATTCTAGAATCCATGTGGAATCATCTGTGATTCCAGAAATAATATTGGTGAGGATATGACACAGAGCACATAGAAAAGGAACAAACAGCTTTCTTTGTGCCTGCACAGTCTGTACCTGTCACTCCAGTGTGTGGAGACTTATGGAAAATATTATTTTTACAAATTATTTAGGAGCCTTGTTTTGTCAGAGTTTGCAAAGTAGATGTCCAAAATTTCTGAACACTTAAATGCAGTTATATGGCATGAAAAAATAGAATCTGTGCGTGAGAGGAGTGCACAGGCTGCAGTGGCAGCAGCAGCAGGGAGCTGTCATTCCACCCGCCTGCTGCAGAACACGTCAGGGAGTCAGGGCACGGGAAAATGAGTCCTGATGAGTCTATGTAACACTTCCTTGAAGTGATGGCAAGTTAACACGCAGGTCCAATCAAAGCTTTCAGCATGTGAAAACAAAATCAAAGCAGGGCCCTTGAGGGACTAAATATAGCTCCAAATCTAAACTTTCTGAGATATGTTAAGAAAAAATGAAATGTACAAGAAAATTGACTTATTTTAATACAGAGTCTAGAGCTACATCTGATCTTTGGACACCTGCCTATCAAGCCACATCTTAACCAACTACCTCCAGTGGTTTAGTTCATATTTTTCATTTGTCCTTAATATGGCTATTACAGTAACTACCTTCAATTTAAATCTGGCAGTATGAGCCATAGACTGGTGCTATTAAAAAAATGTACATACTAGATGATGCTATACACCCAGAAAGCATTTGCTGGGAAACAGACATTATAGCTTTGCAAATACTGCAGCATGTGCTATGTATAGATGTGTGCATTCTTGAGCTCCTAGGCAAGCACATACTGCCACAGATCATGTATATGTAAATGGAGGAGTATCCACACTGTAAGAGAAAAGGACAACATGTTTGATCTGTAAGCAAAATAGCAACAGATCAAATCAAGGAAAAGTGAATGGAGAGAACAAATACATCAGAACTGCAGTGCAGACACACTGCTTTACACTTGGAAAGCACTACATTAGGCTGCAACTTCATTTCTTAAAGCAGTGAGGAACAGGTAGAAGAGCTCTGCAGCAGAACCCCAGTGTTGTCCCAGCTCTGGCTGCAGCAGAGCAGGGGGTCGTTCCTCACCACTGAGAGCTTTCCCTCCCTTTCTTTCACAACCTGTGCCCCTGGGAGCACACGCCTGCAGGCTTGGTGCTGGATTTGGTCTGGCATTTCTTGTGCCAGGCCTGCTCTGTTCTCAGGGGCGCCAGACTGCTGCTGCAGCTGTGGCTGAGGTCTCAGGACATTGTGCACATATGACCAGATTGATGATAACAACTGTAAGAGGAAGGAGGAAAAGGAAGAGAATAGAAATCAATGACTTACTGTACCAAGAAAGAACCAATTATTCAGCAAATCTGTTCTTGCTAATTCTGCAACACAACCTCATTCATTAAAGTTCCATCATTATTTGAATTAACTGTTGCTGTCACAGCAATAATATTCACAATCAGACACTCAACATTCTGCAACTTCTATTAGACCCAATTTAGTTATGTCGCCTGCAACTAATGAACTGGTTTGTAGTTTAATTATAGCGCTTACCAGATAATTTATTAGACAGCAATAAAGTTTAGATTTACTTCTCTTGCAATGCTGCTGCATTATTAGATGTATACATGAAGCTGCATTTTGTTCTCAATTACACATGTATAAATCTTGAGAAACTCTACTGAAGTTAAAAGTTATTTTAAATTGACATGCAGCTACTTTGAAAATCTGTAACAAAGCACAGTTTTATTCCATGTATGTGCATTACTTACAGCACTCCAGGTGGTTACTTTGATAATGACACAGAACATTTTTGTACTGTTGAAATAAATGCCAATCCTGTTACAGAAAGTGCTTTTATAATAAGAAATTAAATGAACTAAACATTTAGTGCAAAAAGCAGCATTCGGACAATTCCTGCTATATAGTCAAAGATGATTAACTGAAAAGGAAAACTGCTGTCAAAAAGGTAAATTTAATCTGCCTCAAAACTAACTCGGTGAAATATTAGGATGCAGAAGCTACTGTATAAAAATCTGAGATCAATTGACAGAGCTCACAGTAAAAAAAGGATTGATCTTTGCAAGCAGATAAAAATAAATACAAAAAAAATCACAAGGTGAAAGAATGTATTTATCATATTACAATATTATATGGTTTAGCTCTACATAGGCCTAAAAGGCTAGATAGGACCCAAACTTCAAATTTATTAAAGCCTGAACCTGGACAAACTCAATACTAACAGACATAACTTCTTTTATAAAAAAAAATTTAATACAGCATAGTGATGGATAGTTGCTTTGATCACATATAAGCATATAGTAACACTCTTTCACATACCTGCCTTTTAACTAATCACTGGGATTTAGTAATGAAGACTGTGATTCTGCTCATATCTCAGCGGTGAAAACTGAGCAGGTGAACTACTGTGAAAGCAAGGAAAATCCTACATTAGCCTTATAACCCTTCTTTAGGATATCTGGCTTGGGAATGTCATAGAAAACTTGCTTCACTTCTCTATCAGTTCTCTTCCAGTGACATGGGGCTTTAGAAAACCAAGAGTTGAATTACATTGTGGGGAGACTTCTACTGGAGAGGCCACCTTCTATGTGATTCTTAAATAATTCTGGCCTGTTCAATGGCACACCCAGTTTTACAAAACAGATTCATATCTTCAGAGATTTTGCAAAATGTGGGCTCTGTTCCTAGGGATCCAGGTCTTGAGCAGATGCAGATTATGTAAACCCAAATTACTGAATTTCCCTGTGCATATACCCCATTTACACGGAGATACTAATGTTTCCTTTGTCTACTGGTAATATTTGTACATTTTAGACTGCTAATCCTTTCAGTCACAATGGTTTCATTTCTGTAACAGACAAGGTACTAACTGATGGTGGAACAGACAGATGCCACCAGTAGAAAAAAATCTAATTACAGAAATAGTAAAATGAGTTGTTCTGAATGCTGCATGACATTTTTTAACACTGAGAAAACAGTAAAATACACTAATTTTAAAACTGGAGTCTTTCAAAAACTTACATTTTCTTTCCTATGGTTTGCTTTTAGCTCTTAACTTCAGTTTTTAATGAACAAGAGAATTTTGGCTAGAACATCCCATGAGGTCTCAAAGCCCACAGCAGTTTCCATCATATCAGTAACTTCAGCCCAAGCTGTGAAACTTTTGTCAGCAGAATGACTTTGAAGCTGCTGGATTTCTGCAAGAAGCATGGTTTTGACCTAAACCTGGAAAATTTTAGAAAGGATAAGATGAAGAAAAATCCAAATGGCATCCAACCTGTGCCCCAGTCCTTGAAAGTTACATTTTATTTCTCAAACATTATTTTTCCTCTGAAACTGGCTTTCTCTTCAAACTAGAGTGCCTTCAAATGGTCTGTGCGTCTGCCCACACAACTGGAAAAGGGCTGACTGCCAGTTTAAGGCATTACCTCTTCACAGATTTTCATTCCACAGCATCCTGTATGTATTGAAATGGCAGTAAGACCTTGGACAAAACAGAAGGAAAGGAAAATTATAGAAAAGAGAATTCTAAAATACTTGGGGGAGGGCGAGGAGGTGGAAGAAAGTATGTAGGTATGAACACATTCACACAAATACACAAAATCAATACGAACTAATTTACATTTCAAAGCTGTAGCTGATGGGAAACCAAGAAGATTTCTGTCCTGAGGTTTTAAGTCAACTGCTCAAGAGCTAGGGGCTCTTTGCCAAGTCAGATCTGAGTTTATATTTCTGACATATACAAAAGCTCAGGAGGCCAAGCTCACTGGCACAAGAAGAAACATCTGCCACACACACATCTTCTGTCTGCGTATTCCCCTTGTCAAACTCCCTACCTTTTTATCCAAATTTCCAAAAATCTCCAATGTGAATGCCATTCCTTGATGTCATAGAACAGTGAAAGGAGAACTAATAGAAGAATAATAGATGAGAAAGAAAGAGAGAAACAAGTGTGTAAGGAGGAGAATGAAACAGTTTGAGAATCTCTCAGTATCACTCGGCCATACACACACATTGAAAACATGGCAAGGAGGGCACTCGCAGACCACTACATCTTGCATTTGTCAAGAAACAGCCAAGTAGTCAAAAAACCCATGCCTCTCTCATCTGTTTTGCATTGTTATATTGATCCCTTATGTGAAGTGACCACATTGCTTTAGTAGGCTCCAGTCACCAATGACCTGTGTCAAATCAGTTACAAAAATGGAATTATCAAGATACTACTGGTTTTTCTTTCCACACTGAAGTCAAATTCTTGTATTTTCTTTACCTAATTCCTCCACCTCCTGCTACCTCTTCCTTTAAAAGGCTGCCAACTTGTAGCATTTGTCATAGACAGAAAACACACGTTTGGAAATAAAATGCATGGAAAAAGCTGAATAAAGCTGAAAGAGTTGCTCCACTGTATCAAAACAGTGACACCAACAAATGATATAGGACAAATTAAAAGTGCATAGAAAGAAAGCAGCATCTTCCCATCACTGCCCCATTGGCGTGTCCTTTACCAAGTCTCTGAGCTCTTTCAAACCCCTCCTAGAGTGCAAGAAAGATTTGAACAATGACACTGCTGCACTGAGCCCAGTTCCAATTTCCTGCGGCATTTCAGCAGATCTCAGAAATATTAATGCTTACTGCCTCAGGCTCACCAAATTACAGAGTCTCTTGGTTTCAATTTCCTATTCCACCGAAAGTCCCCAGAGCCATAGCTGTCACTGAACTCCCCAGTAGTGTCCACATGCAGGGTTAATATCAAGGGACAGTTTATTCCCTTTCATTCATTTTTGACCTATCTGCAGTTTAAGCTTCACACAAAGTGGCAAAACCAAGAAATATAGTCAAGTTCCACAAATTAAGTTAAAACTTCTTATCTAAAATATTTTGGTAATACAGCGATATCAATGACAAAAATATGTCAGCTTTAAAAATAAACAGGGAAAACAATTCAAGAAACTAAGATAAACTTGTGCAGCTTTGGATTTTTTGGCACCAGTCTGTTGACACATGAGCTGTATTTGAGTTACTTAAATATAAGATATTGGTTACATTTAATACAACATATCCATCGTTTTTGTATTTCTATTTCTTTTTCTTTTTTTTCCTTTTTTTTTTTGGCCAAAACTGTTGGATTTTTTTTTGTCATCTAAAATATAAAGCTATTTAGTCATAAACACTTATAGCAGCAGCAGCAAAGACCCTCTCTGGCTACTGCATAAAATCTCTCTCTTGATTTCAGTCATATTGATTTTAACTATTTTAATGGTAACTACTCTCACCAGGAGGTCGTATAATAACATTTCTCAGCCAGTAGGGAGAGAACACAGCTGAACTGATACATCACCACCAATACAGTTTACTGCTTCTCTGCTTTATGCTTTAAGGAAGCATCTTCCTTCACACAGCTCTACCTCTTAAATATTGTGCAAAGATGCCACTCACTTAACTGAAAAAATATGCAGCATAAGGCAGGTCTGCACTACAAAACCACTGATTTTAATTGAAGATACTGAATACCTCTTCATTGGTTTGGTTGTTTTAATTCAGCCCCTAGTTTTTATTTCCTCCTAAAACAGACCAAGTCAAGCACAAAGCAACTATGTAGCCCATTGCATTCTGCACGTTAATTCGGGGAGTTCAATAAAAGGACCCTGGCAAGCAAATTTATCAGTCATTCAGCAAATCTGGAAGACAACCACCAAAGGCAGCAGCTCTTTTCCTTTTCCAGTTTTGGCACATGCAAAGTGCAATGTCATGGATCCAACAGATGTGCATGTGCTTACGAGACTGGCTGGACCAGTCTAAGCAAGAAGAGGACTGGGTTTGTGGTCCCAGCCTGTACAACTTTTTAATCTCATTTTTCAACAAGTATCCTGTCCTACCTCTTCTCAAACTCGAAGCAAACAAGTGTGCTTTTACAACTCTTGCCTGTACCATAACCAAAATATACACCCAAAAATGCAAACTGTAACACTATGTACTGCCAAGCTCTGAACAAACACAGAAACAATGACAGTAGATACATAATGATTATTATTTTCTACTCATACCCTTCATACCAGACACCTCCCAAAAGTTACTTTATTGGCAAAGCTTAAAATTCTTGAAAGCCAAAAGCACTTTGGAGACTTCCTACTTTCTACTTCTCTGAGTACTGGATTACAATACGTGCATGCAACTGATCGACAACTGAAAAAAAACAACAAAAAAATTATTTCTGCTTGCATAATATCAAAAGCACATACACTAAATATTCCTGAATAACCATTCCATGGAATTGGAATGGAAAGGGAGGGCTCATCTTCAGCTCTTGTACAGAGGCTTGGTGGCATCCTAATCCTTCCCAGAGCAGAAGAAAGCATAAGCACTGGAAAGACCTGGCATCAAATGCTGGCTCCAATGATTTCAGATGCGTCAACATTTCACCCAGCACTGAATGTGGGAGGTTTATTTTGTAAGCAAACATCAAGCAGCACAAAGCAACTGAAGAAATGCAGTTTCAGAATGTGACTGCTGACAATCGACCTCTTGAGCCTGTAGGACACTCCAGAGTGGTGAAAAAAGATGCTGGCTGCAGCAGAATGGCACAAATGCTATAGGCTGGCTCCTGCTTCAACACAAAAATGTTTGGGGTTTACTGCTACTCTCATTCAAAATCCTTCTGGTAAAAAGAAGTAGATATCCCTTCAGGTGTCTTCCTTCTATATTGTGAATAGAATCATATAAAGAGTTTTACTTATACTTTTAATTTCTGATTTTAATTTTAATGGTCCTTCATTACCTCTTGAATGTCAGGCACAGTACTGTGCAGTCTGCATCAATGTCCAGGTTCTGCCCATCTCAGCATGCCACAGATCTCTCCCAGCTATACCTAATGCAGGGAGCAATTTATTTCAAAACACTTTAAATTATCATACTTGTTTGTTTGTCTCCATATCCTTTACCTCTGTTCTACTCATTCCTGGTGAACTAGCTCAGTTGGGTAGAGCATGGGGCTAATAATGCCAAGGAACACACAGAACATACAAGGCAGAATTGCTAAGCTGTGACTTCAAAAGCTGATTTAATGCCCTTAAGGTACACACTCTGCATACCTAGATTTCAAAAGACTAATGTGATGGAACAAACAAAGTTGATCATAGCAAAAGCTGGAAATTATTCCAATTGAGAATATCTTGAGTAAGGTGCCAGCCAGAGTTCAGACATCATGCTGCCACAAGCCCTGGGTCAACATTTTACCTCTCTATGTGTCAGAGCAGCAGCTAGCTTAAATGAATTGCATCTAAGAGGGCACACAGCTGTGTAAATCTGCACCCTCCGGGCACGGAGTGCTTACAGCAGTAAATACCTGGAGTAAAACAGAGCTGCCCGAAGTATACAGGGGAAAATGAGCTATACCTTTGTTTGACCTGAGATACTACTCAGTGCAACTGAAGATCAGAGAGTTCATGTTTTAGCAAACAAGAAATACATTTGATTTGGAGAGCATTATTCAGGATGTCATGGTACTCATTAAGTGTAAAGCTACAGTAATCCTATAACAGAAGCTGGAATAACAAAAGTTTTAAAAAAGGTGAGATTTAGAAAACAATTAGGCAATCTCCTTGGTTTGTTTTGCGTGAACTAATTAACAATAACTGCAATCTGCACTAATGAAGTGGGTGTTACCTAAGTGTAAGCAGCAAAAAAAACCAACCTCCTAAGCAATTCCCTGTCTTAACATTAGGTCTTCCTCAAACTTAAAGATACATTCCATACCAATTTATTTTAATTACCCAACAGCAACAGGGGAGAAAAACACTCACATCTTACTCATTTAAGTCCAAATTTCACAAGTACATAGATGAGTTACAAAGACTTCTGCAACACAGCTCAGGATGGAAATTCTGAGAAGCTGTTGAACCTAATGATGCAACAGAGAGATTAAATTTACCTCACAAACCATTCAAATCTGGACAGAGACAGATGGAGGAAGTATAACAAATGTTGGTATTTCAGGGGAAAAATTTTAAATAGTGAAAACATGATTACAATATCAATTTAGAAAATATAAAGTCTACTAAAGTCTGACTTCCTTAGTCCACAGAGGTCTCAAATGCAACTGCTGAAGGATAGATGCTACAATTTAATTGTGCAGATATTCTGAATTCATATACATACAAATGTTTCTACCCAGCTGCTCTGTACCCCATGAAAAAAGAGATGAGCTTCACTGTCCATCCACAGGACCTGGCTTCAAGTGCTGGCTCCAATTCCACTCCTTTCTGAGACTCTGGGAAAACAATTTAACTCCTAATAGCCCAGTACTAATGATGACTAATCCTGCACAAACCCTCTGATCTATCAGGATTCAACTCATGAATTATTTTGGAGGATGCAAGTTAACCTGATACTACTTTCCACTCATCCACTGGGATTGCAAAAAATTCGCTAAACAGTCTCCTGTCTCCTCCATGAGCAAGTCTTGAGCAGGCACAGAGTCACAGCCCCAGCTCTACCCAACAGCCCTTCCCCTGTCCTTGGAAAGATTTAGAACCCAGCAGACAGCATGTTGCCCTGGCTGCTCCCTCACCCAGGCACAAGTTTAGGCAAACCAGGAGCTGGAGCCAAGTGCAGCTGACCACAGCATAAAACAGGCCCCTGTCTTGGTCAAATATTGTTGTTTCAATCTCCCTGCTTTACACTGCAAACCTAAAATTACTTTGCTTCATCCTCTGGACATCCATGATCTGTGTAATTTAATGAATGGGAACTACACATTCTAGTCTACAAGTCTGTAACACTACCCTGGTTCTTGTCACTGCATTCAAAGTGATAGGGAGCCAAGAAAATTACTCAAAATTCTTCTCCCATCTCCCCACTTTGTCAGCTACTCCGAATATTAGCTCTGCAGAAGTTCACATACATAACACACACACACAAGTTAAAAACCTGTGCTTTTACCTTCTGCTTGAATTTGTCATGCTTTGGTTTTCAGCCAAATGTTCTTAACATGTCTTTGACAACAGGATTGAAGATCCCTCTACTCTCAAAAATTATTCCCTGTGTGGGTAATTACAGTTGTCACACCATTCAAAAACCTTCTAAATGCTCACTTCTACCATAATAATTTAACAAATAAAACTAGTCAGGTTTTCCTTTTTCAAAGTAGGTGTTTGTAGACAAAAATTGACTTCTCCATATTAAAAACAGGAGCAAAAATCCCAACATTTTGGAAGAGAGGTTGGGAGATTTTGTTACTTACTTTGACAGAACTTATGGTCTCCTTGTTTTCTTTTTTCTGTAGTTGGGTTTTTTCCTTCTTTTTCCCAGGTTCTGTCATTTCTTGTAGTCAAATCAAAAAGTAGGAGGCAGACAGATGAAAATGGCATTTAAAATTCAAACACCTAATTATAAACCCACAAAATTTAAAACTTTCTCTTGAAATTTTCAAACTTTTAATAGTACAAAAACTTGAAGCATGAAAGGGTTGCTTTTCTTTTTGTTAAAACAGCTCTGTATCTGGGCAAGTTACAGACTCTCATTAAAATTGTTTAAGTAAAGAAATTTCATAAAAATCTTGAAATTTAAATATATAAACATATATTTTTGAAGGCATATTCTCCTCTAGTACCCAGCCTCTGATAAGCAATTTGTCTCCTTTTTTTTTGTAATTTTTCCTTCTATTTTCATTGCTTCTGATGTTTGACTGTAAGTTCTTCTGCTGTTTTAAGACACAAAGAAAAACATTCAAATGCCTCTGAAGGATAAATGTATACAGAGAAACAATCATGAGCACTATAAATTTATTACTCCTAGCTGTATAACAAGATGACCCTATTTGCAATGTATCATATTCATTGGCTGTTACATAGTGTCCTTTTTAAATCTGTTAATTCTGCAGTAATGTCTTAATAATATCAAACTGTGTATATTACAAAGCATATATATTATCTCAGGTATTCTCATTACAGCATTTCCTAACTCCTACATCTCCATTTGACAAACATTTAAACAATTTTTACCTCATATTTTAAAGTATGGCTGACAAATGCAGAAGATGAATACTTCCAGGAAAACAGGGGAATAGTAATGAGTATACTTCTTATCTATGACATTGCATTTTTCTGTTTTCATTGTTCACAGTGCTAATACAGTGCTGCTTCAAAATGCAGTTACTGATAGATGCAAATCACTAATAATGGCACATTCTTCTTTTCATCTCCTCCCTTAAATCTGAGTATTTCTAAAACTAAATTATACTTTAAATATGAGCAGTATCAGAAAGTCAATCTGGAGAAGAAATCTAGGCTTTATTTTTCCTGTTTCCTCACCCCGAAATATTGCCAAAAGCATAAATGAATGATTTAGTTAATTAATTAATTCACTTTCCTACTATCAGTAACAGGAACTGGTTTCCCAATTAAAATAAAATTTTAAGACGAGAAAGTAGAAGGAGGGAATAAATATGAAACCCCACAAGTAATCACTGAGGTCACCTTCTGAACACACACCGATTTTTCTGACAACAAAGCTACTCTAATCTAGAATAGAGGTCGACAATGATGTTCCTGTGGTCATAATACTCCATTGTATCAGCCAAATTAGTGTTTCTTTTATTCATAATGTCCTTGTCTTTTGCTGTCCAAAGTCACTTAGGTGAATTTACTGAATATATTTTCACAACAGTAGATCAATTGGAAAAGCTTAGGAGCATATAATTATTCCATATCATTGCATTTTACTGCTGTGATAGGACAAACTTATCCAATGGGGGAAAAAAAGAGATCCATTTCAGAGCACAGAAGGTTTATTTCTTTCTATTTCTGTCTTTTTTTTCCCCTAAATGTCCCTGGCTTTTATACTTTCATAAGTAAAATGATTCACTGCAGGAAATGAAGCGTTAGTGCAGCTCCACGACATTTTGAAGCTACAGCTGTTTCAATAACAAGAGTTTTAGCCCTGAATGTACTGGTAGCACTTGGAACTGAAAGCATCTATTGAGTGAGGAAGGGCTTGACCCTTTGCTCAGTGACTTCAAAGTTGTGAGTCATATGGCCAGAAAAGAATCCCTGAAGTCTTTAAGTCTTTAGAAATAACAGTGTAACATAACCATTGTGCTACAAATGGCTTCTGTAAAAAAGCACATCTATCATTATGCACCAAACTACATAAATTAGTCTGAAAAATTTAACCACACTTTTCAAAGGCTAAATGCAAAGAAATAGAAAGCTGCATTCCTGGACAGCTCAGTCTCCCTGGTTCAGTCCCACTGCCATCTACAGCACAGGTGGGCTCTGGGCTGTGTTCTCCTCACTAGAACATCATTTGTTAACATCTACATAAATTCCTTTGTCAAAGGAGAACAGTTAAGAATCACAATTACTAACAACTGTACTGTCTTCCATCTACTTCAGAAAAGATTGCTTCATTTACCAATTAGAGAATACACTTCCTTTGCCTCCTAACAAACCTTTTTTCATATTTTTTCTCACTTTTTTCAGTGAGAGCTTCCATCTCTCTGGAGCCTCAGCCAGGGTCAGTAGGCAATGAATGGGTCTCTTAAAAGGAAGAAAATATCTGCAGGTGCTGCTGATCAACTGTACAAGAGGTAACAGCTACTATGAGCACTATCTCATGTCCAATATAATGAAGGTAGAAGGGGGAAATATATTTTAACTACCTGCATAAAATATAATTAAGATGGAGGCAAGAACTTCTCCATAAACAAAACCAGAGAGAACATATTAAAAAAATAATAAAAAGAGGGAACTAGGAAAAAAGTTGAGAAAAACAATAATCCTGAAAAAAATTATTAATATTGGTTCCAGTGAAGAAAGGGGTAAATAACTGGAAAGGAGACAAAACAAAGGAGGAAAATACTGCAAGCAGCAATAGCAAAGGCAGGAAAATTGCTATGAAATAAAACAAAGGAGACCCTGGGGAAGAAAGGATGGGAATGAATGCTTACTCAACCCAAGAGCTGTGAACATTAGCTATTGGTCTAAACAGACAGTACCAGCGATAAGAAATTAATCAACAAACATGCTTCCATCCTGTTAGTAATCTATGGCTTCTGTAACATCTTTATTAGAAATCTAAACAGTTTAAACAGAGGTCTGTGGGTGGCACAGCATCACTGAGGCTGGACACTGAAATGACCTGGGAAAAAGTCCTAAATCCAAGCAATACAACAAATTCCAGCAATACAACAAAGGATAGTTACTGTAATGAAATGCACTTTGGAAAGATTCAATGAATTCACAATGAGCCTTGACTCCTCAGGAAAAGACATCACCTCTTTATGGTCATATGGGCAGCTTGATTAAAATCTTTTGCTCACTATTATGGAAAAGATGCACTTTGATCTGTGAACCAAGTTCCTTTCCAGTGAAGAGGCATTGATTAACTGTATCCTGAAGTACTATAGTTCTAAGAGAACTCAAGTAATTCATGATATTTCTAAGACACAGAAGAAAGAATACTAAAGAATGCAACAAAAACTGTCTTCTTTTAGATGGGTTTTTTAATTCAACAAATCCACACAAAAAACAAAACTCAATAAAGCAGAATCTGATGTGAAAAGACCTATTTTTTAAATAAGCCATGAATAATAAAACGTTCCTCAAAAGGTCTGGCTTGCCAGATATGCAAGGGCCAGATGAAACTGTCTCATGACAGCCCATCCTTAATTTTCCTGCCTGCAGCAGACTCTAAAGGGTTAAGTTCATGAGGGCTTTTTCCTATTCAAAACTCTGTGCAACCTATTTCCTTACCCAGAACATCTCATGCATTGTGCTGGAGCACAATGAAAGTATTCAGAAATTATTGTGATTCATTCATTTTCTGTCATTGGTTTTAGGCTGCTGGCTAGGAAAGTGTTACTGTGGAATAACACGAGTGCTGTGATAAAAATTATTTTGGGTTTTTAATTTACCTCTTCTGGACGTAGGGTGACAAGCTGAAGCAGAATCTGGCCTCTTCCACTTCTCACATCCTTAAAATAAATCCATGAAATAGGGCTTCATCACCCTTCTCCTCAGATATAGGAGCAATACAGGGTTAGATCATTAACATCAGAGAGTTGCTAAAGCCCAAAGCAATATAATGATTTTGTCCAGCTGAGAGATCACGTCTATTGTTCTGTAAGGATCTAAAAGGTGACAAAACTTCCCAATCTGGAAGGATGCTGCTATAAAATGTGCATCAGCTTCTTCTGATTTAAACATCCATTTGCATCTGAAAATATCCTAAATTATATGTGTGCTCCACATGCAATGCTTCACAGTAATCAAATAACAGGGCTAAGAGTGACATGGATGCTTCAGTGCTACACATGACTGCTTATGGATACTGATACCACAGAGTTACTTATCTGCAATTAAAGATGATCTAGAAAACCCCTGCAAGCCCCTATGCCCCCAGAAAAGTTGGGAATATGCTAATACAACCGCATGGGCAGGGAAGTGTCCCATGGACAGGCAGCTTGTGGCACCATCTCAGGTCACCAGGCCTCCAACTATGATCTCCCCAATCTTGCTCCTAGGCCAGGTATCCACATAAAAAATAATCTGAACTGTAGGTTCTGGCTTGGTTTCTTTAGAATATGCAAGGAAAAAGAATAAACTTTCTACAAAAACAAAAGTACAGAAGACAGAATTCTTTCCAGGTTTGGATTCAGGCTGATCCAACAAGCCTAGCTCTGTCCCACATCTGTTGGGAAGATGGAAAATTTGCTTACACTTGCCCTCAGGAAGGGGAAATTGTGCATCAGAATGTTGGTTGAGCAAAATAGGAGCTTGTGTCCATATTGTTTCTCAGACTGCAGAAACCAAAGCTCTAAAAAGATTATGGTATCTCCTTGCTGGAAGACAAAGACTATATTCTTTAATAAAAGATGCTGTTACAAAGAGGATTTTCTGCTACATACACACATCATTCCAATTTTGATGAAAGTCTCATAAATAAAATTAACAAAACTGTCTCTCTCCCTGGCAGGTCATTTTTTATAATACCCAAATTTCTTAACAAGTAGCAATTACCAAGCTGCATTGCCTGTAAGTGCACCCAACAGTCACAGACTACAGGATGACATATTATACCCATGAATACCTCACAATTGAAATACATTTTCCCTATGGGACTACATCACTGCTTGATTTAATTCTTCCTGACATTTGGCCTGGAGCTTCTTTAAAGAAATGAACTTAGGATGGCTTTGCTGACAGCAAAGGACAAACTGTGGCTATATACTCAAATTCTACTTAAATCATGCACACTACCCTTTTAAAACACGGATTCTGCATAAATTATAGGATAGTCACTGGGATCTATTAGTCAGAGTTCATCTTCTACTGTTTGAGGATGAGCTATAGGTCCACATAAGCAGTACAAAAGGTCCAGCATAAATCATACAACTGCAAAGGAATAAACAGTTGCACCAGTGACAAATTTATTGATGTGGAAGGAGATATGCCAACGCGTCAGAATCCCTACCAGGATTTTTTACAGCCTCAGTAGTTCTTACTATGAATCATCCATATTCTGGTTTGGATTTCCTTTTCCTCCACAATGTTTGCTAAAAAAATGGTACCTAAAAAGATTCCATTTCAAGAGAAAGAGGCAAATTAAGAATCTTACTGTAAACTGAGAGAAAAGAGATAGGTTAGGAATTAGAACATTACAGTGTTTCTAATAAATCTCCTGTTTGAAGAGCAGCCAAAAATGTCTACATTCATTCCCCAATTAGGTTATATATTTCTCTTTAACATTATGAAGCTGTTATTAATGTTATGAAGTTTTGTGTCTCTTCAAATTCTCAAGTCTATTTTAAGTGACACATTGACAAGTTCAGAGAAGTGCTCTGGTTTTGATAGAGGCACAATAATACCATCTGTGGAGTGTTTTCAATGGTTTCATGAGAGTGTCTCAACCCTGTGCCTGAGAACCAAACTGTAGCTGTGTGATCTCCACTTCTCTTGGAATCCTTGGTTTCAAGGATCTTTGAGGGAAACTGAATATATCATAAGGAGGAAAACAACTAGTTTTAACTGTGCTCTAAAAAATTACTTGTATTTTAATTAATTTATTGGGAAACATTTCTATGTATTTTTGAGACAAAGTAAAAAAGGAAAACTATGGAAAAAATTAGAAATAAGCCCTGGCCCCAGTTTCATTCCTCTGAGGTCAGTTTTCTCTGAGCTCCACATCTTCACCTCAGAGTGGTCTAACAATAAATGCTCCTCAGTGCAAACCCATCAAAGGTTGGCATTTCATCAGGTAACTGCCTGTACCCCAACAGAAGCAGAAAGTATTCCATCCATAAGCAGACTGGACACCCAAGAAGCAGTGGAACATTGTGACAAGTTAAAGTAAGACAAGCAGCACAGTTTGTAGATACCATTACACATGATGCACGCTAGATTTTGTGACTCTCCTTGGACATTATGAAGCACTTCACCTAAAGATAAGTTTTTCAGGCATTTTATAATCTGTTCCACACAATTCTCTCTAAACTCAATTTTCTTCTCATGCTCTTCTATTTTCCTCCCAATCCTCTTTTCTCTTTGCCCTCTAGAGCAGCTTGTCCACCTGCAGCACATAAGAACACAGGCACGGAATAACCCATTTCTGGGTTAAAAATGGTTAGTTCAGGATTAAAAGTGGCAGTGGTTGACCAGTCTTTGAATACATGAATCTTTGAATAAGTGACTAAATGCTTAAAAGCAGCTTAGATCTGTTCAATGAATAGCAAAACAGAGAAATTGAACACTTTCAAATGCCCACTGTTCACATTTCTCACTCTTTCAAATGTACAGCCTGTTTGTTTGTAGAAACCATGGGACAATATGCTCCGGGATTAGGCCTTAAGAATAATCTCCTTCTTTTTCATGCATCTACAGGATTACCAATGCTCTTGTTATCAGGGTATCTTTTGTGCCCTGAGCAATCTTTTAGAACATGGAGAAACAATCCCATTCAACTGAGTTCCTGCTTATCACACATACCTTGGATGAAAAAAAATTCTCCCCACTGGCAAAAATAAGTGAAAAAGTTTCAATTCAATCTTTGAAAATGCAAAAAAATGCCTTTTAAGCATTTAGGTTTGTACAAAGAACCCAGTCTTAATCATACCTCTCAAAAACAAATGACAGCTCCTTCCAGTTCAAATGAACTGAATTCTTTTTCAAAAACTTGATTCTTTTTGCTGAGCCGTTACTCTCTATTCTGTCCCTCTGGCACATCTGATCCGAGTCTCCCTTTGCCCATATTACTCTCAACAACGACAATTTTCACTCTCCAATATTGTAACTCAAGTTCCTCACCTTTGCCTAGGTTTCTTTTGCTTGAGGCAGCAAGAACTAAGACAGATTATTTTAAGACCCACATTTTTTCCCAGGTATGTAGCAGATCCTTGGTGTGACCAAAGCAAGTCTTTCAGCTCTCTGCTTCCATCTCATATATTTGGGAGAGGACATCAGGGAAGGACGGTCCCTCCATCACAACCCTTCCTGTTCAGTAGAACCATGACCTCATTAAAGGACCCAAATGATAATATTTTTGTGTCAGATTTTAAATTCAAACATGATTTGGTTTGCAAAATGGCAAGCAAATTTGTTCCTTAACAACACTGTAAACCTTTTAAATCACATGTAAGCAGCAGAACAAACCTCTACATTGCTAGGGCAGAATAAGATATTTTAGTGCCAGCTCTGGTCCATTAGATTTTAATTGGCTCCAGCTGGCAGTCCCATAAACTATAACATTTTTTACCTGCAGCTGAGCAGCTGTCCACACAAAGTGAAGAAAACATTTCCTACCCAGGAAAAAGAAGAAAATATGTTGCCTGTAACTTCTTCCTTACAGCCTACAAATACAGCCAGGGTACCTGATTAAACAGCTCCTTCAGAGTTCCTTTTTATCCAAAATCTTAATAACCTCAAAGCCTTAAATTCTGCAATGCATTTACACAAATAGAATCAGTCATTCAAACACAATTCTTCAAGCAATCTGTATAACACTGTATGAGTGATAGAGTTAAATTTAACTCAGAAACTTAATATGAACTCAGAAACAGAAATGATCAAGGTTTTTCTACCTCTCAGCCTCTGCTTCACCTGCCTGGCTAGATGCACTACGAGGCAGAGGACCTCACTGCTTCTTGGGGGCAAACTCAACAGGCATTACAGCTCAGACTGGAGAATTCATTGATGTTTTCCCACTCAGGTAAAAAGGATTTAGTCACAGAAACCACGAACTGAATTAGTCGTGCCGCTACAACAATGAAGTACAATTTTAGTGAAGTACAGACAACTGTCCACATACATGCCTATGTATGTGTTGATAGACAGATACCAATTACAAACAGTTCACAAAAATTATAGCAGCTTCAGCAAATTCTTATCTCATTGTAGTAAATCTGGAGTAACTAGCATACCAAAGAGAGATTCCAGATTTTCACTAACAAAGAATAACCAAGATGACAACTCAGTCTGCTAGATTCCAACTGTACTATTACCGTTCCCTTTTCTTTATTTCTCTTTGAGAATGAATGAGGAGGGAAAAAAACCAACAGAATTTCAGTCTGAGCTGCAAACCAAGTCTTCTCAGCTAAAAAGTCTCACCTGTATTACTGCTAACAGTGTTAGTCATGGTACTGTCTCCTGTATTCTACCTCTGGGAGGAGAGGGTGGGAGCTGGGCAAGCCTTTCAGAAACACCATCACATTCCCAGGGCCACTGCTGAGCCCCCTCTCCACCACAGCAGCACAAGAACCATCCTGCTGAGGTCTGCAGGCACTGCCAAATGACCAGCACACAAAGAGTTGCAAAAATCCCTCGTTGCCAGCTGACATGTGCAACACCTGTAAGAGGAATGTCACCAACTCCCCTTGAAAATCTTGAAACTCAAATAGCTGTGGCGTTGTCTCCCTGCTGAGCACACAAGCCCCGTTCTCCTGCCTCTCCTGCCCCTGCTCTTCTCCCGATGCCACAAAGATCTGTTGAACCAGGAAAACCACACTGAAACATGAACACCTGCAGGGGTGTGCAGGCCTCCAGAGCTTGAAGTCTCAAAGATTTTCCCTGCTCGGGGAGCACCCAGGAGGATGTGAGGCTTGGCTTCCCACCCCGCTCAGAAAGGAGCAGCCTCACACGCCGGCATCCCTCCTCCCTACACACGTGCTGGCAATAAAGCAAACCGTCAGAGCTATTTAAGAAATGACTCTAATGATGTAAATTAGACAAACATTAATAAACTCAGCAGGTTATTTCCCTACTGGAAAAACCACCATAGATCAGAACAGCTCTCACATCGGTGATTCATATTGTTATACAAGGCCTGTGTCTGAAAATAAAAGTTCCACATGAGACTTGCATTGAAAACACCTCATCCGTCAGGATCGCCTTTATTATTTCTGAAGTACAAAGAGGCCAATAAAAGATCTGTATTAAAACAGGGCCCCTGTTACCAGAGTGCTGTGATTAAATGTTTGACTTACAGTTTGCTTTGTTAAGCAAAGCAAACACCATCAGCTTTCCAGCTTTCTGAACTTTGAGTCATTTTTTAACATTAGGGCTGACCCAAACCTGCTCATGTCCTACAAGCCTGGAAACAGTACATAATGCAATCCTGCAGGTTATATTTTATCCTACTGTAAATTGTTAGCTGCCTGAATCTATAAGGGTTAATTTACCATCAGGAAGATCTCTTAAAGCTAGACAACAGAGAGACTGAAGAATCATCGGGTTTGCTCTTGATAAAGAAGGTTTACGCCAGACAGTTACTTCTTATTTCAGAAGAAACACATAATCTTATATTAAAATTTAATCAAATAATTTTCAGATTTCTAATATTTTTGGTTAATGATGTCATTTCTCTACGTGAAATAATACATGATTCTCAAAAGAAGAACACTAAGGAACTACAAACTAACAGCCAAAAGATACCAAAGCTGAAGTACGTTCTTCCTGCCTCCATACTGGAGAAAAACTTAAGCATGAAGAGAAGCTCCTCAAACACCTGTAACAGAATCCAGACCAACAGGACTATCAGCATGTCAGTGGTGGGTGAGGCTCCCAAGCACCTACCAGCAGTGGTCTACCCTTCCAAGGCTTCCTCCAAAGATACTAGCACAGCCAGTCCTGACTGGAATTTTTATGACTGTTTTAGCACTTGAGATCTCTTTTTCCCAGCACTATCTTCTGCAATCTCCTATTATGAATAATTAATTCTATGCTAGAAACAAAAAAATACGGAAGCAGACCAAACTACCACTCCAAACAATGCTTTTAAATCTGATGTCAGCAACCAGCACACAGTGCTGAACAGCCCTAGACTGTGTTACTTCACAAGCTGGATAACTTTAGACTGCTACAATGAGATCTTTACTGACTTGGTAAAAGAATTTTTGCCTCCTGCTTCCTTCATGTGTAGACAACTCTATTCAGATATTTAAATTCAAAACCAGAATCTTACCCTAAGGTCTAGAGGGTTGATGCAGGCTCAGGTTTTACTGAATGCACTGTCATCCAAACCTTTCCCCCCAAAGGGAGGAGTACCTTCATGAGGAGTGTGGGGAACTTTGCACCAGAGATAGATTTAACAATAGATCAGTTTGTTAAGTCACAAATGAAAATAGTGCATGTTGCTCTGCCTGCAACTTGTAAGTAAAAAAATAAATTTTAGGTAGGTAACTTGGCCATTGTTCCTCACTTCTGTTCCACTGCAGACTGTGAGGCCACAAAGGATTTAAGCCTGTCATTTAATCATTCTCCACAAGACAAGCTGAACAATGTCACATCTTTATCATTGCATATGGCATCGCTTACCCTGATAGCTGTAAAAGCAAGAATCACTGTTAGGCATTTAATCCTGTCAGACAGGGATATTAACCTGCTATTTTAGAAGCCATTGCCATCTGATCTGCAGTACTGACAATGATAGTTTCCCAAGGAACAATTCCTTCTGCCAAACCATTGAACGTTCAAATAGCTTTGATGGAAATGGAACTCTAGAGCTGGTTGAGAAAACTTTTGATGCAAATGGAAGTTATTTCAGTAAAGATAGCATTGGAGGAAAACCAGGCTCTTTAAAACATTCATTAACTTCCTGTAGTACATAACAAGTTCATCTCTTTCCCTCATTTGTAAGCATACCCACATACATTATGCACTTATCTGTGCCTACAAGGATAATATCAAAGAATGACCTCATGCCACAGTTAATGTCCTAGCAAGGATCTCAATCCCAAAGTACACTTCAAGGAGGAGAAGGTGAATAAACTGAGGATTTTGAGTAACAGATTAGACATTTGCTTGAATAGTACTGAGCTGAGACAAAGCTCAACTGCACGAAGCAACTGGACTCTGGATTCTGGGCAGAATACAGCCAAACCAGCTGGACTCAAGTTGACAATGACTCTTTCAGACATGAGATGTTTCATTCATATTTCACACAATGGCTACATGAGTAATGAACAGATGGGTTTGCTATTTGCACCACTTAGTGGAGCATGAAATGACACACTGACAGGTAGGAGAGAGAGGAATTCGAAGCAGGTGTTGTAGTAACACTATGGCAGCATACAGTATGTCAAAATGCAGGGTGCAAAATACTTAACTAAAATTTATTTAGAGCCTCCGAAATTAGAAGTATTATTTAGTAGCTAAAGTTTTAAAATTATTTTTCAAGCTCAAAGGGCAAAAACTGTAATAAGCTAGGACATTTTGGAGTGAACTCTATAACTAATCCATTCAGGCCTGTATGTCCTTCTGTACTAATGGAAGAGAGACAAGGATCATTCATATATTTGTGCCCTCCAAGCCTGACTGCTGCAGTGCACAGTGCATGGGACTGAAAGCTGGAGAGGTCTAACAGACTCCAGCTGGTGTAACAGGCAGCTGCCCAATTAGTAATGGGTTTGCTGTCTCACAGACATGTTGGTGCTCTGGACATTGTACTTACTGATGAAAGTGAATAAAAAAATAAAAACAAACAAACAAACAAAAAAAAACCCACCACCAAACAAACACCAGAGTTTTTATCTTCAAATCTATCCTACTATTTGACTCTCAACTGGAAACTCCAGGAATGAGTTTCTGCCATTGTATGATGGTGTGGAACTGGAAGCTGACTTGCCTTGTAAAGCTTACATGAAGAAAACCAAAAGCACTGTTTAAAATCACACCAGTTTCTCTTGGATTTAAGTAAAATCATGCCAAATCTCTCTGAGAAGCCAAAAACCCTCAAGTTCAAATTACATTTTGTATTCCTTTTAAGTCTCATGAATGACTTTTTAAAAATAATTCATTAATTTAGGACTGAAAGTTTTTAATATTTTAACAAGGAATGCACACCAGATTTCATTTCTTCCTAAAATATTTTTAATTAAATATTAACATTTAATTAAGTATTACTAACAAAATACAAAGTAAATTATTTTTTGTGTTATACTAAAAACAGTGCCATTTTTGCTGCAACATTATGCCGTTTTTGCATCCTCAGAAATTAAAAACAGCTTCTCTTCCATAAGGAAATCTCTCTCTGTCTGAAAAGCTTTGCTTGGGAGCAGTACACCTCATATTTGTCCTTAGAGTTTTATCCATATTACTTACCTCCTTGGGCAAAAAGCTCATATTTTTGGACAAACACATTGCTAAAGACAATATGTTGAGATTGACAGGCCTTCCATTTCCACTGTGTGAATGAACAGCAGCTCCAAGGTTCAACAGCCATGCAAAGCTATTGTTAGTGACATAGCTTGGATCTCCTGTCCCTGTTGCTTCCAAACTTTATGATACAATAAAAAAGAGCAGCTGCTAACTTGGAAAGATGAGATGTAATTAATGAGAGCTATAGGCTGCTGGGGTGGAACACATGTATTTCCATGGAATCTGCACACAATCCTGACTGAGCCCAGTTCACTGGGGTGTGGGTTTTGTGTCTTGTCCCAAAGAGCATCCACAGCCCAGCAGCTCCAGCTCACATCCTCTGCACTGATTGAGGAAAGAGGCTGCCATCTACTGAGGCAACCCATCTATTGGCAAACAGGGAGTTAATACAGTGAAGAGAGAATTCATGGTTAAGGCAAGGAGTTTAGAGAATTCCCACAGACATCAGCTGTTCACACTAACAAAGACTTAACAGGGAACAATAATTTCAAGTAAATCTCTTCCCTTCCTCTTCAGCTACTTTCCCTTAGTCAACAAACTGGTCTTCTAGTGGGAATTATTCCTTCCATGTATACTTTTGCAACATCTAACCCTTGTAAATCCTTTTGCTCTGAAGGACAGATATTTATGTTCCTGCTGTTTTGCTGCACTGAAGAAGCAAAGCAAAAAGGTGGAATACCAGAAAAAAAACAGAAAAAGAGAGTGGAGTGTTACAAGAAGGGAGGCTTTTGAGCACTCACAGAGTTCACCAAAACATTTATATGAAGCAATCAGTGGAAAAAATCAGAGAAAAAGCAGTAAAACATACAGTGAATAAAAGAACATTGCCACCAACAGCTCATCCCCACTGACAGAAAAGTGTGTTACAACCATTAGTATAGAGCTTAATAAGCCTGGGCACTTGAAAAGCATCTCAAAGCAAAGATTTCAGAGCAATTGCAAATATTCTTGCACTAGGTGCTCTTCATGATCAGCTATTAATATCCATCAGAGCCAATGATGTTCAGGATCTTGCAGGACCCAACTCCAATTGATTAAAAGCCTCAAAACAATGCAACAAAGTACGAATTATTGCCTCCAATTTAACCAGAAAAAAACCTAAAAAATAAAAGAATTATTTCAGAAGATGCTGCGTGCTTGTATGTTCCACTAAGTTCCACTAATTTTCTTGGAAACCCAGAGAGTTCCTACAGCACACATAAAGCTGAAACATTCAGTCATGAACGTCTGTCTGAATATAGTTAATTACAGAAATAGCAAGTGCTGGAAATGTTGGGTGTCCAGAATGAAAAAAAGAGTTGTGGGTTTATATTAAGAAACTAGGTGGCTTATATAAGCACCTGGTTGTAGAAGAAATAAACTCAACATTTTATCCCTGTGATTTTCCAAATGTCATCCAGCAAGCTGATCTAAAAACTGAGATGAGAATAGATGAATTTTTATCCCTAACCAAAAGTCTCATCCCATTCTTCTCACGATGGAAAATGAGACCAAGCAAGAGGCTAATTATTTTATCCTGGGATAACTCAATTCCATTTAGCTAACTCTGACCTGACGGAAATAAAACTTTTCCACTTTACATCTTCCCAGGGCTGTTACAACAAGCATTACCACATAATTTCAGCTGACTGCACCTGCTCTTGACAATGTCACTTCCCAACTGTGCAGAGATTTGGAAATGGTTATTAAACACTCATCAAAGAATAAAAACAAAATTGAATCTAAATGGACTGTGCTACACTCCATGGAAGAGAGACAGCTGGCAGAGCTGCACTGCACTGAGGCCTCCTGTCAGGCTCCACAAGAAATGTCACCAGCTTCACTGGTGGCATATTGGCTGTAGTGGCACATTCCCACATTCCACGTTATCTGCTCAAATCAATTCTCCATACATAGCACAAGACATCTTCCTTGGTTTCTCTATAACAGCCTGCTGAATGTGGCTGTACTGAGAAGCACCTGAGAAAAATTGAACCCAGCTGGTTCATTAAACAATATCACTATTCATCTTTTATCTTATGTTCTTTCAAGTAGGACCACTCATTTTCCAAATATCATTCAAGATAGAAATGGCTGAAATAATTTCCTATACTATAAACCCTCCAGGAATAAACAATTAGGCTCATGGCAAAGTCCATATTTGCTTATTACAGCCAACATTTTTATTTGTTTCAATTGTCTCTTGCACAGACCCAGAGATGCCACATTCTCCCATCTCCCAGGGAGGTCCTGCCATTGGCTAGTTGCTTTAAAGAGCAGTTTGGGAAGTAAGTACAAATGTGATGGATCCCATACCCACCACCAAATTGCCACACAGGCAAGTTTGAGAAGGTCTCCAATACCCAGCTTGACTTGATTACAAAGCTATTACATTTTTGTCTTGCTGCAGTCATGCATATTTCCAGCCATTTCAAGCAGTGTCTTGTATGATTTGGAGCTAAAGTCTTAGAGAGATGTGTGGACATTTTTCTGCTCAGCTACCATACACTGTTGGTAAATAACTGATTTCTTCACTATCCAAACTGTTGAGCTACAAGTGGACAGGGTGAGGGAGGAAACCTCAGGGGAACTGGTCTGATCTCATTTCTTATGAACGGTTCACTGCTGCCAAATGCAGCCATCAAAGAAAATCCAGCAAGCCTTAAACACTTAAAAATGGAAAGACTGAACATCCCCCAGAGAAAAGCTAATGGGATACAGAGCTTTTCACCTCCAGGTCACAAGCTCAAATCTGGCTCGTCTCAGAAGCAACAAGATTCCCAGGCTGCTCCTCAGCTGGGTGGAAGGATGCTCTCCAAGCAGCCCAGCCCTCGCTGCTAGTCAGCGACTTTTGGGAAGTAATGCATTGCACACCAGTCCTGCTCTGCGAAGAGGCTCTATCTCTGCATGCAGAATGACTTACCATCACAGCCACAGCAGATTAGTGCTGAGGAGGAGGTAGAAATACACTGCCCAGGATGCTTATTTAAATTTCAACACTGTCATCTTCTATCATGGTTGACAGTTCCCAGTCCAGTGTTATGTACTAAGCTCTTTTATTCAAGATGTTTTTCTTACTGTTCCTGCTTCATATAAATGACCTGACAAACTCGTCTCAAGCCTCAGAGGGAAGGCAATGGGAAAGAATGCAAATAAAACAGTTGCTAAACTTTTAGGCTACATAATAGTGTTTCTTTCATACAGCAATACTGTGGAACTGCCTCCCACACACTATTATAGATGTCACATATATAAATGGATTAGAGAAATTAGAGAAATGTGTAAGAGTCATAAGGTCTGATTTAATGGGTACTAGAACAGGACTACCGAGACTTGGAACATGTACTAATTCCAACTGAAATAAAAATTAACATCTCCACCTGCTGTAATGGCACATAGACAGATCTTTTAGTTAGAATTTAGTGAAGCTGGTGGAAAAACAAGTGATAAATTCACTTCCAAATATCCAGATGCATATTTAGAACCATAAAATATAAGGGAAAGGATTTCTGGAGGTCATAAAATCCAACGCCCTGATGAAATAGGGTCAATCTCCAAGTCAGAGCAGGCTGTTGTGGGCTGTACCAAGCAAAACAGTGAGGATCCCATAACATGTCTGGACAACTGTCACAATACTTAACCACCAACAGCGTTCATGGTGAAAAAGTTTTTACTAATACATAATGATATTTTTATGTTCTTTATAGCAGCAAAGGATCAAGAATTTTTCTGAGCTGCTGCTAGTCCCACCTAAATAGGAAAGAGAGTTTCTAATGACATCTGATGACATATTGTATCCTTTCCATTTTTTATCTCCTCTTTAACAGGAAAAAATGCAGCAGAAAAAGGCAGGGCAGGGGGGAAAAAAAAAATCTGGGATTTTTTGACATCTCAGAATCCATGACACTAACTGCTATGATTATCTCCAACACCAGAAAGGAAAGTGTGTGTAAGCAGTCAACAGACCCAGCATCAGACTTACAGATGTGGGGCTGTCTGTGGGTATCCCATTCTCTGAGGCATAAAATAAATATATATATATATATGTGTGTGTGTGTGTGTTTGTATATCATCCCACTAATATTTAGTCTAATATTTAGTCTCTGTTTTTTTTTTTTTTTTAATTTTCATTCTGGAGTTCCATTTCTGTTATGCAAAAAACCCACAGAAATTATGCTGGAGGAGGTTATTTCCATAATGGCAGAGTGTTTTTGGTGACAGCACAGTTTGCTGCAGGTGATGTTATCAAACATAAAATCTCTGCTATATTAACTTCATCACAGTAGTCCCTTGGGATACTTTACTGAAGTGTATTCCTATGATAAAATTTAATTTTAAAAATATACATGGCCAGAGCTATATTTAGCCCTCTGTTCTAAGCAGCATAAGATGCTGTTAGAACTACGCCTCCAATATCTTCAGGAATTTGCTACTTAGCAGTAATTGCCAGCAGAACATGAACAAGACAAAATCCAATTCTCACAAAGCATTTGATGGAATAAAAAGTGGCATTATTTTCCTCAAACTAGAATCTGTTACAGTGTTAATGATTTAGACATTCAAAAGCTTTCAACTAACATTCAGATAACACAGTGGAACATAATGTCAATATTTATAAATATACAAATACATTAAGACAATAGCAACAAGAATTCTCTTCTACTTCTTCAGATTTTTCTTCCATAAAGACATCACGAACTGCAGTTCTCCTTGACTCTTCTCTGACACAAAGATACATGTATACTCAGGCAAATTCAGTGTTACTGGGGGAAGAAGAGGGAATATATAGGGGGGAAAAAGGAGTGAACAAAACCTGCTCAGAAATTGTTGAATTTCTAATGAAAGCTTTTTTTTTCCAAAATAACTGGTGATTTCACATGCCTAATTTCACAAGGACTACTGAAAGGATATGACTTTCAGTAAGTGTTGATGATGTGCTCTGTTGGAACTGGATGTTTTTATGAGGCAACAAGACAGACACAAAAAGTCATTAGTTTAGTGATTTTTTCAAAGGGTAAATTTGTTCCTAGAATGCACGCCCAGGAGACTGAGCACAATAGAATCACAGAATCATAGAACAGTTTGGTATGGAAGGGACCTTCAAGATCATCTAGTTCCAACTCCCCTGCCATGGGCAGAGTCACATTCCAGTGCACAGCAGGTTGCTCAAAGCCCCATACAGCCTGGCCCTGAACACTGTCAGGGATCAACAATTTCTCTGAGCAACCTGCTCCAGTGCCTCATCACCCTCACTGTAAAGAATTTCCTCCTAATATCTAACCTAAACCTGCTCTCTTTCAGTTAAAAGCCATTTCCCCTTGTTCTGTCACTACATGCCCATGTCAAAAGTCCTTCTGTACCTCTCCTGTAGCCCGCTTTAGGTACTGGAAGGTCTTCCTGGAGCCTTCCCCTCTCTAAGCTGAACAACCCCAACATTCTCAGCCTGTCTTCATAGCAGAGATGCTTCAGCCTTCTTGTGGTCTCCTCTGGACTCATTCCAGCAGGTCCCTGTCGTTCCTGTGCTGGAGGCAGCCCTGCAGGTGGGGTCTCAGGAGAGCAGAGCAGAGGAGCAGGATCCCCTCCCTTACCCTGCTGCTCCCACTGCTTTGGATGCAGCCTAGGACACATTTGGCTTTCTGGGCTGTGAGTGCACAGGGCTAGCTCATGTTGAGGATCTCATAAACCAACACATAATAATATTACACACTCGTGTAGGACAGGACTTGAATGCAATACCTTACCCAGTGGCAGCTGATGACAGAAGTCAGCGAGACAGCACATAATTACCCAGGCTGGAATTTTGCCCAGATACCCGAGTTAACAACCTAGAACATACATACCACGGATCTTTAATTACCACCAGTGTTCACAACCTAAGTTTTATACATCATCTGAAGTGTGCCCTGGGAAATAAGCAAAGTCTCCAGTATACATGATTGAGTACAAAGCAGTGAAGATTTTGGTGACTTGTGGAGAGAAAGGCAAAGCACTGGTTAGAACTGCAAAGAGCTCCCTAGGAAGGTAATTGGGATAAAAATCAGATTTTTGTCACAAATGACTATGAGCTAGCAAGATCTCTTGGAGGAAAAAAAAAAAAAACAAACCACACCCCTTTTCTTTCATCAGTCAAAGCAAGTTTGATGATGCTGCCTCTTGATTTAATGTTGCTCTAACCAGGTACAAAAGGGAATTTCAAAGCTACTCTGCTATTTAAAGAAACTCTTACTGCCTTAATTCTTTTAGAGAATATATTGATTGCATTACCAAGAGACCAGAAGCACTTGTTTTTAAAGAATTTCTGTTGTTACCATCTTCACCTGACTGATTTTCTATTTTTCATTTTCCTCTGTAGTGATACTTAGGAACAGTGAAATGTTAGATGCACTCCCATTGTTGAAAAAGGTTTCATGTCCCTCAAAACACATGCTGAGGCACTCTAACGTAAGTTATATTGGTTTATGTAAAATATTGTTTAGAAAATAGCTCTAGCAGAGAGATTATGAAAAGCAGAACAAAACCAAGTTTTTTCTTTTAGCATCTACTGTAATTCTTCAGTGAGCTGGCTACTTTTTTAATTGGACAGGACTTTCTTTGTCACTGCCTGTCTATTAAAACTATCCATTGCATCAGTACATATAGAGCACTGAATTTACTCTCACATGAAAGTTGGGGAACAATTGGCAGGAAAAAAATCAATGGCGTTAAACTGGTTTAAAACATTTTATTTGGTTTCCAAATTTTTTTATTAATTCTAGCTAGGAAATTGGAAGAATCGTTATTATTCATTCAGATTTACTCCTAAGACCTAGAGAGGTTGCTGGCCACAAGACCATCACAAGACCATTTTGTGCATGCTAGAGTTAAGGAGGCAGAAAATCAGGCATCAGTGGAACCACAGATGTCTGTGTCAGAGCCTGAGCCCCTTCTATGACACCGTGCTGAATTACACAGACTGCAAGGTAAAACAATGTATTCATTTCCTTACCTTTTCCTTGTTAATGTGTCATTCTTCAGTTATTTTTCTCAGTATATTTTGGCTACAGCACAGATGACCCATTGTATTTTGCCTGCAAAGTCTCACTCGGAAGGTCTCAGATGTTTGGTTTTACTCAGAAATGTGACCACATAAAGATTTCACATTTTTATTGCTATTTTTCTTTTACTCTACTGCCCCTGTAGAGTCTCAGTGAAATGTGTTCAGTGGAATAACACGAGCAGGGAATGCTGCTTTCTGCCCCTGCTCGTCCTGCAAATCTAACTCAGTGAACAGAGGAGGAACTGGATTTTATTTTGGCTCACACTTTGCCAGCAGGACCGTTAATGAAGTTACAGCATTTTCACCTGCAGCACCACATGAACAGAAACTTGTTTAACACTGCAGTAGCAAAGAACAAAGGTACAGTAGGAACCCACAATGCTGCTCTGGCACTCACTTTATCCCCCAGTTGTCTTTGAAGGAAGGATTAAATCCACAGCTGAAATAAACATCACTCTTGGAAAAAAAACCCCAACCCACAATCAAAAAAAACCCTCAATATTCAGAATCCCTCTTTACTGTCTGTGTTAAATCCTGCTTTTCAATAGCATTACTCTGCTGTAAAATCAAACAGGATCTCCAAATCACAGTAATTACTCAAAAATGGTGATTTGATATTTGTTAGTTGCTTATAATTTGTGTTACTATTCAGAAATACACTCTGTTAAATAAGAAGTGGGCACTTTTGACAGTTTCTGGTTTTGCAAACAATAAATCACACGCTGTCAAATACTCTGATCATCTTCAGGCAAAAGACATTTTAGTAGGGTCTTGGGATTTTGGGAGTTTGTCAGGTTTTTGGCTAGGGCTCTTGATGGGGTTTTTTTTCCCTATTGCAAACCATGGTATCAGTAACAGAGCCGTTTTTGTTCACCTTTTTTTTATTTCAGGCCAAAAAAAGCAGGTCAAACTTCTTTTTAATTAAGATGCCAGAATACTACTAATGCTCAAGAAGCTATTTGGGATTTTAAAAGTGAATGCAGACCCATTAGCAAACAGATTGACAAAGTTCTCTTATGGGCAAAAGGACAGGAAAAAAAAAACCCTGAAAACTGTAAAGTGAAGTCACCTATAAGGAAATGAGTTTAAGTGCTTGTACAGGCAATTAGAGATCAAGTAAGCAACCAATAGCAACTGAATTAGTACCATAATTCTGATACCCTCTTTGGCTTTTAGGCACTTACTAGAAGCTTAGAGTTTTTGTGAGCATTTTTCCTACAATAAGCCTTAAAATCCAGAAGCGGTGTTCAAAATCTATTCATTATCAATGCCAAGAATATGAAAGGACATTACCCAGCACACACAGGCAGGAGCCAATTCATCTAAACTCAGCATGAAAATGTGCTGTTACTATTCAAACCAGAGGGCACGACATGCAATGAGGCACTGGCTGGCCTTTCTTGCTGCAGAGTTGATCAAATTATCAAGTAATACACATCCTGATTTAAAAGAAGAGGCAAAAAAAAAAAAAGACGGTAAACTGAATTTTAGAATGAATAAATAAATAAGCTTTCTTAAAGACAAGCAACTGAACTAAAACTTAAATCATTTTTCTGATTTAGGATTACTAATACACCATTGAAAAACAAGGAGAGCAAATAGCAAGCCAGTGCAGCCAGTCAAATCACTGATATGTCACTGGAGATCTGTGTGAGCAACCAGGGCACAGTTAAGGGATGAGCTTCATGAATCTGCACTCACAGGAAATCACCAGGGCTCAGCTGATTTACTGGTTAAACAACAACATCCGAGGTGAGTTTCAGTGCTCTGAAGAAATATGGTGCAAAGAAAAATTAGACTCAATTCCCAGAAAGCCGAAATCCAGAAGTCATTGGTTAGATACCAGCAAAAGAACATGGAGTAGCTAAGGCAGTACCTATCCCTCCCTTGTCTTGACACAGGATTCCTGGATAGACGTTCACAAAACAAATTATGGTCTGGGGGGAAAAGTAATTTTTAAATAAATCCATGGATGACAAAATCTTCAGAAGATAAAAGCCTACAGAAGGTAATTCAGAATCACAACCTGTTTCTTTTTGAAAGAAGTGAACAAGTGTGAAACGTGGCTTCTCAGCATCAAGTTAGCTCATGAATACATCTTGAATATTGACTGCTGTCTAACCAGGGCCACAGACATGTAGAGAGATCTCACAGCAAGAGAAAGTCCTCAAATAGATACCAGAACAACTGAAACAGAAAAGAGTGAAAAGTCCTCAACAGTTTAAGATTATTTTCAACCTTAATTGACCAGAACATTGTGTGTGATCTGCAATTTTATCCTGATGGACATTTCATGCAGGGAAGCTCCAATCCCAGCTCTGCTCTCGGATCCACTGGACACCACAGTCCCTTGCTCTGAGGGTATTCAAACTGAATCTCAGCTCTTCAACTGGCCCAGAAGCCACAGCACATCACCCAAGGCCCCTGCAATTCAGATAATTCACTTATGCAGTACTTAATCAAAATATATCTTGTATATAGACGTTAATCTAAAGCACTGTTACATCCTTAGATGTAGGATGATAATCATAAAATTTACATTTACATCACACTTACATACATCATACATGCTCCTCTCATTGTGCTTTCATTAGGTAATCCTGGTATAAACCTACAGTGTGGCTGGGCAGTGTTTTTCACATCTCCTTTTAGTATTTCATTCATCCTGTAATAGCCTTTTACCCTGCAGTTTGCCGGAGATTTTTTTCTTCTTTTTTTTTGCCCATTTTATTCTGTTCCTCATTACTTGGCAGCCCAAGGGAAGCAGGGTTTGGATTAACTTTCAGGGACTCCATGGAGGAAGTACAAAATATTAAAACTCATCCAGCCCAATACCTATTTCATTTAATGTTCACTGGAATATTCACTGGTCAAGGCACTTTGTTAAATGTGAGACTATATGCAAGGGCACTTTATCGAAAAAATAAATCAGGATAAGGACATGAGTTTGGATATACACTACACTTATAGGGAGTGGTTTTCATAACATGAACATATTTGTCTCCTACAAGCAATTACTTCAATGGCCAAAGAATACAGAAAAGTAAAGAAAGCACTTAAAACAGTGAATCATATTTTGTTTTGCAATTCATTATCAAAAGTTCACTCAAAAAATAAAAGAACAAAGGAAAGAGGTCAGGGGTAGGGTAATCTAGCTGCACGGGAGGAAAATGTCCATGTTAAGTGCAGTGTTAATCAATGAAGTTTAGTGAATTTTAAAAACAAATGTTAACAGATACTTCTTCATAAAGCAGTCAAAACATGTTTTTGCAGCACCCTCTTCCCTTGACTTTACTCTCTCTTTTTTCCTTTTAGAGAAGGCTATGGAAAATGATTTGGTATAAACACGGCATTACTTTCCTCTCTCATTGCTCATTCCCCATTTGCTCTGTTTTGACAGCACAGCCCATTATTAAAGCAATAACAGAAATACAATTCTGCTTGCTCCAAAGTACACAGCAGTCACAGGTACTTTTACTTACTGAAATGGAAGTAGAGGGGGATGATCGGCAAGCCAGGTCATTTCCAGATTCTATTTGATTCTCAAAAGCCAGAAGAGGCTATGGAGACAACACAGCTTTCTGTGCACTGCTCTGCACCCCTGTACAATGGGTTGGGTCAGATCAGCATGGCTCACTGTGCCAAGCCCCAGGGGCAGAAAAGAAAGGAAAGGGCTGTGGCCCTGCTCTCCTTTCTGTGGACCGGTGCACAGGGAATGCAACAACCACGTGCCCGTTCTTGGAAGCAGTCTGGCTGTTAATGCTGCCTTTGAAATTTTCTAATTTCACGTTAAGCTCCAGCTGAACTGTAATGCTGCTGCTAGGAATTCAGAAAATTACTACATTTTCATAAATCATGTCAAGTTCTCAAGTTCTTCCTCCTGCATACAGTCCAGTCTTGAAAACAATAATCACTTTCATTTCCTAGGTTGGGTACAGTTTGTGACAGCTACATAAATCTGTAAGATGCCCACATTGCATCAGATTTATCTCACAAGAAATGAGTGCATAATCCAGCCCTACAGTTTGTCTCTTTAAAGTGTTTTCTGTTGTGTTTTAACTTACTCAACTGCTTTTGATTTTGGATTGCCAGTGCCACAGAGACACCGAAAAAAAGAATTTAGCAAAATGTAAATCACAGCCAAACTTCTAAATCTATATGGGGTTTCGTATCACCTTCTTTTCCTTTCATCCTTATTTGATAAACGATGTCTACATTTAGGACACAGACTGTATGGTCTAAAAATGCAAGTGAATAATTCTACTGATAATAAAAACTATTTTCACACAGCAAGGTGAACAGGATTTGGCTGGGAATCCCTAGTGGAAGAAGAGGCTGAAGGCAAAGAAACCCAAAAGGAGAAACAGAACTCCCCAGGGCTCAGTGTTGCTATGTCAGCATCAATGTGAGCACTGCTCTGTTTTATTTTTCAGAGAGATGTGAACTTTAGCTACATTAGAAGCCAGCTCTGTCTACAGCTGTTCTTTGACATCTGAGGCCAGATGGTTCCCCAAAAAGTCTTATTCAAGACATTGCAATCCTTGCCAAAATGGAAGCTGGTAGCACTAATAGTAGGATAATGTGAGAGAAAGTGCAGTGGGAAATGGTAAAGAAAAGCAAAGGTGATAAGAATCAGTTCTTTGCTCCATCTATTTGATGTACAGCTGCTGCTTAGCCATCACAGGTTCTGTTCTAACACATTCCTGTAGTGTAATACCCGGGGTTTTTTTAATCACTTGGGTTGTGAGGCCCAACTTAATTGTATCTCTACAGTAAGTACTATTTTGTCTGATTATCACTGATGTTCTGACATCAGACAAAAAAAGGTATTAATTCCTGACAGCACTGCACTTACAGAGTTGGCTTTAATATTTGTTTTCTGTTTCTGTCTTGTCCTCTCCATTTCAATTTTGGTCACTTGCATATTCAGCAACATGCTTTACAAAGTGTCGTGTCCCCCACTACTTCCTAACCAAGCTCTGACAGTGTTCATTGCTAATCCAAGAGTTTGCACGGGTCCATAGCACAAGGTCAAGTATAATTATCTTCTCCACTTTTCCCACTCCCTCAAGGCAATAATAGCTGCAGGGAATTAAATACAGGATCAAAAATGAGAACTCTGCTCCTATTAATTGACCTGAATTTTCAGAAGCATTAGAGGGGGAATGTCAGGGTCTCAGGTGCAGCAGAATAAAGATATTAGCACCTGCTGTCACATGTGAGGCTTCCTTACTCCATTCATACTGTTTGTAGCTCACACAAACTGCCCAGACAGCATTTCTCTAATTTTGTGACACAGACTGTAAGAAGCTTAGGCTACATACCAGATGCAAAGTTATGCCTAGGTGAGCTTTCATTTAACATGAATTTTTCAGTCCAACATTGTTCCAAATACTTTATTTCATCTTTCTCCACATATGTGCCATTCCTTGTCTTCCTTGCACAACCTTCTCCTTACACAGAAAATTACAAGTCAGCTAAAGTTCACTGAGTACCTGAGAAGGCAGAAAGACAAAGCAAATATTCACACTTTCTCATTGTTTAAGTAGAGAAAATTACAGGAGAAACACAGAGAGAAGAAGTAGGAAGAAATTAAGCAAAGGTTGGATTTTCAAGATTATGATTTTCCTTGTTTGCTCCGGAAGCAAGTCATGTTCTGCCAGAAGCATGCTATAATCTATTTCACAGTGCTAGGATTAGATTTTAAAGAGTAGCAGCATATATTAGAGACAGCAAGTCATTCTTTTTATTAAAAACTGAGGAACACAAAAACCTCTAAGAAGACCCTGCAAGCTAAAATTCAGAAAAACATCTATGTTTTCTACAACCCTGGAATGTGGTCTCTCTGGGATATCTCCTCACAGATATCAACAAATTACATATATCTATCAAATTTTGTACAGATCTGCTGCTGACATATTCTGCCACAGATCGCCTTCTCCTTTCTCATCACAGAGGAGCACGCACCCAGCATGCAAACTCAACATTTTCATAGCACCAAGTTCATCTCCACAGGGACCATCATAAAGCTCTGGCACATCATTCTTATCATTGAACTCCCTCCACTGGCCACCTTCCTTGTCTCTGCAGTAAGCCTTTGCACATCCTACATTTTCACTGCTTATCTCACTCCAGTATGCTCAAGCACACCCGTGGCAGCAACCTTGAATAGTCTTTTGTCCTGTCACTTAGAACTCTGACACATCCAGCCCTAGAAATGCTGTCTCAGGACCAGCTCAAAAGGTTCCTCTGTCAAATCTATTTCTCTTAGAGGTCAGCAGTTAGCTGTGGCCAGACACTATCTCCTTCTGCTTACCCTTAGGGACTGATTTTTTCCTAGCCAACAATGGGCCACATCATGGTTGTCATCACAACTTTCCATCCCTTCATAAGTTTTGAAACATATTATTTGATCAAGATCACAAGCTCCCTGAAACGTAATTTCTCATTTACCACTATGTATTTGCACAGTTCTTGGAGCACCATGGACCAGATCTGACTAAGAGTGCCCAGTACAACTAGAGTATAAATACAACCAGTTTTCAGTTCCTGTTCATATTAAAAGTACTAGACAAGCAGACAAAATAAAAACCATACCAGTCTTCTTTATAATCAGCAACTGAGCATGTATTTTCTATTCTCCTCAATTCTCATGTAACCACTCTGAATGATTCATAAAGTGTTCATGCTGAAGACAGAATTCCTGCTATCTTACTCTTTTCTGCTTTGGGAGGTTTGTCTCATGCAGGCTTAGGATGACTAGCATTCCTCATTCTCTTCCTTAAGTAAAAAAAAAGGCACACTACTGCCCTCTCTTATCTCTTATCTCTCTTATCTCTGGGTAGAGCCTCCACCCAGGTGTCCCCAGTAGTCAGGGAGAAAAAACACAACAGGAAAATCTCTGTTGGGAAGATCAGACACAAAGAGTTGCTGCAGAGGGCTGGGACACAGGAGGGAGAGGGAGGTTAGTGCCCTTCTCCCACCAACACAAATAAAACTTTAGCAGAACAGAAGGGATTTTTACTCTTCAGAATCATCAGACTCAAGAAATATTCATTTGCAAGCCAGATAAATTGCTGGACCAGGCCTGCCACAACCTGCACAGCCAGGAGCCCAGAGAAGCATCTGCAGAGGGAAGCCTGGGCATCAGTGCTGCCATCAGCAGCTGCTTTGCACAGCTTTTACTCACAACATGCTTTGCCTGGGATGGGCAATTAGTCCCTTCCCTCTGCAGTCCCCCGGGAAACCCAGGGCACTGGTGTGGAAAGAGTTAAGATAAGGAAAGCCATCAAAGCTACAGGGGACTCTTTCAAATTGCTTCTTGTAGGGCAAAACACAAATGTTAAAATACACATTAATTTTCTTCCCCATAGCAGGAGCTTTGCAGATATTGACAACTCTCTCAGGATGAAGCTTACACCAGCTGCATTAATTTATACTATTGAGCTATAATGCTTTTAATTTATTTTCTAATTTGCTTCACATCCCCAAATTCCCTAAACTGTTTCTGTCTGTTTAATACGAAGGTTAGCCAAGGCTCCACCAGATAAATCCACCTTAAGGCTATCAGAAACCTTTTGTGAAGCAAAAGCATTCTCCTTCCAAAGAGGCCTTTCTTCTGTTCATGAAAAGACTATTAATAACACAATTATTCCTGTTGAAAGAAAAGGCCATAATTAATAGACTCAAGAGCAAAACATCCATCCTACAGGAAAACAGACCTTCTGTTCCTGGAGGCAATATTTTAAATCCAGAGTATTCCTTTGGATTTAGAAGCTGCTAAATCTAGAGAATAATGGAAAATAATAGAGACTGAAAAAACAAAAAAAAAGTTGCAGATTCCATGAATAGCTCAACACTGAAAGCAGAAAATGAGAGGCTACACTTCCAATTTCCCAGCAGTCAATTAGACTTACCTCTCACACCATGGCTTGAACTAAATCATCTCTAAATATATTTTACACGTTATAACAAAGCTCAGCATTTTAAATATATAGGTATATATTTTTAAGAATACAGCTACTTCAGAAGTATTTCTTACTTGCAACCTCATTCTGTTAGCTGGTAGCTGAACAAAATATTAACAAGCTTTCTGTACAGTGCTAGAGGAAAAGGAGCATGGAAAAGACGGATAAGATAAATGAAGAGCAGAAAGCAGAGTGATACCAGAACTTTTTGAAAGCTAGTGGTCTCCAAATCTTCCCAGCTATTGGCTGATCATCATCAGTCCTGTACCAGTGATAACCTACCCAATCTCAGCTGTGCTTCAAGAGAACAGCTCGAGTCTACTCCACACCTCACCACCTTATAAAACACATATTTGCTGGAATTGAGCCCCGTTTTGATTTAAAGTGAACCTAATTAAATGGGATGCATGCCGGGAGATAGAGACTCATTGACTGGGTAAAGAGTAGGAGCCTGGAGCTGTAGTGATAAAAGTGAAGTACCAGGGGTGTCACCCCAACCAGCTGTAAGTTCATTTCCATTCTGTAATATTTCATTGGCATGACAGCTGCTCGTCTGTCGTGCTTCTAATCAGCTGCAAATGTCTGGGGGGCTGTCGTGTGTCCATTTGTCACCACTGACTTCTCCTCATTCACACACAAGCACGCCAGCGTCTCTGCTTTTTTGCCATGTTAATTATAGGCTGGGTTTGGTGTTTCAGGTTTGGTTTTGGGGTTTTTTTGGGAGGGGTGTTTCCCTTCTCACCCCCTCCCCGCTGCCATATTCCCATATACCTTTGGCACTGGAGAAAAGATTTCTCTTCCATTTTTCCCTTACAATGATTTACCTTTACTCTGTTACCCCTGTGCAATGTTTTGGTTATCCCACTTCCTACCATTACTACATGCTCATACTAATAAATACTAAGTATCACAGCTGAGAAGCTACTGTCCTTTTAACTGTGTTGCTGGAGGAGATTTCTTCAGAGTAGACAATGATTCAGCATCTTTTATCTTTCATCAAAATCACGCCAGAGTGTTTGGTGCCTCTCTGCCTGAGCCCCCATTGGGTGTAGTGTATCACCCAACACTTACTGAATTTGAACAGTGCAAAGTCACATTACAAACACCACAACTCACTCCTAGTAAAATGCATAAGCAGGACAAAACACTTCACTTAGGTTGCAAAAACAAAGTTGCTGTTCCTGACAAGTATGACCTTTAAGTGTCCAGTGGACAGAGCCAAAATAGGATATTTTGCTACCACCTTTACCATAAAAGATTTCTATTATGTCCTATAGAGTGTCCAAACCCACAGCTTTTGGTGGTGAAACTGCTATGTCAGTATTGTAAATTGTACACATACATGCCCACATACTGACTTTTACACAAATATACTGAAGGATGCTGTAGAATATAATATTTTAAAGTAAATTAGGTAGCTACTTATTTCATTACTATACTACAGTACCATCCCATCAAAACCAAATCAACACAGAGCACAGCATGAATACCTCTAGGATGACAGAAACTAAGAAACAATTTGAGAGTTGAGGAGGCCTTGTGACAAATTTGGGTTTGAGTGTATACTTTGCGAGAACTAGCTGTTTAATAATAATAAAGAGTTTTGCATATAAAAAACAATAGCTGTAGATATTTTTAGAAATTTTTTTACAGCAAAGAATCAAAAAACAGTGACTACTGCTGGGTCTGGTCTTGGTTTGGTTGCACAAAAAATTCATGCTTCACTTGCAAAATCTCATATGACAACAGCTATCATTAAAATCTGCTTATTCTTTGTGTTGTTTCAGGCTAAATGCACATCCTCTAAAGTGACAGGCTACACAGGCACCCTTCAGGGAAAAATCCTCAGAGTACTATTACATTTGGATAGCCAGGCCTAAGGTGAAAATACTCATCAGTATAAGCTTGTTAGCTAATAAATCTGCTACCATTTACAACGAGGCTAAAATAGCTCCTTAGAGGAGTTCAAAACACATACCATCAACTCAGGGGACAGCATATGCCATAGGAAAAGGTAGGTGAAACACATTCTGATTTAATTCAGCACACAATCCCCACAGAATTCCTTGGCAGAAGCCATCCTGCCATCACCCCAGGGGGCAAAATGGCAAAACAAGCCTCCCAGGCTTGTCCTGTGCCCTCCATTTCACACACACAGACACAGATCTGCCATTAACCTCTCCATGCACCTCAACAGCCAGTGGTTGTAACACAGATCTGTGCAGCAGAGCAGCAAACTGCAGTTAAGGAGACGTGTGGTCATTGCTTATGCCTTACATCTGGCAATTCCATCCCTTGCACTTCCAAACACAAACCTTTAAGCTCTTTTCCCAAAGCTCCTGGCTATTCCTGTTCTGAAGGATATCCACATTTTCCACTTGCTAGTACATGCAAGCCAAGGTTTTACAGCTCATGAGCTCTCTTTCACAGATCTTTTCAGAATTCTCTTTTATTAGACATCTGTGATATTTGCCACAAGGAGGAAAACAAGGGAAAAATACCCACCTATCTGTCCCTGCTAGATTGATTCCTGTAGATTTCTTCTTTCATGGACTTTAGTGAGTTTATATGCATATAAATAAAGAGACCACCGTTGTTAACCCTCAATAAAAGAATGAGTCTCTTTTATCTTTCACCCATGGATTGGCAAGACATTCTTATGTCACTAGTTTTCCCACTTCCAATATGAGTGCAACTGACTGCATTGAGGTCAGAGCTTAGCTCACCTCAGCTACATTTAAGACAAGAGAGCTCCTTCAGCTGGCAAAAAAAAAGATAGAAAGCAGCACACAGGAGAATGAAAAAATCTTTCATTTTGTATTCTAATTTTTGGTCATTGGAAGCTGCTTCTCTATGGTGATGCTAATTTGTTTTTTAAAAATGAGACTCCCCCCTGAGATGAAAATCTCCTCAGAGGTCTCTGGCTTTTTGTTTCAAATTCCTTGTGAAGTCCATAGGGTTGAAAATGCGGCTGCTTCTTAATACATTCAATTTTCCATGTGTTAGGGGCAGTAATCCAGTCCCGTGCAGAGCAGGATCTTCCAGTTGGCTCTGAGCTTCCATGACGACAGTGAGCAGGGAGATAAACATTATGGAGACACACAGAGCCCCCAACAGCAGTACCTCACAAAAACACTACCCAGCCTGCCTTGCCTTCTCTTCTTTTTTCTTCAAATAAATTATCAGTGAATGTGTCTTGTGATTATGCTCCTATGAGAAGTCATCTGACAAACCATAATTAAAAACCATCCAAAAAATCTTTCATTGTATTTTTTAATATCTGCTTATAAATCTCTTTTAGATTTTCCTACCTATTTTGGGTGAACAGTATATGTAAAACAAGACACATAAAGGGAGAAGCGTTCATCTCACGCCACTTTATCTTTGAAGTGCTGATACGAGGACCTAAAAATGCTAATACATCTGGAAATTCCCCACAGAGCCATAATGAACAGATTTCTGTAAACCTCAGTATTCTGCCAGTGTCTCGGGTGAGAGTATTCTTCAGTAAAAGCAGTTTTCTTCCTCATCCATGCTTCATACCTCGAACATGACAAGCAAGTAGACAACAAGCAAATAGAAGAGCAACACTTCACAAAATCTACATTTGCTCTCCCTTTCTGCATGTGTGTATTAAGAGTTTATATGTTTAAATTCATGCAGCCCACCTTGAATTGTCCAGTTGCCATACTACTAGGTAGGAGAGTTAAAAACCAAGAGCTAAATTAACTTCAGCTCAGTACAGAGCAGTGGCCCAAACCAATATAAATGTGAGAGAAAGTGGCTCAATCTAACCTGAGGGCAGCATGTGACTCCCCAGCAACCACCAGCAGCAGATGGGCTTTTCCCTCTCCCTCTCTCTTACAAAGGGTAGCAAAGTTGTCTAGTGATTAAAGCTGCTGGGAGACAGGAACCTGGACCACTGAGCAAGATGCACATTATCCAAGAAGAATCTTGCTCCTTACAGATTCCTCATGGCTATACCTGTAAAACAGAACATGCTATCCTCCAATCTTTCCAAAATACCAGGAGGTTCCTGGACATTAGGTGGATATATACAATTTCTTTGGGAAAAAAGCACAGGCTGGAGAGGATGTGGATGATAACAAAAACAACAAAAAGCTGGAAATGAAATGGCATTTTTCATAAAGAGATGACAAAGCATTGTGCAATGAATTTCTGCCTCCTTATCTTCTAATGAGGATAAGACAGAAGAGATTTGTCAAGGCCATCCACTAAGTGAAAACTAAGACTAGAGAACCTGAGTCTGTTATTAGGTACCAACCATCCTAGGAGAAATGACTTTGTTCATGTGACCACACCTGACTTGGACTTAAATATATTTAACTGCCTTCCTAAAATTCTGATGTGTGTAGAGGAGTATTCCAGATTAGAGTGGAAGCTGAATTAATATAAAACAATTTAAACACACGAACCTTTTGCCCCAGAGGATTTCCTAGTGTTTAAGGTACCTTACTTGCAACATCAAGAAAATGTGGTGGCAGAGGGATATATCACCAATGTAAGTCCTGTGAAAGTGTTTGAAAGTGATGGAAGAAAGGTGTCCAGGAAGTCTAAGACAAACTTGGATCATTACAATATTGTGTGATTTTAGTAATGCACATGCTGGCACTACATGTATAGGCACAGCGTGTAAGCTGCCAGATAAAGAAGTTGTGTTCATTCTACATGAGGTCTTTTAATCACAAAGCCTTTAAGTTCAACAGAACCTAATCCATGAGGTAAGTTTTAGTTGTATTTAATGCCATATTTCTGTGCTTATCTTGTACTACTTGTTTGCTTTACTGTGTTTTGTACCTAAATATTTCTGCCAACCAAAATTTGCTTATATTTATAGGTTTATTTAATTATTTTTCCAAATTAAAGAATTTGAGAAATCAGTATTAAGCATAAAATTCAACACATTTACATGAGACAATTTTGCCTAAACACTGAAGCACTAAAAGACTGAAAAAACAATTCTTAATTCCAGCCTCTGAGCTGGGCATCACCTTTCTAGTTCATAGAGTTCAGCATCCTTTCCTACAGAATTATTTGGATCAGTATTGTCAGTATTGTCTAAGCTCTGCTCTGTTTGAGGATGCAAAATAGAGTGTAAGGAGAAGAAAATTATATTTAAACACTAAAATTTAAGTGCTGACTGATAACATTGCCCAAGTCCTGCTAGTGTGTGTTCCAAAGCACAATGCACTGACCATTTCTACTATGACAGATACAGCATTGAAGGAGCAATAAGATCGGGGTAGGCTTGGCACTTGAAAATCTCTAGCCCTGAGTTCCTTCCCCTCTGGTACTGATTACTGACAGGGCAAGATACAACAAAGATGTACCTAGAAGGCATTTGGGTGCATAAGAGAAAAGACTAGTTCATAAAAAGAATAAACAAATCCATTTGTTTCAACTTCTCTTAACCTATTTTAGGTATATTTCGAGATTATATAAATGCCTGAGCAAGGAGTAGGCACACAGGATGTGTGCTGAATCAGGCTGCTGCACAGCCAGGCTGCATTACCTCTACTGCATTAAGGCCTTACACAACTGCATAAACGGCCTTGGGATTAGGTCCTATGGGAAGTGAAAACAAAAGTAACATACTTGAGTGCAAACTAAATCAATAAACGTGAAGCTTTTTATTCCTCTCAGTCAAGAGTCAAATGAAAGACAATCAATACAATTATTGTAACTTCTTCTCAAAAAAGCAACAAATAATCTATTCGGCAGAGTTGGAGGACCCAAAGCACAGTGCAGAGGATCAGCCCTCTTCATTGTGAGAATAGCAAAGGACGCTCAGTGCTTATCTAGACAGTTCTGACAAACTCACAGGAAATGGAAACAAATTCCAGATTAGTGCCATTATCATCAGTGGATACTTTCTAAGAGAATATTTCTCCATATCATTTAAATCTACATGCCAAATGGAAACACTCGTGTGCATAAAGCTCAAAACAGATTTTTTGCAGAGTAAAACTTTAATCAGTAACTGTTTTTTGCTGCAGGAGAAATGTTCAACAATCCAATTTTTCCATTCACATTCGCAACACCTTCGATTTCTTCAACACCTCCCCATTTTTTTCAATTTGCACCTACAGCCACCCATGCAGAATTCCCTTAGCACCACTGGCAGCTGCACTAACAAGAACTGAGCATCTCACATTATTAGACCTTTTTCTGCTACAGGTTCTTTATAGAGACTAAATAGCCTACAAGCTAGACACAGCAATGAAATGTAAATAACCTTGGTAGAGACAGGGAAAAAACAAAGCACAAAAAAAGGAACTGAAGAGGAAATCTAGGAGTTTTGAGCAGTCTTTAAAACTGGGATAGTCTTTAAAACAAGGATAGTGGCTTTGTAGCAGGTATGCTTCTTTTAGGAAGGCATTTTTCTTAGTAGCAGTTTCCCAAGTATAAGAATCACATATATTTCCCCTACAAAGATCTGTCTTGCTAGTCCCAGCGCAGCCAACTGCCCTGACAGCTCTCCAGTATTCAGAGCTGAAAGCATCAATTTAGAAATATCAGCTATGACGTCCCTGCCAGAGAGATTTGCACCTTTTTGTCCTCCTTACAGGTGACTGAGTTGTAGTCTTTCACCTCTCTGTCTAGTACATACAATCATAATGGCAGCAAGAGAATGATTCTTCTGACAAGTTGCCCCAGTATCTTGCTCTTCAGTGCTCTTGCATTACTTTCCAAAAATGTCCTTCTGTTTGCTTCAGATATTATCGTTGTTGTTATGGCCCTTCCATGGTTTCTTTTTGGCTCTATCAAAAGGTAGATTTCCCAAAACCATTTTCTCAAGGAGAAAGTGCTCTCTTTGAGGAGAGCACTTCATCCCAATGACAGGCTTTTGTTCAAACCAATTCCTCTTCCTCTTTTCACTAGAAGTTGCACAGAACAAATTTTATTTGGGAAATTTAAATAACCGAAAGCAACAAGAAAAATTCAAAGCTTCCTGGCAAAGGAGTTAATTCTGAATTCAGTTATGCATGTACTTGCATTCATTATTCCCAGGTTTTCACTGTCATCCACAACTCTCAGCTACTCACAATTCTATTTATTAATACAAAGGAAGAAACACTTATCCAGTAGATTCTGGTCCTACAATGAAACATGCATCTCTTGCTTTGATAGAAGGTCTTCTATTGACCAGACCATTAAAAAGATTGGAAGAGAGATACTTTCTAACACTTCTACTGCCCATATAAGGGACTATTGAAGTATTTACCACTCAAAAACCAAACCAAACCAAAACAAAAAACAGTGAGAGGGAAAATAAGCAGCACAAGAAGTAAATACTAGGACCCGAGCCCCTTTATGAGGCTAAAAAACCTGCCCATAATAGCACAGGAAATCCGTGGAAGATAAATAAGTCTCAGTCTCTCAAGTTTCATAGGCAAAAGGTAGTTTTCCCTCTCTATGAACAGCACAGCTTCTATATTTTCAGTAACAAACAACTATTGCAATTCATAATCTCTGTTAATGTCTTAAACCATCACCTCTAAAAACAGCCTGGAGAACTATATTGGTTTGAAGAGCAGTATAATTAGAAACTAATGTATTATGTTGGACGAGAGTTAAACCACAGTGGTATAGATCCAAATCCACTGAAACAAAAAAAGTGCACGAGAGCATTCAGGGAGACTTCACGGCCTTCTTGGTACACAGACATTTTTCATTTCCTCACTGTTTTCACATCAAGGTCAGAAGTTTGTAGAATCTCTAATGATCTAGGATATCATTATTAGAGATAGTCCAGGCTTCGTTTTCATCCTTGTACTATTTTTAAAAGAATATTATTCATGAGGAACAGTGTGTAATTTTGTGCTTGGAAACAGATGAAATCAGAAGTGTGTGTTCCTGTGCTTTAATATGCAATTGGAACAAACCTGTGAATTAGTCACACAATGCAGCATCAGCTGTTATATTTGTTATAAGAATCTTTCTCCCAATTATTCAACTGGCTGTATGATTATGGATATGTAACTAAAGGGGTTTACCATGGCCCAAAATTTTGGCTTTGGAACCATACCTCAAATTCCGTTCTCCAATGCCAAGTTTATTTCTGACATACAGTGATTTTTTTGTTTGTTTGGGATTTTTTTTAATAAGCTAAAGCAAGGTGATTTAATCATCTATACTTTAATAATAATGAATAAAATAAAAATACACTGGAATCTCATTAAATATAGGAACAGAACTGTGTGTGGAATTTTATCTTGAACTCAGAGCCAAATTCCACAGATTTTCCTTGCTGAACACTTTTTATGGACTATACAAATACATCTGAACTTCCCTGAAGTACAAGAAGTAAGGCAATGCAAGAAAAAGGTAGATACCAAACGCACACAATCTACACATTTTTGAGTCGACTCAAACATTTTCCTTTATTTAAACTGGAGAAGAGTTATGCCTCATGCTATCTTGCTTAATTAATGAAAACATATTTTGAGACAATGAAAAGATGCACAATGTCAGCTTGTATTCTAAAATTGATACAATTAAGTAATTAATTAATGCAATTATAATTCTCATCAGAAAGCATTTAATTGCTTTTTTCTCTAAAACCTCACCATCTGTGAAGGTCTCAGTGTGGATAGGGCCCTTCCACCATAAAGTCATTTTATGCATTTTATAAACATATGTAAGAATCCACCCAAAATGGCAAAACCAAATAGTACTCCCTAAAGTCACAGACAAAATAGGAAGAGAATGTAGAAAAGTTTGTATAATAAGGAACTAGAAAATATTTGCCAATATTTTACTGATCAAATTTACCTGTATCAACATATTAAAAAAGCTGAAAACATTTAAACCACTTCTTAACAGGCTGTATTAACACAGTTCAGGGTGCCCAACCTGAACCCAGCACTTCTACGTGTTGTATTATTTGAAAGATATTTTAAACTGAAGAGCTCTCACAGAGGGTAACAAAAGGTCTTCAGTGCTGGAGGAGCTCACCTACAATGAAACTGCAAACGAAGAAAAACCTATGAGCTGCAGAAAAGAGAAGGAAACATCAGTGTAGTTCACAACTAACTAGGTGAAAAGAGGAAAGAAGGGAAGGATTTAGATACACCCAAAATTTAGTGCAAAAAGAGAAACCATTTGAATAGCTAGAAAGCATCTAATGATCTCCCTATAAAAATGACAGGAGACATGACTCTTCAGATACTTAAAAGTATTGTTCTGTTCTGAAGAGTTTCAAAATAGAATGACACCTTCTATTCCACAGCATCTGTTCCTTGCAAGATACCTAAATAAAACAAAATATCACTACTTTCATTCCTCATAATCTTGTTCTCACTGCACAGTTCCATCACTTTCATGAGTGAGGTCACTGAAGGCATAATCTAAAAAAAGTAGATTTTTCTTTTCTGATGACAGTCAATGAACCTTCTGCCACAAGCAGCTTATCTATTGCTGGAAATAGATTTAAGCACACACACAGAAAAGGAAGGGACATAACTTAATTCTCACATTTCAAAATTGAGTTTATGGGTCTGGCAGAAAAAAAAAAACAACACAGTTTTTCACTGGTAAACTTAAAATATTGACAAGTTGCAGGTATAGAACCCCAGGATGTACCAACAAAGGCATTATTTGAGAGAACAATTTAGAACTAAACAGAATTCAAAAGTAACATACACCATTAGAACAAAGAGCAGCAAGAAATCACAGCTCAGACAATATCCTCAATGGTATGAAAGCAGTTAGAGCAAGGAGTAAATGAGCAACCAAAACCACTTGCATTCATGTCAAGTCCATTCAGTGCAGTAACAGCAATCTTCAGGTATGTTATACCTACACATAACTAAGATGACAGTATTATAACTTTTTTTGAAAACTAAAACTTTGCCTTAAGATATTTGCTTGTGCCTGAAAGCAAAATTACCAAATTATAAATAATTTCTAGGATAACATTTTAAGCAGGGTGTGATTCTTTAAATAGATTTGTGGCTCATGGTAGGTAATTATAAAAGAACAATTTCTTCTCATATTGAGAGTTTCCAGTATAATTTGTGATGATTTAAATTTACAAGGTTAAGAATATGAGAAAAATCTCTATTTCTTTTAATTTGGACTCCTGTTGAAGGAAGTTAATTAATATAAATTCAATAATCTGGTTTTATATTGAGTAGGTATCAGAGCATATTCCACAATTAATGCTCTGTTCAAATAGGCCAGTTAAGAGTCATACATTCTGAACTGGAACTGGAGATTCCATTTGGAGTGCCAAAAATGTTTTAATAAATGAAAAAATTAGTAACACAGGAAAACAAAACAAAACAAATAAACAAACACCCAGAAATGTTAGGATCCTTATTCCTCAAAGTACTGATTCTCTTGCCTCGTTATAAAAGAAATTAAGAGGGAGAAAGTGATGACGGTGATGTTGACATGCTTGAAATTTTAGTCTCAATGCCACTAACAGCACAATCATTAATATAAATCCAAGTGTGTATTTTTATTAAGCTAACCTAAAGTGGAGTCAGGACTTTCCCAAAGGTTCTGATGATATTACAGTGGGATACAGGAATTAATAATTAAATATAAAGCTACTGCTATTTAGTTTTGCAGCCAAACCTTATGGGCAATCATTTTTATGGGGATTTTTGGTGGGATTTTTGGGTTGGTTTTTTATTTGTGGCTTGGTTTTGGTTGGGTTTTTTGTTTGGTTGGTTTTGGTTTTTGTTTATTCTTACTGCTTTTTATTATTGCAACTGATTATCTGATCCCAAAAGAGGAAGCATATAGAGAGGAGAATTAAGAGAAATGAATGGATAGACAATTATACTCCATCAGATGTACTTGAAATCAATCATGATGCAGTGTACTCAGGCTGTTTTCCTGAGTTTTCTGTGTCTATGAAGTGTTCAAGGGGAAACCTCAGTAATGATCCAGCTTTCTACACATTGATTTTTAAGAGTGTTGTCATTTCAGCCAATAGAACTCAGGTAAAGACTAAAATGTTTTCTTTTATTTGGGAACTAACAAGTGCACGCAGAAATTTCTGCAGAAATAAGGTAAAGAAAATAAAAGGGATGGTTGCATGAAGAGAGAAGATGATCAGAAAAAGGAAAAGACAGTGTTTTGGGTTTTATTAATGACGTTTTTAAATGTTGCAAATTTTGCTTGTGGTTTTTGTATATATGAGGCATTCTCCAGGTAGACAGTAATTACTAATGTCATCAGTCAGAATATTTCCATGTCTGTTCACCAGCTGCATAAAGTTCATAGACTGGGCTCCAATAAGGGGCAATAATATGTTTGTTTATGGCTCATCTGTACAATACAATTAGGGAAGTTTTACTAAATTGAAAATGAGGAGAAAATAGTTTCGTATTTATTTTTTCATTAAAGACTTTCTGTAAATATCTCTAATGTTTAATTCATACTCACTAACTGTTCAGACAACAGAAAGTGCCACAGCCAAATAATATGTGTGCTAACTGACCCACCTCTTTTTATATAAAAAAAAACTAATACAAAGCATGAACAGTAGTAGGCAAAATTAATTTAAAACATTTTCCAGTTTAAGGTACTGTAAGCAACTCTACATGTAAGTTAAAGACTTAAAAAGAAAATGTTGCTTTTAAACCACTTGTGGTTTAACACCAAAAGCAACCATTTTTTGGAGAAGATTCCACTTCAGCAACTGAGTTCATTTTACCATTTGAATAACCAATAAACTCAAATTGCCTTAACATGTCAGTCCAACAACTAAAATTGCTCAGGAAGCTCCCCACTCTAGTGAGAACTTTGCCAGTGCAATAGGTGATATTCTCACAATTTTCAGAGTCTGAAATTCCAGAATTACAAAACAGATTTTATATCCAGAAGGCTTTCAGGATCAGATCTTCACTTTCAAGTGCAAACATCCAGAAACTCAGCACATTTTACTTGTAAAGATTATTGAACTCAACAGCAATATGATTATTAGAGAACATTTGTTACATTGTTATAACAGGAGACCAACTTTATATCTGAAGGGTTAAATGTCAGGATAATCAATGTCAGCCATGTAATCCAAATCTAAACAACACATTTACTTCATTGAGTTCACAAATAAAATTAATTTTTATTTTACACAGGATGTCTAGCACCGAGGCACTTCAAGTTCTAATGCAGTGACTTCTTCCATTTTAGCTTTCCCATCTGTAAAACAGGGATCAAACTTACCTTCTAAGTCAGCAGATATGTGGATTAGCTAGCGAGGCTGAAAGCCCTTTGAAGATGAGAAGTGCCCATCATTATTATCCAATGGCAGCATTCCAATTACAGGCTCTCGTCCTTCTTCCTTTAGAAGGTGTCAAACACAATATAACACTCCATGCGTCACAAAGATTTAATATGTCTAATGTGACAGGTCTAAGATGGACAGGATATTATCTTAACAAAGTTACATGCAAATATAATTAGTTGTTTGCTAATTCATTCCATTTAACCTACAAATGCTGTCAATCTGCTTTCTGAAAAGAAGGACCCCAGAGTTCTGCCATTAGGGGGGTGTTGTTTCTTAAGAGCGTACGTGAAAAAATCTCTTCTTCCTACTACCTCCACCATGTCAGACCTGTTATTTCATTTTGGTCTTATAAAGACATTGTGAGAATTTCACATTTCTTGAATATCTTGGATTCTTTGAAGTTAGTGTTTGTCCTCAGCACTCTGCCCAGCTGCCACGCACTTTCTATAAGTTAATTAATCCTGGTTATATTTTCATTTTACTGATGCAATATCTAGAGCAGAGAAGCCACAGGGCAAATTTTAAAGGCATTTAAGCACCTGTAGTAACTGCAGGCTAAGAACAGGTTTGTTTTTAAAATTTCATAAGGCCCCTGTATGAATATTTAAGTAACTAGATGCTCTTAAAAACCTTCCTTTCTTGAAGTCAGAGAAAAAAACATCTAAACAAGAATTCATGTGTTTTGATATCAGCAGGATGCATCTTCTGAAGAGGTCACAGTCAGCTGATTCTCTAAATTGACTTCCAAACTAACAAGCATCACTTCATAACAGCAAAAAAAAAAAAAAAAATAAAAAGTAAAAAATAAAATAAAAAATAAAAAAAAGGGACACTGACACCCACAAAGTACATGCAATCCCAAAAAGTCCTGGAGACAAAGGTGCTCATTTCAGATTTAGGTTTTCTGCCCCAACAAGCTGGGTGTTCTGTTTCTGCACAACCCAGGCAAAGCCACTGCATCCAGGCTCAGCTCCATGAGCACAACTTCTGGCTGTGCTGGCAGCTCCTGCTCTGCTGGATGCCCCAGTGCCAGCAGCCCCAGCCCCATCAGCACTGCTCACTCCATACCTCATTAGCAGCAGAATGGGGCCACACGGCCAAGTGCTCTGTGCTGCTCAATGACAGACAGGTAAGCTCGATTTTGCAACATAATGAAGGAAGTGAAGTAAAATGAGAAGAGCTCCAAAAGCATGTGAATAGGATAAAGAGAACACTGAAATTTTTTTTCTTTGCTTTTTCTCAAAATTTTCATGTCAGGCTAAGCCAAGATGAAAGCACCAGCAGACAATCCTCAGCTAACCTGCTGGAAGTCGAGTTTTACAGGTTAAATTCAATGAGGGCTTTAGAAACCCACTGTATTCCTTATAGCAATCCAACTTTATTAAAGAGTTTTCAAACATACTATACCTTTGAAAAAACTGGTGACAGCACCTCTAGCTTCTGACCTAGATATTTATCTTAACAGAACTAGGATTTACAAAAAGCCCTGCAAAAGGTGCAGGTCTTTCTAATCAGTTTAAGCAATAAAGAATGGGATTTTTAAGGCTCACCTTCCCATGAAACTACAGCCATACCCTTTCATGTGGCTCTGTAGGTCAATCCTACAGGCAGCCAAGACCTCCATTTACTGCAGTAAGGCACACAAACTCACAGGATCCTGGTGCCCTTTCAAAAATGGTGAGAAATACTGTATTTTGACTTATTTTAAGCACCCCTGCTACACTGTCAAGGGAATCAATTCCACAGAAAATTCCTCCCCATTGATAAGCCAGCTTGCTAGGGAAATCTGGGCAACAAAGAGATTTCGGCTCTTAGGAAGATCGTTGAATTTTCTCAGATAAGACCACTTAGGAGTCATCTTTTTCTGTTAATAATCACTAATTTTTAAAAATTGATTTTTAAAACCAGGTTAAATTCGTCATGATTGTCTAAAGACTCAAGCGTTATGGGTGTAGGGTGAAGGACAGTGCTCGCTAGAATTGCCAAGCCATTTGAAACATATTTTTGCAAGGAGCACATAGATGCACTTAGAAGTTTGATGTTCAGACACACAATTAATTTTCCATCATCTCATGACAGCAAAGAAAGAGGCTGAGAAATGATTGATAGATTACGCTTCAGAGAAACAGAGGGCTATCTGTTTGAGCAACTTAACTTCGTCTTGTCAGTTACTTTGCAAGAGATTGACCTTTTTAATTCCCATATGAACCTGAAGTTAGAGCAGAAAAGGTCTGCTACACACACTGTCCTGAAAGCTAGAAACACTGTTTTCTCTTTAATGCTAGAACACACATTCCTTTATCTTAAATTCCTCAAGGGTGGGGCAGCGAGGCTTTGGCCAAAAGAGACACTGCTGGAACAGCAGCAGCAGCCCTGGGGCTACAGCTGGAGCTGTACAGCCAAGCCAGAGCATAATTCCTCTGCCTGCATCCTTCACACTCCAGTGTGGCTCAGCGAGGCTGGAGATCCAATTTTGCAGCCATCCATCTTGATCTGATCGATGAAAGTACAGTCCCCTACAACTGCAAGTCTCAACAGGCAATAGTGAATTCTGATTTAAGTAACTTCCAACTCTGACCACTCTGAGTCAGTGGTCACATGTCTATATTAAAGACAGCAAAACACTACAACTCCAAAGGCTGTAAATGGCAGAAGACCAAATATAATAATTTCATATCCATATGGGCTTATTTCTATCAATATATTTTCATTTCCTTAATGGCTTTAAATATCTTCTGTATCTCAGATAAATGTGTAAATTAAGACTCCTTGTCTGCATACAGCACTGCATTATAGCTATGTACACATTCAAAGTAATCTTTGCAAATGTCTACAATTTTTTAAAAAGCAACAAAGGCAGCACAAAATAATCTGAAATCTTCCTGTCCCCTGAAATACAGGGTGGATAATTTTCTTTAACCATCTGTCCTGGCCACCCTAAACAAATCATAATGCCCCCGCTCGTCTGAAGACAAACTTTAGTGGCATCCAAAGCTCTGCTGCACCAAGCAATAGGTGCAAACAGATTTTCAATACCATGCTTGCTGCCATCATTAATACCTCTTTACTTGGACTGCTTAGATAGAGCAGCTGTCTTGATTTAAGATCTTTCCCTCAGCTCGGTCCCAACCAGAGTAGCACCAGAAACCTGCCAGTATATTTAATGTTATTCACTGTAATGAAGCCATACCACACATGCAAGAAGTCTACTGTCAAAGCATAATTGCCACTGCTGTTACATCCTGGGACCTCCAGACTGGATTACTGCATTCATTTTTACATGGAGCAGTTGTGGATCACTTAAAAGTCGCAAGCAATGGAGAAAGCAGCCATCAACAAGGAACACAATAATTTTTCAGACTGTATATCTGCCCTGTTAACCCTAAAACAGCTCAGAATCTTGATGCTGAGCTATGAAAGTTTAGGTCCAAGTTATTTTTAAGATCACCTTTCTTCCCCAGAGTGTTGTGTTAAGGAAGCCTCCTAGTTTTAATAGTATCAACAGCATGACATTTTTATTGAAACAAATTTAACAATGGCCTATTGTTCGTGTATGGATCTGATACAGTTTATCTGTCTCTGCTTAGGACAAGGTAGTCGACTATGATGACACACATGGCAAGCAGAGCCTACACAAACACGTCTCTGCAGTACATGAATGCTTATTTTTAATTTCAAAAATATTTTAAAGCCTTGTCTTAACCTTGCAAATCCTTTAACCAAGCTTTCTCTACAATCCCCTCATTTTCCATGGTCTTGCAGGATAGCTCTGCTCTCAAGAAACAATGCAGCTTTGAGTGAAGCACCAAGGACCACGTATTTTCAATGGCTGGATGCCAAATATTAAAGTCCTTGTCAAAAGAAATTTGCCAAAGACTGATATTTAGCTCCAAACATAAACTACATTTCGGGAAAACCTTTCTCTAGGTGAACCGTTGATAAAAATCATCCCCACAAGGAGAAAAAAAACATGTTTCATTCATATCCTTGTGAATGCAGAGAAATAACAGTCTTGATGGGAATGCATGCTAATAGTCTTATTTTTTAAAAAAATAAAGCTTAATAAACATTGAGATTCATACCTCAGTGGAAACTAAATTGGATTTCTAAATCTTCATCTATAGATCTTTGAAAGTACTTAAGTGTCTGATGTCAGGTGATTCAGTTTTCAGTGCCTTGAAAATCAAGCCATGTACTTCAAAGCCCAGGGAGGATTTAAGCAGTAATTTTGAATAAAACCCACCCACCCCAAAACCAAACAAACTTGACAACCGACCTTTCAAATCATATATGACCAAAGAAAGGAAGGGTTGCATGATATCTATATGTCTTAATCCTGGCAGGGGTATATTTATTTCTACTGCCTTTGATCAATAAGCAGTAGAAATCCATGCACCTTGGGAAGTTAAAACAGAAATCACAGCCTGACTCAGCAGCTTTTCCCACACACAAAGCTGTACTTCTACTGCTGAGCCGGGATCACAATTAAGGAAGGACTGTTAAACATGGAAGACGGCTACACAATCAAGATGAATACATCACTCACAAGAGAACAAGGCAAACAGTAGCATTTCCATACCCTGTTATAGGAAAGGCACATGGTTTATGTGTGTTTCCATGGGTGGCTTGGATTAATTACCTATAGTGCAGTAAAAAATATGAACCATGAAAATTGTAATGCACTGGTATCATTTCTGGCCACTTAGTGGCTTTATGCTCTCAGCATTTTTTCCCACACACTGGAAAACAAACAAGTACAGGTGCAAGCTCCTTGTAAATGGGAACAAGCAAAGCTTCCATAACAGCTGCTCTATCTGCTTGCTATCTCTGAGATGATACGGCAGACCAAAGCTCCAGCTAATCCAATTGCTGTAATAAAAAGGCTGATGCCATAATTTTTCTAATCACTTCAACAAGGTACATAAACACAAAGTGATTATTGCATACACTATTGCTCTCTTTGCTTGCAGAAAACTGATCAGCCTATTGATTACAGCTTTGTATTTACAATCCAACAATGCAAGTATCTTAAGCTTAGAAAGCAACAGCCTGGCTGTCTAGTTGGGTAATACCCTATCAGAAATCAGTATCTACATTAACATCTATGACTCACTAAAAATTCCCCCTTTAAAGAACAGCTATGCACTATCTCCACTAAGAAGTACAGTTCCTTTCTTCTTTGCCCAAGACAGAAGCAGCTGCAATTCCAGCCACAGCCCTTACAGATACACCAGCCTTGTCAGCAAACCCAGCAGGGGCATTATGGTAATTACAGAATTCTGTCCATTGAAGAATAGGGTTATTCTGAATGAACAGGCACCACTGAGAGACCTCAATGTTTCTGAACAAAAAGAAAAAAGAGTACTCATGCTTATGCTCTGAAACCAGTATTACAAATATTGTTTCATTTTTAGCCATATGTCTTTGCATTTGGATGGTACTATATCCCAAATGCAACAAACCATGATCCTGAAATGCTGTGGGGAACAGCTACAGCCTTGCATTAAGTTCAGCCAGCACCCCAATATGGAATCAGTCAACAGACATCCCAAAGAGCTATTTAAGTAGAAATTGATCATTTATTCTTCAAAAATGTTACATTTATTTGAGGGTGGTGGCAGAATACATGAGACATATATTAGAGAACAAGACTGCTGTAAACCTCCAGGCATGACCAAGAGGTGAAGCCACCAAGTTTGTATTTTTTCCTAAATAGTTCCTATTTGTGAAGTGACATTGCAGGTGTGCAGCACAGGTCTCTGTGTTATCAAGGCATTATGGAATTACATGAACTGAATATTTTAATTGAAATCATCAAAAATTACTTACTAGAATTGAAGCCAAATACGAGTAGCTTGTCTTTCCTCCAGTATGTGCTAGCAACAATATCCCAAGTTTGTTAACATATTGCAAGCTTTTGTATAGGCAAGAGATCACAAGATAAATCAGTTCTTCCCTTTCTGCAGTATACAAATCATGTAGTCATTCAATATATACCAAATCCTTCTTAGACATCTTGAAGTTTTTTTTTTTTAATACACCAGGCTACCTAATAAATATGAATGTCTTTCATGAGTGGATTAAATTCCCAGTGAGGTTTATAGAGTTCAGGTACATCACAAAGCAGATCCTTCCAATGAGTTAAGCAAAGCTATCGAAAACATTAAAACTCACTGAAAGATATTCAACTGTTTGTTTTGCAAAGTTTGCACAGAATTTGTTTAATGTATTTGAAATATTCCTTTTTTGGGAATGAGTCCTCTAAATTACTTGTTCAAACAATTAATACTTTATATAAATTCAATTTTTTCAATTAACTTTGTCACCTTGCATATAAATGTACAAAAAGACAAGAAGACAAAAAATAACATTAATGCATACAAAAACGAAATAAAATCTCCTGCTTCAATGAATCACTGCACCATTACTTGTACAATGTAAATTCCTCATTAACAAATTTACATATCAAAAGCCGGTGCTCTCTGCCTTAAAAGACTGAATGAGTGAGGTTGTCTATAGAAAGGTGTCCTTGCAAGCAGAAATCTCCAGAGTATCCAAAGTGCTGTTGTCATGCAAGCGATCAGCGTGGTCATGAGCAGACATCCAGCAGACATTGCTGCATTGTGAAGCTGCAAAATGAGCATTACTGCAATTCCTCAGCCTCTGAACACAGGCAGAGCCACAACAGCCCGGAGCTGCCAGAACTCTGGCAAACACTGATAGACACTTTAACTGCACCTACACACGGCTGCTCAGATTGTCCCTGCTCTTCGAGGCAGCTGTGGATGAGAGAATGGATAATATCGTGGTGGGGAGGAATGATGGTTATGTGTTCACTCGGCAGTATTCACAACAGCTGACCCAGAGCAGTGCAAGAACAGCAGCTGTAACTGCTCAGGGGATCGCAGATGAGAGGGACAGGAGAAGGAAGGAGGGAAGATAAGAGCAGCCAAAGAGATGATGCATCTAAAAGACTATTCCAGAAAACAGTACTGAAGCCTATGATCAAATCATTAAAACACTGAAAACTTCATCCTGAAGCTGGAAAAATTTATCGAAATAACTTGTTTCCAAATGACGAACACCATGAAACTTTAATTAAAGTTATTAGAAGGCACAAGTGCTTAGCAGTGATACAGATCAGGCCATTTGTTTATTTAAAAGGGAGGGATGAAATCTCATCTATGAGATAGGTTACACATCCCACATTTGGGGTCGGGAGGCTTTTCATGGGCCAGGCTGATGCAGGAGTGACATATCTGAGTGCCTTTCCACGTACAGGGGGAGCTAATCCCCATCTCCTCTGCTCCTCTCCACGAAAGAAAGAGCAACACAAGAAATGCAAAGACTAACAGTTTATGCTGATTTAAGGATATACCTTTAGATGTGTCTGGGATTTGAAAATTTTGTTTGCTCTGACTTCAAGCATTAGCAAAAGAACTCCTCTTTCCAAACCCTAGTAAATCAATAGCTGCCATTAAATATGAAACAATTTCGGAATCTTCATGGTAAACAAAGAATCCATGTCTTATCTAGCCCTCAATATAAAAGGATATCAAATTCTCGAGGTGATATTTTACACTCCTTGCTAGCACACAGTACAATATATTAGCTTGTGGACCACAAATAATAACATATGATATATGTATAATCCGCCTCTGCCAGTTAGACCCAGAAGGCACTCAGAAGTTTATTTTTCCCCCATGTCTTCCATTCTGAAGACTTGGGAAAATGTGAATCCAGCTTATTCCACTGACTTGTCTTCTCCACATAAATAGCAATTTCAAAGACAGAAATGTTAAAAGCCTGCTGTCTGTTGAGCTCAATATATTACATCTGCAGAGAAGGCCATTATGACCTGATAAATTGAAATTGATAAATCTTAGCTTGAGAAAAAAATTAATCATTTACTAACTGAAAAGAAAATCATAATGTTATGTTATATTCGCCTCCTCTCCAGGATTATACCTAGAAATGTAAACATTCCAGGAAATAATGTGAACTAATCAGCAACTCTTATACTGAGATTGGAAAGGACTACTGTCTTCAAAAATTACTATAATCTGTACATCAAAAGAGAAATTAAAGCTCTGAAAGCTTATGTAGTGTTTAAATATTGCTAAACTACAAATGTAATGGTTAATTCAAGACAAAAAGAATAACCTATTTCTTCAAGACTGGGAAGTCATAAGGGTCTTGACTAGCTCAATGTTCAAAAACTATACTGGAAGTGTCTCGAGCTGTACTCTTAACACATCACCTGCTTTGCAGTACAACAAGATACAGGGTACATATTACCTGGGGAAAATGTCCTCTTACATGTTTTCTAAATCTCCTGTGCATTTGTGCATTAACAGATTCATACCATACAGTCTTTTCTACCCTTTTCATCTCATCCGTTAACACAGAACAAAGTGTTCTCAGGAATTAAAGTGTTCTCTTTTTCTTTAACTGATAAAAACTCAGTATGATAGATAGCAAATTTTACAGATACTTTATCATAGTAAGCAACCACAGAGTGTAACACATCCAGCGTAGCACTTAAAAATTCAAAATATCAACTATAGTCAGTAAGCAAACCCTAAGAATTCCCAGAACTAAAGCACAGAGCTGATATGTGCTTAACACACTACACAAGTACTGTCAGATGACACCTTTAAGCCAGTGAACTCCACAGACAGTATCATTTTAAAAACAATGCACATTTGGAAGAGATGGGCAGAGCATTTGAAAAGGCTTTTCAGCTGGCACTCCTCTGGCACAAAATCTTAGTTTAACAGATCCTGACGTAAATACAAATCATTAAACTGAACTATATTTATCTGGGAAGGCAGCTTCTTATTCTTGATGGGAATACCCACAAAATAGCTCTTAATTCCTGAAAGACAGAGAGAAGGTTTCAACTTCTCAATAGCACTTCCCCTATTCACCTCAAATTGTCTCAAGTAATTTAATTCCGAGATGGAGCACAGAAGCAGGATTGTAATTACTCGATCACATTAACTTCTGATTAGAGATGGACATAAATTTTGGGAAAACAGCATAGTCAGACCCACAAGACAACCTTCAGGACAAGGACTGTCATTAAAAAAAAGACAGATATGAGCTGGCCAGACATTTGTGTTCTCTCTCCTGCATTCAACAACAAATTTTTCTGGTGATTTTGTTCTGTTGTGTTTTTTTAATTTTGGAGTGTCTCTACTATCTTCAAATAATCTTCTTGAGGTGGAGAACAGTATAAGGCATATAGATGCAAGAGCCAGCAACTGGGCAATACTTACTGTGGTACTTTAAGGGGGCCTCCAAAAGAGCTGAAGAGAGACTTTTGACAAGGGCATGGAGAGACAGGACAAGGAGAAATTACTTTAAATTGAAAAAGAAATTCTTTTGAGGGTGGTGAGGCTGTGGCACAGGTTGCTCAGAGAAGATGTGGATGCCTGATCCCTGGAAGTGTTTAAGGCCAGGCTGGACGGTGCTTTGGGCAATCTGATCTAGTGGAAGGTGTACCTGTCTGTAGGAGGAGGGTTGTAAGAAGAGATGGTCTTTAAAATCCCTTCCAACCCAAACTATTCTACAGTTCAATAATTCTGTCTTTTCAGTATAGTTTTTAATATTCTCTGCCTCCTACTGTTTTTCAGGAACAGAAAAAAACTCTCAAACGATCACAACAAATGAAATATTGGCCAACTCTTCAAATGGGTACCCAATATTGCTACGCCTGCAATGCCTTTTTGCTCACAAGTAGGCATGGATCTCTTCTCTGCCACCATCAAGAGCTTTATTATCAAAATAAATACTATGGGGCAAAAAAGGACTCCCATGATGGTCATCTCATTGTAGCTACTCTTCTGACTCTTGCTTGAAGTTCAGCTTCAAGTGCCTTCATCCATATCAAGAAAAGCATATTGAAGCCAAAAAGCCTTATGAAACTTTTGACTCATCATAGTTTTTAAATCATTGTAAAGCATCAAGTTGAAAAACAGATGCAAATGTTGAAAAAGTATCTTTTCTCTTTGAGACCTTACAGAAACATTTGTACCACTGCTTGTAAGAGCAGGACAATACCAGATTCATTCTACTAAACTCCTCATCCTGCTGGAGCCTGGAAGACATACCAGCCTCAGATTCTGGTACAATTATTCAAATCCCTAAACAAGTAAAACATGGTTCATCCTGAACATTTACATTCTCTCAAAATTATCAATTTATGCTTCTATTTTAAAAAAAGCAACAAAGCAACACTTCAGATGTCTGCTTCAGTGAGCAAACTCTCCAAATGGAAGAAGGATGGGTCCTCCCCTTGGCATGTTTACATCGTTGTAATTAATTCAGGCACTGCATCTCACCAGTTGACAATCTGGTATATCAAATAATTCAATTTCATGGATGGCCCTACGTGGTGCAGTAAGATGTACTTTCTGCTGATACACAACTGTTTGTGAATTTAACCAAGTCTGATCCTTTCTGGATTGCAGGCAGAAGCAAAACAGGGAGAAGCAGGGTCTCCAGTGCTCCTCTCCTCGCACATCCATCAACATGGGCGTGATTGCAGCTTTACACAAGTCCTTGAGACTGCTGGGGCAGTGTCCAGAAGTCAGCTACAAAACTTGAAGTTACTGAAATGTCCTGTGCAAAGCAAAGCAGGCTTGGTGGTTGAACTTCAACACATGCAAGCCTCCTGCTCAGCTTGTTCCAAGAAAAATCTCCTTATTGTTCTCCCAAGGTCGTGTAGCAAGAGATTGCGTCTCACAAGACAGAAAGGTTTTGAGTATTAAGAAATGTGTTGCTGAGGTGATGTTGGTGATTCACACTCAGTCTGTGGACCTGACTGCCATGGCCCAGACGTCACACACACACCACCATCAGACTCCTGCAGTTACACTGCAATAGATTCCAAGCCAGCAAAGGCACACCCACACTCACCTCTCATGGTAATGCAGTGGGACTTAGTCATGTGCTGAAGTGACTTGTCGACTAAAAATGGATTAAAGCCATGTCTGTAGTCAAATGCATGCTGAAATATTTGGCTGAAGAGGGACATAAATCTGCCTTAAGTTTAAGTTGCTTTGCTTCCTTCATCTGTGTAGGTTTGTGGTGGTAGTAATAGCTTTTACAGATTCATAGAAAGAGGAATAGAGATCCTTCTACTTTTATAACATCTCCCAGGACTATCTGGGAGATCTTGGGGTAGAAGAGAATGTGCCAATAACACAAACCACAGATCACGAGCATAGTTTTGCAAAATGCATTAAAAATAGCTTTCACGATTTTATTTTCAAAATAAAACTTATCAAATAAGACCATACCACAAAGCAAGGTTTACTTTGGTTTCCTCAAAATTCGTCAAGCAGATGAATACCATTAGACGGATTTTAGCACAGAAATAAATAAAAATGATATGCCAACAAAAGTGCAATAATTATACTACTGCCCAGCACAATCATTATCTTGTAGACATTTACAATGGCAAGCAAGGGCCTGGTGCTTGCATGCTTAAAATCCAAATGAAGCAACAGAAAGCTAAAGGTGACAAGTTCATTGTATTCTGTTGTCCACACCTCAAAATAAACATATATTGTCATTCTCATGCAGTACATAGTAAGACATGATCATCAACTGCAACAGGAATATTTTTGAGGTACACCCCCCAGAAAAGGTTGCAAAGTGTTCAGCAATCACTCTGCCCATAAATTCCCAGTGAAAAGACTTGTTTTGCTTTGTGTGGCTTCTAGATGAGAAGTGTTTGGCAGCACTCTCTATGAGTTATCTGGAAGAGCCTGCTCTCAAGCAAAGATTTAAGAATCTTTAAGAAGAAGGAAACAGGCAGACACATACAAACTCTGACAGTTTTGATTCTGGACTGTTGCCAGTGCTCAGCACAGTTTTAATGTTTAGATATTCATTTTTTGTCTGCATGTAGATTTTACAATGTGTTTCTTACTAGTGGTATCTCTCACTCAAACATACATAATACAAACAAATGTATATAACCTTCTTCCAGGAGTGAAATGCAAATTGCATTTTACACACACCAAATTCCATTATTACATACAGATTTATTGCACAGGACATTTGTGTTTCAGTCATATTATCTGAAAACATTTAGAGAGAGGGGTTTGCATATGTGTGCTCTCCTTTGTTCCTAAGCAGCTAGTTCACTGCTGAGAAATGCTGATGAAATAGATTTTTATTGATGATTCATCTAACTTACTAGGATGTTTGCTGCCTGATTCACAGTAATTGAACAATCAATTTCTTGCTTCTTTAATATATTAATTTTTTAAATGCAAGATATGTACAGCTGATATTTCAAGAAGCTAATGTTCAAACTAAGGCAATGGTGGGATTCTTTAAGAAGATGACCTCTGTTTCAAAAGTCTGGGGATATATATTCAAAAAGGCAGCCAACAAAGTAATAAAATATTTTAAATGTAGTTGTTTCAATTTAGATAACATAATTTTATTATCTGCCTTGGAAAAACTGGACTGAAAGGAATATTCTCACTAATAAAGAATGGGATTTTATTTCAAGCTAATTTTTTTAAATTTTGGTATGTTAGCCAAACCTCCCCTGCATTCTCAGAGCTGTCAGTAGTTTTACTTTTAATCATAAGTCATGAAACAAAAGGATCATACAAGACTCACTACACAATAAAGGCAAACCCATCAAGCATTACCATCCTCACCTCTGGGTTAGCGTTCATCCTTAGGAAAATGGAAGAGAAAATGCCAACATCCAAATTCTTTTAAACTGGGACGGAGAAGCAAGGTTAGTACAATTGTCTTTTTTGTTTTTTCAAGCTCTTCCCAAGAGATTCTACCTACAGCTCTCCGTGAAGGATCTCAAAAGCATTGTCATGCCTTACACTTTCTGAAATTATGCTGGCAGGTACGTGTCCTCCAAAAAAAACCCTCCACTTAGCAGAGCCCTGCAGAGAAATGGGCTGACTAGGGAAGAGGGAAGTTTTAGAGCTCTCCCTTTTCTTCCTCTCCTCTCTGAAATTGTCTCCCCAGCTGCAGAGCAGGTACTCCCAAGGCAGGGGATGCAGTGAGAGGATGTAGTGCACAGACACCGACCGGCCTGGCTGCAGCTGCAGCAGGGGCTGCCAAAGTTAGCTCAGCCTGGCTGCTTCCAGCACACCAGCTCCTGCCTTGGAAAGGCTGATACAAAGCTGTAGCTGAAAGAATAAGTTCTTGTGGCTCTAGTTTCCACGGGCATTAAAACATCATTGCAAATTCAGCTATTGCAGAAAAGATAAATATCTTCAGGGCAAGTAGTGGTTATATCCTCCACAATAACTTGCTGGTAATCTTCTATTTAGAAGGTCTCTGCTCCTTCTCATCCATGCTAGGCCATGACCACCTAGCTGCTATCTGAACTCCAGTATCACACATTTTGAGGAAGAAACTTGTCATCTCAGCTACGCTAGAAGAGAGTCACACAGTTTGATATCAGTGGTGTTTAAACCATACCAAAACATTAGGGAGAGCCTCTCCATCAGTAGGGAGAGTACCAGTCCCACCAGAGTGACACTGAGAAGATGCTGCCTTGCTTTGAGCAGAACTATGAAATAGCTTTCCCTTGTCTTCTGCATTAGCCCCAAGCCTCAAAATAATGATGATAACTGCACTCAGTGCTTCTTCCCAGCAACCATGCAGTTATCAAGAGGGATGAGATTAAAACTTGGGCAATGCTGTGTGCAAAAAAATACCTCTGCTGTTTGCAAGGTCTCATATAAGAAGTGGCAGTCATGAAAACCTGTTCCTGCTATCTGCTCTTGTTCTCGTGGATACTCCTGGGTAAATCTTCACCAAAGCACAAGCAGGTAGCAGGGAGGAAGACAAACCAGAATTGTGCTGCCATAAAAATAGTGCTGCCATACAAAAGCTGCAACCTGCCAACAGAAGCAGTGTATTTTCACACTGTATCAGACTACCAAGCATGACAGGAAACCTAAAGCACCTAGATAATGCAAACTGCTGCAAACCTCCAAACAATCTTAGCCCAAAATAGAGTATCAGCAATTTAATGGACATTTTCAGTGATCAAAGTGATTGACTCAGCACTCTCAGTCGAGGATGGTAGCTGACAATATACACTCCCAATCCTTTGCAATACAAAATAAAACAAAGACATATAAAGTCCTTTCACAGCAAGTTTTTAATATATGACCACTTGATTGCTTGCAAGCAGCTCTTCATGTGGGGATGCTTCCTCTGGAATCAGAGGGGAATATTTCAATTTAGTCACAAATTTGGTTTGTCAGTCTAGGAAAAAAAAAAAGGAATAACAAAAAGATCACTGTAGAATACAGATATCCCCATAGAGACACATACCAGTAAATCTGGAATTGTTTAAAATCACACTTAAATTCTTCCAGTAAAGCTTTTTACAAGCTGGCCATGTAAAAACAACACTGACTGGAGAGCCTGTGAGAAATAAATTATAAGACCTTGAAACATGGTCATAACACAGCCAGTGCTCAGTCCACCATGATTCACACTTTCTTAAACAATGAGAGTAATTTTTAAAAAAACTAGTCACCGACATTCACAAGAGCTGTGAGCTGTCCCAAGGCATTATCAGACAGGAAAACAAAGGTTTGGGAGAAAATTTTTTTAACATTCGTGGTGTATTTGTACAACAAAATTTGATTTCATGAAGACACTCCTTATTTACATGTCCCATTAAAATTTCATTCTAACATCATGGAATCAGAGTAATTTTGATGAAACTAAAAAAAAGTAAGTCAGATGTTTTTTAGAATGGGAAAAACATGAACATGAATTACCCATGCAAGGCAGATAAATTAGATCAAACAGTTGTGTGGCACTCAAATAAATCAGCTGAGCAAGTTTGCAGGAGGTTTTCTACAGGGAAACAAATTGTTTCCAATCCCACCCTTTCTCCCTCTTGTCCATTTATATTGAGAACTACCCCATTACATTTTATTTGGAAGAAGACAAAAATGTCAAATTATTTTTAAAAATGCTGAAGCAGGACTTTGCAAGTATATTTAGGAATAAATCTCAGAAGACTTGCACTGTCTCAGTATTTTTATGTCAGTTTTACTGTATTTGTACTTCATTTCATTAAGCATTCCATCTGCCAGAATTTAAATGTAAGCAATTCATAACAGAATATTTTGAAATAAAGTAATGCAACACATTAACTAGAACTTTCAGTTACACCGTACAATTTGTCAAATTGCCAACAGAACAACTCATTTGAAAAGACAGATTGTTGCTTATTCTTCAGCTGTCACTTGTGTTACTTCACTTCAGCTCCTTTTGCCTGACACTTGGTGCAGAGTTAGTCAATCATACTGACGGCTACCTGATGAGTTCTGATAAAACCCACAAACAAAACAGAGATTCTGGTGACTCATCCATCAGTCTGGAGAGCAACTCGATACCCCAGATAGCAGCTCCAGGAAAGCAACCCCTGCCAGCCACACATGCCGGCAGATATTAGTGACGCAATCTAGTCATGGCATCCTTCCCAAGACTAGGATATTATGTGGATAAATTACTTGGATTTGCTGGATTTAAAAATATCGTGAGATTTTGAATCTGTGGACTTTTAAAGTATTTTTGCAAACTCTCTCTGCTAAGGGCTTCTTTTAAGTGAAGGCATTTAAAACAGCTACCTTGTATGAAGAAAAAAAAATCCTAAACATAACCAAAAATCCAAACCAAACCAAACAACTTTGCAGAGTGTGTAGAAATTCTCTGTACCTGGTCCAAACACTTCTGGAAATCCAACCACACATCTTCCACCAGGGACTCCATTGAGATCACAATCAATTTTTGCATCAGGTACACAACAGTTACAATGCAATATGATCATCTTGTCACTCTCCTTTCTCAGAGGCTCGATTTTCCTTTCCTGTGTTTAACTTGGCCAAATATTTTTATATCCTGTCTAGCATTCCACAGGTGGAGCACAAATTAGACCTTATAAAATGATGCAGTCACAGAAATAAAGAGTGTGTCCACTGTCTGCCGATTTCCCTCTGCCTTTCATATGCATCACATACACAGCAATAACCTTCATGCATCTTAAAGCTGCAACTGCTCACCCATGTGTGAAAATGAACCTCAGACTTCTACCAGTGATGAGGACAGAAGCCTAATGGTTTCATCCAAATTAGCTCTTGAATTGGGTCATATATACTTTAATGAAGTAGAAGCTAATGTGGGGGCTGGATGCTAGATGAGCGCCTGTGATAGCTTTTGTCCTTAGTTTGATTAGTTCGGCAATCACAATCATTTACATAAATGGTGAACACCTTACAGAGGGGAAATCACATCCCAATGGGGCAGGAGAAAGGAATGCACATTCCATTGATGAAAAGATTTCACTGTGCAAATAGATACCAGGTAATTTCATTTTCTGTCCCTGTGTTCATCATTGACAAAGCAACTCAGGTGGCTCAGGTATCACTGCTGCAACCAGGACTGCAACCCTGGCCTGGTCACTGTGATAAACATGATGAACATCAGAGGAAAAGAGATGGATCATTTTCTCTCTCAGCCTGGAAAACGAGTATGCACATTCTAGGAAGAACTACAATCTTCAGCAAACACATCCCCAAACAAACATTTAAAATTTGCCCAAGTTTGTCAGCACAGCCTTCTCTCAGTGGTTCCACCCTTCCCAAGCAGCACTGTAATTCACAGACTTGGTCACAAAGCACAGATGTGCACAGAGAAGGATGGCATTCAGAGTTATCCAGTTTATAATCTATTATGAATCTAAATGGAATTAGACAAGCATCAGAATGTTTAAAAATTTCATTTCCCCACAGAATTGATGTGGGCTGCAAATTTTTCCACTGTCTGGTAGGTTTTTAGATATAAACTCAACTTACCTCAGAGCAGAAGCGAGCAGTAATGCACATCCTGATACTCCTTTCCAGTCATTTTAGCTTAGCACACTGAGAACTTAATTACCCTTCACTGGTTTATGGAAAGCATCCTTGCACATCTTTCTTTCCCATACTGGACTGAGAAACCAAAACGTTTCACTGTCACTGAGCAGGAGTAAGGTGTTACCAATCCCATGATTCTTCCAATTTTTCAGGGAAGTCTTTTCTCGAATATTTTTATCTGTTGTAGAGGTGAATCAACATTATTTATAAAACGTATTAATAAAAATGATAGGTCTGTCCTGCCTATGGACTTCATGATCACACTTCCAAGTAGGAAACCTGTGGGACTCCTTGCCAAAAGATGTCATTAAAACCATGATTTTACATGGTGTTCAATGTGGATCGGGCAGGTACATAAGAGATCCATTGACAGTTACTGTATAAATGAACCATGTCAGGTTCAAGAAATCCCCTGAGGTAAATATTATCTGAGGCTGAGAGAACATTTACAGAAACATCAGACAGGCTTGTCCCCTTCTTACCCCCTGGGTCTACTTACTGTGGCCACTGTTGGAGACAGGATATTGGATTAGATGAAGTCTTTGTTTGAACCAGTACAGCTGTTATTATGCAGAAGTGGTAACATCCATAAGAGTTTACTATGACAGAACAGATGTGAGGAAATGTTCAAGAAAACAGAGGAGCTGAAAAGTAATTTGGCAAGTAATGTTTTGGCAGCAGTACTGGCTTAAATAGCCTCCTTTCTCCCTGACCTCACCCACTTATTCCCACCATTCCCTTCTTTGTGCTTGTACAGCTGTTTGTGTAGCCACATCGTGAACCAGACTAGAAAACCATTTGGATGAGACACCTCTCTTCTTTCCTCCCCCTTTTCTGTAAGTTATTTTTCAGCCAGATCAGTATGCAGATTTAGTTGTGCTGCAGATTTAGCTGCTGCACAGCTGAACAAATAGTTTGCCACGACTACACAAGAAGCAGCACAAATCAGGAACACGTGTCCAGGGCCAGGACATCTTTATGCTTAGCATAAGCAAAGTTTAAGCAGGACCATCACATCACTACCACCAGCCCACAGCCTGAGACTCCTCGGGGCAATGAAAGAAGTGTCTCTGCCCAGAGCAAGAGTCCAGCTTGCTACCCAGGCACAGCACTGACTGTGAGGACACTCTGCATACCTGGTCTAAAAAAGATAAGAGTTTCAATACCAATCAGACAGTGAAAGAAGCTGTTTGTACAGACACTCCCTGCATCATAACTCAGACAAATGTTAAAAGCTCTCCTAGGAGAAATCAGGCCACGTTCAAGTTAAAAATGGGACACAGCCAGGTACCTGTAAATCACCTGAGGATGTTCCTGCTAAGCAGAATTACTGTGTCTCTTAAACAGTAGTTATTGAGTGCATTTGGCTTTATTAGTTCTCTGGGCAATTTCCCGATTAGGAACACCCTGATTAAGTGGAAAACGATACACTGCCTCTGCATTCTCTATAAACAACATATGGTAGTTTACTACCTAGGCACACACAGAAGCTGAGCAGAACACAAAGCAGAGGAGGGACCTGGGTACTACTAATGCTTTCAGAACACAGGCTGTAAATGACAACTTGGCTTCCATCTCCTTGCACAATCCAGTCTGACACCTTTGCCTTACAGTAAACAGGAATAATGCATTTGGAAACAGCAAGGTGCCTGAAAAGCACACACCTTTTCTTTCTCACATACAGCATTTAAAGGCAGGGACCACTGTGCACATCGCTTTCCTGATAGGCTGCCACAATAGGAACCAGCTCCTGCCAGAAGTTGCATTACTTTGATACAGGCGGACCAAAAGAGCAAAATGCAGAATTCAACAGAACTGCCTTAAACTAACAGCAGCAGCTGTTAAACAGTGGTGTAAGTGCTGGCAGCCAGATTATGCAGCCCGCATGACTGGAGGGCTCTGACCGCATATACTAATGCAGTCAAACTCCAAACTAATACACGGGCCTGGATGCTATTTCCCAGGTCAGCTGGAGGAAGCCAGCAGAGGCTGTATACAGACAAATTAACAAATGGGACATTACAGGCAGCTCAAACCCTGCATTTCATTATGTTCAAAACAGAAACACAAGTCAAACACATCCCAAACAAGCATCAAAGTATTGATGATGTCACTCGAAATTGTCCCCTTCTGACAAACTCTTTGAAGGTGAAGGAATTAGGTGTATTTCACCAGAAAGGTCATATAATATGACTGCACAAAACCAAAAGAGAAGAAACAGAATCCAGACACAAAAGCTGATTTCTAAGAAGCCCCAAAACTAAATTGACTTCACCTCTCTCAACCTTTCAGATGCAACTGTCTCTGCTAGATTCTCCCCAAACATACATACCAGCTAAAATTAGGCTCATAATTGTGACTCATCCAAGTGGCTGCCAATCACTTAGTTAAAAAAAGAAACAATTCCAGCAGTTGTGTACTGCACACAGCCCTGTGCTGCACAAGACACTTGAATCCAAACTGGAGCAAAGCAGCTTCATTGCTTCAGAATGAAAAAACAACATAGGCGGTGCATTTCTTAACAGTCAAGGTCCTTTCTGATACATTATTTAAAACCACAAAAAACACAATTGTCTGTGCTGATTCTGCTCAACAGCTGGATTTTGAAAGATTGATCAAGTATGTGATAAAACCATTTACTTGATGAATGTTTTCTGGAAATCAAAACGATACTGTCTCTGTATTTGCTCTCCGCTCGTTGAAAGAAAAACTGTACCATGATAATCAAAATAGACAAAACTTTCAGGGTTAACCCAGCTACAGGAAAAGCATTGTCACACCTCTGCATCAAAGCAAACCAAACCAAGCCTGATTTAATATAGTCTTCTCAGGACTCCAGGGAAAATTTGCTTCTGAGCAATTATGTCTTTTTGTTTAAACTGGAATCTTCTGCTGTGAAGAACTGCACCTTCCAAGAGCAGTGAGCAGTCAGCTCATATTTAAGTCACGGGAAGCAAGAGGCAGGCAGTACTTTTGGACATAAACTCCCTAAAGAATAAATTATAACAGTAGAAATCCAGCAAGACTGCCACTACATTTAAAGACAAAATTCCCATTGAATTCAGCAAGACAAAAGTAGGCTTTGATACACGTTCCACACAAACTGGCATCAGACTTTGGTCTGTCCCCAAAAGGGGCAGAGTTGTGACAGCCCTCACGAAACAGAAGGGAGAGGGATACTAGAATTGAAGACACTTCTGCCTGCAAACAATACTATATTCACTGGGAGTTTCTATTTTAACATGCACACTCCGGAGCATTACTGTAACAAGCTGAAAGCTACAACTTTACATGCTACTATCAAATCTAGTCCTTTAAAGTGTGCCACAGAACTCACTCCCTTTATATTAATATATAGCAAAATAGCAAAATTAATGTGGCCTTGCCACTGTAAACCCTGACCAGAGGAATTTAAAAGGGGAGTTCTACACTTTGGTCCCCATGTGATGGAAAGGAAGTTAGATCCCAGTGTAGCTGTAAGCTCTTCTGTTCTCTATGCCAGAGTTATGTCATGAAAATGAGATTGGAATGTGGCCCCAAAACTTTACCAAAACACTGGAAATTATGTTTTTTTCTATCAAATGCTCCAACATTCTGCTCCAGTCCATCAAGCCAGCATGTTTATGAATCCAGAGTACCACAAAGGAGCCTTTATCTCATCAGCATGATATTGTACGTCTCTAAGAAGCTGTCTAACTACTCATTAAGAAACTGCACTTCATCTGCTTTGGGAGAGGGTGGATCAAACCAGGCTGTGTTTAACAGTTCAGTCTTTATATTCAGAAATATATAAGATTGCTACATTTGCACATGACAACTGCATTATGTTTGGGCAACAGGTCTGAAGAAATCTCCCTCCTCATATTGTAATAATTACTGTCTTTATTTACAAACTAGAAAATATCAGTTACTCATTGATCAAAATACACTTTCCATAAGTATTTCTGCATTCCTCTTCAGCAAGGTAAGCCTTATTGGGTTACCTGAACAGAGGAGCAAAAAATTACAGTGTGTACGTCAAGGCTGGCATTCTCAAACTTGGCTGACTTACATATACTCCTAAATCCCTATTTAGTTTTTCAGTAATGCTGCAAACCCACACACAATATAACACATAAAGACACAGTGGGAGTCAGCGTCTATAAAAATCGGAGCAGTCCTATTTACATGCTTAACTACAAATTTGGATGTCTAACTTCAGATTCAAAAAATATTGGCACAACTGATTTATTTGAGGCTGCAAAGACAGTCAGGCTTAAGGACTGGACATGGAACCAGAGGACTTCACTTAGGCCTCTGCCTAACCAGCCTTCTCAGTGCAAACACAGTTATCTGTGAGCAAGCACAGAACTAAAAGACAGAGCTGTAGAGAGGTGTTCACAATCAGATGAAAAGAATCAGGCACAGAAAGCTCTCTTTCCTTCTCTATTGAAGCTTAATAAGCAGGATCCTGAAATGAATCCATCCACTTCCCAAAGGCAATTACATCCAGTTTCTCCAGCAATGAACTTTCAGTGGACACTCACCACACCCCTACAGTGTGCAACTTACATTACAAGATGCATCCAACACCAGCATCCAATAGAAAAGAAACTGCAGTTACCATTTAGTATATTTTTCACTCTCTATTTCATCACCATCCAGAAGGACGATTAACAACAACTAATAAACCTGCAATCTGGGTGCTCTGCGGAGGAGGTGGCTGTGAACAGCTGCGGGTTCATAAGCTTGTAAAGTGCTGCTGCCTGACAACCCTGTCCTGCTCTCCAGGAGGCCAGAGCCAGCTGGAGCATTAGGGAAGCCCTGGTGCCTTCTTTTTCAGAATGCACAATATGCATGTGTGAATCAGCACCCACACTGAGCCAGGCTATTGCCAAACCACGGAAAATTCAAAGTTAAGACCATAGCTCTGCCCACCCCTACTCCAGTGTGCTCAGCTGAGGTAGTGTGTGTTGTGTGTCATGTGGGATTGCTGCGCTCGCAAGGACACTGGCAAGAGCAGGCCTGAGAAAGTGAATTAAAAGTTGTGCATTTCTGATATGTCACAGAACATCCCCGCTTCTTAGACTTCAAATTGGATCCACATTGTTTCCCTAGCAAAGTCTAATATTTCCCAGGCTCCAGAAAGTAGGGTGGGGCCCAGCCCCATGGCAAACTACCCAAATCCATCACCCTCTGAAGGACCTGCAGTTTAATGCTATCATTCAACAGAGATTCAGGGAAAGGAGGGAAGATCTGTGGATAAAAACAACAGCACAATGCTTAGTTTGGCTGAACAGTCTTTAATACTGCCTATTTCTCATAACTATGTGCATGTTAATTAAAGTATTTCATAATCTGGTAATGTTTTGCTTGAATGGCTTCTGGCAAGCTCTGTGATATGCTTGACTTTTTAGGGCATAGTAATGTAAAATACTACAGGTATCAGGTACAATACTGAAAGGGTGAGACATTAAAAAGGTCAAACAACATAGTTTTAAAAAGAGAAGATGGGAGGAATTTATCAAGAAGAATCAAGTACTTTTCATATTATTTTAAGGTGGTAACATGAGGTTTATTTCTTCAAGAGATGGGATTGTTTCTCAAGGAACTGAGCCAAATCCAACAAAAAGCTAACAAGACACAGACAATAAAGTACTGCCAGTGAGTTTAACAGATGTTTTTCAGCTCACTTAGTTTAACCTGTCCTTGCCTTTGGCAGAAGACTTCTGATTTTAGCAAGACAACTAGGATTTCATAGCAATGCTGAACAAACATTTTAGAAAGAACACAGAGGAAAAATGTTTATGCATGCTCTGTGCAAGATGGACGCTGGGTACTTCCTTCACCTTCCTCTGTTTGAAGTGAAGGATAAAATTCACAGAGCAGTGTTAAGCCACTACAAAGTGCCTTCTGAACACCTTGCCCTTAGTATGTTTCACTGTTTCTCTTTACACTCCCATGAGGTGGTAATTTATTTTATTAAACCAATAGTTTACACTGGAACTAAAACAACTTATTGCAGATATTTCTTAATCAGCTTCATCAAGCTCAAGCGAAAAAATATTTAGCTTGTTTAAAGAGTTCCAATATTTGCATTTAGTGGACTATTAAGTAGGAACTAAACCATGCTCCTGACATATCTGGGATTTGATTAGTAAGAAATTAAAATGTCTACATCTTAACAAAATTCAGAGTTGCCGCATTAATAATATATTATCATGTAATTAAAGTACAAAGAATATTTTGCTGATTTCAAAGTTCCATATCCTATACTTGTGCTGGGTACACACTAAAACACAAGATATATATTGCTTCTCTCCTGAAAGGAAGCTGGGATAATGTAAGAGCTACTTGGTCTGAGCAACAGAAATGCACAATATTCTCCTGGAAGTGTCGAAATTCCTCCACTGCTAAATGTTTCTTCTGGTGCCAATAAAGAGAGTATGTGTCACAAGGGGAGTATCTGCCACTTCAACTGTAATTAAACTTGTTGCTGAGTATGATCCATGTAAAAGTAATTTTGATCCACTTCAACTGGTGATTATTTCCCCACAGAAAAATGAAGGACTTTTAGTAGCCAGTGATGAAGGTATAGGATTGAATACAAGCAATAAAGAGCCACTTGGATAGGAACAGACACGTTGAAGGTTTTACTCTTTGGAAGCATTTTAAAGAAGGATACAAGAACTAGCCTCCTTGTAAGATTAATCTCAAAAGTCAATAGCACCTCACCAGGGGTTGAAATTGCATCTTTCCTATGGCTTTTCCCTTGTAACTGGTATTTACCGCATTATTTATTACTGCAAAATCATTCTTTCATGTACAACATTTTGCATTTAATTTCTAAGTATATACGTCTACCTAATGACAGGCTGGTAACTTTTTCCAGGCACAGGTGCACAGCTAGCTGTGAGCTAGCTGCTCATAGATGGAGCCAGAAGTGTTCCAGGCATTTAAACTGGAATTAAAATAAGTATTCAGTGCCATTTCAGATGCCTTAGTGTACCACACCTGGTTGATCTAAAGAAACATGTATTTTTCCCAGGTCCAGTATTAGGCCAATTCCATGTATATTAATATGGTTCTATATTAATTATAATACCAAGGATATGGTACTTGTAGACAGCCAGAGTGACACTGGGTCAGTACATTAAACACCTGAGTTGTTAAAAAGTAAAGATTCTGGTAACTAGGGCCATGCAAGTACCCATGGTACACAACTATGAGATGGCAGAGATGATCCACAAAGTATGTGAGGAGCTGACTTCTAATCATACACTATTTCTTCTGGCACAACAGCTCAGATAGGCATTGAGGAAAAAGAGGTGAATAATACTTCTATTTGGAATTGTTTTGACTGCTATTGCTTGTACTAATTGCTTTTAAAAGGATTTTGTGTGGTTGTTTGGATAGCATTTTAGGAGAGTAAAATTAAGCACTGAGACAGGTCTTTGAACCCTTCAAACATTTCCAGAGGGATTTATGGATACAATCTTTGGTGATCAAGAACAATCCAAATCCTGAATCAAAACGTTAGCCTACTTAGGGCTTTTCATCTCCTTGAGAAACCATGGTCTCTTGAAAGACTTTGGCAGACCTGGCTGGATACTTTGGTACTTAATATGCAACAGCAAGAGCGAACAAGCTTGTGAACAGCCATTAAATCACAATCAAGGATAGAGTCTAATCAAGTCTAAAAAGAGCAACATTAGGTTTGAGCAGTTTGTTATCAGCTGAACATATTAAACCATTAAAAGCATTCAAACAGGAATCTGATTAATAATTTCATAGATAGATGATACCAAAATTTGAATATGAATACAAGCCACAAACTCACTCAGGGTTGAAATGCCTGCATCTCTCAGCTACACAGCAGGACCAGATATAATGCAGGACACAAAAGTGATGTTAATAGGAATGTTTTACAAGTAGGCATCAAAATGGGAAATGGAAATAGCTTAAAATTTTAGCTTAAGGGGCTAGCAGTGTGGCACAGGGAACTCTTAAGCTTCAAAACCTGCAAAGGGGGAGCTCATGAAAATTCCCTATCTCCATCAACTGGCTTCCATTCTCCACAGAAAAAAGATATTAATACCAAATAATACCATTGTACTCATTTTAGGGAGATACAGATAGGTAAAGTATGTGTCCACCAGGGGCCACAACAATATAGAAAGTAATACCCTAGAGGTATAATTTCTGAAGTGTTCAGAGTCTTTCAAAAGTATTAACTCTGACAACAATATGATGAAGTGCATCTCTTTAGTACCCTGCTCAGAGTGAATAAATGAAGCTAGGAAAAAAAAGGCATCATTGTTTCCAAACTGGAACCTTAAATTAGGCTCCTCAATATTAGTAGATGTAGATTTTCAAAAATGACTGGTGAACCGACTCGCGTTCATCTCCACTTTAAGCAACCTTAACTAGATCTGATTTTTAGAAAGTTATTGTGCTCTCAGTCCTTTCAAATGATCCTTAAAAAAAACCCCTCAAAACAGGTATCCAAAAATCTTAAATATTTGAAGTAATTAAATAGTTTCAAATATATCATTATAATTAATCACTTCTAAAACACTTGGTTTTGCTATCTTATTTTTGTCACTGGAAGAGCTAGGCCCTTGGTCTTGGTAAGAATGAAGAAGCAGAGTATCCCTTCTGGAAACAAACCAACAAGTTCATCTAAATACTTGGAGCATAAATTTTAAAGATTTAATTTTATTCATACAAATTTTTAAAGTGTTCTCCAAAGCCCATTTTGTGCTGTGTGTACTGAAAACACAAAACAAAGATGTTCAGCTCCCTGCCTGCTTAGGCACTCTGGTAAAGAACAGCAATAACAAATCAGCAGGACAAGCAGCATCCCGAAGTCTGCACTCCCAGCTTCTCACCAATGTGCCAAACCCAGGAGTGTCAGCTCCTGCTCCATGATAGACTGCTTTATGTTATGGCACACTAAATGTGAAAGCCAAGTTAGGTATGGCAGGCTGTTAACTCGGCCTCACTTGGGCATATGTCAGCAGGGAGAGCAGCAGCACCGTGCCCAGCACTGCACACCAGGGCTGAACTGTCACTGCTCATCAGCTCCCTTGGTCGCCAACACAACACACTTCTACTAAAGAAAAGGTAACGAAGCAGCACCAGAGCATTTCAAGGTCCTGAATTTAAAAAATGAAAGCCAAAAAGATGCACTAAGAGTGACTGTTCAAAGGAAATGCATTAGTGATGGGACAAAGGGTGACTTTCATACACTCTGACATGTAAGCTGCCAGACACCGAATCAATACACCGTTAAAAATTAATTTGGCTGCAAAAAGTCTTCTTGGCTCACCAGATCTTCACAGATTGAAGATTTCTACTCTTACTCTTAGAAGGGTTCCCATTAGGGAATACAAAGTAGACAGGTGGTGGAAAACTTTGTTAACAATCCATGGAACTGAGAATATTCAGAGCCCAAAGTCTGACAGAACAGTTAAGAGACAAAGAAAAACTGTAGAATGAAAACATAAATACTGTGGGTGCAGCGTGTTTCTGCTTGGTTACACTGTCCTAAGGGGAACACTGAACACTCCAAGGCAAGGGCAGTGAGAGCTGGCAGGAGTGTGCAGCACACTGCAGGACTCAGCTCTCTAACACAAACCAGAGCTATTGCTATCACATGATTTTATAACATAATCGAGGCGCATGCACATATCCAATGCATGTCCAATGCCTACTGGAAGACAATGCAAAACATTACTTTGCCTTTGTTTTAACTTGGACTATGATTGGAAAGAACAGAATCTAGGGTTCCAATGTGAACTGACCAGTCTTCAACAAAAACAAGAACTTCCAATTACACTTTTGACCTCATCTCAGTGTACTACAACGTACCAAACTTTAGAAAACCTCAAAACCATTACTATGTATTCCATGGATATAGTGTGCATGTAATTATACTCAATACCAACACTACCACTACCAGCAGCTGGAGGTTAATAAATTCATTTTCAGGGTAACTATGTGTACCTAAGGAACCATAGCTGTTCTCACTTTACAGAGTCAAAGCAGAAGCTTAAGATCCCAGGGACAGCCACTTTGATCTGGCTTCTGTTGATCTGAGACTATGGCATCCATCATCAAACATAAAGAAATGTCTATTACTGTAACTTAAAGGATTCCATTTAAGTCAAGCTTCTAACCAAAATTCTCAAAAAACTACATATCCATTACATATTCCAGGGAAAATGGATACACTTTATGGCACAGTCTGAACTCACACTACCCTGTAATGTTTCTATAGGATGGTCAAAACTCATCCCTAATATCTGGTTTAATTCTCCTTGAAGAAGATGCAGTCCTAATACAGCCACACTGTGGCTCAATTAATGTGGTCAGTCTGTGTGATACCAAGACTAAAGAAGTTTCAGTTCAAATTCATATTTACTTCTTAATTTGTTGTTTAGGGTTTTTGACAGCAGGTGTTCATAAATTTCACAAGGTGAGAGCCCACTACGGTGAAAGCTAAATGTCAAAAAAGGTAACTAATATTTGGGCTAGCAACAAAGACAAGATACATCTATCCAAAATCACCTCTTCTAGAGAGTCCTGCAATCCTTAGGCAGGGATAGTAATAGTGGATCACTTCACTTGACACAACTATACACAAAACAACTGTATACAATAAATCCACTGCTTTAATCACCTATTATGCACTTTAACCTAGTGCAATAATTCTTTCTTTCAAGAAAAAAAAGTATAAATAAAAAAGCCTACAACAAGCAGCTGAAGCAGCATCCATGCTCCTATAACATCCTGCCTCATCTTGCTTATTCTGCATCTGGCCCCCTTAAACCTCTTTACCAGCAACAAAACTCAACCAGAAAATGCTGAGCAGCTCCTTCCAGCCTCATCTATTTCTTGGGGAGGAAGTAGCTGGCACTGAACAGAGCTGGATACTTGTCAAAGAGCAAGTGTGCTGAATGCACACAACAGAGTAAATTACAGGCATATTTGCTTTAATTTCATTCTTATGCATCTCCTTAAATCAGGAGGTGGGAAGCACAACCCTTCTGTATTCAAAGTATTCATACTGGTTCCTATTCATCATTCTAATAAAAGGAAAACAACAAGCTAGTGGAAGGCTTTTCTTACAGTTTATATGTGCTTAGCCACTCTTTTGGTTACTATTCAACCTTTTCTCATTTAAGCAGAGGGCACATAAAATCTGAAAAATGTATTTTATTTTCATAGGTAGCACAGGCAACTATTTCATGACACTTCTCCAAATAAATTCTTTTTCATTCATGCTGTTCAATATTAAAGAAAAGACAATCAGCTGGCTACTGAACCTAAAATTGTTATTGAACTTTTTGAAATGATATAAAGATAGAAAAATGGAGTTAAGAGGGCAAAAGCAAAAGCCAGACCATCTTCTCTAATTAACATCTCAGTAGATTTTTGGTCTCCTGGCAGCTTTGTAGTTTCAGCTTTGTCAGATGGAAAGTATTTGCTTGATAAAATTTTCAGAAATTCTAATTTGCCAACAAACCAGATTTTTACAGGGAGCAGGAAGAGAAATTAAATTAGATCCCGTCTTCTTCTTTAATCAAGTGGATTAAAAATTTAAAAAAAGAAAGAAAAGAAAGGCCTGATAAAATATTATGCCAACTGTATCATTTAGCAAAAACTAACTCCTTATTTCACATGAAAGACACAGTGGTTCAATCTGGGTGTATATAACCCCCTTGGAGATATTGTAATATGACCTTAATCTGCATGACTGAATCTGACTCTTAGGTTTTGCCAAAAATCTGTACACTCATTTGTGAACACAACATCAAGCATTTAATGCCTCATGCATCAGTACAGTAATGAGAAATGCCCTTTCCACTTGGCTGTTAGAAAGCTTGTAAACTTCTGAGCAACACTAATATAACCAACCTCAAAATATGGCCAGAGACTTTGTTTTCATATAGAAGAAATTAATTCAGTCCAGTTCAGATTCCTGCACTGCACTTCTCAGCACAGCACCTGAGCATGCCTGCACCATAAAACAGCAATAACTCTGCTGCAGTCACAGAAAGAGAACTGGATCCCTGGAGAAAACCCTTCACAGTCTCCCTGTTCCACTTCTGTGCCATATGGCCCAACTCACATCACAATTTAATAAAGGCAAGACTATGTGATCCCTTTGAATCAGACTCTGCATCCAGAAGTTTCCCTCCTGCAATAGGATACAATAGGATGAAAACAAATCTGCTTGAAAAAAACCTTTTGGAAAGAGCATGATAGCTCCCAATTTCTTTTTCTCCCCTTTAGCTTTTCCAGGCTTATTCCAGTGAAAGCACAGCATGCCTGGGCCAAATTCCATGAAAAGGTGCTCCTGGAATCATGTCAAAACTCACTTCAAGGTAACCCAGGCACAAACTACACTGTTAAAAATACTGTGCTCCTAAGATGACTTTGCTAAATACCTCTTCTACCACTAACTAAGTACCACTAAGAGACCTTGAATGTTAGCTAGATAGTGTTATTGGAGTCTTGGTTGTAATCAAAGTCTTTTATTTTTCAGAATTGCATTATTAAATGGCCATAATTTCCTACAGGAGCTTTTGAAGCTTTAAATCCATTAGCCCAGCATATACTATCAATGGTAAAAATATTACCTATTTTTCCAACAGACATAGAATGATGGGTTATTCTCATTTCAGTTATCCCAAGGGTCAAATCTTTACCTTGTTTTGTTCTGTTTCCCAGCTACAAAAAGCAAAACATGTCCTTTCAGTCTGGCTGACTTTCATTAGTGATTAAAGGGGGAAAGAGAAAACCTATCAAATCTAAGAGACACACAGCACAAGCCAAAATGTTCCCTCCTTAGTGCTACACTCAGGCTGGATGAGCACTCAGTGTCATGGCAGACCAGCAGCTTTCACACCACTCTGTCCTGGGGAACTGCCACAAGCTGAACAATGCCAGGAACTTAGAGAGGACAGAGACAAAGAATCCCTTGCTTCTGGCAAGGTAGCAATTCCTGCTCTGACAGGCAGTTTGGTACAGAAAACCACTATCTTCCCAAAGGAGAGGTAAGATTGAGCAAGAGTGCAGAAGGCAGCTCGCTGTTAAAGAGGCCAGAGGAGGAGGGAGTTGCTGCCCCAGCAGAACATAAGCAAAGAAGGATTACTGTCTTTCTGCAATTTCTATCTTTCTGTGATTTCTGTCTTTCAGCTCACACGTGCCAATGCTCTCCAATTTTATTTTTGCAGTTTTGAGCATCACCCAACTATAAGCAATCTTTCTGGAGAAAAATAAAAGTGTGGAAACTGTTATTTAACATGTAGAATATACAAAGTGGAATCACACAGAAATAATTTTCCAGCTGGCCTTATTCTCCCATTCATATGATAGTTTTCATATTCTTCTGGAATTCTGTGTATTCAAGCTGCCAGAGTACAGATGCTGGCCATTGTAACAGAGCAAGCTAACTCAGTACCCATGACTGACATGAAGCAAAGACATCCTGTGATAGACACAAAGCTACTTCAAAAAATCCATCAAATATTTGAGAGATTCAAAACATGGGTTTCACCTGCAATGTTTATTTTTCCACTAGTTTCCTTGTTGTCATTTCCTTACTTACTGTAGAAAAATGAATCTCGCATAGTTAGGAAAAATGACATCTTTTCCTTTTAATTTATCCCATACAGCACAGACATTCAAGCTGGTGATTCAGCAGAAAGAAGGTCAATGTACTAATGGAATCAATAAACTTAAGTGTGATGAAGTGACTGCCACTTTAATTACTGTATAAACCGTAAATCATTTTCAAACGCAAGAAATGTCCTTCTATCAATAAACTATCTGTTTAAGCAATTGTCTAAAAATCAAAGTGTGATCTTGTAAACATTTTGGGACTCAGCTACACTGTACATCTCACTCATAACTTCTGTATATTCCTCATCGCTTATTCCTTATTGACTTAGATTCAGTACAGAGTCAAGACTAACTGAAGGAATATTTACAATTAGAAGTTGTGGCAATGGTCTCCTGCTCCTCATTTATTTTCTCTATTCCTTAGTCATAACTGAATGCTGTGACATTTCTCCCAAGAAAACTGAGAACACAGAGTCAAATCTGTGCCCACTCCAAGGCACTGGTGCTGTCCAGACACAGAGAGCCCCCTCTTCACATAAGCTCTCTGCAAGCTGCCATCACTACCAGAAACTCTAAAGGCTGATCTCATGTGGGCTGATACAGACCGATGGCTAAATATTCCTGCTAAGCTCTACATGCTGCATGGCCCTGTATGACATGTCTCTCACTCAGGAAGCAAATTCACAGTATTTTTTCTCACCCTGGAAGTTTAAAATATGGTCCCTGGTGAAAGGAATTCTTGTCTGCCCAAGTTAACAAAATACCATTGCATGACATAGCATGACCTGCTCTTAACAGTCCTCATTCCCCAGTGAAACGTATCACCCACTCATTCTCTTCTCTCAAACCCTGAAAGATGCTCACTGGCACAGAAAAGCAAGAGCAAGAAAATCCAGAGAGACTATTACTGATTAAGTACTGTATATACAGTGGCATGAGGATGTTCAGCAACCCTTCAATGCAACAAAACCTTATCATCCTGCAGTCTAGGATAGATATGAGTTATTACACAGAAAGAGATAACCACTGGCAACACTAATTATCTAGCCTGAAGCAGAACATATGTGGGATCACAAACTACTGAAGCATAGATTATTAGACAAGTGGAGCCAATGCTCTCTCTGTAAACTTTTTCTAAAGATCTGCTACAGCTCTGCAAGCAAAATAATGAGCATCAACTCTGCTTTTGGTGAACCCCGCTTTCCACATTACAGAACTTCAAAACTCTGTTTATATTTGGGATTCCTCTGCACTTTGTGCCACAGAAAAGCATGATAAGAAACTGCTTTTTCCCTGCAGTTTTATCTAGAGAGATTAAAAGCATCAAAATCAAAATAAAATGTAGATTATCCAAGTCAAGAAAGAGACTGATTTCAGGGTTCAAAAATCCAGTCTGGCCATAGTATAGCCGAAGTAGGAAACTGAGCTGGATGACAACAGTATCACTATTCCCCATCACAAAACTCCCACATCTCTAAATATACCCACACATTCAACATGAGCCCACACTATCTCAGAGCTAAACTTCCTGACTCCCAAGAGAGGTAGCAGACTAAATTGCAACAGCAACTCCCACTGGCCCAACCTCCTTTGCTCTTTTTTTCCAGGTCTCAAAATATTTTCAGAGTCTCTGTTACGTATTTATAAATTTTACCTTTGTTTCTTCCTACAACAAGAACACCGTGAGCTTCAAAATCTTCCTGACTGCATTACAAAACAGTCCAAGCAGTAAAAAGGTCAAATCCAGAGCAATCTTTAATATTCAGGGAAACTACCTAAATGCCAAATTTTTTACAGTGTCTTTTGAAAATCCAAGACCTCTTGTTTCTGGGATGCTAAGCCTTCCTTTACCATTCTGGCTTTGTACTGTCCTTAGCTTATGAAGTCTTGGACCCTACCAGAGGTATTTCTCATATTACAACTCAGAGTGCTTCTTTACAACACAGGTCCCCCAGGACAGCATACACAACTGCTGATAAAGCTTCACTGACCTCTGAAAAAATATTTGGGAAATACAGTTCCATGCTTCCAGCATTTCAATTTCCTCACAATTCATGGCAAACCCTGTAGCTTTCAGTCTTCTTGTACCTAAACCGATGCCAGTAGCAGTCTATGAAAGCTACTCAGCTGCCAATGTAGAATTTCACCTAATACTGTATGAAGTTACCACAGCAGTCCTGTGTGCAGAGCAGACACACTCTGCTTAGTGGTGTCCCACGTTTCACCGGTTATTCTTCAATAGACTTTCCTCAACAATTGCTTCGTCCTGTCAGTAGCAATGGCTTGGTAGAAGCACCAGCAATGCTGCTTCTTTGTTCTGTTCAGCAAGATATGCACTTCTATTTATCTGAAAAATCAGTTTAATTCTTATAGATGTAAAGCTTGTTAACATTCTGTTATTTTTTCTTCTGTTCTCTGAATGTCTCTGCAAGAAATTCTGCAGTTCTGAGGGTTTAACCAACGTTTGGCTCTACTTTAATTCAGTATCTGGTCTTGGTAACACTTAATTTCATATTGCTCTCAGAAGATGTTTTGAATTCATAAGCAGAAAAGGAATTGGGCAATCATCAGTGTTATCAAATCACATTTGTCACTTTTTCTTGTAAACACCCAGAAGGAATTTACTTCACTCAATAAATTCCAGATATCTGCCTAGGAAGATGTAGGGACACTTAAAAGCTGTGCAGTAATGATAATAAAAGTGAGCATCCTGGCTCTGAACTCCTATGTTTAATGCATTAACATCTGCTGAATATTATTACCTGCTTTACCGTAGCATCTATATGCCCTACTACAAAACCAAAATCCAAGGGACATACAAGGTACTGTTTCAGAAGCACAGATTTCACACTGGCCACATGGGAAAAGCGACAGAGAAAAGGGAAGATTCAATCAAGGCAACAGAGTTCATTATTTGTAAATATTTCAATGATTTTCTGTGGAGAAAATAAAGCAGAGGTTAAGCTACAAAGTATTTCAAGTGAGACATAAATAAGTATAAATACATGCACATAGAGCTTCTAATTTTAACAGAACTTGTTTTAACTTGTGCACTTTGCTTATACAAAATTTACCTATAAATGTCTACAATCCAGAAATGTATTACCAAGCTCATGTAGGTTGAAAAATTAATGATACAGAGGGAGATAGAAAGAAAATTCCAGCAGTGTCAGGAGACTAAATACAAGAAATAAAGGAAAAAAACAGATTACAGGGGACCAGGAGACTGCCCATCAGTAAAAGTGAAGTGAGGTAGAGGTGAAAGGAGACGTGGGAGAACATATGCTGTGTGCCCATATGCCAGAAAGGAAGAACATCCAGGCAACGGCATGCAAAACCCAATGATACTATGCCAGACTTGAAGTAGATGCACTAATTCAAAGCAGTTTGCCACGAGAAGTAAAAGCCACAGAAATACAAAAAGTTCCTATTTTTCTAAAAGACTCCTTTCCTTATACATTATTTTAGTCAGCAAGAAAAATAATTAAATTCATGGAGTTTACCAATAAAATGAACAAAGCTACCTAAGAAGACCACGGTTGGAAGAGTGTGTTCCTGCCAGAGCATCACAGGACTAATGCTGATTAATTGGAAAGAGCCTGGAAGAGCACCGTAAAAATGATGAGCAGTCAAGAAAAGCAGCACCAAGTAAGCAACAAGGAAATGATGACAAAATTGAGGGTTATTAAATCTAAAGAACACAATACATAGGAGAAGTCTAATAAAGGCTTTCAGAGATATTAAAGCTTGATGAAAACAGACAGGAAATAAACTTTTCTCCATATGGAGTGGACAGGGAAAGAAGTAAACTGAAGCAAAGCAGATTTAAATCAGATTTAGCTCAGCAGTCCAGGTTCTTGTTATCACAATAAATTCTCTCCAGTTCTCCACAAACAACTGCAGTGAAACAGCTGGGAGTGTTTGTGTAAGTCTGGAAATACTCTGTAGCTGTTTAAGGCAGCACTGCTACCCAGACAAACAGGTAGCAAACTGTACATTAAGGAATCTGTTTCACAACACACTGATTCAGCAGTGAAGCCATTCCCCAATGTCCATGTTTCTGTACTGCTTTGGCCACATTTTCTCAGCCTCCTGCCTGTGTCAGACCAATCTCAGAGCTGCACCAAGCACTTAAAAACAACCTTAGGTTTAGAGAGTTTGTTTTAAGAGGGCTAGAACCTGGGAGAAAGCAAACTCAACGTACTGGAAAGCATCTAAACCCACCAACAGACAGGTGAACCTCAGCCACTCACATAAATGGAGCTTGCATGCCATGCTTGACACTCAGGAACTGCTTACATCCCAGATCTAGACTACAAGCTCTCATCACACAACACTGCACTGGGATTATACACCCACCACAAACTTACATCTTCTCTGACAGCTTTGCCCCACCATGCTTACAGAGCTGTTTCATGCCCTATATTACTCTTCTGAGAGCAAATAACTGGCCCTTCAGTAATGAAAGTGGAATGCTACAATGACATACACTAAAATTAAAATATCAACACGACTTTCTCCTAGACCCTTCCAAGTAAACGGTTGCACTTACACTATTTTTCAGTAAATTTCAAAGCAAGTATCTTTTGAAACTAAACTTGGTATGACCATTAGCACTGCTAATGCAATCCTCATTAAATAATGAGGATTTACTACAGAACATAAATTAAAATCTCTTTCAAAAATAGAAAGCTATCAAGACAAATAGTGAGGTTTATTAGGGCTATAGTTATAAGCAGAAGGTTGGCCAGCATTATCTAAATATTTAACCTTTTGGAGCTCATTGCTGCAGTACAATGGTCAATGTTGTACAACACATGTAGAACCCTCAGGCCTTCCAGAATTAGAGTTACAGTGATTACAAAGCAAGTAGGTTAAATTTGTTGTCTAAGTAGCTTAGCAATTGACCCTGAAAGTAACTAAATATGAAGGTCCAGTTAATATTAAAGACACACATACTGCGTTGCTAATACAGCTCTAAGAAGTGGAACAGGAACAAAAAGCATTGCCCCAAATTGCAATGACAGTCATGTGAAAGATTCAGGAATCAAAACAAGGTCTTACTACAATGAGTTATAAGCTCACCCTCCTAGACCACAGATATCCCTCATCATAACTTGAAGATCTCATGTGGCAATTATTTTACCCCAAATACAACTTCTGCAGCACTTCACTGATTTGTAATTCTTCTTCAGGAGAAGTCATATTCTTTCGCAAACACTTTAAATACTAATTATTTCTTTGCTGAACTCTCTAGTGAAACTCATCTCTAGACAGGGTCATGTAAAAGCACTTCCAATATTTCTGCTGCCCAAAGAGCAATACTGTTCATTCGCTTCAGTGATTTTCTACCCAACAGGTACAACAGTGAAGTAATGAGCATTATAAAACTTAATACAGTGCCATATATATTTTATGACTCTGTAGATCCAGATCAGAGAACATCCAGATTGTTTTTACAGAACTAATGCCAGACACATTTCAAATTATTATGTATGCAATGATTCTAATAAATTTATAACTCTTACCAAACTAAACTTTAAAAAAATGTATAGCTGAGAAAGAAAAAAATTAAATATCAAGCATACCTTAAGAAAGTTAAAATTTCCCAAGGATTTTTAAAATAGATGTTATTATAAGAAAATAATATATATCAAAATTAAAAGTGGGTTAATAAGAAGCATTTTTCACTAATGCAAGACATTAAAAAGGTATGAAAATGAAAAACCATTCACAATGCTCTACTGTTTGTACAGCACAGCATTTAAAAAGCAATACCATGGAGGATGTAAAGCCACATAAAAGCTCTGGATAAGGGACTGTAAAATGAGATTCCCCTGTATCAGACTAACATCAGAAAAATAACTTCCCTGTGTAGATTGCTACTCTTTCCCTTCTGTTTACCTATGGTAACATGATCACATAAATTTCCAAAATATTCAGCAACTTAATGATCTTTGATATTGACCTTATACCAAAGAGGAGGAACAAGACTTCCATATTTGACATTTAGATATAGAAAGATTCAAGTTACCTGCTCAAGGTTGAAGAGAAAGCCTCTAGCAGCCCTGCAAACCAAAAGTGGCTCTCCTGAAGCCCAAGAGATTCAAAAACAACTGGACCCACCTTGTTTGCCGTTTCTGCAGGAACACATCAAGTTGCAACCTGGCAGTCCTCTGTAGAGAAATCACAACTCACCTCAAGTCTGTTTTTGAGACAGAAACTATGGAAACAGAGGCTTGTACTGTTGCCAATCTGAGCAAAAATTTCCTACTTTAGGAACTTACTGAGGAGAAAGATTGGCTGTGCATCAGCTGTGGACCAAATAGTTTGAAAATAGAGCTCAATGTCTAAATATCTTGATTAGAAAGCTGTTTAAAGTTTGTGCAATACTGTTCATATCCATCAAACACTATGTTTTTTCTTTATTCAATTTCTCTTCCTCAACAGGAAATTACAGCCAGGTGTAATCACAGAGAATTATCTCAGTATTGGCCAAGTACAGCAAGGAAGGTTCACAGGAGCACAGTTCTCTTGACAGTCACATCACAGTTAAAGCCAACATGAGTGGACAGGCTTCCCCAGCTCCTGGGCAGGAGCTGCCCAAGGACTGCCCATCCTCGCCTCCCTCAGCCAATATACTATGTTTTACTTATATCAATCTGTGTTTTAAAAGAACAGTAGCTCAAACTTGAATCTACAAACTATATGGGCAGAGTAAGTGTTTAGCACAAAACATGTTTCTGTGTGAAAAGAAAGTTGAGAACATACAGACTTGGAAAGCACAAATTTCAATAGAACTTTCATATCTAGTGTGTGCTGGTTTTGGCTGGGGTCATTTTTTTCACAGAGGCTGGTATTGGGGCTGTATTTTGGATTTGTGCTGAACACAGGGTTGGTAACATAGAGATGGTTTTTTTATTGCTGAGCAGAGCTTACACAGGGCCAAGGCCTTTTCTGCTCTTTCACACTCCACTCTGGCAGGGACATTGGAGATGAATGGGAGGCTGGGAGGAGACACAGGCAAGACAGGCAACCCAAACTGACCAAAGGGATATTCCAGACCATGGGACATCATGCTCAGTATATAAAGTGATGTGAAGAAGAAGGAAAGGGAGGGATATTTGGAGTGGTGGCATTTGTCTTCACAAGTCACTGTTACCATGATAGGTCCTGCTGTCCTGGAGGTGGCTGAACACCTGACTGCACATGGAAATCAGGGTATTAATATTCTGGTTTTCTTTGTTTGTGTGTGGCTCTTGCTTTCCCTATCAAACTGTCTTTATCTCAACCCACGAGTTTTCTAGCTTTTACCCTTCCAATTCTCTCCCCACTCCCACTGTTGGGTGACTGAGTGAGTGCTGTGTGGAGGTTGGTTGCCAGCTGGGCTGAAACTATGACAGTCCTTTTTGTTGCCAAATAAGGCTGTTGTGGTTCAGGAATGATATTCTCTAATTTAGTACTCCTTCTAAAACCCTGTGCCACTCCCCTCCCCCTTCCAATTGGAGGCATTCACTGAGTTAAGAACAACTTGCTGGAAATAGCAATGAGAAAAAAATTAGAAAATGAACAATAACTGCAACAATATTAATAACAAAAGGTATAAGAAACTATTAATACAGAAAAGCTCTCAATAATAGACAATATCAGATGGATCCCTCCACCATGTTTTCCTGACCAGAGCGAATCCCTTCCCCCAAGAAGGGATTCCCTTTCCCCCTACCCCAGCAATGACCAGAGGCAGTATAGAATTAACCTCTGTGTCCTAGCCATGACCCCTCCTGGCCACTGCAAAACCAACTAACCCTGTCCTGGCTAGAACCAGGATGCACAGGAAGGTAGTTTCACACAAGATCACTCATCTGAAGTCCAGTTCAGAATGAGCACAAACTCTTCAGGAAGAGGGGCCAGGATACAGCCTGCTAGTGCTGTTACATGTTACTTTTCTGACCCAGGTTTGACAGAAACAGCCTCGCATGCTGCCAACACCCTGAAGAATGACTAGGCCTGCCTAAGACTACATTTCATAACTAAATCCACAAACACCTCACCTAAAGAGTAAATGTATTATTCAATTACTTTGTGCTTAGACAAACAAATTTTCCACCTAGTCTATTTCTACAGAACAGGAAATCTACTACTTCCACAGAAAAAGCTGCAGTCTTCCATTCTCACCAGAATATCTCCTTCATATTTAAGAAACCAAATCAGCATTCTCAAAGGCTCTGATTTCAGTGCAAGTTGCATGTCTTAATTTTATTTAAAGTATCTTCTGGAAACTACTGAACATCCTCTCCTCCAATTTCTCAAAGTATGTGTCAGGTATACACGGGAGTGACCCAGGAGTACATTGCAATATCAAATACAAGTGTGGTTGGGTTTACTTGTGTTAACACAGCACAGCCAATTTACCTTGTAGATAAAGTACAAGCAGCACTGTTTAGTATGCTTCACAGTTGCCTCTTAACAAGGTTTGAATGAAGGACACAACAAATACAAACAAAATTATCTTACTTCCTATTGCACTTAAATTTTGACAGACTGGAAATTGTCCAAATTCTCCTACTATTTTGTGGTTAAAAGAGGAAAATCCAGTGTGCTAAAAATGGAGAACAGTCCAATTAAAGACATTTATTACTAAAAAGTTGTCATCTCTGGAGCTGCCTTGAAGCATGATGCATCAAGAAATTTGCCTGCTAAGGAAGCATCACGTATATAATGACTAAAGTTTGTGACAATAGCAAAGAAGCTTCAAGAATGAAAAGTGATACAAATTGCTGCAAGCTTTGCTTTCTAAACTTCTGATTGTTCTTGAATATGACAAATAAAATCAATCCAAACTTACTCATTTTTCCAACATCTGTTAGGATCTCTTAAAAAGTCTGTCCTTGGGGACAATTTGTCACATCACAAAATGATGACATTTGAACCACAACATGCTGACATTTTATTTGTGACAAACACGGCCTTATGACAACCTTTTGTTAACCTCTCTGATACCATGGACAAATATTTGACCATGTACTACAAATAGAATCAATTACACCTTTGGGACCAAAGCAGAGCAAGTCTGTTCCCTTGTGTAAGCCAATGTCAGCCTATTTGCTCCTAATTCTACAGTACCAGGAATGCCACAAGTGCTACATGCTCTAATCCTGCAACACAAACCCCCTACCTCACCTCTGAACAGGGACAGTCTGACATGCAAGGAGTTAGTTCATTGCAATAGTCAAGATAATGAAGCAGTAACAGAACTCTTTAGTCAACATCTTTAAGTGTTAATAGGGAAGGATGATTCCAAATTAGCCTTCTAATTATTTTCTCTTTAACTTGACTATTTAAGCAATTACCTAAGTTACACAGTATAATGTACTATAAAATTTTTAGTACTGAATAGACTTGGTTTGCTGCACCACCATTCCTTCACCAAAAAAAAGTGAAGGAAGAAAACCATGTTTTTTCCCTGTGTAGATATCATAATGATGTCTACTCGAATGTCATTCCTCAGAATTATTAGCATGTGATTCAGAAACTACAAAAAATTACAAATAGAATTGGTGCTGCTTTTGTTGTCAGGATGAGCCTCATGCTGTTAGCAAAGAGAGATGAGAGCCACCTAATGCTTTGGGGGCTTAAATACCTCTTAACTAATATGGTGACCAGTATGGGCAGCATTGGCCCAAGGATCTGACCCAAAACACACTGAAGCTGCTGTGGCCTTTCAGAGGCTTTGGGCTCAGTGACACCACACGGAGAACCCCTGCTCCCACAGCTCACTGAGTGCAGCAGTGAGCTCAGGGTGATGAAACTCCACCATAGGGAGCCTTCTGCGACAGGGCAGTGTGAGGACTCAGGTCTCATTTCTCTCTGCTGAACTGATTGCCTGTGCAAGGAGATTGATGCAGTAATCCATTCATTCATGCCAGCTGGTTTCCCTCTATCTGCAGTGGCAGTAAGTTGATTGGGATTTTAGTTTCCTTCAGCTGATGTGTCTTCCATAGGTAACATGCTGACCCTGGTGATGCTGAACACATACAGCTGGAAAGATTAAATCAACCAATCCATAGAAAGGAAGGTAGAGGACTAAGAGAGTAAGAAGACAAAGAAAGGCAAAAAACAACAACCTTCAGCTCATGCTAAAAGGCTTGTTTCTTCTAGATAAATGCAATAGTATAGAATTTTAGAGAAAATAAAATGAAGAGGAAGAACAGTAATAAAGAACAGTGTGGAATTAAACAATTAAAATGTTTCTTGTTTCTGTTTACTTTTCTTTATTTTGTAGGCTCTTGCACCTCTTTCTTTGCACTACTGTTAACATTGCATTACCTGTGAGACAAAGCCAAGGATCCTTCCATCATGGATGAAATTTAAGTCAATTAAATGGTGCTGCTTCATTCTGGCTGAGAAATACAGTCATAGCCGGGGTTCCCAGGGAGTCTATAGATAGAACATTGTAATTCAGTATTTTTACTGATGTCCTTCATAACAATATTTAAAATGGAATGAGAGCATTAGAAATCTCTATTTAAAAATCATGAACTATTTGTAAATAAGAATGAGCAAGGTTTTCAAAATTCACTTTCAGTACTTCTTAAAATCTAAGAAACTTCATCATGCCTGTTTAATAAACCTTTTAAGCAACTTAAGAGAAAAGGATTGATTTCCATTTCAAAAGAATCACCAATTTTTACGGAACAAAAACCTATCTTAACTATGCCATGCGAACTTGGAACAAACAAGCACAATTTCTTGTATGTATCAAAACAACTTTATTATACAGCACACCAGAAGATCAGCTGTTTTAAAGTCAAATGCTGAGACATCAAAGGTGTATTTTCATACATGCAAAGGGTGAGACACTTGAATACTCTCAGGTAAACTTCCATAAATTAAAAATGAGACTCACTTGTTGATAAGAAGATACACAGGATTGGTTATGTAGCAAAAGAATAATGGCTTGAATTTAAAATTAAACCTGGCTTAGATGAGGTTGTCCATTTAATGAAAATTTATTCAACTTCAAATAACCAAGGAAAATATTTGGGATACCTTGTACTTTTTGCATATGACAGCACCATCATCCACATGTCTAAAAAGATGCTTTAATAAATTCCATAGAAATAAAAAGACATCTAAAACTGCTTTTGCCATGCACCTTTCTTTCCAGAAACAACATTGACTCAAGAGAAATAACACTCTTTGAAGTACCCAAATTGGTGAGAAACTTACAATAGAACAAGAAACATAATTTTTAAATTGTGTTGATAGATCTACTTGTTACTTCATATATTTTTTCTACATTTAAATACTACTTAAATCAATATAGAATCAATAAATGGTTTTAAAGTTCTAAAATGTAGAGGCAAATCTGCAAAATCTAAATCACTTACAGAGCATACCCCAAAATTTGAACTTATTTAGCTTTATAGAAAAGATAATAGAAATCCAGTACTGGCAAGTACATAAGCTCATCTTCCCTCTCATTTCATGTTTACAAACAAGGTGCTTCTTGCACCTGAGAAGCTTTTACAGTTACCCCTAAGCCACAAACTGCTGTTGGCCAGAAAAGCTGTCTGGTGAAGGATCACAAAACTTTCATCTGAGTCTGAGGCTCTTCCCTAAATATCCACAAGTCTAGCCTAGTGCAGACATTCTCATGTTCTTCTTAGAAGTCACTGCCATAAGACAGTATCAATTTTATGTTAGATAAAAGCACTCTAAATCTGTTCATCTTCTTTCAGTCCATGAACCTCAGTGACTACACAGCAAGTGCACTTGCATCAGAGGAATAAACTATGCCAGAAGTCAAGACCCTACATGTTTCTGCTTTTGGATCCCATGTTTTCAGGGCTCTGATAAAGTGACAGCTTGGATACATGAGATTCAAAGTTGCCTCCTGTGACAGCTTCAAACTCATTGCCTGTCTCTGCTTTCTTCATATTGTGTTTTCAAAAAAAAACTTCATTCATCTAAATTCCTGCAATAAGTAACAGCTTGTAAATATTTAATTTCAGTTAAAGGAAAAATAATTCATTGCCTATCAGCTGCAAAAAGTAATAAAGAGGCATACTTGGCAAAGTCCCACTTTAGAATGACATCACCCAAGTATGAGAATGACATGTGCTAATATCTGAACTTAATCCAGACAATAAAATCCACGCTAATAGACATTTCAGAAGCTGTGTTTTGCTCACTGTACCTCTTTTATATATTAAATCTAACACTGAATAGATTATGATTATTTTTCAATTACACCTGGATGAGCAACCAAGTAATTTTAAATTCTTATTAGGTGGGCATGTGCGCACCATAGAACTGGAAATGGAATTTTAAGTATTTCATTTCTAATTATGATTATTTAAACTCATCTGGAAGCTTAACACATAAGCAGTGTATTTCATAGTATGTCCCCAGTCCAAAACTAACCCTAGGTAAGTTTAAGGGATCTCTTCATAACTTTCCAATTGAGGCATTAGGTGAAATACTCTGCTCCTGGGACAGTTTCAACTAAGATAATGTATTTTGGGGACAGTTGCTTTTTAAACATCTGCTATTGCTATGCTCTAGAGCTACAGATCCTGTCATGAACACAAGATTTCCTTAAGCAATGTCGTGCAGTCTGTCCAATTCTATATACAACATGTGAGCAAGTGTGAACATCTATATTCACTGGAATGGCAACTCTCAAACTGATGACATGTCAGTGTCATAACTAACCATGTCTTTCAAGATCTTTTTTTTCAGATGGAATGGGGAAGGTGATGCTATTCAAGCCCTCAGGGATGAGAAAGGTGATTTAATACTGAGAAGGAAATGAAGGGAGAATAACAAAGGAGACACATGGAGACAAAGGAAGGAGGAAGGAGGAATGAGACACACAAAAAAAAGCAGACGGGCAAAGTAACAGAAACAAAGGACAGCTGCAGAACTTGCCTAAAGGGGAGCAAAGTTTCTGACTGACTGATAGTGACTGTGACAATGAGGTTCACTTAATAAATACAAGTCTATTTAGTGGCTGCAAAAAATAAAAAGCTTGCCTATTTTGTGCAAGCCATCCACATACAACAAACTGTGGATCAAAGACTATGAACTCTTTATATTATTCCCCGGCACAGAGTCTACGCCTAAATGCGAATTTCAGTGCTCTAATCTCAATGGGCTCAACTTCTGAGCTACCAACCCCTGTGAAACATCACACTGGGCTGAGTTCTGCTCCCTCAGGGAATCCTTGATGTACTCCACAAAGTATAGCAATGCAATAACCAAACTCGCTGGCAGTTTCTGCAAACAAGATAAAAATTACATCCTTCTGTAGCTTTACATTCCCATCTTCAGGAACAGTCTCTTCACAGTCATGAACATTAGAGCCAAGATGTAATCCTTCACAATAGATGGACATTGATTCAAACAGGAAGTGGAGGCACTTCTTTTCATGCAGCTCCAGTGTTCATAAAGCATCTCTTGCCTCAGAAACACACACAAAAGCACCCTGTATTTTCCTGTGCGCTTGCAGACTGATCAAACTAAACCAAGTCCACCCACTGATGAAGAAACTTGTCTTTCTTTCAATTCTTATGTTGTAGCAGTTCATGTCAGTTTAAAAGTGCCTTTCTGCAGTTAACTAAACCACAAAAAATATTTTATATTGATAATTTACCAGCTAACAACCCAGTTCTCACATGGATTATATATGGTAGTCTGATATCAGTCATCTCCCTCCCAAGGGTTTTTAAATCAAGAAATGGAACACAGGGCACGAGGTGCTTATAATAATAAATTTTAAAAATTCTCTCTTAGGGTTTTCCAGGAGCAATGAGATTACTAAAAGGTTCAAAGCCTTCTAAATGAAGCCTATTTTATAAAAAAAATCATCTGACTTAAAGCAGTTGGAAGAGGAGGAAGAAAGAAAGGAAGGAAAAGAAGATCTTGTTAGTGGCCCTCAGTGCTCGGCCCAGTAGCCCTTGAGAGATGCTGCAGGAAGATGAACATATGTATTTCATTATGAACTGAAAACGTGTTCACTGAGCTACATCCTACAACTTTTAAGCAAAGGTGCCGGATTCAGCCTATATGCAGGGAATGTGTTCCTTCTGCATCTTTCTTCACAGAAGCTGACAGAAACCAACAACTTAATCAGTGAATCAGAAAGTAGGTTTCACAGAGCTCCAAAAACTCTGTTCAGCTGACATGCAACACATTTTTTTGCTTCTCTTCTTTACAGTGGTTTTAGACAGTGTTAAATAACAGTATCTGTGACCCAAGAGAAATTTAGTACGCTCATAGTGGGCTGTTTGCTCCAAAAATATGGACACTTTTGCTCTATCCACACATCCTCTTCCCTCTTGCATGTGCTCAGCAGCAGTTCGGTGGATGTCATATACAAGAGATGAAAGAAGAAGCTCTGGATTCTTTTATATTTGTTTTTCCTATCAGGCTGGGAAACTACAAAAAGAAGAGGATCAGATCTCAGCTGACTCCGCCAGTACTGGCCTCCCTCATCTAGGGGGAAAGAAAAGTTCAGAACCACTAATAGTAACAGCTTCCCAATTTTCTACCCCAAGCACCAGTACAGTCAAGGGCAATCAGAGAGTTCACCGTCAGTCCTCTATAACCTGTCACTGGTGCTCAGGACACAGCTCTCACTCTGAAGCCACCCTACTCCCAGCATAAATGTTTTGCATAATTTCTGTTCAGCTCGTACTTCTCACTCAGAGCAAAGAACACGTTTCAAGAATGTTCTCAAGGCAGCTGAGACCTTTCCACATACTTGCCATTTTGTGGTTGGGTAACAGTCAGGGAAACACAGGAAACCACTGATTTAAAGCCAAACAGATTAGCAAAATAAGAAATGGCCTTTTACATCAAAAGCTGCAACTTTGATGAACTCCTACTGCCTATGAGGAGGCATCTGTGCTTGAGAGAAGAAAGCTTTTTCTACGCTCTAACCTCATGAAATATTACAATACTGAAAATTCCAAACCCCTATGCATAGCAATTAAACTAGTGAAGGTTACAAGACTAAAATGAGAGAGGCCAGAAGGAATAAAGTTCACTTTGCACATGAGCAGAGCAGTGTATGGCAGCCATATCTAAAGTGAACCCATACTACTCTCAAAGTGCTCAGAAAGAGCACAGAGGGATCCCTCCCAAAACCAGCAGGGAACTTAGAGACAGAAGTTTACTGATACCAACTTGCCATGGAGTAGGATACTGGAGTTTCTTCAGTTAAGAATCATCAAGATTAGAGCCTGTAAGTACAAACACACAAATGCATAGCAGATCCTAAAAATCTGATTTTGACTCCCTTTTCCACAGGGAAAATCACTGCAGGTTGAGGTGAGGTGGGCACAAGAGCATTAGTCTTTCTACAACATCCAACTGCTCCAGCAGTCTAATGTGCTCCAGCATCACCAGCCAAGTCCATGGGAATCTCCAGGCATTTGCTGCCACAAATCTCCCCAGAATTCACCTCATGAGCTCTGTACCAAGCTGATTGTTAGAGCATTGCATATGTGCATGACATCCATTTGGATCCCCATTGGTGGTGGTAATTTAAGTAAAGATCTTTGCACCGAGAACTGTATTCCACTAATACACCTATTCCTAGCACATGCTGCTTTTGTTTGGTTTATTTCTGTTTGTATATCTCATCCATGGAGCCCTTCAAAAATCATGCATAAAGCAGAGCTGCCCATTCAAAAGGGGCTCACAAGTTCCCTCGGGGCTATACTCTTATCTCTACCTATGTTAACACTGTGCCTCCTTAGGCTGAACACCAAAAACAATTGCTGGGAGCATAAAACAAGAGCTGAGAGAAGTGTATTCTGCTCTCCATAAATGGCAAGATTTAATGAGAGCTGCTGCAGATTTAGATGTGTTAGACTTCACAAACAGTTCCAATCCTCTGAAAAGACCAAGCTACAAGATATCTTTGCTAGCAAACACGGGAAAAATATCTTACTGTACCCCTTGAGGATTTTATGACAACCTACTACCCCGATACAATTGTGTTTTCAGTGAAGAAACAACTATTTCTTCAGAATCAGTCACATTTACCACTGTGAAACAGTGCCAAAAGCTCAGAGTGATTCCAACATACTCCTCTCACCCCCCAGCTCCATCCCCTTGGGCATCTGTCTTACAGTGACAATTGCTGGTGGAGGGAAGCATGGGAATGCATGAATCGTAAACAGGCTCTTCTTCACCAACTGAGAAAAGCAACATTTCTCCACCATAGCTCAGTTGGGGAGGCCAAGCTGCACACTGGTAAAATTTACAGGTGGAACAGCTCAATTCTCAATCATCAGCAGCATTATTTATTGGTATTACACAGTGCCTAAATGCTACCAACTCAGAGCAGAACCCCAGTACACATCTTGCTCATACACATGCAGGGGAAAGACTCTTTCCCTGGGCACTTTCAGTCCAGGGGCCAGACCAGAGACAGATACTGTGATTTTAAAAAGTGTTTCCAGAAAGTGTAGTTTGCCATCTGCTAAAACTTAATGCACTGGCCAGTAAACATAGGCCTGCTGCTCCACAGGAGTAAGGACACATCACAGGGGTTAGTGCTCCCAAATACACTTCTGCAACACTCATGCAGCTTTACTGTGCCTCCAGTGACAAACAAAGTTCATAAAGTGAATGGGGAAAAAAAATTAAATATATCCATTTCATTATCTAGAACAAACTTTTGACAATGTTACTGCACAGAAACCACAAAAAACAGCTTTTTTTTGCTGAAGACCAAATTATTTAAATATTTTTATAACTTCCCTTTAAAAAAAAAACAACTATTTACTGTTCTGTGATTTTCTTTTTAGGAAAACAGATGAGAGTGATTAGAAGGATACCAGAAATTAACAATAATCTGTGTGTACAAGTACATTTCTAAAAATGTGCCTGTCAGATACACAATAGACAGGTACTATTATATCTAAGTACTGTCCTATCCAGATGGTGCAATTAAAGCGCTAGCAAAAGTGAGCTATAAAAGAAAACTTACAAGGTCAAAATAAATATTTTTCAGAAAAATAATTATTGGTCTACAAGAGCAGAAAAAGTACAAACACTGAGAAAGAAACAGTTGTTTCATTAAACTGCTTAACAAACGCAGGAAAATTATATTAAAAACAGGTTAAGTTTCACTAATACATATGTTTTTAGTCACATAATCTTAAGACTGTTCAATGATCTTAAAGTGCCAGAGTCTAGACATTTAAACTGGACTACACATTAAAAGGAGCCCTGATCAAAACAAACATCAGAACAAGCAGACAAGTTTGCATGACCTGTGAGAGTCTTTTCTTCTCTAATTCCTTGACTGTACTCTCAAAGGAACAAAGAATTCACAGATGTGATTTTGTATAGTCCTGCCTCTTTTAGATGTAATGGTGATAACATTACTTTAATATCAAAATGCAAAGCTAATTTTTAGGCAAAAGCCATCCTAAGAGATAGAAAAGTACTATTATTCTCACCTTGCAGGTAGGAAACTGCAAAATCATGTACGTAAGGCAAGTGGTATTTCAGAAGATACTAGTGAGGTAACGCAAAAAGTTCTTTAGCACTACTATTCAGCTTCAATTTAAACCAACAGCTGCTCATTTGGAACCTCATGCTCTGTCTCTGGCCAAGCCTTAAATTTCCCCTGGGCATCAACTGCACCTCCACTCTTGCTCAGAGCTCACAGTCGTGGTGATGGGGCTGCACAGAGCTCCACCAGCTCGGCCAAGGGCTCTCAGTCCTGCAAGACTGCAGCAGCCCAGCATCTCTCTTCTTTCCACAACAGCCTCATCCAGGGCTGATGACATTCAACAGGATTTGTAAACCCAACACTTCTCTACTCATCACACTAAAGTCAGCAAATCCAGCAGATGTACCCAGCTTTCTCAAGCATGTCTGTCAAGATTGTCAGGGATTAATCCAGAGACCATCCCCATCTCCCTCCTACTGGAGAAGTCCAAGCTTAGACTTAATGGCTGAATCACAGAATCACAGAATGGTTTGGTTTGGAAAGGACCATAAAGGTCATCTAGTTCCAACTCCCCTGCCATAGGCAGGAAACCTTCCACTAGACCAGGTATCTCAAAGCCCCATCCAGCCAGGCCTTGGGCAGCTCCAGGAATGGGGCACCCACAGCTTCTCCAGGCAACTTCTTCCAGTGTCTCACCACCCGTGCAGTGGAGAATTTTCTCCTTCCTAAAGAAGTAAAGCACAGCAAAGGACTCCACCCATTATTTCCTTAAAAGTGGTTTTGTCATTGGTGATTTGTTACAGTTTTAAATTATTATTACTGGGACAGAGGGTTGAGAATGGGAATGTTTGCTAAGGAATGTGAGACTTTGAGAATAAAACTGCTGAAGATGTTGCAGGCTATCAAGTTTCATTCTGAGCTACAGCAAGAAGTCATATACTGTAGAATACTTTCAACCTATTATTTCTGCTTTTGTGTACATGAAGTTGAATTTTCAGAACACAGAAGGATCCCACTTGATTGTACTGCAGATCTCTCTCCTTTATGTGAACAATCTCTGGTCTTAATCGACACAACCATAAAATATTATATTTGGACAGGCAAAGGACTTGGCATAAAAGCTTCTGTAATCTGGGCAGTTTCATGTTTTAAATTCATAAGGTCATCCATACCTTACAGAGCTTCCCATTTTAGCAGAAAAATGACTGTTTTAATGAAAAGCTCATTTTCCCCTTCCATTCTTTCAAAAAGGATCTACTACTCTATTGAATTTTAATAAAGTCAAAAGAGATGTCCTCAATTCTTTCTCCAAAGATCTATATCAGTAGTCTTCATCAAACTTGGGAAGAATGCATTATGGTCCCACTGTGATACGTGAACTGCTATCCCCAGCCTAAACGTATCCCTTATGATTGCTTCGTTTATCATGTGAAATACATCAGCAGTTCCAGAGGGAGGATCTCAATCTGCTGTCTCTCTAGAGTGTATATTGCTAAATTTCCCTCTTAGATTGAAACTGAGCTTGTCCCAATGTTGGCACAGTAGTACTGCTAACAGGTAATGTCAGTCAAACCAGCAAACCAGGTAAAACCAGGTATGGCTGCAGGTATGGAGGGTTCATGGAGGACTTTGAAGCGTGCTTGAAATACACATTTACTAATTAAAGTACGTATCAATTTTAAGTGTCTACTTCGGAGTTGAGAAGAGGTGCTATCTCTCTTTCCTTTGGCAGTGGGAATTTGCTGAAACGTGGATAGAGCTCAGCAGGCAGCAATATGACTTACAGCCAGATGTAAGGCTGGTAGAGAGGGAAAACAGCAGCTGGTAGAAGCAAATAGATGAAGTAAGCCAGAAACTTTATACCATTAAAAAAGAAAAAGGAGAAAGAAATTTTAAACTCCTGAGTTACTTCAATCAGATTAAAATCATTCTGTTTTCCACATGGGATTCTGCTGTTCCATTCAAATATGATTATTGGGTTTGGTTTCTGTTTGTTTTTATAATCACACTATCATCTCAAGGAATTTTAAGAAAAACCCTCCCTATGGGAAATCTACTTTTCACTTTGCAATATATCTGCCATTTATCAAAGGTCTGAGCTGTCAGGATTTTTGACCTCATGCTCCCTTTAGTTTCATAAAATGTAGTCTGACTACTCTGCAGAACCACCACCCAAATCTTACCACAAATGGACTTTAGCCTGTGTTTGCATAGATAACTACATTTACCATTATAGGTACTGCTACAGTAATGTTGAAGTCAATGCTTTTTATAGTTTATACAATTGATTGCAAACTGAACAAAACAGAAAACCCATTAAATGAAATAAATGCCAGAAGAATACATGTAGTGATCACTAACCTCTACAAATCATACATGGTGAAACTTATCAAAAAGATTAAGCTTCTAAATCAAACAAAGTATCTGTATATCAAATATAGACAAGTCTGGATCAGCTGAAGTTTTTGTGTGTAGCAATATCTGTAGACATGCAATAAATCTTCCTCTCTGGTAAGCTGCTGCTTTTTAGGACTAAAAAAAATTATGTGTATGTTTATATTTATTTTCCATAACAAACATGTTTATGGGAGATCATGACATCAAGTTACTGGACAAATAAGTGCCTGCATGGACTTCATATTTTGACAACAAACAAAAGAAAGGAAATATTGGCACCATGAAACTGCAGACTTGGAAGTAGCTGGCCAAAGTCCTGTTCACAGTACTTTAGCAGTCTGCACACAGCATGAAGAGCAGCCCCTGAATCAAAATCAATTGTGAATACGAGTCTCATTCTCCCCCTATTTCTGCTTTGATTTTTTTTTTTAATTGGTTAGTATGAATGCAGAATGGGAATTCTTCATGAGGGTCAAAAATAATATAGTTTTGCAAGCATGGTTGTTTATCTAGTCCTCAAAAAAAAGCTCCTGGGATGACTAAGGTCTCTCCAAAGGAAAAAATAGGATTTTTAAAAGTTGTCATGAATTGACTATTTTTCAACCAAATCAGAAAGGCTTGCATATTTTTAGTAAATCTGGGCACATGCATATTTAGCTTAACACACTAACTATTCTTTTAGCATGCTATCTGTATATATTCCAATTCTCAGTGTTATTTATCAGTTACATGGATGGCAATTATTTGCCCTTCCCACAGTAAATGGTGTGTTGCACCACCCACCTGCCATGTCTTCAGTTTATGATATTTTAAGACTGGCAGAAAAATTAGTTCCACTTGCATGAGCCTTTGTTTGAAAGTAAGACCACACAACAGCTTTCTGTGGGCAGAGGGGACAGAGAGCAGAAATACTAACTGCAGGAATTCACTAACCAGATACATTCTTCTGTGACAAGTACTGGCTTTGCAAGACCTGCATCACCAGTGATGGTTTTGACTACACATCCCACTGCAAAGAAAGGCTGGGGACATGTTTCTTGCTTATAAGATTTGCAAATAATTATTAGACTACAAAATAAGTAACAAGGACACAAAGCGGGAAGCAATTTGCCAATCTCCTGCTACAGCTCTCTCTTGACAAAGCAAGGAACTGTGCCCTGACCTTCCCAGTGATTCAAGCCCGCTTTACAATCCGTGCAACCGCATCCTCTGCTTTGCCATCAAAGCCACCATTTCTCTAACTCACCAAACTAAGAGCATTACAAGAGGATAATAAGTAAATATCATACTTCTACAGTACAGAAAGGAGGGAAGAGAGAGGATCAATTTAATTTATAGCCTCCCTAGTTTCTTTCAAGACGTCTGATGCAACCAAAAATCACATCCTCCTACTATTGCAGCACAGGATGATTTACACGATGCAAATTATTTTTCTAAAACTCCATATGCACGTCAACCTAACCTCTGCCCCTCTTGCATTTATGTATTTGCCCTTAATCCACACATGAGTACTCTATGGCAGCACTTTCAATGAACTATTCATGCAGGTGAACATCCCTGAGAGATGCAGCTGCCTCCTCTGCTTTTATAGTTATTTGTCTCTTCATCATGGAGCTCAAAGGAATAATCCTATTGCATATTTCTTCTTCATTTATTTTACTAGGTGAGGTGTTTAAGAGGATATGTGGTCATCTGGAGCTCATCACTGTCAAATTTTCAGCCATGCAGCTGTAAAAGGTAAAGAAACTAGTTTAGCTCCTTGGTTTACAAAGTGCTGAGTACCTCCAATGAGGTGCCAAATGTGTGTGGTGACACTTTCAGATTGCTGAGTGCCTCCTGAGGTTCACAGGACCTGATCCAAAACCCCACTGTAGGAATGACAGCCCTCCCCTTGGCTGCAACGTGCCTGTGACAGAAAAGAGCTTCAAAACTCAAGCCTGTGCTTCCAAGACAAAGAAAAACTTTCCATAGATTTAAAAACACGAATAAGGTGGTAGGTTTGAGAAGCATTAGATTATAGTGCTGTTCCCGCTTCCAAACAACCTAGAGTAATATAAATAAATACACATCTACTTAAACAAATAGACATTCAAGACTACTTTAAATATGTTTGGGATCAGGTGCCTATTTTCAATTGTTTGAATATAATATACAAACATGCAACAAAAATCTCTCCAGTCCCCTTGAGCCTGTCCTGTTTCCTTTGAGCTTAATGCATTTCTTCCACTTCTTAAAAAAAATAAAGAAATAAAAAAGATTCTATGAACTGTCTTTACAAATAGTTTTTCTGTGGAAGCCTTTGTTAAAATCAGCTCTTCTTCTGGAACCATGCAATAAAACAAAGCTAATTAACAAGAAAATGAAAGAAATGCTGACAGTCATACTGTAAAACATCCAGTGCAAAGACTGGCTGCTTTCATTTGGGTTAAGGCAGAAAAGTCTTTCATTAACAGGTCACAAATACAGTCTTGCTTGACAGTAATCACCTGATGGCAGGCAGAGTAAGCATCGTACCTTGTAAAAGTATGCAAAAGTATTTTTTATTGAATGTATAAATAATGTACAGAACGTCTGCAGGCATTCCGCAATACTTAATTAGTAGATAGCAACTAAGCAAACAAAAAAAGAGCTAAGTTGCAGCAAAAACTGTAACCACTTTCATTTCTTCTGACAGTTGCCATTTATCTTTGCTTTTGAAGAGACTACGTGGTAGTATTCTAGTAAGCGAGCTGTAGCATACTGTGAAAAAATAATAACATTTTAGCAATACAAGCCCTCACTGCAGCATCTGTTATTAAATCTTTGCAGAGAGGCGAGGCGAGACCACTAGTCATAACTGTGGATTAGCAAGGTTCTACTATATTCATTTTAGAGTGCAGAATGCTTTGCATGAAAGCTGTTACTTGCCTTCTATGTCAGAAAATGAACTTATGCCAACTTTTTAATATTGAATTCTTCAAGGAAGCTGTCCTAACAGCCTGCAAGCACTGCCCACTAAAAACGGCAGCAGTCTAATAGAAGAGAAATGGAGGAAGGACAGAATCAGAATAGCTGATGCTGCTGATTTGCAACCTTTCTTTTCACAGAAAATGACCATCATCTTACTTCCTTCCTGAGCAAATCAAAAACTGCCTTTGAAAGTGTCAAGTTTTATGATGCTGACTTCAACTCTGACACCTGATTATACAAGAGCATTAACATAAACGCTCAGCATGCTCCAGGGAATCACTGCATCCTCATCAGTGGAGCCTTAGCAGCTCCACATCCTGGCTGACTCCCTAGCAAAACAGGCAAAAACCCAGGACTTCAGGTCCTAGAGAAAGGATGATAATTCACACACTTATGAGAAGTACAACACGCACACTCTGAACTGAGCCAAGTTTAAGTAAACTTTATACTAAATTCACGAAGTTCAAGCAGAGTCAGAGCGTAGCTGAACTGTAGTTAAAACGCTCAAGAGATTTCCAGAAACACTAAAATCCTCCAGGAGAAAGTTCATCTTAAGTTTTCATAACGATATTTTCCTGACTATGAAGTTACACAGACAGTGCAAGGTGCTGTGTAATATTTACCCATGACGCCCACTGTTAGGATATAATGTTTCAGTGAAGAATAAATTAGAAGCAGCAAATCCTTGAAACTACCCGTGCGAATACCCAACCATTAATGGATCAATATATAAAGAAGTGAAGACTGAAACTGAAGATTAGTTTAAAAAATACTAGTAGCACCCACCGTGAGAGTTGCTGTCTAAAACAGATAAACAATAAAGGCAAGACACATTGCTTTAACTGTGAAAAGTTGTGAACACCGATGCTCTAATGCAGTATCACTGGTCCCGGCACAAGAATTTTATCCACCGACGTGGCTCTAAAAGCGCCCTCGGACAGCTGCTGCTATTCCGGACCTTTGCGGGACGTCCCCATGCTCCTGCGGCGCCCGGCGGGGCCGTCCCGCTCTCTCACTCCTGCTGTTCACATCACCTCAAGCCCAGAGCTACGTTTTATTTCATTTTCGGTTTGTTTCGAGATTTTCTTTCCCCGGCGCTTGAGGAGGCAGAGCACGGCGCGGGGGAGATTACACGGGGATGACTGAATCGCGGTGAATCGATTAAGCCTCGACAATTTAATCTGGGACTTCATGCGGAGCTGGAGGAGATAATCCCCGCACCGCAGTTCGTCCGTTCCTCTCCTTTACGCGGATACCCTGGCACAGACCCGGGGGCACGCCGGCCGCACACGGACATCGCCTCGCCGGTCCGGAGCTAAGCCTCCCTCCTCCTCCTCGCAGCGCGGCGCACACCGCGCACCCGGCGCCTCTGCAAGATGCGCGCTCGCAAACTTTCCAAACTTCTGGGGAAGTGGCGAGGGGTACCCGGGGTCGGCCCGACCACGGCGGCGTTTCGCCTCCCGGCGGCACCTCACCGTCCGCAGCACCCCGAGCGCTGCCCACGGGGACTCCCGCGCCCCGGGCCAGCCGGCGGGAGGCGGGAGCAGCGCGCTCCGGCCGCACCGAGGCCGGCGGAGCGCAGGTTGCTCCCCGCAAGTTGGAAGAGCAAAGCAACGGCAAGGGCAGGGACCCCCAACCCCGCCCGCACTGTCCCTCATCAGCACTCACGCTGCTGTTCTCGCCCGTCCAGTGCACCATCGCCTGGTTGTGAGACGCGTCCCCTTTCAGCACGAAAGAGGTGCTGATGAGGGAGACCTGCTCCCGGCCGGCCGCCAAGGATGCTCTCCTGGAGCGGCCGCTCCCCGCCGCCGCCCCGCCGCCGCGCCGCGGCTCCGGCGGGCTGCGCGCCCCGCGGGTCAGGGCTACGGGGCGCGGGCGGCCGCAGGGCTCCGCGCAGCGCGGCGCGGCGGCGGCGCCCAGCAGCGGCGGCAGCAGCAGCAGCAGCAGCAGCAGCGACGGCGGCGGCAGCCGGGCAGCCCCGCGCGGAGCGGCGGCGGCGGACACGCGTGGCCCGCCGTGCGCCATGGTGGCTCTCCGGCGTGGTAGTGACAGGCGGGGAGGTGGCGGGGAGGGAGGGAGACACCGCGGCGGAGGGCGGGGGCGGGGGAGGGCTGTAACCGGAGCGGGGCTCAGCAGCAGCGCCGTGCGCGGGGCTGCGCGCCCAGCCGGGGCGGCGCCGCCATCTGCTGGTCCGCGCCGAAACGCCGGGCGGGCTCCGGCACTCACGGACACGGACTCGGACACGGACACGGACTCGGACACGGACACGGACACGGACACGGACACTCGCGCCCCGCGGGAGTCTCTCGGCGGCAGCGCAGTCCCGCCGCTTGTGAACTTCCACGCAGAGCTCCGGGGAGAGACTTTCTGAGAGCGCCCGAGCAAGTTCCGTGGAGCCTCTCGGGGCAGGTGCGCTGCAGCCCGAGGGGCGCTGGGGACGAGCACCCACCGCTGCCTCTTTGGAGGGATGGCCTTGGTTTGGCCGTCCGTCCCAGGAGGCTGCAGTGAAACGGTCAGAAGAGGTCTGTGGTCAGAAGCTGGGAGCTGAGGAGCAAATGAAGCCGGTGCAAAAATAGGATTCCTGTCATTAAGACAAGCGCTTCCATGGAGAAATGGACCCTGTCCATTCTTCTGCCCTCAGCTCCAAGGAGGCACCAGACTCATCACCTGCATTGTCCAGAGCCAGCTACTAATCCGTTATTGCCCGCTGGGAACATGTGCCTTGTAATTTGGGGCTGATTCATGGCAGCCCCAAGAAATGCTCTCCTGGAGTGGTCACAGCCAGGACGGACGATGACTGGACCTGTGCAGTGTGGCATCACTCAACTGACAGGTGAAGTAGTGGAAGAAGATTCAAAAGATTCATCAGAAGATGAATGCTCTTCCTGCTTCACTGCAGTGTGCTGTGTAACTGTGAGTAAATTGGGACTTATGAAGCAGTTTGCCTCACATGCTGTGAAGATGGCACAAGTTAGAAACTCAGAATAACTGAGGTTGGCAGGGACCTCTGAAGAAGTCCTGGTTCAACCTGCTGCTCAGTGCAGGGCCAACTCTGAAGCGGAATCTAACTTCACAGTAAAATAAGGATACTTAGGCCTAAATGTAAGAAAACAAGTTTGAAAGACCATTGAGGAAAGTAATGACTCCAGGTATAGGTACCCAACAGAAGAGATCTGGGCTGGTTAAACCCAAGGTGAGTAAAGTTAATAAACCAGCTTTAGCCGTAATCTGCCTTTACCCTAATGGCCTAGAAAATTAGGATTACAAAGGCTTTTCTAGGAAGATTAATAGAAAAAATAGTATCCACTGGTTTAACTGTACCATTTACAGGCCTATGATGACTACCACAGTGACCTAAAGTGACCTGGTTATACCAAATTCATGTAAAAATTACTTTCAGCAAGGTATATAACTATGTAGAAGCTGTACACCTTCAGTGCTAGGACACCTATGGTAACCTGCCCTGTTATTACTAATAATAGCTTGAACTAGTAGGCAGTTTCAAATTCAGAATGACTCTCGATTTCAAAAGAAATGCAGAATAAAAATTAAAATAGGGTTTGTTTTTTTTAATCACATGTGCTTTTCCTGTAACTCCCAATAGAATCCTCTTTCAGAGTTCCAAGCACAGCCCCCAATCTCAAAACAACCTCTATGTAGCCTTCCCCTTTGATCCTCCAGTGCAGTGTCTGAACTGAAGATATTGCCCCTTATCTAGGAGTCTCCAGATGCCAGTTATGGATATTCTGTTCCAAACACCCTGCCAACAGGAGCCCAGGCAGTGACAGAAACTCAGGCAGGCAGCACCATATGACCCAGGTCACCAGTAGCTGCCTTTGAGACTCTTGAAGGGGCCATGAATCAAATTCATTTCTGAAGTATATCTTGTGTGAAGAGTAAGTTAATTTTTGGTCTCAGATCTTGATTCTGGAGACATTATCAAAAGCTCAGAAGGCCTAGGAGAAGCTATAGGGAGCTGTCTAAGGAAGGTGAAACAGGAGTGTGAGACAAGACTGACTTTGCATCCATTTAGTTTTCTCATAGTGTCTTATCCCTCTGAACCACTACCCTTGTAAAGCAAAAACCACCTAGGTTTCAGTCAGCAGAAAATTCATTTTCCAGACAAAACCCCCTCGACTCTTGTAAACTGGTCTCAACAACAGCTGTGGTCTAATGCTTGTTTGAATCACTGCTGTTTGGGTCTGTTCTTTAGGGACACGGAAGTTGGGCAGTGATTCAACAGTCCACAAAAGACACACAAGCAGAAAGTGATTCCTGCTGGAATAACAGTTCCATACTAAGTGAGTCACCTTCCATCTTTTGCACTTCTGCACAAAGAGAAAAAAACATAATGCTGAATTGTTAAGAAAACATTGACCAACCACAACTGTATCAATTGACATGAAGGGGTCATTTGCCCATTATTAGGAATACAGTAATTTTGATTCTTACATCATGGCCTATCTCCTGTGTAGAATAACCTAAAATTATTCAGAAGAGATGGAAGGGCCCAAGTTCCTACATGTTAAAACTAGCATGCAAAACCTAATACTTCATCTGAATAAATGCAGTTGGACTTTGTCATGCTTATCTATTTTGCATTCACCGCTGTGTTTGACAGGTTGGGCTCCCATGAGCAGCAGCAGCAAAGAGATGGTAACATCCACATTTCTAAGAGTCAAGCTCTCTGTATCTGTCAGTTACTGACACTTCCCATAATGAGACTTTAAAAGGAAAAGAAAACCAAGCAGTTGTTGCAGAATTAATGAATCCCGGTTTCCTCCAGCCTTGCACCTTATGGTCAACTGCGAGGTCTGCTTGAGTCTTTCCCCACTGTCAGAATATCTTTTCCATGATTTTCACAGGAACCCAGCAAACCCACTAATAAAGTTCTTCTTGTCTGCCCAATCACAAAACTTGCCGTTTATTTTTGTGATCATCCCCAGTTTGCCAGTTTAGCTGAAATTGTCTTAAGGGTTCAGAAGACTGATCAAGGTGGATGGACAGATCCACAGACCAGTGAATCACTCACTGACAAGGACAAATCAAGCCTTTATTCTTAGGCAAGTTAAATATTTCACCTAAAGGATGCTAAAGCTGAGAGAAATGGATTAATTTTTATGTATGAATTGCAAGACATGAGAACATGGGGATGAATCACTCAACCTACAACCATATTTGTCACTAATTAAATCCCGTACTATCAGGCTTTTAAGAGGTCAAGGATTTGATGGAACCCAAAGTAACTTCTCCATTTTCCCTTCTTTAGAGATTATCATAACCAAGACAGATGTGTGGGCAACACTGTGAAAATCTTTACAACATCTCTTGTCTCTGCCACTTAGTGACAGGTTTTTGCCTGGCTTCTTCAATGGCTGTTGAAGCTGGTTTTACATCAACCAGATTAATACATACTTACCAAATACTGCAATCTAATAAAGAATGCATATTTAGTATATCACTAATTCACAATGTAAAAGCAGCAGATTGGATGAGAATGCTCAAGTTTGCAAAACTGGAAAAGAAGCTTCACTATATAACTCCCATTAATGCATTCAAAGTCCTATAGTCACCAAAGAGATAAAATGATGTCTTAATATTGTCCAAAGTCATGGGACTGTGTCACTGGTCAGAGCCCAATTGTCTTGGGTAGGTACTGTACAAAAAGAGAAACAAAGGTTGATCCAACTTCCATCCACAGTGTTTGGTTATGCAAAGGACAATCAATACTTCTAGTCCAATGCATGACCAGAACATTTAATTACTTCTTATTCTGTTGTGACTATTCTAGGTGAAATGCAAACACAAGAGAACAGAAGTGCTACTGATTTTTATGGGTTTGTTAGCATCAATGTTGCTAATAAAGGATGGAAGCTAATTGACAGACTAGAAAATATAATTTTGTCTAGAAAGACCAAGCAAGCTAAGCAATGTAAGAGACCAACTCTGATAAGTGAGGAGCTCTTCCAGTGTAGAATCTTGTTTAACTAGAACTTCTTAAGAGTTGCCAAAAGAATGGTTTAGATTTAGTTTAAGGATTCCTAAAATAAAGAGGCTTCCTTAGATGTCTGTAATCTTTTATGTCTCTTATAAACTCTGGTTCAGCAAATACACAGGGGCAGACAAAAAGATAAATAACTGAGTATCACAAACCTCTAAGCTCCTCTAGTCCCAGAATAGAAATAGAAAAGGCTCGGAAATCCAAGGCAAGTTTCTTCCTGTTAATGGCAGAATTATTAGTGTTATACTAATAATATTTACTTACATTTTTACTAACTGTCAGATTAGATTAAGGCTTAAATTAACTCACTTCATTTTTACCACATTAATTTCTGATCAAATACTGGAAATATTACAGAAAGCTTCAAATTCCGCTCAGGCAGAAACCAAGATGCAGGGCAAATACTCCTTTTGCTTGCAAATAAAAAATATTGATAACAATTTGTTACATCTTTCATCCTCATAGCTGCCTTAGGTTGATAAATCAAGATGACTGCAGATGCACAATATGGTGGAAAATCACAGAAGAATTACCCATTTAAGCATGCCCCTCATATATTGTTCGCTTCTTTTAAGGGCTGGTTTAAATTAATGTATCAAGGTGCATTTAGAATACCTTATTCTATTCATTAGATACAAAACAATTTCCAGTTATATTGTATTTATGTTGGCCACATCAATATGAGCACAGGGACCTGCAGGTGTTTGACAAAATGCTCATGCATGAAAGCAACTTAATCTCACATGTTTATCAAAATGCCCAACTCCAAAACACCTTATGATTCACTCTGTCCATATCATTAGATAACAAATTAATAAAGAGTAAAGCTTTACTTCCTTGTTACTCAATTAATAAAACCTAAATGTCTTCTTCTCTGTTAAATGAAAGTTATTATACATAATGCCATACCCTTATGCCAGACAGCAGAGCTTTTATTTAGCTATGCTTGTGAGGTTCCAAAATAATTTTTATTTGTATACTGCAACTACAAAAAAAAAAAAAAAAATCTTCCTATAGTCAACAAATGTAGGTGTCTTAACACTTTTCTCAGTAGTTGCTCCATCTGACAGAATAAAAAACGAAGCAGGTGTCAGGTTGTTTTATTCTCATTAATTCATTGATACATTGCTGTCAGCAGCCAGCCCAGATGCCCACAGAAGAAAGCCTAATTAATAGGTAGCATTCCTTGTCACAAAGAAAAAAAAAACTACTTCTGTGGGAAGTTCTGAAGTTAAAAAAAGTGAGTAACTACCTTTGTTCCATGAAGAACTGACTAAGCTACAAAGTACATGTTCAATTATCCTGTTCAAATTTGAACAATATAAAAGAGTGGATTTCAGTGTAGTGTATTATCTTTGATTATTACAGAGAGCTCTCTCCAGGTATGGGTATACTAGCTGACATTCACTTATGAGAAAAAAATTTGGAAGAGCTATAAGTGGTTTAAGGAAAAACGAAATAGCTTCCAATTTTACCAGTATCAAGTTAGCAAACAGCATGTACACAGAAAAAACTGACACAACCACCCCTTGGCCAATAGCCTGTAAACAGGCAGTCACTGTTTCAATCAAAAGTAATTGAGCAGCTCAGAACTTTTACTACTGAGTAGGTAAACATACATTATAATTTTGTTTAGTTCTAGCTTATAAAATAAAAGAGAAAACAACTTGTAAAATCACTGTCATTGAGGAAACAGGCTGACTATTAATACAGGCTGTCTTGATCTCCTTAGGTTTTACCTTCCATCAATCAAAAGAAAAAAAAACCAGCTAATCTGTACACATTTGTTATGCCACAAAGCCTGAAACAGTGGCTTAGTCCAAAACAGAAAATAAAAGGTGAAGTGTAATGTTGTTATGGCTATTGTAAGATTATCTGTCTTCAACCTTCATGATTTCTCATCAACAGTTAATGAGCAGAGTTCTGAAAACATGAGAATTGGATTCATTGTCTACACCTTAACAGTTCACAAGAGAACAAAACATTTCTCGTTTATGTGGTCAGCTAGACTGTGGGAACTTGTTTTTCCCAGAATAGCTTTGCACTCATGTGTTTTCTGTCCTAAAATTTCATGGAGCTTATTTGGCAAACTATGGAAAGTTGAGAAATATTTGGGTATTTAGAGAATCACAATGTGATATGAAGGATGTAATCCTCAGGTTTAGATTCAGCTTCCTATTTGTCACTTAAGTTCCTTTTATTTCAAATATAATGTTAATGTCCTACCAACCACTTAAATTCTGATCTAATCTTAACAGCTTTTTTATCAGTGTCATTTTTTTATACAGTTTGCTATACAGTTGCATTTCTGAGAAACTGGTGTGAGAAACATAAATATTAAGCTTACCTAAAATCAAACCATTCTAAATCAGTCCTAGTCTTTTGCAAAGTTTCCAGAGCTCCAGCTGTAAGATCTGGAGACTACATAAAGGCACCATTTTCCTAGGAGGAGATGTTCCCATCTGGTAGATGTTCAGTGGGAAGTCAGTATGACATGTTTACAGCTACCTCAGTCCCCCTGAACTCTTCACAGAAAGAGCTGAGCAAGGAATGCAGATGTGAGTAGGATCCAATTTATGGTTAATACATTTGACCACAGAGAAAATCCTTTCTATTATTGCAAGCATGCAAGCTTAAGAGGGTGTGGGACTGGGACCTAACTGTGTGGTCTTGCATGCCTATTCCAAGGGATGGGGAGGGCTTTTGCTTTGAGTTTTCCAGGGAGTGTGCTAAATTTTGTCTCATGGCTGAGGTCTGCAGATACAGCACTGGCTGGTTCAAAGCCAAACCAAGAAAAATGAGAGGGTTTTCTGCAAACTACATATTCAGCTAAAACATCATAGAAAACCACACTATTTTAAAGCTGTGAAATAGATTTACTTAAGTAACAACCTTTAGGAGTGTCTTCTTTAAATATTAACTGAACTGTACATGAATTTTGTTTAGGTAGTATCTTTTTTTCCTGAGCTGGCTTATTCTTTTTCATGTCCTTTTCTTTTTTCCTTGTTTGCTTGCTATAAAATTTTGCTTGGTCTCGGTGAATAGACAGAGATAAGTCTTTCCCCAAAAAAGGAAGTTACTGAAATAACGTAGCACTCTGAAAAATGTGTACTATCAGATGCCAGGGAAGCTGACTGCCACACATTTTGGAGAAGATAATTTAAAAAAAAAAGAAAGCGCTATATGATAAATAGTGAAAATTAAAGTAATAGAACCAAATCGACAACTGGTGCCAATTCCACTCCTACAAACTATTGTTTTTGAAAAGCAAAACAGCTGGAGGCAGATGTTTTATATAAGTAAAAGGCTGGAGGGCTTCGGAATCATGAGCTGGAGAAATACAGAGCACTTCACACTTTCCAAAGCACCCATTATCTATTCCATTTCTTCACTTAGGCATTCGTTTCTTTTAAGTCACTCTTGCTCTGCATTTGAACCAGTAAAACAAAAAAAAAAATCCTGCCATATTCTTAACATCTTAAAAATCTTGCTTTATGCACCAAGCCAGGTTGCTTATATCAAGACACTATACTACTTTTCCCAAAGAAAAGGTACCTTTTGTCATTGTCCTATAAACACAGGATGACCCAACTACCTTGAGAAAAATCAAACTGGTGCATAAATATCGCACCATTTTGAACAGCTCTCTATAAATCCCATCATTGGTACCTTATATAAACACAAAGGATGAAAGGGTAAAGTATTTATCTGTATTTTTTGTTTTCTATGTGATATTTCTCTCCAGTCCCAAACATTTGTGGCCCACTGTGAAGTTTCCTTTTACTCAAAATCTTGAAAGAGTCTAAATGTCTAAAAATGCAGGTAGACATTTTCAATGCTCTTGGTTCCTAATTGCTAGGAAGATCAATGGGAGTTATGAGCCCATGTGCATTAGAAAATGAATTTGCATTTAGAAATTTAGCATTAGTGGCTGTTTCAGTTTTCTTCGGAATTATCAAAAACAGAGAAGTCTGGCAAACATCTTTGTTTCTTCCATATGCCTGGTACTTCATTCACTGGCAATAATACCATGTGAGAGGTAAGTAAGAGCAAATGTGCATAGGAAACAATTCACTTGCCCAGAGAAGTTGTGGACTCTCCATTCCTGGAAGTGTTCAAGACCAGGCTAAATGGGGCTCTGAGTAACCTGGTGGAAGGCTCCCTGTCCATGAGAGGGAGTGGAACTGGCTGATCTTTAAGGTTCTTTCCAATCCAAACCATTCTGTGATTCTAATGTATAAAGCTTATACAGCAGCTTATAGAGTCACAGTATTTTTCATAGAGCTCCAGCTCTAAGATCAGGAGACTACATAAAAGTCTCAGTGCTGGCTTTAGCAAGTGTGACAGTCCTCACATCTTCAAAGAAAGACTGAAAACACAGAATAAATGAATCCTCTACACTCAGGATATTGGAAAACAAAGAAAGAGGGGACAAGAACTTCATTTTAATTTCACATTATTTAAGACATTCTCATGATTTTTCAACACTCGTTTTTCTTTCATAGTGCTGTGGCAGAAGGGTCTAGCATGATCATTCTTACCATCTTCTGCCTGACTAAACTTGCAAAAGCATTTGGTGGTTATCACATTACTGCACTTGGGATGGTTGCTTCTGCTTTTGAAATGATACTTTGAATCACAGAATCGTAGAACGGTTTGGGTTGGAAGGGATGTTAAAGATCACCTACTTTTGACTAGATGCCATGGGCAGGGAACCTTCCACTAGATCAGATTGCTCAAAGCACCATCCAGCCTGGCCTTGGGAAGCAATTTTTATAAAAAAAGAACTTAAACTAGAATTCTTTTTTTCCATCTTTGGTTGATAATTCTGTATCCCTGAACTACAGAAGACAGAACACAAAATCTGGGGAAAATGACATTTGAAACACCTAACAAAACAAATCTGTCTAGGGCTCATGAAAGAGTGTTTGAAATCTGAATTTGCATCACCCAAACTGTAAAAATTGACAAAGAAACAGAGAATGACTTTTATATACATTTTACTGACAACACTACTGCTAAAATCCCACAGCTCACTCTAATTTCAGATATGATTCAGAGTAGCCAGAGAAGTAGCACATTGGTACACTAAAATACTTAAAATAAATACAATGGTTAAAAAAAAACTCCAATCAAACAGAATGATCATATCTTTTCTTCCAAGACAACCTGCTCAAGAAAAATACAGTAAGCCCACAGATTTGTTTCTGCTATTGTAAAGATTCTGCAGTTTTAGTCTGCTGTAATCATATATATTCATCCATCCATAAACATAACTACTGTAAGTCTTATTCAAGAAAAGCCATTAAAAATACCTGAATGGTAGAGCAAAAATAGCAGTCTGAAAAGCAAATAAACCATCCGTAGCTATTTTTATAAGACTGAAACCACCTACACCATACTGTCAAAAATTGCTTTTCCCCATGAATTTTAAAACTGTTTTATGTGACAAAAATAATCACCCCCTGTGCCTATAGTGCAGTGTTTATATGTTTTCCCTTGTTCAGTTTTTGATACAGGAATAAATCATTGTTCCTGCAATTTTCCAGCAGTAGGTTCCAGCTCTTGTAGTTTCAGCCTGCATAGAACTCCTTGAAAGGACACAAATCTTCTGATTTGGGAAGCAAATATTAAAAAAAAAAAAAAAAAAGTCCTTCTCATGGGGTCTCTGTTGTCAGCAGAAAATATCAGTGAAGAGATTCAGTTGTAGACATCTTGACACAGAATTTTTCTCATCCCCATTTTATTTCTACCACTTTCTTTTCAAAGCACCTTAATTATATAGGTTTTTCCACCTCAGCTATATTAGTAGTTATCCCTAGGGATATGAGTATTACTATGAATCAGGTGAATACTTGATCTCTTTTTTTTATTGCCCAAGTATCGTTCTATCTCCAAAACCAGTCTAATTCTTTGTCCAACTTACTGGACAAAGAGTATTGCATATGGCTCCTAGACTTCATTAGTTTAAACAGTCACTGCAGCACCATTTGATACAGTACTTGTCACTGTTAGGTTATAAATTATGGAAAATATGTTGAATACGTTATTGATCTTGCAATTAAAAAAAAAAAAGTAAAGAAAGATCCTTACCAAGGCTAACAAATCAGCAGAGACCTTGAGACCTTTAGCAGATATTTAACTCGTTTAACTTAAGTCATGCAAATGGATCCACTGATTTCACTAGAAATCTTCCTTTGCATCCCTTGAAATAAATATAAGTTATTATTTAAATTAAATTAAAGTTAATTTTAATAAATTGTTTAAAAGGGTTAAAATGGTGAAAATACTGACTTCATGTCCATTGCGTCCACTAAGATTAGCATTTCATTTTATGGTTGTATTTCCCATACTAATGATGCCTCAATGTAAGCCATCATATTGGCCATCTGGACCTTTTATTTCCAACTTACTCGACAGCCTTATTCATGCTGTGACCCCTAAACTAGGCTGGAAACCCATTTTCAGCACAGTTAAAGGGAGAGGCCACTTAGTAATCTAAAGTTCTTAGGTCCTAGAGGGATGACACCTTAGACATACCTGAATCCCAGGTATGTCATCAGGTCAACAGACCAGCCAAATTAAAGGATATTTCGGTCTATGGGTTATACAGAGGATGCTAATCTAGGACAGGTAAATGCAACAGAAATACTGCTGTTACTTCTGGCCACCAAACACCTACCAGAGAATAAAAGCAGCCTCTGGCCATTCAGAAGTTAACCACCTCTGACATGTACATCAAACTTAATAATGTCTTAACAGCTACAGCCATTCACTTATTGCTTCTCCTACTATAAATATTGGGGTTGGACCTTAGATAGTCTTACTGATAGGCACACCAAACCTACAGGGATATTTTTCAGGTGGATGTAAGCCTTAAATAAGCTCATATGGAAGAAAATGTTCCAAGAAAGATTCCATTAGAGCCATAATGTAAATAAGATATGTTTCCTAACTTCTTTTTTTTTTCACTAGGTTCCATTATTTCCAGTTAGTTAGACATCCTTTCAATCTCTCTAAAAAGTTTAACTCTTCCTCTTCATGGTGTTTATTACTTTGAAGAGTTCTGCCAGCATTCCCCATCTATGTCTTCTTGTAATTGTGGTTTCCCCAAGTTTCATACATTAAAATAGATTCACACATAGGGTTGAAAGCGACAACCCAACAAGCTCTGCTTAAGCTCAGTTGTGCTGGCCCCAGCTATGTTACCAAGGCTGCTGGGCTTATGCTGAGTTACCCAGCTGAAACTCCAGCAGAGACTGCACCAATTCCTCCTTGAGACATGTCTCACTGGACACCAGGAAGAGATTCACATCCATGTTCGCTTTTTCCTTCGGGAGCTTCCTGGAGTGGCAAGTCAGGATCTGACTTTTCCTCATAAAAGGTTTCCTGATTATGAATGTTCTGCACCATTCTTTATCTTCTTATCTCCTCCACACCTCTAAAAGATATATATTAGGCATTTGTGCATCTTGTATTACAAGAGGACCTTGCTTTTCAGCAGCAGAACTTTCATGAGGGTCTGTGCAACTTTCAGAGAATATTATCCCATGGGATTTATTGTTTCCACAAATGCACTTGACCAAATTTCTAAAACATTCCGAATCAATATCTTCAAAAAGTAGAGCAACAGTTTTCAGAGCAGTTTTCTTACAAAAACCAGATTTCGCCATGCAGATTGTGATTGAGGTATTTACCACTGATCAATAAATGCACCACTTACTTCTGTAGTTAGTTTGATCCTGCAATTTTGAGTGTTGAAATAGATTAACCTACAATAAGATAACAAAAGCACAAAAAAAAAAAAAAGAAAAAAAAAAGAGGAACAGGTGGAAAGCTTAAGAGTTTAAGTGTCTCCCTTAAAACAAATAAACAAGAAAGAAGATATTTGCAAAGATTTGAGTTGAAAGCTCTTGAATGTGAATACAATCTCATGAAATATTGCCAAGACTTGATCCATTAATGACAACAAGATGAGAACACTGTCACTGGTTTAATAGGGAGCAAGAGGAGACTATTTAGATAACTATGCACCAGTCTACTGAGTCGGGGCCAGACTGCAGGTAATCAAATACCTCCTGCTGTTCTGATGAGCATAAGTAGATCACATCACCTTCTGTGCAATATCATGCTTTACACTTCTCAGAATAGCATCTGCCTCTGACATATGTGTGTCACAAGGGTTTGGGGAGGGAATACTTGGACAATAATATTTTAGAAGAGCTTTTGTTGGCTCTTTTTATTTTCCAAACATGTGCAGGTGTAAGAGGCAGAAAGGTTTGGCTCTTAATGCCACAACAGTCCTCATCTGCACACCTGCACTGCTGGCTGTTCTTCTCATCAGAATGCTGAGAGTTGGTAACTGGCACTGCTGTATGATTAATTTTAGTGTTTAACATCTACTAGCTCTGTACATTGACAAAGCTAATCAAAATTAATAATAATATGTGGCATTACCCAACTGGGTAAAAATAGAGCAAATTATGTCCAATTCTTACCCCTTTTGAAGTCAACAGAGTTAATTGCTCCTAACAGCATATGTGCTGAGCTTAGGCTTGGTTATAGACTGAGTGCAGCTGTAGGACTGACCAATACAGAAAGGACATTCATTTGGCATGTTGTCTGAACATCCTTCTTTCTAAATCCTCGAGGAACCATGTTGGATAAGATACTTTAAAACAGTCCTCTCCTCACACAAAATTTCAACATAGCATCTGTTATTTTACCATATTCAACAGCACCAAGGCCATCAATACACACCAAATCCCTGAAACTCCCACAGGATTCTCTTGTGATAGGCATGTGATGCACTGATTCACTCACTCAGGATACTTTGTCATGTGGCTGGACTGTGGTGTTGAGCCTTCTTTTCAGAGCACTTTTTATTGCTAAAGAAACCTGTGAATACTTGTCTAGATCTAGGAAAGCACTGGGAACACCTTTCTCAGCAATTGTTTCATATGAGAACTGAATTTGTCTCTCTGCTATTTTTATTATGTATTTCTCAAAAAAAAAGCAGGAATCACTCTATTGTCACAACACTTTCAATGAAACATATTCAATTTAGAATTCACCAGCTATGAATGTTTCCCTTCCAGCTTGTATTCCCATGGATTTCTCTAAGAAGCATTATCCTTTCAAAGCCAGGCGTTTCTTCCAGGTACATTCATACATTTGTAACTGGGTACTAGATAGCCAGCCAAAAAAGTAGCTACAAGTAGCTATCAGGCCAGTGTGCAAATGTTTCTGTGCAAAATACACCAGACAGAAATACAACATCTCTCCTATTTTGTTGATGACCCATGTTGCCTGTCTCCAGAGGTGATCAGATCACTCCAGATGAGACCCCAAGGATATCATACAGACATTAGGGATGATTTGGGAAGCAGAGAACTGAAGTTTGAGATTCAAGTTAATATGGCAACAAGATCTCATTCTTATGAGCTGAGGAAGTGGCTGAAAGTAAAGGGTCTGAAAAGCAGAAAGAAATGTTAAGGTGAGGCATCAGGAAACATTCCATAAGGTGAATTTCCAACACTTGGAAGAGAATACCTCTGGTGACTGCAGGTCCCTGAGCACTTTTTAAAGCACCAGTAGAATAAGACTTTCTGGAGAATGGCTGAGGTACATGACCCTGGTTTGGAGCCAAGAGGTTCACCAGATAGCCATTACCAGCTATTTTTACATGTGCATAGGCTTTATTTTAAACCAGAACACCACAAATGGCAATTTAGCCCTCAAACGAGCACAAGTACTCAGCAATACCTTTGACTCTGCTTTTCCTCTACCGCTTTTCAACCAGATATTCCTTTTACTCTTTTCAAGCTACAATCCTTCTTGTATTCCTTGGTCTTCTGGTCCATTTGCATACAGATTTTCAAAGCTCTTCTATGCTTTAGGCTTATATTATCATTTAGTTTTCCAGTCACTCTGCTTGCCAGCTTCTTTACCCTCCATTACCTTGTCTGATAGAATTTAGATTGCTTTTCCAGTATCTACTTCACCGAACCATTTAAAAGTCATTCTTAACCACTCTTGTATTATTTCCACAGTAACTTTCATTTATTATTCTCAAAACTCCTTACATGTTGTACATACAGGTCTAAGATTATGAGGAGAAAAATGTATCTTAGGAAGAAGTTTGTTAGTAGTGGAATATTGTGTAGCTTTTTTAAGCAGATGTTTCAGCTATCAATAATAACTTTTTATCATGTCATGAGTACAAAAGACTTCCTGTGCATAAAACCATGAATACAACACTATGATAAGAAGTGCTTGTTATTAACCTTACTGTGTATTTAACATTTTCATTTAGTATGTTTATTACTGTAGCTGCAGAGACCTGGGTGTTTTTGACAGCTTCACTTGAAGGTGCCTCTAAGGCACAAGAAAATATCATCTCGAATGTAATTGTTATCACTTGATAAATAAAGTAATGGAGAAGGAGCCTATACAGTGTGTATATATATACACGTGGTTACTGTGCTAGAGAGAGAGAAAAACAGAAAGTAAGGACAGCCTTTTTAGGGAAAAAAGACTAACTTTATTGAGTGGACAACCTGTATTTAAAGCATGTTTCGCAGAGCTAAAACAAAACAGTAGCTTATTAGATAATTGGGAAAACGTCTGTGGGACAGTACTTCAAAATGGGTCCCACAGTCAACACCAGGTATTAATCTTTATTGTTAATTCCATTCTGTTTTGACCAGATTATCATCCTGGGAGAAATTCTCCCTAACTAAAGCTGAACCAGCTTATCAGCCTGGAAATGGTTTATATATATATATATAAATATATATAAATATATATATATATATAGGGAGCAGCAGCTACAGCAAAGAAGCAGCCAGAGGCAGCTGTGGAGCTCAGAAGTGAAAGACCTAAAGGAAGTACAAATCAAAGAAGTATCTGCTACAGAACCTGTCATGTCCAGTGAAGAGAATTTTGCCATTTGGGTGCTCTGACAATCTTTAAAAGTAGGAAAGAGTGCATTACATGAGATTGAAGGGGTAAGTTCTCATCTTCCTGGATAAACTGCACAGCTGATTGTAAGGTAAATGCCCTGTAAAGACCTTGTAAATATCCTGACAAGGTATTCAAATATTATTTTCTTCTAGTATGGTGACATTTGTTAAAGCATAAATTGGGAATAGATACAAACATAGCTATCACTGTTGTGTTTATACTTTATCCAGAGAAGTTGTGGACTGTGTCCCTGTTCATAGCAGGAGAGGTGGATAAGGTCCTTTCCAACCCAAACCATTCTATATTTCTGTGAAATTCTGAATGCAGTGCTGATCATGCCATTTCACAAAGGATGAAACAGAACCTGAAGAAGGGGACGTGCAAGGATGATTGAAAGTATGAGCAACACCTGCATGAGAAGAGGCTGGTCAGACTCTTGAACTTAGCTGACTAAAGAGGAGCACAATATAGTTCTGTGAAATAATTGGTAGGGAGAAAGTAGCTCATGAATTTGGCATGCAGAAGGGCTAAAACATTTTAAAATAAACACTTCTTAGTATAACTAAGCTCTACATGAGATGTTGTAGAAACCAGAAGTATAAAGAGACAGTAGAGAAAGGTAATGGCACATAAAGGCATTTGAGCATCATGATACAGGTGGAACATCCAGCCAGATCTGAAAGTCCACAAATTGCCATTTACAGAAAGGCTGGATGGCACCAGGGAAAGATTATTCAGTATTTGCCCTGTTTCCTTTATTTTTCTCCACACATCTGTTACTGGATATTGAGAGAAAGTGTTCTATTATATCTCTCTGCGTTGTTTGTATCATCATTTTAACTTTTTAAATGCAAAGTAGCTAAACTTTAAAAGCACAGCTTTATATCCCTATGAACTACACTCAGATACAAAACAACAATAACTAAATAATAATAAAGGCATGTGAAATTCAATGACTGATATGATGGCATTATCAAACTAGCTGGACAACTACCAGAATTTAGTCCAAATGCTGTTAATTTCATGACCTTTAATTGACTTTTGCAAGCTATTAAGCAAATAAGCCATGTGAACATGTGGGACACAAGAAACTTGGTGCAAAAGCATCAAGCTGAAGTCTCCCTCTTAAGGAATGTGTTATTTCAGTGAAGGAAGTGGTGGAAGATTACTGAATTGTAAGAAATCATCATCTAGTCACAGAGGGATTTAGGAAAATGAAATGATTTAGTGTCTCAGAAATTGTGAGGGTAGACTGGAGTATGAGTTCTGGACAAATAGGATTAAAGACATAATGGCAAAAACAGAAGTGTAGAAAGAAATCTGTATCTGCTGGATAGATTATTTTTAGTTACTAGACATTTTCAGCGACCATTTTGGTTAAAATTTATTGAACTCTTCCTAATGCACAGTGACCGTAAAATTCTAGCAATGCTCACCAGTAAAAAGGAGCTGCAAACTATCAGGTTTCTAAATATTCAGTTTTAGCCTCATGCAGGATGACAACTTCCATTTTAGAGTTTTTGCTCACACTAATCTCATCTATATCGCCTACTCTCCTAAAACATTACATGGCACCTACCTGCTCCTTTGCATTACAATAAGGTGCAAAGTCTATTCCAAGTTGATTGGGCAAAGTCTTGTCACCAACAATTAATACCAGAAATTATGGTCTCTATCATATAATTAATATCAGTCTGAATAGAAGTAAGGTGTAGTTGCTATTTATTAAGATTCTGGCTCTAAACCATGAAAAACATGTATAATTAATTTCATTAAAAGACAGCAGATTCTACTAAAATCAATGCCCATCTCATTGTCATAGTGAATGTTCTGTTACTGGTTCTGTTACATGGTCTGCATATAACTTCATTTAGTTAATTCTTTTTAGAAAATCTTTTGTTATCCTAACTTACAATCTCAACATAGAAAGGGTGTTGTTGGAAGATTTGATTTTACTCTATTTTACTCCTTTCTGAAAAATATCTGCTTTGTTGTTTGAATTACACCTTCTGAGTGTGAAGTTCAGAATTTTCCATTCACACTTGGACTCTCAGCTTACAGGTTAGTTAGGGAGTGCAGTCTATTTCAATAATGATCCAAAACACACTGTTCCAATAAAGCTGAGAAACTGAATCACACAATTAAAGTCCCAACGGTTTGGGGGTTTGTCAGGTTGTTCAGCACAAATGGAAAGAGATCAAACACCAAACCCCAGAAAAGATAGCTTTTAAATTTCAGTCAAATGACAAAAATTGTAAAGAGTAGGAGCATGGATCAATATGGTTCCATCTCTTGCAAAACGTTTGTATTAAATATTTACATTCTGAAAGCACCACAATGTACCTGATTTCTGTGAGTTTGAAAAATGGATCTAACATAAGGATCTGAGTGTTGCATCTAAAAATATGCTCTTAAAATATGTGGGAGGTGATAAGCACAGGATTCTTAGGGAGGCTGAGATATCTGGCTTCAGCTTCTTGCAGTAGAAACTCTCCTTTATAAATAAATTAGAAATTTTTTTTCAATAGTTTTTAAGGACATTGAGAACCTTTATAATTTCAACAATTATTTCTTGTATATTCAAAAGGTTGTCTAGTTTAAGCAGTTGCATAAAAAGTGTCAGAAAATCCAGTTTTTCCCAGACAAAGCCTTCCAGTTATAAACAACAATCAAAATAAACTGTGTTTTAGTGAGCTCCCCTGATTTAAAACATGTACTTCAACAACCAGTAGCATTAAGAAAACTCAACGTTGGAATCAAAGCTATTCCAACACAAACAGGTTACATCTCCCTCACCAGCCAACCTGTTCTCAGAAAACATGCAGGAATATTATACTTCTACTCCCTTTCAAATTCTGGTGATTCAAGCATAACTATTGGTGGAACCAGACCTGGCTGTGTCTTTCCCTAGCAAAGAGGCTGTTATTATTTATTGTCACCAAATGACTCAAAAAAACTTATTGGTGCTGCTCAAAGGACAAAGGAAGCTAAAACTACAAGTGGAACATCCATTTGCAAGAACACCCCATTGTCTAGAAAAATAAAGTAGATAGAGCTGCAAGAAATAAAAAAGAAAGGAGCAGGGATGAAAATGTTATTTCTAATATGCCAGAATCTGACCCTAAAAGAAGGAGCTTCTTGTTGTGCGAGTGGCTGTGGAGGAAAGTCAGGGCATGGTGCTTCACTCCATTCTCTGTCCCTACACTTCATAAAGGTACTGTGGGTGCGAGGAAAGCAGCAGACCAGGAGGAGCACGTAATACTGGTCAGATTGGGCCCTGCTTTCACATTATAGCAATCTTCTTAGGTCAATTTGTAGCATTCTCTTGACTTTCAAATCTCTGAATAAAAGCTGATCATTTTCAGGAGTTTTAAAACCAGAGGGACAATTTTTGTTGCAATGGCACCTACTGAAATCAAAAGCAGCTTTGTTGGGGGTACACTGTGGAAATACAGCTCCATAAGACCTTGAGATCTTCACACTCCATGATAAGGAAAAGACAAAAATAATAAATAACTTATATTCCACAAAAACAAACAAATAAACCAAACAACAACAACAAAAAAACCCACCAAAACAAAAACCAACCAAACAAAAAAAAAAAAACCACCTGAAAAATGCATTTAAAATAAAAAAAGTTTTCCTATAAACTGCAGGTGAACATTTCTTATAATCCCCATTCCTTGATACAAGGAATAGTAGTTTCTGTAATTTGTAACCACAGAAAAGGATGTAATAAACTAAATAGAAATAAAAATAAATTTCTCCCAATATTTTTATTTCCTTCTTTTAAAAATACTGGTAATTCTGAGTTCCATGCAGAATGTTTATCAGCAGAAAGGAGTAGTCTGAAAGCATGAAAGCTGCTCAAGTGCTGCAACATGTCCTCATGTAGAAGACCACTGAGTGATGTGAATGCTATGATCAATCTGACAGTTTACAGACATATGGAGCAGCAGCAAGACTGAATTAGAATTTTAAAATATCTCACTAGAAACTGTAGCTACAGCATTTGCTGTGCAGTGAGCCAATCTGAAGATGAACGAAAAAACAAGACAAACAAAACTGTATTAGCTGGCTGATAATGCACCAGCTACAGAAACAATGTAAGGAGGAGAAATGCAGAAGGAGAGCTGGATTTTGCTTATTCTGTATAGTAAATCAATCTTTCAGTGTCATGAAAAATTACTGGTTTTAGCACCTGTTTTTTGCATAATTAATATGCAAATAATTAATTATCAACAGAGTACAGAAGGTGAACAGGGTACCTGAAGTTATGAGCACTGAAAGAACAACTTTGCCAGACACTTTGCTATCAGCCTTGTGCAGCATTAAACAGAGAAAAGCCCTGGTCCTCTCCAGCTCCTCCAGGGAAGACAGACATTAATGACAGTGGTGATCAGAGTCCTGAACAGCCCAGTACCAAGACAGTCATGGTGTTCCAGTGCTGTGTATCTCAGATGAGTCTTGCACGGACTGACTGCTACAAGGAGGGAACACCAGGGATGAATGCTGAATTTGTAAGTAACAACTGATGATCTGTGGTAAGACCTATCATGACAGGTTGACTCATGCATTAGGTGAAGATTCTTTTATAGTCACAGAAAGTATATAATAAGCCCTCAGATTTTTTAATTGCTGTGCACTTGAAAGTTCTGGAAACAATAAATTCTTTTTTTTTCCATCACATCATCCAGCAGTTTAGATAAAATGTGTGCAATTAGTAAGATGACAGATGTATACTGCTAGGCAAAAATATTTTTTATTTTATTCTTGTATCTAATATATATGTGCATATACTATAGATCTACTCTCTGTATCAGAGAGCATACTCTCTCTCTCTGATATGTAACTACTCATATATTCTTAATTTGTATACCCAGTGTATTGTGTCCTTTCACTCTTTGAACACACTGTATATATTCTTGACATGAAATGAGATTTTTATATCTATATGCACATCAGGACTCAACCAGGTAATAGTGTATAGCCTATTACCTATAGTAATTTCAGGAGCAATAGTATTGCTCCTGCACAGACATACATTTTTTTGTCCATTTTAAGTGGTTTGAGGAAAAAGGATGTAATTTTCTTCAGATTTTTCTCATCCTGCACTCTTGAACATATCTCAGCATGTTGCTTATTCTTGCTAATTGCAGCTAATGAAGCTACAATTCTCAGGCACTGTTGCTTCCTAATCAGGATTTATTCCTGCTGGATCCTTTGGCCATGTGGTCACCAGCTCATCCTTAGCTGAGTTTGCTCAGGCTGTTAAGGGAATGACATTATGTATTTGTCTGACTCACTGACCCAGGGAGCATCAACCTATTGGAGCCTGTCCAGAGAAGGGCAATGAAGATGCTCAGAGGTCTGGAGCACTTCTGCTATGAAGACAGGCTAAGAAAGTTGTACTTGTTCAGCCTGGAGAAGACAAGGTTCTAATGAGACCTTACAGCACCTTCCAGTACCTAAGGCGGGGGGGGAATTTAACAGAGCTGAAGCAGCACTTTTGACAAAGGCATGAAGTGATAGCACAAGGAGAAGTGACCTTAGCAGGAAGAGACAAAGTTTAGATTAGGTATTAGGAAAAAATTATTTACTGTGAGGGTGGTGAGACACTGGCACAGGTTGCCCAGAGAATGCCCCACCCCTGAAAATGTTCAAGGCAACCAGAGTGGATCAGGCTCTGAACAACCCAGTCTAGTGGAAGGAGTCCCTGCCCATGGCAGGGGGATTGGAAAGGGATGATCTTTACTATTCCTTCCAACACAAGCCATTCTAGCATTCTATGATTTCTTTGAAAACACAGTCAGGGTATCTCTTTGGGAAGGTCAGAAATATCTTTATCTCTGGCTGACAAAAAAATAAAATACTCCTCTCTCCTTTCCCAGGGCCTTCTTAGAATCAATAATGCAGAGCAAGCATTGGTGTCAGCTTTCTCACTCCTAGCCCACCACTCAAAGACACCTGCACAGGCTCTGGTTCATGCCACACTTGGTCTCTTGGTGAAGATTTCCTAAAAACATATCAACTATGAAACAATTGCCAAGATGATACCACCACAAATTCTGTTCCTATTGGTGAAAATTTTTGTTCATTACCATATCAAAATGCCTTAGAACTGAAAGGCAGTGAAAGCGTGCACTGCTTTCACCGGTCCACTCAGCAATCCAACATGTGAGGGTTTTAATCCAGACACAGTTCACTATACATTAATCCTGTCTGAATTAATTAGACACAGATAAATCCTAAATTAATTAGAAGCTTTCAGGAAGGAGACGGGAGCACTACTGTAAACAGATTGAATACAAAAGCTTCTGATCAACACACAATTGCAAATAAAAAGGTCAACTGTGTAGGATTATGGGAGAAGGAGGGAAAACAGGATTTCTTGAGATTCTCAGACTTATTTTTTGTAATGGATTGACATAAAAATTTAGTACGCCATCTTATTCTAGTCATTAGTATGTCTTCAACTGAAATAGTGCATTTAGTTCTGAGAATCTTACTTTCCTCTATTATCTTTGAAAATAAGTGCTTCAGCAATATGTCAACAAGAAGAGACATATGATGGACATATATAATCAATGGTATAGTCAGTCAGCCAAGGTTAGGTATACCTTCAATCAGGGAAGTAAAAGGCAGAAGTATTTTAAATACAAAAATTGTCAGTTAACCTCTGAAATTCAACATCAGCAGGTGTTAAAAGCAAATCTTCAGTGTTTATATAAACAGGATGTACACACAATTTTTATAGCAGGAGTAAAAAAAAAAACAAAAAACATTTAACTTCATGTTTGGGTGGATTTCTCACTGACAGCCGTTACAAAAATGCCTCTCCCAGAGGAAGATCACTGTGTGATTTTAGAAAAGGGTTTCTCACATCTCATTGTGGAATAGGCCATTGTCAGACCTGGGATATCAGACTAGAGACACAATATTTTGACATACATGGCAATTCTTGTGTTCATATACTTCATTGTTCACTAAAGTGATAGTTTATTTAGACTAGGGCATTAGTTATCTTCAGCAACCTGGCAGAAGATAAAAAAAATATCAGCAATTTTATCTTTTTTTACCAATTGTCAATCAGTAAGAGGCCCAGAGCTGCAGCAGCCTTTTAAGGACATTATATGTTCAAACTGCCTGCAAGACTGGGACAGGATTCACTGATGAGGCTGGACCCTTCTGGTCCTAAATTACTAAATAGACATTGTACCTGAAAAGCAAAGTGTTTCAGTATTTTTACATTAGGATCACAATCTCCATTCAAAAAAGGCAACATCAGTTATGCTTGAATATCCATCAGTTTGATTCTGCATGCAAGGCACATACAGAGAAAGAGCTCTACACCTTCATGTCTGAGCCCACAAAAAGTGATGCAGTGATGCTTGAAAGCACCTGAGCCACTGGCAAGACATCTGTGCTTATTAAAAGCAAGAAAATAATAAATTCATATTAATTTTTTGTTTGATCATAATTTGAATTTCATATTAGTTATGTTTGTTCAGATTTAGAAGCATCTGTCATCCAAAGCCACCAATCTATATTTTATTCATCACAAACCATTTAAATCCATTGTGCAACAACCTGAAGTAACAGCACAGAATTTAAAAGTGTTGCAATTAAAAACACAGCTCAGCATTTTCCAAATTAATGGTCTTCTGAGGGCTTTTGTTGTTCTTTCTTCATTATTGTTCTTATCCAAAGGTGAGCTGCTTTTGTTGGCTCAGTTTCCCTGTGGTGGTCAATTTATTTTATGTACTTATAGTTAAAAACACAGAGAAGGTGTTACTAGGAGTAAGAAGAAATAAACACCGAAAAAAGCAAAAGACCATTGATAGTCACAGACTGGTTAACCACCATGTAACTGAACACGAGGCTGCAGTGAATGGGATTTCCTGCAGAGTACCTTAGCATTTCAATACAGAGAAGAGCATTTCAATTCAGCTTTAACTGCTGAGTAAGCCTTGTGCCACTGAGGAATTACTGAAAATATAATTGTCAGGCTCCTGCCACTGAATCTTTCTTCTATTTCCCATCTTGTCACAGAATTTTCTATCTTAGAATAGTGAGACTGTCTGAAAAGTAAAGAAAGCTATGCTGTTGCCTTTGAACTACTGACAATTTGCAGCTATGCTGATTGCCACAGATTTTAAAGATAATTTGAACTGCCATGTAGAAAACCTTAAATAATTGTTACTTTTGTTTTGCAATTGTATTCTTTACTTAGTCAATTTTCATTGTTGGCATGCATTGTTATTTTCTCTTTACTGACCAAAATTAATTAAGAACTTATTTGAGTAATACACAATTGTTTGGACTCTTTGGACTGTGAATAGCATCTGTCTTGTTTGTTAAATGTCTACTTCTTTGTAACTTCTGTCAAAATGAATTATAAATTCATATTAACATAAATTCAAAATTAATAATAAATTCAGGATTATAAATTATGATTTATCCCAGATGTATAACACAGCATTTGAAGCTATTTTATGAAAAGTAAAAATCTTCAGTCTGCTGTATATCTGAAGAAAAATGTCAACTCATATTTCCTCTACAAAACTTCCTAATTGATCAGGAAGGCTTTCCTGATCTAAAATTAGCAAACTAATCTGATTGTCTCTTATTCCTGTTGTCACCAAGTTTTTAATTAGTAGATCTGATCATCCTATCAACAGTTTGAGAGAAAACCAACTTTTTCTGCTCTTTCAGCACAGGTCAATTTCTCAGCCTAGTATTAAATAGTTATTGAACTGAACTACCTGAAAAGTCCAAAATAATTTTTTGTACCTGCAGAAAAAAAACTGAACCTGTATTATAGCCTCAGTAATCAACGGTTTAAAACACTTGCACTCACTGACTGCAGTGAAAATATTGACAGTATAATACATCTCTATGAAATAAAAATAACTAAAAAGTAACTAAAAGTATTTTTAATAATATCATAACTTATTATATACTCATGTTTTAAATGTAGGGGTTTCTAAAGATGAATTTTCAAAAGAAAATACTTTTAACTTAAATTTTTAAAATAATTTTAAATTACTTGGTTTTCATTCTACTTTAGCACTACAAGCCAGCTTGATAAATAACTTATTAGAATTGATTTTTCATGATCACATAGGCCAAGGAAGAGGAAGAAGCACATTGTCATGCATGTTTATACATGACCATATTCCTGGGGCCTCAGCATGTACCTTGCTGGACCTTCTGGGAGTCTGAAGCAGCAAGACATGAGTGAACCAAAATAACAACAAGCTGGGAAAAAAGAGAGATATGGTGTAAGAGACCAAGGTTCAGCAAAGACAGACCACAACACAAGAAAATGCTTATACAGGAAAATAAAAGCAATATTAAAGAAGAAGTCTCAGAAAAGAAAAAAAAAATGGAGCAAATTTCAAGGTGGTCAACAGCAGCCAAACATCAAGTCATATTTGCCCTGTTGGCCTTTATCACAGAATTGTCTGAGTTGGGAGGGACCCACAAGGATCATCGAGTCCATCTCTTAAGTGCATGACCCACACAGGGTCAACCTTGGCATTCTTAGCACCATGCCCTGACCAACTGAGCTAAAATCAGGTCAGTGTATGGAGCATATAGGAAGTGCTTTCTGGCTGCTGCATAAAGTGCCAAATGTCCAGGAGCTTTCTCGTGGTGTGCATTTGATTCATACTGGAGATCTTTATGGTGTGGAGGACAATTCATGGCTTCAGTCATCATTGTTAGGGATTGGGGCACATTTGGTACATACCCACAGCAAATCTTCCGGTTTAGTTTCCTCTCAAAGCTATTTAGGTCATTCAAACTGACTGTGACTGCTCTGTGGTGCAAAGAAATCCACAGTAAGTGTTGACAACTGGGAGATCTGCTTCAAAAATACTTTTCTGCTTCAAGCTAGGCTGGCAGTGAATCCACCAATGACACATTGGAACCTGGATCTTCCTTCCATGCAGACCATCAGGCTGGTCCTGCCACACAGTAGGATGTCATGGCACAGGAAGAAGGGAAGGAACACTGCTTCATGTACAACACCACAAAGAGGCTTAACTCCTAATTTCAACTGCTGTGAGAAGGGAGCCCTTCACATCGAGGCTGTGTGTTCCTGTTTTGGAACAGGTAACATTCATTCTGACATTTCCTGAACTGATCTCTTGGAAGCCATTTATAATATTTGTGTGCATAATTAAACACATTTGCACAGTTCCAGAGGAGCAAGGGGATACTAATCTAAAAAAAAAAAAAAAAAATCTTCTTTTCTTACATAAAGGAAGATGAAAGAATACACAGAAGCAATAAGACTATAGATCTGCACAACAAGCAGCATGCTGCAGGGTGGAAACCAACGACACAAAATATGCGCTGCACTTACAATTAAGTTCCACTTACAAATATTTTTTAAAGGTTAAATGAGCATAATGTTATAAGGATGGTATAGATTTCTATATATAAGATTTACATACTAAGGCTGACAATACCATTAGAAGATTTAATCTCTAGTTAAAAGCTATGATCATAAACAACCTACTGGATTGCAATTGCTGATTTTCCTTTTTACCCAACTATCTCTGAAGTCTTTTATTAACCCTCTGTATGATCCTGAATATAATTTATGATCACAACATGTATTTCTGTGGTTTTTTGTATCCCATCCACTTGACAATTTCCCTAGACTAAAAAAAAGACCATTTTGGACAGTGCTTAGAAGCAGGTGTTATCAATAAACTATGTTATCCTGTTGGAAGAAAACCAAAGTTTATTGCAGTTCTCTATATTAAGCACTTTGCCACTTGGGAGGGCAACATTGCTTACAGAAAAAAATGTTTCAAAGCAGTTTAAAATTAGTTCCTTCTTTCTGCTATTATAGTTTGCTGGCACTCTTCCTTTCTCTTTTCCTTTCTCTATGTTCCCTTTGGGACAGATGGAGTGAGTAACAGTGAATAAAATGATACAATTAAATTAAACGCAGCAAGCTTCAGCAAGCACAGTTCCTGATCCTGCAAGATGCCAAGTACTCTCAAGTCAAGATAAGGTACTTAGAGCTCTACTCTGAATGAAACAAGCATAAAAGACTAAGTACGAAACTCATTAATATGGAGCAGGCACCAAAGAAGGGCATCTCTTCCCTTACCTACAGGACTACTCCTGAATCACTTAAATGGTCAATTACCCAGGTCATCACTGCAATATCAATTTTCATTTTTGACTCCCACAGTCCTATGAAAATCAATGACTGTACCATTGGTGCGTATTGGTTTTCATGCACTTTGATGCTCCTGTTTCCCAAACTGCTGAAGCCAAAAATTGATATTACAGTATGTTCTTTATAGGATGCCTAATAATAAAATATGTTTTTAATGAGCACAGTCATACCCCATTGTTTTATTTATTTTTTCATAAAGGCAAGTAATGATAAGGGAGTGACTGAGGATAGCTCCATGGGCCACATTCAAAGCAATGCCTGTTTTTTATGGCATTTACTAAGAATAGCTTTTCTCTTTTACACCACCATTCATATGTGGATTTCAAAGCCCTTGACAGACACCAATAATACCTCCCAGTTAATCAAACAATTAAAGAGAGACAGAGGAATCACAAACAATGGAGTGGAACACAGCAGCTGGTTAGCAGCACAGAGCTATGCTTTTCAATGTCAAAGCTTAGAACAGTACTCATGTTAACTGTCTAATTTGGAACCAATTTAGAAGTCCCCAAATCCATAAAAAATCTAGATTCTTGTGACAAGTTCCACTGAAATTAATTAGATCACTTGCAAAAAACAGGAGTAAGGTGTTATCTCTGTAGAGTGTGAGTATGCCAAGGACTCTAAGGCTAGTATCTGTTCTCAAATTAAATTTTTATCAATGCAAATTTCAATCAGCTGGAAGGACAGGCTTCTAGGTACCAGAATCATAAGCCTAAGGAAAAAATTTTACTCAGTCTTCTCTACAAGTGAATCCATCGGCCCTACATAATTTAAAGTAAACTACTAAACCCTTGAAAATACAGAAACTTTAAAGAGTTATTTAAAAATCATCAGACTGAAGAAAATGTATTCAGGAATCAGAATTCTTCATACTGCAATTAAATGGACCCGTGAGTCCAGCACGCAGTTTGAGATCAGTATAGTCCAACTGTTTTTTCTGGCTCTTTCATCACTTTATCTCCCTCTCATTATCACATAAAAATATACTAGTAATAGAAGTCAAACAGAATTTTACAGAATTATGTGCAGATACTTTCTTTTCAGCAAACAAAGCAATAAAGTCCATTATCACAAATGTGTTTCAACAAAAAAATTAAAGATGATATATTATGCTTTAGAATGGTCTCCCTTTACTTAGCTATTTGTCAGGTGTCACCAAGCAAAACAGTTACCATAATCTACAACAATATGAACCATCCAAAAAAAGCCTAATAGGACTGTTATCTTTGATATAGACATCAGGTTACTGCTGACCATCTATTAACCTATTTTGTGTGCAGGATTACACCATAAATCAGTTTTTCCAGGATTATCATAGATCAATAATTTTCTGTCAGAAAATTTGATATTGGAAGAGACCTTTTCTCACCTACATATTTAGTCTAGATGCTCAAAATTCTAGCCTATAAATTTCAGAAGGATTTAAGCTCCTGTTCTGAAGCTCCACTCTGATACTGACCATCAGACAAACAGTGTTACTAGGGACAGCACTGTGGCAGCACATAAAGGCAGAAGTGCACTGCATTGTGCAGGGTCTCCTCACAGACTTCAGGCATTGTTGCTGGTTCTCCTCCCTTGCACACACTTTAATCCAGTTTCCAAACAACAGAGCTGAGAACAGCAATGTTTGCACCAGACATGTGCTACCTGGGTGAGCTCTAAATTTTGGGCTGAGACTTAGAAAATCATATAATTAACTATCACACAACAGTCCATTGAAATTTCACCACAAATACTGAGTCTCTGTTGCACTTGACAGGACCCACTTATGCAGATAGGTACAGTGAGACACCAAAATCCAATGACTTGCTGGAGGCCACAAAGATAACGAAGCTGAAAAAAACCATATCTCCTGTCATCAAGTCCCGTGATTTTCTGCAAGAACATTATCTTTCTGGTTGCACATAACAACAAATCGTTTCTAGATCACGCTCTGGAATTTCACAAGGAATAACAAGACAAGTAGGGGCAGTAACAAAATAAAATTTAAAGCTTTCTGAGTTTCAAAACACCTGTTGTATGTTCATAGGAGCTCTATCAGAGCAAAACTGAGCAAAGGATAAGTTAATATAAACCTGAAAATAGTATTTTTTATAGAAATATTATCTCTAGAGTAATTTAAATCATAGCTTTATACTCTCAGTAGGTAAGAATCCTTGTTGTTGTTTTAATGAGAAGGGTGAATTCTGAAAAATAATTCCTGGAAATTAATATTTTTAAAATTTTCAGCCCATCCTGAGCTGTCTCAGATGTAGGCTTTCTGTTTGTGAAAGGTAAAGAATTCAGCAAACACAGTTCACACTTTCCTTAGCCAATGGTCAGAAATTGCTGTGGCAGATATTGTGTGTAGGACCCAAGAGAGGCTCTTCAGGCATTTAACACTGCTGAAGCACCACATCATGTCCTGACGGTACCCACGGCTGCACAGACCACGAGAAAGCAGTAACAGTGCTCTTCCACGAGTGAGTCCATCTGGCCCTGCCCATGGAGTGGACATTATGGTTGCTCTGCCATAGCCTTGTGGGTGGCAACATAATTAGAACTATTCATAGGTTTATCAACTCTTCCTTTCAACAGTTGTTCCAGCTGCCTTTGTAAGAAACTTCAGGGAAACAGCATGACCAGCCATTTCCTTGTCTTGGAAAAGGAAACAAAGGAAGCTGCAGTACTTTCCCAGAGACAATTCTAGTGGCAGCAAAGTTGGCTACTCAACATAGCTGGAATCTCAACAAACTATGGCAGCAGTCCACATCAGTTATTTTTCTTAATTATAGCTCGTAAATTCTGTGAGCACTTTACATGAACATTAATTGGAAGTCAAGGGTTCACAGTACCCCTCCAGGAATTAACACTACAGAAGACACAGAGCGTCTTCCACCAAGTAACATAAGGATTTCAGTCTCCAATAAAGCCCTGTGGTTTTATTTTAATTTTGGGAGGAGGGAAGGGAAGGGAGCCAATACACAAGCAGTCTTATGAGCAAATACAGATTCTTCTCCCCTGTCTTGCCCCATTAACTATAACAAGGCTCTCCAACCTCTCTCCTCCACATTACTCTAATTCAATTCCAGTTTCCAGTCACCATTGCTACCACTTCCATTTATAATACAAGTTAATTTAAGTCTCTCTCTGGGAGCAGTACAACACTGAGGACTTTTACACAACCAAAGTAGTCAGACAAAAATTACAGCTATAACATCTTGCATTTTTACAGTATTGTTCACTTTCAGATGCTGTTTTACTGAGAGGCTTACCCAATATGAGGCCCTTGCGTGCTGTATGCTAAACAGCTAGTTAAAATTCACTTCCTGAGCCAAAAGGTTTGCAGTCTAAATAGGGAAAGAATGGCAGAGGAAAACAAACCAGTGACTTCTATCCATTATCAAGGCAGCAGTATGGTCAAGTCCAGAAGGCAGCTCAGACTTCCACGTGTGACCATGCTGTTATTCAGGCACTACCTGAGCTCTGTGACACTTCTAAGGATAGATACACCCATGGAAATCGGGAGCAGAGATGACTCAAGAACTAATATAGTATCTAAAACAACTTCTGTGAAAGTGCACAGAATAACTTCCAAACCTCACACTTCTTTCCCATCTCCATTTTACACCTCTCCTACATTTCAGAAGGACATCATGTCCAGAGGTAAAGACTTGTTATAGAATGGGATAATTATGGAACAGTCAGTTTGAAAAAGACCTCTTAAGATCAACCTCTTCCTCAAAACATTCCAAAGCGAAACTGGGTTGCCCGAGGACTTAACAAATTACAGTATCTTCAAGGATGAAGACTTCACAACCTCTCCAGATAATCTATTCCAGTACTTAAATACCATCCCCTCCCTGTAAAATAAAACGTCATATCTAAGAAATTTGACTAATGCCTTTGAATTCCTATGCAAAAACTTGTATCCATTACAAGCCCTTCTTCTGTGCATTTCTAATTCCATTCTCTCTCTATCTCTTCTAGAGGCAGTGGAAGACTGCAATTAGATCCTCCCTTAGCCTTAACCTGTCCAGCATAAACAACCACACTGCTCTCAACTTTTCTTTGCACTGCCTCAATTTTCCTGTGCTGCAGTTCTCTAACCATCTTACTCCCTGCTGGACTGCTCCAGTTTATTCCTCTTTCTCTTGCACAGCACATCTAAATTGAACATATGTCTCTACATGCGGTCTTATAAGTAATGCACAGAGGGGAATAACCACTTGACCTGCTGGTTACAGACTTGACAAGGCTTCCCAGTATGCAACTGGCTTTCATTGCTCGGAGCGTGTTCCTGCTGACTCATGATCACCTCGATGCCCACTAGGACCCCTAAGGTGTCTCTGCAGCATCACGTTCTAGACACTTGGCCCCCAGTCTGCACTAATGTGTCTTGGCAGAACACTGCCTTTGCATTGAAAATATTATGAGGACGCTACCAGCCCATTCCTACAATTTGAGGTCACTCTGTACGGAATCTCTGCCCTAGTCTAGCATATGAACTGCTCTCCTTCCACACACATGATTTTGCAGCATTCATGAACTTGCTGAGCATGCATGTTTCCCCTTTAGGCTGATGTATTGAAACAGGCTGCCCTGGGGAAGGGGTTAAGTCACCATCCCTAGAGGTATTTAAAGACATGTAGAGTGGTGCTTAGAAACATGGTTTAGTGGTGGACTTGGCAGTGCTGGCTTAACTGTCAGATACGATGATCTTACAAGTTTTTCCTAAACTAAATTATTCTATAATTCTATAAACCTATGAAGATATTGAACAGTATCAGCCCCATTACTGATTGCTGAGGAAGATCACTTTTAGTTACCTGACAGTTTTATTCTAAACCATACAGAAGTCTCTTTGAGCAAACAGTCCAATTTTTCAAAACTACCCAATTCACATCTCACCAACTTAGCTACAAAGATGGTGTGGGTGATCACGTCAGAAGACTTGTCAAGGTAAACAACACTCATGGCTATTCCTTTACAACAGAGCATTCATTTCATTCTAGAAAGCAATGAAATGGTCAGACATCATTTATCCTGGTAAATCAGGGCTGTTCTCAATTATCTTCTTGCTCTTCAAATAGCTGGGAAGTAGCTTTCAACATGACTTCCTCCATAATCTCTTCAAGGACTGAGAGATGCTACCAAGCCTGCAGTTCACATAGTTTCCCTGCTTGCATTTTTGTAGAACCTCACTAATTTAATAAACTTGTTGAACAATTGATTGGATGCAAAATAGAAGCAATTAGAATGAAAAACAGCCCAGTGGAACGTAAAACTGCAAAATCCTTACAATGTTTCCTGTGTCTGGTGCAGCAGCAGAGGAAGGAAGAATTCTGAACTTCCTGAGCTGACACCTGCTGTGCGGATTTTCCACATGGAATGCTATTTAAAGCCAAAGTACACAATTATCAAAACAGAGCTATTAACTGCCAAATCTTTTCCATGGTGTCATAAAGGAGGACACTATAATGAAGCATTTATCTGGCTAGAACAGAAACAAGACAAGATATTTCTACTTATTCAACTTCTCTTGTAGACTTAAAGATGCTTCTTTAAAATCTCTCTCATGTTCATAAAAAAAGTCAGGAAATACATTTGAAATTGTAGAAAGGAAACTGGATTCTCATCTCGGAGGTTGATTTTTTTTCTTTCAGAAGTCCAGCTCGTATTAAACAACAGAATACCTCCTACTGCTTTCAGTATGTTCAGTTAGACTAAGACATTGATTGCACTGAGTACATGAGTAATATGAAGGAAGAGTAGAGACCAGCATATATTCAATTTGAAGTTGTTCTGAGAGCCAGAAAAAACAACTTTCCTCTATAAAACAACCTGTAATTCAAAGTTAACTACTATTTGACAATCAAAACCATCTGTATTATATGGAGGACACTTAAGCACAGTTTAGAGACAGAAATAACAGGAAAACACTATAGTTTTTACCTCAATAAATTAAAGATGTTTGTTTTAGTATAAACACAACTTCAGTGAAATATTTTCTGGAAAATTTGAAGTACGTGAGAAACCCTCTTTCAGACCCAAACCACACTTAAGAGCTGCAAGTGTGTCTGCCTCTCTACATAACACTTCTGCCTCAGAATTCACACAGCATTTGACACTTTTGGTTTCTTTGCTCCAGACCTTTACCAGGCATTTCAGTCACCTTTGGTTTATGAACCACTTTTTCTCTTAGACTCTTTGCAGGGGTATCAATACTAAAGAATCAAAATATCAGAAATGGATGGGCAGGGAGCAACTGTTCCTTTCAGAGGCTAATTCATGTTAGTCGAATCTAGATAATTAAAAAAAATCAGTAACATGTACAAAATGAGTCACAATTTAGTACAGCGCATGACATTTTAAATAACATGGGTCACTCAGGAGCCAAATATTATTGACTTTCCATGACATTTATTCTTTTCAATGCCCAAGTTGATTTAGACAGTGGGGCTTAATCTTTGTGATGCAGTACCCCTTCTTCCCCACAAATCTCTTTGTGACTTGAATGGGATTAATGAATGCTATTTTGAAGTATTGCACATGAATATTATGGCATTCTTGTGCTACATATAATCTGGTTAACATCTGTGTAGTTTACATCTGCTTCTTTGAGTTTCTGAGAGTTTACATGTATATTTTTACGGTACAAAACTAACAAATGAAAAAAAAAAAACTTTTAGCAGCTGTCTGGAGCAGTTACTGCCCTAACATTGCCTGAGGCAGTGTCACTGCCCTAGAGCTGCATGTTGCCATGGCTTGGCTGGAATTACTTCCTTTGCATTAGAGCCAAGAAGTGAGAATATGTGAGTCCTCATTTCCTCAGGAGAAGGTCAAAGCTTACCTTAAACCATACCTGTCTTGGCTGGGGCTACAATGGATGATTTTGCACCACACTGCACACTTAGCAATCTGATGCTCTGCATGAGCTATGTCAGCCTCCAGCTGAAGTGTGTGTCTGTCCCTCCCTTTACCCACCTTCTGCATAGCAGGTCTACCCACGCTTCATCAGCATCTACACAGGCTCAGCACAGATTCAAACAGGAGTTCAACTGTGCCCTTTTAGTTCAAACCAAAATTGCAGGTTTTTATAGAAAACTTTATGCTAACATTTTTTAAAAGTGGGCAGAGCAGTTCTTACGCAGAAGCTAACATTTCAAAAAGTAGAATGATAATTACTTGTAAATACTGCCTTAAAAACAAACAAAATTGTATCTTCTATAGAAAAGCAGGCTGTGTACATACTATATGCCATTACAATTTTTGCATGTTAGTTATCATATAGTTAGCACAAGTCACTTTCCCAACTGTAGAAAGATCCCAAAGCCCTTTAGATCATAGCTCTGCATAATTTTCAGCTATTTAAAATAAGGCAGAAGTGTTCAGTGTTATTAACTCACAGCAAAAGTGCTTTTCATTCCCATTACACTGGTGTAGGCAACCTGCATCACAAGCCATGCTGCAAAGTTGCAGAACAAAATGAGCACATCTATAATGTTGGAAGTTGTTCTACTTCAAAATAAGACCTGAAGTATCACTGAAAAAGTGAACAAGTGAAATGGAAGTTCAGGTAATGGTTCACATTCATGGTTGCAGGAAGAATGTCTCATTATCAATTATTTACAGAGGCTTGTTCCCATCTCTTGCCACAGGCAAATGCTCCCAAACCTTTGCAAGTAGAAGAAACAAGCAAATGTTCTTCCTTTCCTTCAGTGCAAAGCTGGATGTCTCAGCTGACTCTTCCAGGAGATGCTTCGAGAGCATCTGCACACTGCAGAGCATTGGACACAGTGCTGCCTTTACCAAGGGCTGTAGGGATGACTTTAATTAATAATCAGAGAATATGCTGAGTTGGAAGGGACTGACAGAGATCACTGAGTCCAACTCCTGGCCCTGCACCAGACATCCCCAAGAGTCACCGTGTGCTGAGAGCATTGTCCAAATGCTTCTTGAGCTCTGTCAGGCTGGTGCTGTGACCCCTTCCCTGGGGAGCCTGTTCAGTGCCCAAACACCCTCTGGGAAAAGAACCTTTTCCTGATACCCAACCTAAACCTCCCCCAAGTCAGCTTCATGCCATTTCCTCGAGTATTGTTACTGGTCATGAAAGTAAAGAGATCAGTGCCTGCCCCTCTGCTTCCCCTCAGAAGAAGCTGTAACTGCAGTGAGGTTTCCCCTCAGTCTCCTCCAGGCTGAGCAGACCAAGTGCCCTCAGTGACTCGTCACACGGATTCCCCCCAAGGCCCTTCACCATCCTCGTGTCCCTCTTTTGCTCACTACCTAACAGCTCAATGTCTTTTTAATATTGTGGTGCCCAAAATTGCAACTTGACCCAAATTACCATGCCCAGATAGGCACAGCACTACATTCTTGTCCATGCTATATCTGACCTGAGAATAAACACAGCATTTTGCCTACAAGGCTGCCAACTTTTATAATTACAATTTTCATTAAGGAAAGATTCCTAAATTAAATACGACAACTGAAATTTCTGTGGAGAAAGAAAGCCCACAAAACATTTTAAAAAGGAACAAAGCTTTTAAGGAAATTTCACATTAGAACTCAAGTTAAGTGAAAGAAAAATAAGCTGACTAAGCCACACACTCTTCTGTAATGGCTGAATTGCTTTCAAGTGAATTCTTCATGACAGCATTTGACATAACTAGGAAGTTCTGCATTTTAATTAACCATTCAGGAGTTGAATAAATACCAGAAGATGACTATTTATTTTATATAATTGCTAAAATTTATATGAAAGAGGTAGAATATTAATTTAGGTGCCAGCTTGCTTGCTGCAAAAGTGTTAAGAGACTCAGCTGCCATTTAGCAATCAAGAAGTAATTCCACACAGATATACAGACAGTGAGCACAATGATGTTTCTGGATTTGTTGTTGTTGTTGTTACATAACTCAGAAAGAGATCTCCATTTTTATTAAACAAGTTGGAAACTTTGCTCACTGAAATTTTTCCATTGCATTTCCAAAATGGAACAAGTACTGTCTAATTTATATACAAAAATAATTGTCACTAGGCTTCATAAATGTTATGCTTCTTTATAATTTCTTTATTTAAAAAATAGGACAGGGAGAGAAATTTAACAGTGAGTGACCTCAACCTTTTCCTATATCTATAATTAATGATTTTAGAACTTAGTTTTTAGGTGTCTTCCACGGATTATAAAGAACACAACACTACTGGGTCACATATAGTATTCTTCTGTTGTAAGATATTGCTGGAAACATTAATGAAATCAATTAACACAAAGTCAGATCAGAACCTTGTGAAAAGCTGAGTGTGGGTCTGTTAAAAGTCAAATAAATCGTTCAGAACATAATTTTTGTGGACAAAATAAGAATGTCAAATATTTTTTCTTCTTATCCAATACATTCCACAGAAATTAAAGAAACATAGTGGTTTTGTGAAATGTTTTAAGAACAACCAGCGTCACACAGGCAAAACAAACTTTAATTCTAGACACACAGTAAATCAGAACTCCAAGAGAAAAACTGGACTTTCAAGAGCCACCTCAAAGGCACAGGACAGTAACAGTAAATGTTACATTTCAATAGGTCACAATATGGCAAAATCGAAGTGGCTTTTCCTGAGACCAGCAGAAGGGAAGCCTTCTTGCCTTTGAAATCACTACTGCAGCGCATCAAGAAGAGAAGCACAGAGGACACTGAGCACAGTATGGAGGAGAGAGATGCACTAAAACCAGCTTTCCAGTCCTGTTCTTGTGAATGGGTTATAAGATTTCAATCTATGAGGAATCTGAAAGGAACTATATTTTATAAATCTCATGTAAAAGACATTGAACTCAGCTAAACCGTTTATCAGTACTTTAAAAAAAATCCCCAACATGATTCAAATCAATTAATTAACACTCTGAAAGTCAATTCTAATGCTGAAATCAATAAGGTATTCTGTATAGCAACATTTGTCACCTGTTTGTCACTCTTATAATAGAGTCCAAGGTGAAATGGAGTTGGAAGTGCTTTTACTTTCACAGAACAATGTAGTGAGTAAGTTCTATTTCCTTCCAATATAACGAACTTCAGTTCTTTAAACAGAGGGGATCAGAAAGTTTTCCTTGGAAGTATGAAGCTTTACTGGTCTCTTGTCATTCTGCTAGCAGCATTGTTCTACAGAGGGTGAATAGAGCTGTTAAATCCGTGTATATATACATGTGACCTTCAGTATGGAGTGTTTTTTCCAGCAACCATGAAGTGTCTACAATAGTGACAAGTTATTTTCTGAGTAATCTTGTGTGTACATATATATCACAGGATGATATAAGATTTCATGTAGTAATCTTACTCTGCTCAGTGGAGTTAGGGTGACATATGCTGCTTTGTGATACAGAACGGAGTAAAATTGAGTTTTCTAATATAAGTCCTGACAAAAATAGTAAGTGAAATACCAGTAGTGCCAAAGATGATGGGGCAAACAGAGCCACTGTTATGGGCTCTGTAATATCTCAGACACAGTCCTTGATTTTTAGAATTAATTTCACTGGGAAATGGAATGTCTGACAAGACACAGAGGTGATTTTTAAGAGGGCCATTGACAGAAGCGACCTCAATTTAACATATCAGCTGAAAGATAGTGCCTCTTATCATGTAGTTTCTTCTAAAATCACTCTTCAGTGACAGCATCAAATACGAGTCAAAGTCCCAGGGCAATACAACCACCCTGTAACTTTCTGCCCCAAAAGCAAATGTACAGTGAAAAATTAACACTGTCACCAAGGACTTAATGGATGAAAAGAAACTCATCAGGAACCACAGGTTCTGCAAAAGAAGACACTGGACAAAACTACCACCTATCCAAAAATACTTCCATTTCCTTTTTTTCCAAGAAAGAAAGCTGCATTGGACTCATTTCACAATGGATGAAGGATATGAGTTTAAGAAATATTCTATGTCTAGAAAAGTGAATTTTCAAGAACATTCTAGCACACAGCTCCCACTAAGCTCAGTGAAATTTGGGTAACCAGGAGTGTTCAAAAATGTGCCTAAAATTATTTGATTAGAACAGCAAGTTAGACGTAAGATCATAAATGAAACTGCAGGGGGCCAGCCCTGTGTCCTGCCTTGAAGTAGATCCCATCACTTTAGACTATCTTCTTTTTTTAATACTGGATTCAGCTCAGCCACTTGGTCACACTCTGATGCAAAGAACTGACAGCAAAATGTCCAGAAATTCAAGGAAGGAATTTAAAACTTGAACCTTGGTTCCACGTCATCTCTAGTTATAACATTCAGCAGCTTATCTCTGATCGTCTATTGTCTTTGCTTCACAGTCCAAATAGCCTACATTTCTGTGCCCTTAGGCTGCTGTACTGTCACTAAAGAACCTCATTCCCAAGACACGTTGCTTTTCACATTTTTAACTCCATATATAATTTCTGTCACCTCAGGAGCAGGAAAATCTCCAAAGCAGTGTTAACATCTTGGTTACCAGCTACTCATGTTTCAAATTAATATTTACAATGTTAATAAAAAATTCATTGTTTACCATGGCAACCTGTATCATACATATGCTACTGATGAGAGTGAGAGAACCCATTAAAAATAAATAAAAATAAGCACAGAAATGAACCACATACATTTCTGGAAACATGATACTTCCAAAGAAGGTGAAAAAAATTAATCAACTATATTAAAAATCCAGATTTTCAAATCAATGCAAGGGACACTGGAACATGAAATGCTGGGAGTCAATTATGAATCTTCAGTTTACAGGGAACTTCCCCACTTTGGTTCTGTACAGTTCTAACAGGGAGAAAAGGAATAATATCAAAATAGAATTTGGATTTTAAAATCTCAGTTAGATCCTACTTCTCTCTAAATTTTATATTCCTCTATTCCTTTCTGACATACTTATTTTATTAAAATAGAAGCTTTGGAAGAACTCCTATTTTGCCCTATTTTTCTTTGTCCCACCTGTCGGTTTTGTTGTTTCGGTTTTTTAATAACCACATTCTGCTACAACACAAGAAGCTTATTTTAAAAAACCAAAGCTTTCCCCGCCTTGATTTCAGGAAACTCTCTAGAAAATATCAAGCCTGGACATCTCATAAGTTCTAACCCAAGTTTTTTTCTGAGGAAAAAAGATTTCTTCTGCCTAATCATGTCTGTGCTAAAGCCTTACAGATGAAGCATGTGATAGGGAGCAGCATCCTCCCCCTGAAACAACAGGAGCTCGTCTCCTGCACCTGAAAGGCACAGATTCCAGTCCCTGTGCTCTCCTGTCTGTGCTGGCTACAATCATACAAGCAGTTGTGCAGATAAACACAATTTACCTGTACATGTGTATTCAACTGAAGAGAAGACACTGCTGGAGTGAGCCCCTCTGAGAACAGCAACACAATCAGAGCAGGTCACTCTCCTGCCTAGCAGAAATAACTCTGCTGATTTCAGAAAAATTACGGCAAGGATAAATTTAGCTCTGCACAATAAAAATGAGAAATTTACTGCAGCTGAAGAATTGTCTGTACCTTATCTTTTCTGAGTAGACATAAAACATCAGGGGACAAATATTCAGTATGGTTTATTATCTTTGTTGTTCTTGATGCCAGTTACTGTCAAAAAATAGAAATATTTTCAGAGCAACAAAAAAAATACTCCTATAAGTTCCTACTCTTCTTTAACTATGGGAAAAAGATACTAAAACATCATGAATTACTATTTTTAATATAAGATTTTTATGTGCAATGACTTTTTTCCAAACATTAATAAATCAGGAGGAAAGGCTTGGTCTCTTTGCAAAACACAGAATACATTAGGTACAATTTGTTTTTATTGATTTTCAGGGGCATTTACAGAATACAAAGTGCAATATAAAAGGAATATATTGCTTAAATATATTCACAGGCGTGTTCTTTTCATTTCAGAACTTCAGAGAAATAATAAAAGGTCTTTCCAATCTGCTGTTTGCTGGCTGCCATTTCTCTGTGGCATTTGGGGCAGCATTTATTGTGAAATATAGTGGGGTTTATTTTCAATATGGTCCTAGCACCAAACATCTGATCTCCCTTTCTATTCACTTAGAAGGAATGAGTCATCCAAAGCTACAGGAGGATCTTAAGGAGCATACAAAGCCTTCTTAGGCCAATGGTTTGGTTTAAAAGTCTATGTTCTGATGTTGTCTTAGTGATCAAAGTAAGAAGAATATGCTGGTAAGTATTTAGGAATTCAACACGAGACATAAGGATGCACTCAGATGACTCAAATCTAGGTTATGGTGACCCTCACATTTCTGGCCAACTCACAAGACAGAGACAAAATGGAAGAGTCAAGACTCAAAACACCTCCTGAAATAGCTGGATAAAGCACTGACAAGAGTCAGAGTCACAAGAAATGCTGTGAAGCAGATGAGAGCAGAGCCAGGAAAAACAGACTGAAGACCAGAAGACTGAGCCAAACCAATGCCTCAGGATGATTCTGAAAGGCAGACTGGAAAGGGCATAAATAATTTTGCCAAAAACCAAGCAGACACACAAACACAGGGGATGCACAGGCAGACAAACCCAAATGAAGTAAAGCTGTAGCTGTCTTGACTGCAAGACAGAGAGCAACTTGCTGGGTCTTAAATCCCTTTGACAGGCCCTTCTTTTGACATGCACAGAGGAGTCTGTACAGCAGCTCCAATGATATGGCTGATAGAGGACCTGCAGAAGTGTGGCTTACAGGATTTGTGTAGACTTATCCACTAGAACTGATATTTAAAAAATTATTTGGGTGCCTAAAAACAGATATGTAAAAGTATCAGTATGGGACTGCTGGAAACAGAACAGGACTTACTAAGACTTGTGCACTTCTGGAACAGCAGCTGGAGGCCAGGTGGAGTATGAGTTGTCTGCAACAGGACTGCACAGGTTTAGAACCTGCATCTCTTAGTTTGTAACTCACATGGTAGACAAGACACAAAACTCAGTCAGCCCAAATCACAGATACAGAAGTTCTGCAGTGCTCTCACTGGACAAACAAAATGAAGACTGATGGTCCCCTCATCCTTTTAGCATTTGTATGTCAAAACCTTGCTTGGCTTTGAAAATATTACTGTTTCCAGCCTAATACCACCTCTATCTCACATTATATGTCATCCCAGCTTCTGTGCTTCAAGTAGTCCTCCATTCCAGAAATAAATGTAACAAATTTCGCATAAATGCATGAGTTCAAGTAAAGTAGGAGTGCTTACAGGTCAGCTGGAGGATTGCTATAAATTACATTCCAGAAAGGCCCTAAACAAGGTGATATTTCACCACAGGGCAGCACAGGCTTTTCTAGAAGAAAACTGAGACAGTTCTACAGGGAAAAGGTTTCTCTAAACCAGAGGTTTATATTTACCTAGGTTGCTGATTTACTTAACTAGAATTTCACCTAAATATGCAATGAAACTATGTCATGAAAAGCAAACAAAAACTAATGAATACACAATCACTGTAAAATGAAGCCTAATACAAATTTTCTGGAAATACAAGTGAAGAACATGTCTGAAGACCAAAATAGTTATGTGCATAGAGATCAGATGCACAATTTCAGCTATTCAATTTGAAAATTTTGCTTGTAGCTTTCATAAAACGTATTAGAAGTTTAAATACTGATATTTCTTTATGACAACATTACGATGGACTAAAGAAAATTCTTACAAAGAAGACAAAACTAGAATCATGTAATATTTAGAGTTAAAAGGGTGTTAATCTCACTGCAAGGTCAGGCTTACCTATTATTTTATGTACTGTTTCTGGCTGGGATGGAGTTAATTTTCGTCACAGCAACTTGTCAGATGCTGTATCTTAGATACATGGTTAAAACACTGTTAATAACAGACTGATTTTTAGCTAAGGCTGAGCAGTGATTACAATGTGCCAAGGCCACTTTTGGTTTTCCCTCTACCCCCCAGCAAACTGGCTGGGGTCAGACAGAAGGCTGGGAGGAAACATGGCTGGGACAACTGGCATGGGTTATGGCATGGCTTATGGCCATGCTACATGCCTTGCTCAGCAATAAAACTGGGGAGGGAATCTTTCCAAGGCAGTCATGGCTCAGACACTGCCTGGGCATGAGCCTTTAGGTGAGCAGTGGTGAATGACTTTTTCATTTTTTTCTTCATTTACTAAATTGTCTTTTTCTTGAGACACAAGTTTTTCTTGCTTTTCCCCTTCCAATTCTCTCCCCCATCCCTGCTGTGGGAGGATGTAAGAGAAGGGCTGGTGGGTGCTTTGTTGCTGGCCAGGATCAACCCATCACATTGCATCACCAGAGGAAGACAAATGTATCCTGTCTCTCCCATTCACTGGCTCTGCTAGAGAAGCTGAGACTGACTTTAGGTCATCACTTGACTTTTATCAGAATTTTGCATACATCATGTGGTGTTCAGAGCCCTTACAAAGGTAGGTAATATCTGAAAAGTAAAAAGCTGGTTAAATTTGCTTTCTGCCTTGAACTGTCCCCAGCTGGGAAATTATTCCTTACAAACCATAAGCTGTAACAACGAAATTGCCATTAATGCATAAATGTTTCCTGTGCTATGCTATTCCTTGACCTTGCTTGTAGCTGTGCTGGCCAACTGCTAGCACGACCTACATAGTTTAGCTGGAGTTTATGGAGAACTTGGCTCTGAAACACAGTTATTTGCAATGCAGAGCACTATGAGAACAGATCCTCTGAGTTTGTCATGCTGTCTTCTGGCAGGAAAGTACATCATCTACTTTACAGCTCTCAGAGTTATCTCTGAATCCTCAACTTCTTGTTTATCCATATCTTATTCACTTGGGTTTGTACCAAAGTATTAATAACAGTTATTGAAAAACAACCAACAATCCCAAACAGTTCCTTCTGTCCCAAATAACAGAAAAACTGTCAGATCAATGTGTAGACAGTTACTACTTTATCGGCAGAGCAGTGTAGAGCTGCATGAATTAGAAGTTGCCTCGGGTACTCCAGCTTTCCAAAAACAGCTCAGACTTAATTAGCATGACAATGTACCGGGACACTTAAGCAGGTTTTCTAGTTCGAACAGAATTCTTTGGTACTTCCTGATTACGTCAGCTTTCAACTTATACCAAGTTAGTCTGGATGGATCTGTTCTACAGAGCCAACAACACTGTAAAAATAGCACAAATATAACATTCAGTATATGTGCTTAAGGCAGAATGAGGAGGACCAATGCTTCAACAGTTCATAACTGCAAGATTATATTACAAATATTTTTCCCATGTATTTCTATTTTACTTGAAGTATTCTATGATTATATGATTCTCAGCATCTTCAAACTTGCACGTCCCATTCCAAGAAGGGAGAGGATTTTTATAGCTGTAACATGACAGCAACTTTATTCATTAAGACTTTGCCAGCCAAAGCACTTGGGGAATCATAAAAAAGTTATACATACATGAAAAAAGACACAACAGAAATACAATTTTTAAAAAAGTGTCAAAATGCAAATTAAACAAGAAAAGAAAGGTGGTCTAATAAAAATACAGACATCACTAGTCATAAGAAAAGCTATTTCTTTGAAATGGAAGAGCCTGCTTTGTTTGGTAATTATGATGAACCAAAAGAGAAGCCACGGTGGGGCAGAGATTCTCCACCTCGATGCTTTCCCACAGCACAGGCATAATTACCACCCAACACCAGTACCATGGAGCAGAGCAGGAGGTTCTGATCACACCATCTCTAGTGATGAGCACAGTGCTCTTGAAGCAGTGGTCAGTATCAAAAGGGTGAAGTTCTTGATCACAGTGAGATCTAAAGGGAGGATAGCTTCAGCAAAACCCCAGAATGAGTAAGCAGAGATGGAAGCAGCGTGTTAAAGAGATTCTTCCACTTTAAACACAGCAGATGTGGTGAAGGAAAGTGAAGAGCAGAAGTTAAAAGAGGAGGAAGGAGAAAGAACAACATAAGCGATGTGTTGTAGAGGCAATGAGAAACAGCTCATCCGATCAGATCAGAGAACAGTGCAGAGACCAGAAGCCGGTAATGGAGTCAGAAGGGAAGACTGCATGGTTTCAGCTGCAGCAGAATTCCTCTTTAACACCAATCAATCATTAAAGTACAGATTCCCTTCTTGGTATTTTATTTTATAAACATCTAGCACAAGAGCATTCACAGTGTTGAACCAGTAATTTTCATGCAGTTTCTGATGATTAGTAGCACATTAACCCCAGGTGATTCATGAATCTGAGGTGACCTTTAAAGCAGCAGTGGAAGTACTTCGGGTGACAACCGTTAAAAAACTTAAAGCAGCCATGTTCTTGCCTTCTGAACACGGTGCAAACAATGTAGATGTAATTAAGTGCTTTCCTTCAGTTTTGTCTGTACCTGCCTGGCACAAGATTTACATTCAAATTTTATATCCAAAACCTGGAGATACACCATAGTAACAGAACCCAAATGATTTTGAGGGAAATCTGACAAAAACACACACTTGCCTTAAATGTCATCAGCCTAGCTTTAATGATGATATGAGCTCCTATAACATGGTTGAAGTTGCACCTTCAGAAATGCTTGTGAAAAGCAAACAAAGTATGAATCATTCATTTTAGGGACAGGTTCAATCCAGCTTCAGAGACTGTGAGCTTCACAAAAAGTACCAAAAATGTGTTAGGCAGATTTTATTTATATGGCAAATTTTTGAAAGCTTTTTATTCCCTCCCACTACAGCTATTTTTAGCTGAACTCTTTCTCTCCATTCTGGTCAGATTCATCTAGCCAGATTAGGATTAAATGGAGCACAACAGTGGTTCCACAGGAGTGTTCACCCCCTCATTAATTAGGCATAGAAATACAATTAAAAGCTCTTGCTGCTTTCTAGAGTTGAACACAAGCAGAAGATAATATTTTTAAGATTTTGCTTTACACTTCTTTTATTCCTAGCTTTTCAAAACCATTGCACAACATCAGCAGAATGAGCATTCCCCCTTTGTCAGCCAGCTGGGAGCTCAGGGATCAGCCTATGGGACTACACTGGGAGTCTGAGCCCTACAACACTGTGATGAAAGAGCTCCATCCATCGGCCCAACCAACCCTGTCATTCAGCATCCTGTCAGTCATCACAAAAACTATGTCATAAGCAAAGGAGAAAGCCACACCTGAGCAATAAATAGCCACCTCAGGTTTTTATGGTGCTACTGGCAGCCTATTTGCCACCATCTGGCCTGGCAATCCTTCACTGTACAGCACTCACTTTGACTAATACAAATTACTTGTGCACAAGGGCAGCAGAAACAAGCTCACAGCAACTAATTCATCAAAACTTAAAGAAAAATTAAGAGAGGAAAATGTAGATCTGAATGTCAAAGTACCATTCTATTGTTAGCCTACGTGCAGAAATAGAGAACAACAACTGCTGTCTTCTTGGCAAATCTGAATGTGACCAGAGAGCTGATCTCCCCTTCTATCCAATTGTTCTGGTAAGCACAGAGAGGCAACAATTGATTTTTATGAAAAAAATCTTAAGAAAATCCATGACACCACACTCAGAGAATCACAACGTATTTGACAACTCTTCTCTCAATGCTCAATAATTTTGTCTCAAGGCGGAAAGCCACATCAGCAGGACAGTAAATTATTTCTGTGCATTTGAACAGTTTGGTTCTGACTGGTAACTAAATAAAGTAAGATAGACAATGGCTGATTGACAGAGTTTTTCCATTTTTATATCTCCAGGAATGCTACAAGGCATACACAAGTGTCCCCAATAACACGAGGGGTAAGAGAACTAGGATAGCCAGATTTGTAAATCCTTGGGATACCAGATGACTTATGCATTCTATTACAATAAATTGCCTCTGAAATTGTGGCATGCTGCTTTGGGGAAGGAACACTTCAGTGTCCTCCCAGGAACAGAACTTTTGTTATTCTAAATTGCTCTAATTAGCGCTCTTCAGAGCCCTGTGGCTATAGTTATTAGCTGTCCAACACAGCGACAACATTCTCCAGGCAACAAGATGGTTACAAAATACACCCTTCAAATTAGTTAGCAAATTAGTTAGCAAAAGGCTATGGGAACTCGAAAGTACTCTTTATTATCACAGCAAGATGTATGAATCTGTATTTTCAGCCTAAGGAGGAACCAGGCAGAATGTAAGTATTACACATTCACTCTTGGGAGAGTTTTCTTCAAATGTTTACATTAAAAATGCTAAATTCTGAATGTACAGATTAACTATTTTAGTACTGCTCTAATTAAAAGCAAATAAGGTAATCCCCCTACATACACACATCCCAACATGCATTTCAGGATTAAAAGTTTCTCAATTCAAGTACTGATTTAATCTTTATTGTCCTCCTTCTGAAATGGACCCATGGAGTATCTGATTCTCAGCCTTGATAACCCTTACAGAAGAAAAATTGCTATTATTTTATACACAAGGATTAGTCCCTTAATTTGCCACTAAGCATCTTCCCAGAGCAGACTATGGGATACTGTGGCTATGTGGTCTGATCTGTGATCTTTTCTAAAGGGCAGAAGTAGTAATGTTTGTCTTCACTGCTATACAGTTCAGTAACAGTCTTACAGCTGCATTAATATTTTTTAATTTGATGTAGGTATATCCTGGTTACTGGCCTGAAAGGTCACTGCTGGAATATTTGCAGAAATATTTTTGGTTGTTCTGCCCCTCCCCACCACACCTGCTCCCACCAAAGCTCAATATTTGGTTCTGCCTAGGATATAACATTTGATTGAAGAGGATACGATAGCCTTTTCCTTTACCCTCAAAACATTGATAATGAAGTTCATATCTGAAACACACATGTAATGACATTCTGTTTGCTGCTTGAATATCAATAAATTTCATCTTATCATTTGGAGACAGAACAAGGTTTGGGGGTTTTTCTTAAAGAAGCAGAAATTTTTAATGCCTTAATTTTTCATTTAAGTCTTCAAGCACAATTTTACATTTATGGCATCGTTAATCTTAAAGGATTATGGGGTTTTTTTTACTGCAAGTGCAATATTAATAATAAAAGAGAGACTTAATCAGTTGATATTTTGAATTTTCAAGATATCACAGGAATTCCTTCATGCTCACTAGACAACTTTCTTGGAAGGTACTGAAAGATTACTGCCCTTACTTGTAGTTGTAGAAATCCAGAAATTAGGTTAAGTAATTTCCCAAGACTGCAAAGCTAATCACTAGAGGAAGTGGGAATGCTATCTTGACTATTTGATTCTACCACCAGCTCACAGAAACTCGAGGTTAGAGTCACTTTCAAACCACAAGCTGAAAAGTAGCAGCTGGTTCATAGAATCACAGAATATTCTGAGTTGGAGGGGACCCACAAGAACCATTGAGTCCAACTCTTAAGTGAATGGCCTATACAGGGATGATGGTTGACTGTTTAGAATTCAGACTAAGCATTACTTATCCTCAATTCATATCCAAACCCAGTATTTATGTGAAGAACTAAAGACTGCTTGATATGGAGAAAACTGGATGAGAAAAAACTGTGCTTGTTCCTGAAGACTGTGACAGCCAACCAGGTCCAGCAACAGATGTTGAATACTCAGTAGCTGAGTTTAAAAACACCCAGCTCATGAGCTGACACTGCAATAAAACCAGAACAGCCTGCAATAGCCTGAGTCAAAACAAAAGACGTGAGAAAGTTGAGCGGGACAGTACTCACAGCCAACATCAGCCATGATGCAAACAAGCTCCACTAAACTTGCATGTTCTTTTTCTGAAGCTGCAGATGTTGCTTAGTTTTAACCCATCAGCATCTAAGCCAGCTGCAGGTTCTTCATGAAAGCTGTTCAATTTACATGACTCACAACAAAATGCATTTTCACTGTGTGTTATCTTGAAAGGTTACTTGCAGAAAACCAGTGAAATGTCATTTGGGGTAAATGGCTTCTAATACAAGAAGGATATTGTTCCAGACATATTAAGTCTATTATATATCCTCAGTTATTGAAACACGTTGGCAGTGGGTTCTTCTCAACCTTTTGTTATCAATTCTGTGATTTTGTGATCAATCATTAATCAAGCACAACTTCCAAAGATGGTGAGCAGCAAAGAAATGGAGACAAGCTGAAATAGGAATCTCCATCCAAAGATGTGGGGGAAAACAACTGACCAGAAAGATCAGACAGATAGACTGCTTGTCTAGGTTTTGTAAGGAATAATCTTTTCAGGAAACATTTTAAAAACATCAGACCTAAAGATCCAATTGCCTTTTCTGTCTCATCTCTTTGTGGCTTTCTGTGGATATCCCTTATAGCTGCTCTTGGTGTTCTCCTTGTTCTCTCTGATTCTTTCTCAGCATTATCTTATCAAATTTCCTCAATTATTTCTTTCAGTATTTCTGAGGATGAAGCTTGAAATTTGTGGCTCATCAACTTTCTGGAAAACAGATACTGACCACCACTCCATGTGGACAGGACATGGCACACAGCCTTCCTCTGCTGTGTTCTGCACAGGCAAGCCACGGGACTGTACCAGTGTCACATCACAGAACAGCCATCAGCAAAATAAAGACTCACTGGGATCTAAAATGCCGTGGTATGAGGCCTGTGACCTCATGTACTGCTTATCCTGCTTTCTGCACAGGCCGTGGCACAGCCCCAGCTCATCCCAGGCAAACCAAACTGCTGAATAAAGGCCGTGGTGGAACCTTGGTGTGCTCTGGCAAAGCTCCACTGCACTGAGCAATGTCCCACAGGATTCTCATGCATCAAGCCAAAAATGTCTTCCACACCTTCTTTTTCAGCACACAATTTAATTATTCACTTGAATATAACATCTACTAAACTTGCATTATGGAATTTGCATCTTTATCCTTCAGATTTAATTTGGAGAGTGCACAAGTGCATGCACGAATCAGGCTAACAGCTGGTGTTCAGGCATCTGTGCATAATCTAGCACTCAACTTCCCTGCTGTACAATAAATACGTGACCCTGATTTTTTTCCCCCTCCCCTTTAACAAGATATTGACAATGCAACTGACCAATTCCCAGTGTCACAGAGCAGAGTTCCCACAGCCTCCAGTTACACAGGACACCTGCACAAACAGGCGGCCAGATCTGGAACTAGTGGATTAGCAGCATTATCCCATTTAACGAAATCTTTTTAATGAAAGGTCATGAGTTCGTTAAGTTAAACTATTGTCCAGCAAGAGCATACACGCAGCTACCGGCAGCGTGTGTGGACTGAAACCTCTGTGTGGAGGTTTGCAAATTGCTGATGGGTGCTACAGGGTGTTACTGGTAACGGGGTTATCCAGCAATGAAACTGAGCTAAAATCTTCAAACTTCCAGTCACAGGTGGGGCAGGAATAACGTAAACCACGAGAACGCCACCACACGACAGCACCAGCACACGGCACACGCCTCCGCCTCCTCCCCGTCACGAGACAAAATGGCCGCCGGGCACGCGCCCCGCCTGCGGCCCCGCCCACTGCGCGTCACTGTGGGGCGAGGCGCGCGCGCCCCTCTGGGCGCTCCGCCGCGCCCCGGAATAGCCGCCTGTTCGGGCCGGGGCGGTGCGTCCGCCCTGTTGATTGGCTCCCGGACGCGTCACTCCAGGCCCGCCCGCTCGCTGATTGGCGGAGCCCGGGGGGCGGGCCGAGGCTGCCGGTGGACAGGAAGGCGCCATGGCGGCCGTGGCCCAATGCGTGCGGGGTGCGCTGCGCCCGCGCCTCCCGTTACTGAGCGTCGCGCTGAGGTGAGAAGATTGTGCCGCGCCGCTCGCCCGATACCAGACATTCAGATCGGGGCCGCGCCTACCGCCAGACCGGGAGGAGAGTGAGGCTCGGTCTTGCCGCGCTGGGGTCTCAAGCCCTGGGGAGCCCCGTCCGACAGCCGGGACAGGGGGGGCGGCCCCTCATTCCCCGCCGCTCTTGGCTGCTCTCCTTTGCCCTTCTCCGGGAGAGCGGCCCGGCACTGCGGGGGGCCTGGACGGCTCCAGGCCCGGAGTGTCCATGCGGCGGGCGGGGGATACGAGCCCTCGTGTGAGCGCGGCGCTGATCCCGCAGCCTCGGCCTTGGGTGGCTCAGCCTTGGAAACCTCAGGAGGGGATGAAGAGTCATTATTTACACAGGCGGGCCTGTGCTTGCCGTGCTCGCTGTACAGCGGGGGCAGGCGGCACGGGGCTGCCGCTTCAGCGGCCGAGCTCTGTTCTGCGCGTTTGTTTTCAGGGAGATTATTGCCGGCGATTGCATCACGGAATTTGTTTCTGATAGAGCACAGTGCTGAAAGCATATACTCCCCTTAAAAGTTCTGTGGCTATGAAGTGAATGTAGTGGACACTTACAAGCTGATATCTAGCAGCAGTTATTTTCTGCTACAGTTTAAATGGCCGGAGATCTGCTTTTGACGGGGGTTCTGCACGCAGTATTCACAGGCTTAGAACTGTATGAATTCGTGCTTTGATGTGAGAATTTTGTGGACATTATGTGTCAAAAGTGTCTGGTATGTCTAGAAAATGCTGATATCTTACAAAAGAAGCAACAGAATAATAATGTCCATTTTTTTACCTTAGAACATCTCCACGACTGCTTTGTGCAGCAACACAGCAAAAAAATACTGGCCAGAACTTGGAAGAGGACCAGAGTCAGAGCCAAAATGAGCAGAAGGTGGAACCCAGCTCTGCTGAAAAATTGCTAGCTGAAGAAAAGGCAAAACTGGAAGAACAACTAAAAGATGTTACTGTAAGTGTCTGGGTTATTAGGTTACACACATTACAAATCATGTGCCTGAGAGCCTACACTGTGGGTTCTCAGTGCACAGTCTGGTTATGTGACTCCTGTTTAGTTGTATAAAATCCACAATTCGGTAATTTCTTTAAACTTAAGAGTACATGTGCTACAAGATCTGGGATGCATTCCTGGTCCGAAATTAAGATCTTGGATAATTTCTTTCCTGTTTCTGGATGGAATTGGACCTTTTCCAGCCTGAAAATTTGTTACTGAGTTTACATAGGTTTTATTCAGTGGAGAAGTAATTTCTGGGAGCCATGGAAGGGTATGAGTGTGTCTCTGGTACGTGCATTTTGTGCGTGGTAAGAGTAGACTTAATGGAAACAGCTGTCGACTTTCCAAAGGTCAGAGTTAATGATGCTTAGCTTTTATACAATAGTGTACTTAGGCCTTAGTTAGGAAGTTTCAAACCTTGTCTGAGAGCCCTTCAGACTTGAGGCTGAACATCACATCCCTTCTGTGTGGCCTGGTATATCTTGCATTCTCTCCTGTGCACAACTCCAGCAGTTCAAGGATGCCCTGAGAGGTGGGCATTAAGCAAAGACATTAATGAGTGCTTTAAAATAAAGTAATAAAATAAAATGTCTTTCTAGACCATTTGAGACTTCAAGAGGTAGCCCGTAGCCCCTTCTCTAGAACCAGCACCTGTGGATCATGTGTGGATTGAGTTTGCTTTCTGTTGCCCTTCCCAAAGCTCTACAGGAAAAATTTGAGATGTCATTTAATGTCTTTCTTTGCTGTTGGTTGCCTAATGCAGCTCTTCAAGCAGCTTGTTGACTGTTTTTATTCTGTTTGGAGATTCTTCACTGGCATACAAAGCTCAAGCATATTCAGTGTCGAAGTCATTCAGGGTTAGTTGGTGAAGCACTCAGAGTGAACTTTTATTTTATTATTTTTATTGTATTTCACATCTTGGTACATCTGCTGGTAAATTATCATATTTCTAGGAATAGACCAAAACTTGACCTAAACAACAGAGGAGTTAGGCTTCATAGTTTGCAAAGACTGAGAAAGCTGGAAGGCACTCTGTGGTGTGTATGGAGAGGGAAGAGATGGTTTGAAAGTCATGGCTGGGTTGAATCTGATTTGCTGTAGTGTCTGTGTACCTCATGACTGATGAAGGATTTCTGGGAGCACACAAAAGATAAAGCAGAAATACTGGATTCATAAAACTTTATATATCTGTAGAGTGAATTTTTTTTCTAGCTAATCTGTTGGCACATACCAAGAGTTTGGAAAGCCATCTGATTTCCTTTCCCTCCTTTCTGTCCTTGTGAAGTGAACCAAACTTTTGTCTTGGTAGGAGGGGATGGTGTGATAATTGGCATGTTGTTTCAGATTAGCCTAAATGGTGGATTTAGGCTATGAAACTGTTCAAAATGCTGTTTTACACCAGATATGCTGAATTACTGTCAGCTGCCTGACTAGGAGGAATAACTTCTGTTACTGGTTTTTCTTCTTTAGGACAAGTACAAGCGTGCCTTGGCAGATGCAGAAAACGTGAGGCAAAGAAGCCAGAAACTGGTAGAAGAGGCAAAATTATATGGTCAGTGGAGGCTCCTCTGGTGTTTACTCAGTAAGACCCAAGAAGTGCAAAGCCTGGAAAAATGAAGCTGACTGGCCTTGCAGTATTGACAAGTTATACTTGCCAGTGATTCTGACTACTTGCTTAAAAATGCATTTGAGGCAGAGATACTTGAACAGTTCCTCAATATGCATCAGAATTGTCACCATCTCCCCAGCCAAGGGCAAGACTTAAACTGCTGAAGTCAGCAGCTGACATTTTCTTTAAATTTCCTACAATGGGTACTGCATTAGTAGATTTTTTTTAGTAAGTTTTGCAGCCTGAAGTTTGCCTTTTTCATGTATTTCGGTCTCAGATCTGACCAAGAGCATGGAATATTAGTTTGACTTGTGGTTTGGGTTTTTGGTTGTTTTTGTTTTCTTTTTTGGGTGGGAGGGCTGTGTTTTGTCTTTTTTGGTTGATTGGTAGAGGTTGGTTTCTTGGGGGTTCTTTGAGTTGCTTGAGGTTTTTTGTTTTGTTTTTTTGGTTGGGGTCTGGTTTTATTTGGGGGGGCTGTTTTTTGTTCTTGGGGTTTGTTTTGAATTTGGTTCTTTTTTGATTTTGGGATATTCTTGTGTGATATTTTGGGATTTTTTTTTTTTTTTGCCTTTTATCTGTTGAAGGCGATAGCTTCCAAATAGAAGTAATACCTCTAAATTAATGAATTCTTTTCAGTGTTAAGAATGCACAGTCACTGGCTGTGAGGAGTGTTAGCAGCATATCTTCAAGAGCCGGGCTAGTAACATCTGATTTAGCTTTTTGACATTTCCAGCACAAATCTGGAAAACAGAAATTATGTGCAAATGGTGCAGGAGCAGAGTGCTGTTTTATCCTGGTTTTGACTGCCACTCTGCCTTGAAAAATGAGTTGCTCTTTTTACACACCATACACAGCCGTGTATTTTAATTCTCAGTACTCAAGTTCTAATTTCTGAATAGAGGGTCTTCAGTTAATGTGTACTGTAAGAAAAAGTACATAGTACTCTTGCATTCTTTTTCATGGGTGTTTGAGTGCTTCATCCGGAGGGTGATTTGCAATAAGCATTATTTCACTAATGTTCTACTTACTGCAAGGGACTTGGAGTCATGTCTGAGGCTCAGAGGTGCTACAATAGAAATGAATTTATCTTGAAAACTAGATTACATATAATCTGTAAGTTTTATTGCTTATATATGACTACTTGTTCTGTTGGAAAAAGAGAAACTAATTTCTGAGACTTGCATAAATTCTGAGTTGCAGTCAGAGATATTTGCAAATATAATGTATGCAATAAAAAACCGAACCAAACCACCTTCTGAAGAGTTTAGTTGCTTGGTTTGATCTCGATAACTAGACAACTGATTTTTCTATTTGGTACAGTTCAACTCCAACCACAGCTCTAGGTTTTAGTTTAAAACCATGACAGGTTTTTTACTTGGACATTGTTAGTTACTGTTCTGTAAAGAGCTTGAGTCTCCACAGAGTTGTGCAGTTGTTACAGAGACCCTTTCCTGGGAACTAGCTGATCCCCACAAATCTTGGTACTTGCATAGTTGTGGGGATTTTTTGTTTAAACCAAAGACTTGGCCTCTGTTAATGGTCATATCATTTCTTGGTAAGGAAAAAAAAACATCCAAAATGTGAGCTAGAATTAAAAAGACTGACTCTGGCTTAAAAAAAGAAATCCAAAAGCCAAACTAAAACTCTGTGCTGTTTGTACTTTGCTTAATTCTATGTAGAAATGTGTTATTTTATTGAACTGTTTTGATTTTTTTCTTGATTGCTAATGCCTTAAGTGAGATTAGTCCAGATTCTCTCTAGTGTGAGCCAGAGAACAGCTTCCGGACAAGGACTGTGATTAACTTGGAAATTGCTCGGTATTCACAAGGCATAGCTGATGACTCTGTGAAAGAGTTTTGCAGTGGGAGGGAGAGGTGCAAGTTCTTTTAATTCAAGGAAGAATCCTTGTTCATCTCTTGAAATCCTCATCAGTCTGATTACATGCTTTGTCTTCTGCAAATCTTTTTATGACATCAGATTAAAGGGTAGGAATAGGGCGACATAATGCTTTGAACGTTAGGTGATGAGAGAGACATGAGGAAATTACATGGTCATCTGAAGGTTTTAGTAACTTTGGTAAGATTCTTAACTGTTATTGTTAGGTCATTAGCATAACTGTTTTGAGTTGAAATCATATTTTTTTCATAGAAGTAGAGGAGATGGTGTGGATTTCAAGGTATCTGTAATAGTTCTTTATTATCATCCAAAACTGGAAAGGATATTTTACTCCAAATGATTACAGTATCATGTATCTTCTTAAAAGTCTTAGAGTGCAGATTATTGCTGTAACTTTTGGGGTTGTGAGGTCGGGGGTTTTTAACACTTGTTTCCCTCAGTGGACTAATCCCATTGTCCTCCTTTATGCATTTCCAGGGATCCAGAGCTTCTGTAAGGACTTACTAGAAGTTGCAGACATTTTGGAGAAAGCAACAGAAAGCGTTCCAAAAGAAGAAATTAAGGATGACAATCCTCACTTGAAGAGCTTGTATGAAGGTCTTGTCATGACAGAAATGCAGATTCAGAAAGTGTTCAAAAAGCATGGCCTGATGAGGCTGGACCCTGTGGGAGCCAAGTTCGATCCGTACGAGCACGAGGCGCTGTTCCACGCTCCCGTGGAGGGCCAGGAGCCCGGCACCATCGCGCTCGTATCCAAGATTGGCTATAAGCTGCACGGGCGCACGCTGCGGCCCGCCCTCGTGGGGGTTGTCAAGGACGCTTAGCTGCTCAAGCTGAGAGTTTCAGATGCCATACAACTATTAAACAGCTGGATGTTTTTTCTCTCACACCATGCTTCCCTCGTTGCTCTGCTCCTCGAGAGGTTTAAATGAGTTGGTTGAGGTTTCCCAGTAAAAATGAAGTAATTGATGAAATTCTCCTGCTTAGTGGCCTTCAACATCACTGTTCCATAAGCTCTTCTTCAGTGAACTACAAGAGCCATTAAGCCCTCTAATGCTTTAGATTAGATAATGTTTTTTACAACTATTGCTCCTGAGAAGGTGAATTAAATTGGAAAGAATTAAACGCTCACAAGAATGTTGCAATTTCAAGTTTATCACTGTATGTAGATTGAAAATGCAGATAGTGGTTCAAACACTTCCTTTGGTTTTGTAGAATCTCACACTGCAGAAGTGGGTGAGGTACAAATAACCTGCTTTCTGCAAGTACCCATCAGCGTTTACACACTGATGAGATAAATGCCCTGTTTTGTCTATTCAAAAATAATCTCTCTCAACAACCAAAACTGAAACCTGTGTGAATTCTGAACTGTAAATAAATGGCAATAGAGATTAGATATCTTTTGTAATTGTTCAACCTTTTTGTCCTGTACTAATACTGAATCAAGAAAACTATCTAATACTTGTATGGCATTGAAGAACCAATAGAATTTATCCTATCTCTGGATTTTTAATTCAGTGTATAAATTGGTTTAAACAATTTTTATAGTCTTGTAACTTCCAGTTTTGCAATCAGTTTGTTATGCAAACTGTAGTTACAATCCTGCTGAGAGCCAGAACACCCAAAGAAGTGAGTTGCTGAGAGTTGGGTATGTGATTTCTTTTAGATTTACATAAATAATTGCATGTAAGTGGCTCAAACAAAAGTGTGAATTTAGTTTCATTTTCATTATTTCTTATATTTACTCAGCTTGGATCTTAGGTTGCACCAGAACTTTTCCCTTGCCAGGTCTAACTCCACCTGCTGCTCCCAATCCTGCATAATCAGGCTAATATAACACATGATTATCTGAACGATGTTTGTCTGGTCACTTTGATAGGAGTGGGTGGAACCTGGCAAATTACACAACTGACAAAGATCTGTCCTCTTGTATCCTGAAAGCCCACACTAATAACACACAGGACAGAATCTTCAAACTTAGGTTAGTTATTAGGCCCTGTAAAAAGTAAGTACTTCTGAATTTTTTACCATGTTTCTGGTTATTATGGATTATGGAGCTTCTTACCTTAAGGTCAGGTGTTGATTATATTTTTTGTGGTTCAGATGCTGAGTTGCCAAGAGCTTACTGAACACTGGACCTACTCATGGTGAGAAGTGATTACTCATTCCTTAAGACATTTTTCCCAGTGCTGGTTTCCCTCATGGGAATTAAGCAGTTAACCAGGAAGAGCTTAAGTGCATTGAACTGTTTGGACGTTAGTCATATTTAAGGACTATTTCCTTCTCAACTCTTAAGAAAGAATGCTTCGACTAGGCAGAGGAAAGAGTAATTTTTTGATGTGTGAAGACAACTAAAATGTTATTTTTTAAAAACTAAGCAAGTACGGGGGGAAAAAATGCAAAGATCGAGTTTAAAAATACAGGGGTAAAAAGAGGATTCTGTATACTGAAGTTGAATTTGGAAGTATCTTTCCTCCATCTGTGTTTAAGAGCACGCTGTGTGAAGTAGGATTGAAGAAATGGTTTTCTTGCACTGTGATTGGGACCTATTCTCACAACTGATGTCAAAAAGAGACCGGGTTCCATTTTATATACCTCCTAAGAACTGTCATGTGTTGTTTTGTCCCCTCCCAATCCCTCTAGATCTAAACTAAATGTAATAATAACGTCCTTAGTGTAGGGAGTTTGTAAAACAAAAGGGACACCTTGTTCCCTAGCAGATGAAGATCTTGTTAATGAGCTTCCCAGTGCTTCACACTAACTGTCATTTTTGGACTGTATCAATTAATTCAGGGTGTTCTTAAATACAAGGTTCTGTTAAATGTTCAGCACAAGGTTCATCTTTAAAAGCTGGTAACTGAGTCATTAAAGTGGTTCCCCTTTCCTGGCCTGTCCTCAGAGAGGCTTTGGCATGGAGTGGGTCAGTCTAGGGAGAGCTCCAGCCACCTCTGCACTCTGCCACACTCCAGGAAAGAGCACTGAAGAAATCGAAGAACAGAGGAAAGTAATTCTGAAATTTAAGCACCCAACAAAGCTACCAGCAGTACCAGCTATTTCATAGACATTTCCACCCATCACATTTAGCTATAATGCATCTCCACTTGTTATTGCAAAGACTTAAGCCATTTTTCTCATTGCCCAAGCTACATTATTGTCAATCAGTCATGGAAAGAAACGTTAATACAAGTTTATTTGCCAATACACAATGCAAAAATCTAGTAAAATGCAGTGTGCACAACATCAGTTAGGCTTTGTGTGATTTCAGCACAGGCGTTTGTGTGTCTGGCACAGCTACAACTGTAAACTTCAAATGAATGCAACATTCCCTTTCTTTAGAAGAAAGAAGCTGATGAGCTGAACATGCTCATGGGGTATCTTGCTTCACAGTATTTAATGTGCCATCACTTAGGAGTGACTGGGGCACACGCACAAACATTTTGTGAGAAGAGTAAAGCAGAAGGCTCGTGAAGCCTGTTCCAGTTGCAAAGGAATCAAAACACAGCGGCCGCACAGGAGAGTAAGGGCAGAGTGCTGAGTTTGGGTGATTTCCAAGGCAGTGATGGTCACAGACCAGTGCAAGCTGTGAGAACACTGTGCTGGTTCTGCCATGAGCAGGGGGCAGGAGGGGCTGTAGCCAGAATCTCTGCAGCATCCGAGCCCAGTGCTGGGCAGTGCACACGGAATGAGATGGAGGCTCCCTCCAACGCAGCAGGGATGGGACACGCAGCACAGCCCCTACCCAGAGCACAAGATCAGTATTTTCAACAGCTTAGAGAGTGTTGCTTTTTCATAGGCTTACATCAATGCTGTTAAGACAGATACTATCATTAGTAATAACTTTAATTAGAAAAGAGCATTAAGCATGTAAAACACCTTGTCATTAGCAACATGAAGGCTGGGTTATTTGTACAGTACAGGAAGCACTTCCAGATCAACACAAAATACAAGCTGAAAGAGCTCTTTGCCATCTCAGGCCCCTTCACCATAGAAGAGAAGCAGTATAGCTGTAGTAAATTGCTGGATTAACATTAACTGCATCTCAATTTATAAGCAATCAAACAGAAAACCAGCAGCTCATAACAAAGGAATGCTTAGACTAAATCAGTTCCATGTGAAACATGGAACAGCAGCATCCTCTAGTGCAAGTCACCTTTAAAAGTAAAAGCATAGCTGACAATGAGACATTGCTTCTAGGGAAGCCCTTTCCAAGGGACTAATATTTGCTAAAGCAAACATTTACCACCTTGAGTTAGCTTGCAAGTACAAAATAAATATTGATATCCACATTGCATACATTAAAAATACTTTATTTTACATTCATTTTGATGTTCAATAAGTTACATCTAGCACCAAAGAAACATTTTGGAAAGGTTGAGGAATTAAGAAGCTACAAAGTGTAAAAGCAGAATTCACTTCAACTTTTAAATGACTCATTGGTGCCTAGATTTTTTTCCTAAGTTATTGTTCAGATGGGCTTTATGCTATTGCTTTAGTTTAACTTAGATGTGCCAAAACAGTGTAGAAATATGAAAATCACAGATTTGAGGGGGAAAAAACCCAGAAGAACCAAAACCAAAACAATTGTCAAACTCCCAGCTACATGCAGAATTGAGGCTTCAAAACAGCATGTTATGGAGTTAGGTAACAAGTTACAGGAAGAACCAAATTGCATAACCAGAATGCTGAAAAGAAAGACTGAGCTTCCTTCCCACAGGAGCAGGACAGAGAAAATAACCAAGGGTTTATACCTTATGAACTTGTGTGGTGCTTGTACATGCATATAGGATGGAAGTGGTTATTAAAGCTACTCAGCACATTGCAGTTAGCTCACTGCTGCCAAGAGACAGTTTTGTCTCGAGTATGCCACAACAAACCACTTACAGGTAAGCCAAAGTATTACATCCCAGAGGACATAGCCCTTACCGTTTTTGAAGGGACATAACATCATAAGCTCAAAAGAAAAAGGCACTAGAGTTTTGGTTTTTTCCTTAGAAATGCTGGCTTTGTAATTGTACCCCTTTTATTCTAAACTCACTGGTAACACTAGTTTGGTAATGCTGAATGGATTAAATGAAACCCGGTTCTGATCAGAATACCTCTGCCAAACTGTAGAATTAATACTGTTTTAGGATTTTGTGGTATCTTCACTGACTACAGCCCAAAGCATCGAAGCAAGATGACATTTCAAGATCTTGCACTCATATTGAAGCCAGTCAGGTTCCAAGTTTTGGTACCCCTGGACTCTAGAAGACCTGACCAGCCTGCCTCCAGTCACAGCTTCCTGCTCCAGACACGACCAGCAGAGAGGCTTATGCACAAGTAACTTTGCATCTTCCACGTGGAAAGCACCATTCCATATTCATTTGATTAAATACCAGCATGGGAACTGAAGGATGAAATGGGCATAAAAATCTTTTTCTAATCCTCCTTCAACATTTTTCCCTTAATTAATAGATCTTAGTAGAACAGTACTGTGGGTCTGACATTTGTGTTTCCTGTTGTGTTACATCCTAGCTGGTGCCTAGCTGAGTGCTCCAGCAGCACTCCAGGCTGCAGCTGTACGAACTGGAGGAGATCCCTCCCAAGGTGCACTCTTCTTCTACTTGTCAGTAAATTCCGATTCAATGTGCCTGGGCCAGTACATTTCAAGGTATGTGCAATTAGAACCCTACAGTGGCTGGATTAAGCACTCCAAACACTTTGTGCATTTTGACTAAATCTGCATCAATTGCTATTTTTGTTTTTAAAGACCAATCTTGGCAATCAGGCTCCATTTGAGAATCTTGCTCCCTTTCCCTGACTTCCCAACAAAATTCAGGAGGCACCTCCTCAGCCTGTATGAGTTCAGAAGTTAAGATCCCAAAGGAGGAGGAGCAGGCTCCCCCAACAAGGAAGAACAGTGATTTTGCTGCCTTAGGCTCTCAGCTTCTGCCAAACACCTCACTGCCTATTCTCCCACACCCCATTTCTGGCCCAAATCAGGTACCTCATTGTAGCTGACCCCTCCTCTGGAGCAGAGCACCACAGCTGCTGGGGATTCCTGACACACACTCCAGTACCAGGAAACGTCAAAGCTTCAGAGGGGCCTGTTTCAGGAAACTCAGGTCAAAGCAATGCCCAGATTAGCTGAGAACTCTTCAAGAACCCCCCTCCACAGCACAAGTCCCTGCAGGCACCTCACCTACCACATTTCCTTCCTTCCTTCCTTCCACTCCCTGCCACGGCTCACCCCTGCTGTACTCTCGACAGGAACTCTCATCCTGGTGTCCCCATGCCTTGGCTGTAGTTACTAAGGAGAATGTTCAAAAGCTTAGCAATGGTCACAAAAGTCCCTGCTCACCTGCTCCTGAGCACAGGACTTTTGCAAGCTTCACTTTGCTGCCAGCATTATGCCAAAAAAAAACAAAGCAAAGGGTGAAGAAAGTTTCCACCAAATGAAACTCTCCTACCTTCAAAGAAAAGCAAGGATTACACTGGTATTCATTTATCCAATAGTACGGACTAAAGCAACTACTCTGGGACTACCGGACTTGAGTAAGTTCACAAGAAAAAATCTGTTCTAATAATGTACCAAAAGCAGTGAAATCCAATGTAGAAGTTTCACAATTAAGTATTTTCCATGACCCAAAGCAACAGTCTATTTGAACCACCATGGATCATGATGACTGGGGGGGGTTTATGTATTTGCTCTTTTGTGTTTTTAAGCGACATGGTTTCTGTATCTTTGGGGAGGGAAGGAAAAAAAAACGGAGTCCTTGAGACTGTAATGGGCGTCTGCTGTGTTTTTTCAGATCGGCTGAATTTCATGAAGCATCCCTGGATATCCAACCACTTTCTGTCAGAAAGTTTAAAATCCTTTTCTTCAGTACCTTATCTAAGTAACTAGGAAGGCGACTCTTTGAAGGAATTCCTTGTCGTTTTTGGAGATGGTCTTTAATGATGATAGTTTTTACAGTCACATAACGTGCAGGACTCAAGTTCAGAGAGCTGCAGAGCACCTTTTCCCTGTCCGATAAGAGTTCAAAGCCAGGCAGGTTTTCAATGGCAGCAAATTCACCTTCCTTACCTTCTTCCTTCCCTCTCTTGGAACTAGCTATGTTCTTGTTCTCCTTCCTCTTTTCCCTTTTGTGCCTGGCTGCCTCATACTCTGCCGACTCCTCCATTTTGGTGATCCCATTTCTCCGATACCGCTGCAGCTCCCGAATCTTCGCTCGAAGTATCCTCTCCTTGTGCATGTTCTCGAAGAAGTCTTCAAACTCCTTACAAGACATGAACTGGTACAAAGGCCTCAATTTCAGCCTCAACTCCTTCTCTTCTTTTGTGATCTTTCGTTTGGGAGCTTTCTCCTTGTCTTTTTTATCCTTCCCCAGGAAGGCCGGCACCAAATTATAGTCTCGCGCGATGTTCTTCCGCCGCTGCCTCTCCTTGAGTTTCCTCACGTACATGTCCACGTGAGCTCTCTTCAACTCGATTTCCACGTCGTCGTCGTCGTAGTTGACTGAGAGGCCGCTGATGAGCGTCTCGGCGTCCTGGTCATACTCGATCTCGTAGTCGTCGCGGAGGGGCATGTACCCCAGCTGCTGCTGCTCCGCCACCGAGATGTCCAGCGGCGGCAGCGGCGTTGTCAGGCTGGGAGACAGCGGGCCCCCGCTGGGACACGTGTGGTCCGTCACCCTGTTGGGAATAGTGTCAGGGATGCAGGCTTTTCCCAGGTTGCCGTGGATATACATGCTCACATAGTGCTCCATCACCTCCTGCGGTGTTCGGGATGCTCCCACATGGGCAGCCATGTCCTCCTAAACAGAAAAAAAGGAGTGATTAAATGATTCCCGTTACATCTCCAGCATAATGAGCACTCAGGAAAAAGCATGACTTTTTCCTTGCTCCTCAAAAGCCAACTCCCAGTACCTAAACTTTTCCAGCAATACTGGCCATATTCCTATCAGCTCTGCAATTTCAGCTCTGGATGAGTGTTTACAGTGCATGGAGGCAGGTAAGCCATGAAAACAGCACCACATGGTGATTCCTGACCATCCATGGCACTCCCACAAAGCCAGCTCACCACGACCAGGAAGCTTTCCAAGTCCCATGCCAACACCAAGAACACTGTACAATTTGGGTTTTGCTTGCTTATCCCACATTACTGAAGAGCAACATGGAAATAAACAAACAGTATTTACTGTAAAAGCAACAATATTTATTCTTTTCTAGTTATGTAAGAACTAAGCAAGCTGCAATGATTGGACATTTTAAGGTTTTGAAAAAGTCTTTATATTTAATGAAGCAAAACATAAGTAACAACAAATCAAATAAATGAAAAATGAATCAAATGGTCCAGAGAAAGGCAATGAGGATGACTGGAGGACTGGACCTTCTCTCTTACAAGGACAGGCTGAGGGAGTTGGGCTTGTTCAGCCTCAAGGGACAGTTGAGAGGGAACATCACCAATGCCCATCAGTATCTGAAGGAAGGTGTCAGAGGATGGAGCCAGGCTCTGCTCCGTGGTGCCAAGCAATAGGACAAGAGGCAACATGCAGAAACTGATGCAAAGGAAGCCCTGCATGTACATGAGGAAGTTCTTCACTGACTGACTGACTGAGCACTGGGACAGACTGCTCGGAGTGGATGTGGAGTCCCCCTGACTGGAAATAGTCAAGAACCGTCTGGATGCAATCCTGTGCACTGTGCTCTGGAGTGACCCACTGTAGTCCTTTCCAACCTAGCATAATCCATTCTGTGATCGTGAAATGATGCTCTCTTACTGCTGTTTTTTAAAACCAAGTCTGGCTGTGCAGTGACACTGAAGGCGAGCAGCCAGCCCGCAGCTGGACATACTGAAGGCAAAGGCTGAGCATGGTAAGAGGCAGGTGCAAGATCTGTGACACGGACGGCCTGGCGGGAGGCAAACACAGAACTTCGAGTAGCGACAGGTCCGAGCTGCCGGGTGCGCTCCCGGACCAGCGGGAGCCCGCCCGGAAAGAGCGGCAGCCCCGCTCCGCAGGGCAGGAGGCGCCCCGGGGCTGCTGTCAGGGCCGCTGGTCCGAGGAGGAGGATCGCCCCCGCCCCCCGTCCCTCGCCCCTTACCCAGTTGCCGAAGCCGAACTGCTCGATGGCGTCCAGCAGCAGCTGCTCCTCGCGGCTGCTCCAGCCGCCCTCGGCCTCGGCGCCCCAGAGGGTGAAGCGGCCGCCGTCCACCAGCTGGTAGCCGTGCCATCGGCGGTGCGGGCCGATCTCGGCGCCCGCCGAGAAGCACTCGGGGCAGAGCTCGATGTCGGCGCACTCGGTGCAGCGGAAGCGCAGCGGGCTCACCTCGGCCAGGCAGTACACGCAGTACTTCTTCCCCAGTTCCGCCATCTTACCCCGCCCGCGCGCGCGCGCGGCCGCGCCCCCTGTGCCCGCGCCGCCAATGGCAGCGCGCTTGGGGGGCGGGGCCTCGGCGAGCACCGGCCAATGGGGCCGGGGCTGGCGGGTGCGGGGGGTGTCAGCGCGAGGAGACGGCTCCGATTGGCCGAGCCGGACCCGCCTGCCCTTCCCGCGGCCAATGGGGAGGGGCGGCCCCGAGGGGAGCCCTCGCGCAGGGGCCGCCCGCCAGGGGGCGGGGCCGCGCTCGGGCAGGGGGCGGGGCGGAGCGGGTGCCTGGCAACGGGGGAAGCGGGGCGGGGCCGGGGCCGCCGCGGGAGGAGCCTTGTCACTGTCACTGTCACTGTCACTGTCACTGTCACTGTCGCGACAGCCCAAACGGAATCACCGCTGCCCCGGGCAGGGGAGGAGTAAAGGAATAGAGCGGTTCTTCCTTTAGTTCTACTCCTCTCAGCCCACGCAGAAAATACCAGGCTAAGGCGTGAAATCCAAACGCTTGGAAGCACCTTGACTGCTCGGAGAGAACTGGTCACCGCTCCACGGACTGTGAGCGGGTGCAGAAAGAGCTCGGCCATCTGTACGAAATCCTGGCGCTCAAAAAGAAGGTATCAGGTGTGCAACTCCTGCAACACATACAGTATCTTTCAGTATCGAATCAGTGTTAGAGAGAACAAATATGATTTCACGTTCTAATTCTGCACATCAGGAGATATTTCAGTGAAAGGAAGTGGAAGAGCAGCTTGCTGGATAAACCAGAACCATGGCAGCCAAGGTTTGCCTGTGTTCTGCACACACCCTTGTAGCACAGGCACTGCCTTCTCTCCCCTCTTTTATTTGGTCCTTCTACCTCTTTTCACTTTAGCAACAGGAAGCTTCTCCACTTCAAGTTCTGAAGTTTTGCCTATGGTAGAAGTAAAATAACATTGCCTTGAGGACAAAAATGCTTTGTGATTATGGAACTTGGAATAAACTAAGATTTCTTCTTCGCAAACAAAGCCAGGATAAGGTATTTAAGCATTCCTGAGCTCTGAGCATATCACAAAGATGTATTTACAACTATTTTTCATAATACACATTTATTAGACCTCAGGCCTAGTCCAGAGAAAGACATATGAAAAGGGATAAAAACACAGGCACAGTACGTATCAGATCTTCTAAATGTCTCAGGGAATTTAACAGGTATTTTAACATGAGAACTTGGAAAGCATCACAAAAAGTCCTCCACCTTCACTACACAAATGGCCCAAAGTCCTCTTTTTGAACTGACAAAAACTGCTAAAGCCACCTGTGTGAAGAAAGACTAGTACTGGAATTTTTAATATCTGAATTACACTGACAACAGTGGATTAAGATAACTTTACATGACTTTATTTAACAAAACCATATATTTACAGTTGAAAAAAGTTCCAGTTTGATACACATATCTAAACAAAACAAATGTGGTAACGACATAACCCAATTTAAAAATGATGTACAGGAGATGTACCATACTTGTCTATATACCATTCTTGTTTTAAAACATTCAAAAATAAGCTGTTACAAGGTACCTTTTTTTTCCAAATGAAATTGTTTACTAAATGAAATAACATTAATGACTGACTGCAGATTGAAGTTGCAAAACCGCTTTATTATAAAGTGCAGATTATAAAGAATCCCAAAGCTGGTTGGAGTTTTCTGGTTTCTCTGATCTGCTGCACGTACAGTGGTACTTTTCATGTATTGCAGCAGTTTTATTTTTCTTTAAACTCATGAAGAAAAGAATGCTTGATGGGGACATTTGCTCCATGAAAGAAAATCTCATGCATCTTGTTACAGATACTTTCAAGTACCTGAACAATAAAATTGTCAATTTTTTAATGCAATTCCCTGAATTTCTTAAAGAAGATTTCTGTATTAGCTAATTAAGAGATTTGGTATACTGCAAGAATCGTGACAAGCTCAGTGGCAAGAAATTCTATGCCATTACTACTCAGCTCTGTTTTTATCAAAATTCAAGCATTACCTTCAAATCAAGTTATTGAGAAATTGAAATAATTGCATGTTTAGGCAGGTGATTTTTTTCACATGTATTTTGTTTGAAAACAAACTGTGCAAAGCTCCTTATTGCATTGCTGTTTCTTCATTAAAGAACATACCTTATATACACAAAGAAATCATTTAGAAAATATATACAACTTCTAAGAACAGATCAAATCACAAAACAAAGTAGTTACATTTGCAAGTAACAAACAGTGCACAAGTGTTGCAGCAGGCCTTTTCCCCACAACTATGCCCACTGTCACTGTTACATTCAACATCTTATTGAGAAGAGAAAAAGAACAGGCTGTGGATGGCTGCCAAGATACCTAGTAGCTAAAAAATGCATTTTTAACTAGACAAATGAGCCACGCTGTAGACTTGCTTTAAAAGAAAATACAAATGTAGTTGCAATGAAGACTTAAATCACAAAGCCAGTTACAGTACCACCTAAACATGTATATTGAGGAAAAAGTGATCTCTGTGTTCAATAAACCATTTAAAAGCATAGTGCAAATGTTTCGGATGGTAGGCCTCTCGTATTCTTTATGGAAAGGCATTATTTGTTGTAGTAATAGAAAAAGTAATATTAAAAAACACTTACTGACCTTCCTGCTTTCTATTGCACTTCAAAGCAATGGAGCATACAAGTACCAGTCACTGGAGGACAAATTCTGTACAAATTCCTATTTCCTATCACATCTTAATGACTATTTTCAGTAAGTGATGACCTAGGTGATGTCTTGAGGAGGAATTGAGATGACTAACAAAAATCCACATCCATTACACCAGCTACACAAAGTAGACAGGAGAAGAGGTCAATGAGGTATTGGACTTGCAGGCTGCATTTGCATTACACATCTTTCAAAGTGATTATGAGTCCTCACTTACCAGGGAATCTTGTTCTCACTCTTAATATTACAATCAAATTATCCCTCATAGAAATAATATCTGTACCAAAGGACAGTGTTTTGATTATGTCCCACAGTCCTTTACACTATGTTGAGCTGAGCAGTGTGCAACTATTCTTGTTGTTTTTATTCAGACAATGCCAAAATAATCAGCATAAACCAGCTGGAGAGCACTGGGAAACTGCTGACCATACACAGCTGGAGGATTTAGTAATGCTGGTTCACCGTTAACACAAATATTGCTTCATTTACATTTCCCTTTTCAATGATCATCATTAGTATAAAACAGGGTTTACACTACACACTATGCAATAAACATTCTTGTAAATCCAGAGGCACTCATGATTTGCCCTTCAACATTCACCTGAATGCAGGGAGGATCTAAGATGTATGAGGAATTTATGTAAGGGAGTTTGCTGCTGCTGTAACTTGCTCTCATGTATTAGAGGTCGGATAAAACACTCAGGAATGATGCTTGTACTTATCCTGATGGTGGTCTGGCACATTTCCCAATAAACTTCTTGTCACTCTATGGATCAGCTCCACATAACTTTCCCACTGTGGGAGCAGAAGTAGCTTCAGGAGATTCCACAAAACCTTTTATTTTCAGCAGCGACACTGGCAAACATTATCTGCTCCCTTACCACCCACCCTTCCTCCTTAGCTCTGCCAGTGAGCAAAGCTGGGTTTAAAGTAGCTACCAAAATTGCTTTTAACCATTCATCAGTTTATCTGCTAAGCCCAGTTTTATCTCCATGACTGGACACATGGCACATGAGTAAGCAGCTGGTAGGCAAGAACATCCCAAAGCAGCGCCCCAGGAGAGGAACACATGGAAACATGCATTTAGTAGTATGTGACCTTGGCTTCAAACAGAGGGAAAAGTACAATTGGGAAATTATGCCACCTTAATACCAGAACCCTCTTGGTGAGTTTGGAATCTAGTCTGATGGATGGAACTTCCTCCATATGCATCCTGACTGGAAAAATAAATTTCCACGGCATCCCAAAGAATAATTAATTTTGCACTGCTAGTTTGACTTCCCTTCCAAGCTTACTTTCTACTTAACTTTTTCTTATTAAAGAAAGGAATGTAGTTACATGTCTATATGATTTCTTTGGTAAATGGGACCCACAGCCTACAAAATCAGCAGCATTTCTAAAGAAATGGTCCTTACATCACTTAAAATTCCAGCACCAGTTATCTAAAATCCAGATCCAGCTACTGTTACAGGTACTGGAAATATATCGTGCCTAAGAATTAAACGGGAAAAGTTGTCAAAGCAACCAACATTGCTGAATGTCCAGTCTTTTCAAACATCTAAGAAAAAAAATTTAGAACACCCCAAACCCTCGATATTACTTTGTTTCGCTGCCCTAATCGGAAGTACAGAATGTGTAATGCTCTCCACAGCATATGCTCATACCACTACAAGGTTAAGGCTAGGCCTAGGTTTAATTTATAAGGGGTTTATCCCCTAATTTCCTTTCTTCTTTTTTTTCATTCCTCCTCCTCGTTTTTCTTCTCTCCCCTTTAAGGCTATTCTACTACTAAGTATAACTCTGAACTAACACTTTGATTTGCAGGCTCATACATGTCAAACAGTAATCAATAATTTTGCCACTTTAGCTCTTTTTCTGGGAGTCACTGGAGGCAAACCCAACATTAACGTTTGAGTGAAGGACTTCCTTTTTCCATTTCCCGGTTATCTTTCTGCAGAGCAGCCAGTATCTAGACATTTCAAGAAATGAGAGAGAAAAAAAGCATTAGATTTTAAAAATTACTCAGTAATTAATTATGAAAGTTTCCAATTATGTCAGAGCAATACTATTTTACCTATCAAATGTAATTAAATTTAGAGAACCTCTCCACTGACAAGAGAGCTCTTCCATAACTCCTTGTGACATAGTGGATAGAAACACATTTAACAAAGGTTTAAACTCCATCTTCCCCCAACACACACTTTTGAAGCCTGTTATTTGGGGTACTTGGCAGAATAGGACCCCTGTCTCTCCTTCCCCATGAGCCAAGCAGCAGCAGGCTGGGCACTGATTTGGAATGCCATCCTCATGCACGCATGACAAGTTAAGGAAGGTGAGACAAATGAACAACCTGTGAGAGAAATGACAATCCCCAGCATCCACAGGCACTGCTACCCCAGGAAAGAACCAGGAACACCCAGTTGCAGCTGAACTGCCTCAACCCCTACATTTAACACCGCCTTTCATTTCCTCTGCAAAAAATCAATTAGATGAAATGGGAAGAGCTCTATTATGGAATGACTCACAAAGTGGGCTGTATCACTGCTTTGAACAAAGAAGGTTAAAAAAAAGGGGGAGTTTCAACTGTCCAACATGAATGGCTGCTACAGCCACCTAATGATTTCCACATTCAGATGACATCTTTTTTCTTTAAACTGGAATTTAATTGAAATTAATGCGATGAAACAATTTCTGAAATCACATGCTAAACCCCAATAAAGAAATCAGAGATGCAATCACTTCTGTAGAGCCCAAACTTAGGCAGAGATCTTCAAGATTAAAATGGCTGTATGATGGTGTCCTAACAAATAGTCTTCTCCCAAAGAGTGGATTTCTGCTTTTAAGTATCAAGTTGTAATGTTGCCAGTAGCCTGTGTAATTAATAAATTTTCAAAGTTGTGTGACTTTTTACTTTATAAATTTCCCTCAATATTTCAATTTTGAATGTTGACTGAGCTCTCCCTTTCCAGAGGAGATTAAGCTGAGGGAAACCACTCATCTCAGTGTATGCTAAAAGCATGGAATGAGCTACACAGTCCTACCTACTCATAAAATCAAACACAAGGTCAGCTAAAACATTCTTCCAGATGTTGACAAATCCCATTTTCACGAGTAAAGTAAAATCATCAATTACCAAAGACTGACATCTTCTTTACCTGAGCCCATTTTTTGTTTCTACTTTGCATCTGAATGGCAGCAATAGATGTGAAGAATTCTTCCGAAGGCAAGTCCTCTGGTAGCTTTGTTAAAAACTGAGCTATATGAATGAAGTCCATTTTGGTCAAAATGTCTTCAAAAAGTTTTAGTATTCCCAGCGCTGTACGGAATAAGAACTCTTCTCCATCACGGCAGAACACGTCCCAGACACGACAAGCCAAGTCTAGTGGCAAAGATTTGCTGTACAATGTGAATATCCTGAAAGGCAGAACAAAATGTTCAGAGTTACTGGACAAGAAGTCTTGGATACTCACAGAAATACACACACCAAACATCAGTAAGTTTGAGGCTTCTCAAGTATTTGTAATTGAATATTCCTTTTTATATTTCAGAAGTACTTCTGTTAGTTGCAGCACACCAATCCATGAAACAGTATCAAATTTTACAACCATTAAGGCATGGTCTCTAATTTTGATTTTCTTGAATCATACCAGAAGAAACAATATACATGGTTTTACAATGGGATTGCAATGACCATAGCTGTAATCAAAGGCCTATTTAATTATCACTTCCAAGCTGAGAATTGATGAAGTTTTTGTAACTAAAACTCAAAAAGCTGAACCTTAGGATAAACTGCAATGGAAATTTTGTGGTTCAGATAAAGGAGATGAGTAAAACTAACTCTTCTGTTCTAGGCTAGATTGACTGGCAAAGTAATAATAGCACAAGTTTTGGTGGAAGGTTGAACTCCCTTGAGTTGAGAGAAACAGGCCAGGCAGGAGGTCCAGAGAGGTGTAGATAGTGGTGATAAAACAGTGGCTCAGTGTGCCTGTACAGACGTGATCCCTGAAGAGAAAGGGTAATACCAGGAGCCACAGCCTCCTCCCAGTTGCTAAAACTCTATTCTCATCAACTACCATGAGCACATTTCTTCCTTCACCAAATGCTGACAGCCTTGCAGCCTGAAACAAAAGTTGCTCCTTCCTTTCTCCTTTCTCCAACATCTCGCTGCAGAGCAGGAGCATTGGCACCAACGGTGACCTAACAGCAAGCTATGAGAATTAAGTTGCCTGGAATCATTCTACAGTGTATAAGGTGAAAGAGTTACAGTTTTTTTCCTTCAGAATTCAGAAATAACTTTTCCACAGATGCACTGCACAAAAATCTCTGTAAAACTGCAAAGAATTCTCTCCCCAGCAGAGGTCAGCAAAGGCTCAAACTTTCTCACAGCTTTTAACAAAAAGCTCCTTTTTAAGTATGCTGAATTGAACAGCAGTTTTCATGTATTTAAAACTACCCTCTATCCCCTCCAATTTTTTTTTATTTGGGAAATTTGGATTCACAATAAAAAGATAAAATGTAACAGAAATGTATATATATATAGGTATAGAATATGTAGCAATGTATTTTCAAAGCAAAATCTAATAATCAAAGGTTTTCTGCATTATCTGCTTTTTACTATATAAAAATTTATTTGAATGATGTGTTATTAAGTATATGGCTTCTGCGTGAATCACCACACTAGAAAAAAAGAGAAGATATATTCATTTTATTAACATCCTGAAGAAACTAAACTAACATTTGCACAAATTCAGGTGAGAGGTGAATTGCAGGTTTATGATCCTTAGGATTCTAATGTTTTCCCTATTTTTACATCTCATTGCAATCTTCTTTTAACAAGTGGAAACATTTAAAATCCTGTTCTCCAAAAAGCTAAGTTAGAATTATAAAAATAAATGAACAAAAAGTACTGGTCTGGGATGAAAAACCCACACACTCGTTCATCACACATACATTAAGGTGTAAGAAGCACAATACAAGCCCTTTCTTTGGCTGATCCTGCACTGCAGATTTCATTTACATTGTACACTCAATATTTTTGTACAGTCACACACCATATCAAACCATACTGCCACAGAATACCTACATGGCAGAATTAAGACTTTTGTCTGGTACACATACACAAACAGGAAACAGTAAAAGGTTTTCAATTTAAAAGGAACAGTGTAATAGGAAGCAATTCAATGGAGTCCTTTCCTGGTCACCAAGTAGCAGGCAAACACCCAGCCAGAAACAAGTCCTTGTTAAAGATAAGTAACAATGTCAACTTTATTGGACCTGTTTTTATTCAAAAAAGCCATTATTCTGTCATGATTCAGATCTAACCTTAATAATCCATTTGTATTAAATCTCCAACTATGCAGAAAATTAACTGTCAAAAGAAAGAACTATTAATCAGAACACTTCTTTTGTATTAAAGGATTTACTTGCATCAAAAAAGCTGTCACATCAAGTCAGGTATTTGCCATTGAGCTCTTCATAATTTGGATGGAAATGCCATTTACAGGAACTTAACAAGGCAATTAACTTTCATTAGTATTTGCATGGAATTGATGCATCAAGCACTAACAGCAGAGACTGGGCCCCCTAGAATAAGCAGTGAAAGGTCAGTAGGAATCACTGCTTAGAATGGATATAGCATCTCATCTCTTCAAACATTTCCATTTTTTATTAGACATCTGAGCTACTGGTCTGAAACTCAGCTGGAATTTATTGGAGTAAAAAAGCAGCTGCCAGACTGAGGCAGTTCCAGCAGTGTCTTTCAGCAGCATTGGCACACTCCTTGCATGACCTGCTGTCACTGTACTGCAGGGTGATTTCTGTCTGCTGCTCTCTTGCAAGCCACTCTAAGTCGCAGGTGCAGACAACACAGCTAATTCATACACAGATGCCCAGTGTCAGAGCAAGGCAGGCACAGGCTCCTGGCCTCTCTCTGTTTGGAAGAGGGGAAAAAAGAAGCACCAGATGCTCCTGCTCCTCCCCAGCCCTGTTTCTGATGAAAGTGTACTTTGAGGCAGATGCATGAAGTCCTGGCTGCTTTGCTGCTCACAATGAAAGCATATGATCATAAAGTCATCAAGAAAGAAAAGCAAAGCACTGCTATCAGGATAATCATAAGCTCCATGCTTCCTTCCTTTGCTTTTTCTTCCCCCCTCCCCTTTTTTCTCTTTTCTTTCTAATTAAAAACTCTTTATAAGATATTAGCAAGAGCAATGCAGACAGGTGGGCCAGATTTTGGATTGGCAGCTCACACAACAACATTGATGCAAATCAGATCTCATGTATTCTTGCACTACACATTCCTTTCCCATGTCTGTAAATTTTAAAATCATTTCAGTCTAAAAAAAAGTAGAAGTTTTTACTTTGTTTCTGATATGGAAAAAAGAAAAGTAAATACTATTTAGTAAAAAATGCTGACTGCAAGAGAGCATTTTTGAGGGGGCATGGACTATGCTTTTCTCAAAAGTAACAGAAAGAAAACATATACATACTGAACTGGAAGTGCCCACTTAAAACAGCCACACAAAGTGACTTGGACCTTTATCCTAACAGGCACACGGTGTCAATAAAAAGTTCATGTTCACTAAGCACAATCACAGTCCATGTAAACTAAAGAACCACTGATCAATCCATCAGTACAAACACAGCCCTTGGCTATAATTATTGCCAAAATCATTTTCCTGAGTAGGGATAAAGAGGTGTTTGTATAGCAGCAGTGGGCCATAAATAGACAGCATGTGTCCTTGGCAAATCCACATTCTACTCTGCTCACAAGAGCCTGTGGAACATCAGCTGACAGAGTGAGAGGGCAAAACTGGGCTATTCAGATGCACTATTTCCCCTGTTCTTTGTGAACCTGACTGCACATTGTTCTTCATGGGTTTTTCACACTTGATGCACTTTACACTCAGCAAAAATTGTAAAACCATGTATAGTTTTTGAGTTATTTCTACAAGATTTATCAGTTGGAGTTTAGGCTTAAAGCACATGGGTGCTTTTTAAATGAGATGCCTTACTTGTGGCAGGTATCTCCCAATAATATCCTTTAATTAAATAGTACCTTTAATTAAACTATTCAATCCTTGGAGTTTTCCCATCATAGAAAGCAGCAGTGGAACTAAACTGGCAGGGGGTCTCTCCTCCCTAAGTCTTTTACCAGCTCCAAGAAAACCTGCACAGCTGGGCCCATGTACATTTCTTTATGTTGGAACATAGCCCTTCAAAACTGATTTAAGCACATCAATTTTACTGCTGTTCTCTGCAGCACGTGTGACAGGAAGAAGCACAAAGCAGACTATCTGTCTCCACTCTAATTGTGGCAGGAGCAGGAGGGTTTCCCAGCAACTGGTCTGTGCAGCACTGGCTACTGGAGCCTCTCAGAGCTGGCACCAGCTGAGATTTACTGCATACATTCCTGCACAGTAACCACACCAGCCACTAGAATAGCAGCAGGCATCCCTTCGGAGCTCAGAACAAATGTTCATTTAAATAAAAAGTAATGTTAGGGCAAGGCTGTTTCACAGAGATTTTTTGCCTACAAGCAAAAGGTCTGCCTACTCAAAGCAATGCTGTACCATATTCTTCCCTGACTTTAAATACACTGCAGCCACACCCTTAGTGGCAATTTAAAGAAAAAAAAGTCTATATCTGCTTCCTATAGGATCAAAGTATTTGCAAGTAGAAAGTATGGAAATGTATGCATGCACACACACACACCCCTATGAATACATTTACACATATCTTTAAGTAAAATATGTAAGTTTTACATAAATACAACCTACACCGTCTAACAAAATTAAGGACAGCAGTATGAGCTGTGTAGTTCAAGTGTGAAAAAGTTTATTAAGGTATTGGGCAGGTCTATCTCAAATAGCCTACGTTCCTGTGCAAGATCAGTGCTGTAACTCTCTAGGGATGGGAAGGAACACAGAAAATTGTCCTTGGAATTAAAATAAACAGCTTGAATATGGATGCAGGTAGTCAGCAAGAAACGTTAATTGTCAGTTCACTGATACAAAGACCTTGAGAAGCACCATCCACAGTCACTCCTCACTGAAGTCTCCTTCAAGTGCCCTTAACACCCACAGAGGTAACTAAAAGGGGACCTGATATGCTTCAAGACACTTCAATAACATTTCAACATAGACTTCATCACTTCAGTTCTTCACTCGCAAGTCAGTAATTTTTCTTTTTGGTTTATTTTGGTCTTATTTTTTTTTCCTTATAGATGTACTAAGAGAGAACAACTAATCATGTAAATGTTCACTCAAGAAAATACAGTAAAGAGTATTCTATCAAAGCAAAATTGCTGAAGGGAATGTAAACCTTCAACCGTCTGTCAAAACGGTCTTTTTTTCTAAATTTCTAATTTCTGGTGTTGTTTCTCAGAATTTCTTCTTTACAATGTGAAGTTAAACAATAGCATGATATTAACATGCCTGTACCACGAGGATTCTCAATTTTAGTTTCTCCTACACAGCAATCACTTTATTTATGACAGTATCATATCCAACTAGTAATCCATAGTATCACAGAATACCCCGATTTGGAAAGGACCCACAAAGATTATTGAGTCCAATTCCTGGTTCTGCACACGAGCCACCCTGAGAATCACACCATGTGCCTGAGAGCATTGTCTGAAACCTTCCTCAACTCTGCCAGGCTGGTGCCTTGGCCACTTTCCTGGGAAGCCTGTTCCAGTGCTCAGCCACCCTCTGGGAAGAAGAATCTTTTTGTAATATTTAACTTGAATCTCCCCTGATACAGCTTCATGCACTGCTGCCACAGAGAAAATATCAGTGCCTGTGCCTCCTCCTCCCCTCCCAGGGAAGCTGTAACTGCAGTGAGGTTTCCCCTCCGTCTCCTCCAGGCTGAGCAGACCAAGTGCCCTCAGTGACTCCTCACACAGCTTCCCCTCAAGGCCCTTTACCACCTTCACTGCTCTCCTTTGGACACCCTCTAATAGTTAACCATGTTTCTTACATTGCAGTGCCCCAAGCTGTCCCCAGCACTCGAGGTGAGGCTGCCCCAGTGCAGAGCAGAGCAGGACAATCCCCTCCCTGGCCTGGCTGGCCATGCTGTCCCTGATGCCCTCAGGACAGGGCTGGCCCTCCTGGCTGCCAGGGCACTGCTGGCTCATGTTCACCTTGCCACTGACCAGGACCCCCAGGTCCATTTCTGTGGTGCTGCTTTCCAACATCTCATTCCCCAGTATGTCCATACATCCAGGATTGCCCCATCCCAGGTATGTCCCAGAATAATCTTCTCCATAATTTTACCAGTCACTCTAGTGACTCTGACACTTTTGTTTCCAGAGGCACCCTTCTTGAAAATCAGAATTATGTTTGCCAGTTTCCAGACAAATGGAACCTCTCCAGATTCTCAAGACTGTTCAAAAATCATTGAGAGAGGTCTCATGATGATAACAGTCAGCTCTTAGATGAATCCCATTAGGCCCCATAGACCATCAGGCTGGAGCAGCAAATTCCACACAAGTTCAGGGTCGAACGGAAGTTTATCATCCTCAGAGCCATGGTCTTCCAGCTCAGGGCTCTGGGACCCCCAAAGCACAACACCACGGCTAAAAACCAAAGTAAAGACAGCATTAAATATCTCTGCCTTGTCTGTATCCCTGTGGGTAAGGTGACCATCCTCATCATGTAACAAGCTCATGTAATTTCTGGACTGCTATTGACATTATTGTCCATTAAAAATACAATAACCTGATGATTTCAGTGGTCTCTATCCATTTACTCGCCCACATGTTTACAGTCCTCTTATTCTGATGTCCCTTTTATTCAATTGCTTCCTCCACACACAGGCTTTCACAACAGGCAGTACAATTTCAACATCTTTCCTCTTATCATTGAACACACCAGCCTCTGCTCTTTCTTCCCTTCTACCTTATCCTAGTACTTTTTCTATTCTCTGTGCACAGATCTACTTCAGTTTTATATTCTCAGCCTTCAGTCAAAAATCCTTCCCATGGTCTTTCTCCCATCAAATGCTGGGAGAAATGAGCCTATTCATTACAACCCCCAACAATTCCCCTACACATGATGCATAAAAATTTAATCCCAGTGTAACAGCCAAGTCACACAAAGCCAATATTACACCACCCTCTGTGCAACAGGCATATACAAACCATGCAAATCAATCAAAGGAAGCACAAGAAGTCCATCTGGAGCTGAATCGACCAATGGATGTTAAGGATAACAAGAGGGGCTTTCCTGCATCAGCAGGAAAAAAAAGACTTGGGAAAACATGAGCCCACTGCTGAACAGGGCAAGAAACCTGGTGACAAAGAACATGCAGGCGGCTGTGGTACTCACTGCCAACTTCATCTCAGTCTTTACTGAGACTTGCCTTCAGGAATCCCAGGTCCTCCAGACCAGTGGAAAAGCCTAGTATAAGGAAAACATGCCCTAGCTGGAGGAGGATCATATCAGGGAACATTTAAATAAATTGGGCATATACAAGTGTGCGGGAAAACTGTCTAGTGTTGTTGTGAGGCCACTCTCAATTATCTTTGAAATATCTTTGAAACAGTGATCAAGGGAAATTCCTGAGGACCTGAAGGAAACAAATGCCACGCCTATCTTTAAGAGACAGGATCCAGGGAACTACAGGCTGGTCAGCTTCATCTCCATCCCATATTATGGGCAAAAAGGTGACTGTGAGAAGTCAAGGTGGATTTATGAAAGCAAAATCATGCCCAAACTTGATAGCGTATCCAATGGGATGACTGCCTTGGTGGAAGAGGGGAGAGGAATGGACAGTGTCTATCTTGATGTTAGCAAGATTTTCAACACTGTATCCTAAAAAATCCTTGTAGATGAATAGATGAAGTATGGATTAGATAGACAGTGAGGTGGACTGAAAACTGGCTGGAACTGTCAAACTCAGAAGGTTGTCATTTAGTGGCATGAAGTATAGCTTCAAGCCAATCCACTAGCAGTGTACTCCAGGGTTTGATACCTTTTAAATATCTTCATTAAGGACTTCGATGATGGGTTAGACTGTACCCACAGCACAGTTGTGCTGTGATACAAAATTGGGAACGGTGGCTGATACCACTCCATAGCACCCTTAAAACACAGGAGAAATGAGCCAATAGGAGTCCCATGAAGTTCAGCAAAAGGAAATGCCAAGTTCTGCACGTGGTAGGAAGTAAGCCCAGGTCCAAGTGTATTTGGGAAGCCAGCTGGATGCAAAGGAGCTTTGTAGAAAAGGACAGGGAGGTTCTGATGGACACCAAGCTGCATGCAAGCCAGCAATATGACTTTGCAGCAAAGATTGTTCCCAAATTCCTGGGCTGCACAAGAAACAGCACTGCCAGCATGCCGAGGCAGGTCATCCATCTACTCAGCACTAACAAGCCAGCTCTGGGCTTCTCAGTACAACAGAGACATGAATATACTGAAGCAAGGCTAGTTCACCACGAATGTGATGAAAGGCTTGGATATGTGACACAGAAGGAGAGGCTGAGCAGGCTGGTACTGTTCAGCTGGAAGAGATGGCCTGGACCTAAATATCTAAAAACACTTGATAGGAGGATGAAAACAAAACCGAACCAGACTTTTCCTGGTTTCACTGGTTGTATCCAGTGAAAGGACAAGAGCCAACAAGCACGAAATGAAATACAGGAAATGCCATTTTAAACATAAGAAAATAAAAAACTTGTTAACCACAAGTGTGGTTGAACACTGGAACAGAGTCGCCTGAAGAGACTGTGGAGTGCTGCTCCTTGAAGATACTCAAAACCCAGCTGGACAAGGTCCTGAGCCAGCTGCTCTAACTGACTGTACTTCGAGCAGCAGGTTCAGATTAGATGAGCTCAGAGGACTGTTCCAATACCTCAGAAGTTCTATAATCCTATGAAAATTAATATATTCAAACTTTGAGCTTGTATTGGACTGATTTACTTTAAATGTGTTTTTGTCTAAGAGATCAGCAACATCTTAAGTGCTACTAGACCTTAAAGATCAGAGTACTGCAAGATACATTCATGTAAAATTGCATTAACATTACAAATATTTTCCAAAATAATATCTTATTAATCTCAGGAAAAACATCCCATGGTTACCACTGGGCATTTATTCTTTTACTTAAGGTATTTGTCAGATACCTGAGAACAGAAGAAATTGTCAACAATGTAAGGGCAAACCAATTTTTCACAAAAAATCTTTCATGTCATCCCAAAACTGCTAACGAAGTCTTGCTGAAAAGAGACTTTTTAACTGCCCCAAACCAAGGTCTGATAGGCACAAATGCAAACACTCAATTTGGAGTGCATAATACCTGACTGAAATTTGGCAGAAGTGCAAATAAGATCTTTGTCTTTTTTCCTCTGATTATACTAGATCTTAAAGGGAAGACGGTTTCATCTAATAAAAAAAACTCTACTTGCCTATTAGCTAAGTGGAATAGCTTTTCTGTAGCTTTGAGTTTTATGTTGTATAGGCAAATGTTTTAATTATGCTTTTCCTGATCTGTGCAGGACAAAGTACACATTTCAAATGCAAGACTGGCAATATTTTCTGAATAGATGACCCTGGTACACACCTGCACATGCAACAGACAAATCTTCTCAGAAGACCAATCCAAACAGGCACTAAATATGGATAAACACTTCTATCCAGCAGTATTTAAAAAAAAAAAAAAGCTTCCAACTTAACACAGTACAGTAATAAAGGTTAGGCAAATGTTAAACATCACAGAAGTAGGTGGGAATGATTTGGATTGACAACTCAAGTGCTGAACAAAAAATAGAGCCTTTATCTTAGAAGAATTTTAAACCAGGTAAGAACATTGCAGTCTCTGTCATGAATACTGACATGGAGCTGTATGTCACACAAATTAGCAATTACACTTTCAACATCTTACCAATCTATTAGATAGATGTCTGGAGTTAAGTTATTTTTTTTGAAGTGGGCAAATAACTTTGGCAGATTTTCTTCAAAGAATACCTCAAATGCAGCAAAGTAAGTCAACATCTGGGAAAATATAACAGGAAGAAAATAAGAAGTTAGCTGTGTTATTAACAAGCTTAAATGTATTATCTTTTGTAGGATTAACACTCTTCAAAAATAGGATCCATGAGTTACATGATACTAAAAAGAGCTAAGCATTTACATAAAAGGCAGAATCTGCAAGCACTAAGAGTTTAAGATCCACTCTAGATAGGATTCTCATACGAAACAATGTAACATTTCCTTTAGGTCTTGGCCAGCTTCCTTCTGAAAGAAAAATATCAGCAGGAGAGAAGTTTTTTGCTGATTTCTCAAAATAATTGTAACAGAATGATGTTTTATGCTTGTGGCAGTAATTTAATATTATACTGAATAAAATCCAAGACCCAATGGAACATAATGAAATACAAAACTAAAATAATGTTAATACTCCACAGCAACAGTGAAGAATCCAGTATATTCCAATCATAAATCACATTCTAATCCCGAAGCTATTCTAATAGTCAAATACCAACATAACACCATACATTCTACATTTAGATAATAGGTATTTCTTTTGCAAAAAGGAAGATATGAGTTTCACACAAAAAATTTAAAGACTGGGACAAATCATCTATGCAAGAGAAACAGTTTTAACTCTCTGACATCATAACCCCTGAACTTCACTGCTTTTAACACAAAGATTTCTATGCTATTTTCGAATTTGAGTGTTTAGTCAAATTTCATAAGAGAGCATGTTAAAAATAAATCTTTCAATTTAAGTATGAGTTAAAAACAAAAGGTTATTTAATCACCCTTCCTAATATTACAAGAAGAAAAGTTAAGCAAAGTCCTTGAATGATTCAGTAATACAAATCCCAATAAAAGCAATAAAGAAAGTGATTTCTTCAAAGTATGAGTTGCAACAGCATACTTCTCCCCAAAACATCATGATGGCAAAGGGAAAAGGGATCCTTTTTGGGACTTGTGTGTGAAATCCTCTTAAAGGCTGAAAAGTTTCTTCCCCAGGTTTTTTTTAATGTCCTTACAGAAACATTTCCCATTTCCTCTGAATGAAGAGACAAATGGTGGACTACTTTCATTAACAGGGACAAATAAACACCTGAGCCTGGTAGTCTGTATGAGTATAAGGCTTCAAGTCAATCAGAGATGGGTGTATGCTAGAGAAATAACTGAAGTTACTGAAATCTCTGAACTGTCAGTTCCTGAGAAACGGCTTCATGTTAAACATGACACCAGAAAACGGGGAATCCACTTTAGAGAACTGTACTCATGAAAGACCTTCCCAGTGTGGATTTTTAAATGCATGAAATCCAAGCACCTATGAGACCTGTGAGTATAAAGAAGGAAGCAGGTAATGCATCAAACAGTCCTACTTTCAAAATAATCTGCTGGTACCACTGTAAGACAGTTCTACTGAAGTTGCTGCTTTCAAAAGTACTGCAGAGGCAGGACCTTACACCTAAGTGCTACAGTTATTTCTAGTGATAGCAATGTGGGCAGCAGTACAAGTAGTTATTTTGATCAAATTCACATTCAACAGGACATTTCCTTAGTGATAACGAAAAAAAATATAGTTTAATAAAATTAACCAACAAAAGAAGTCAAGATAAATATATATCAATCACTGTTATTCACACAACTAACTTATGCTGGTATTATTTTTTATTAATTTACTATACAATAAATTAGCATTTGCCTATTAAGATGACACAAGAAGATGAGGGTATACTGCAGATTAGTATGTTCACCACAGAAAGCAAAAATTCTCTCACTCAAGTGTTACTGGTTCCTTTGAAGTATCAGAGGACATTTTCCTTGTGTTGTTAAATCATGGGTTTGCTTTCATGACATTAATATTTCATGTATCACCATCTCTGCCCTCTGTAAGCATACATTTATCCCACAGTCCCTGTTTGGCCAGGCTAACAGAACAGAACTATCTGAAAGAATTGCAAAACCCACTTGCTCAGCTAAAAAAATATTTATCTTACTCTATCCAATTCAATTCTAAAACCATCTTCACAAAAACTGTATTTACACACTGAATGCATGAGCATGTCCTCTTTTTCCAAATACTGTAACAGAGATAGCTGATACTGCTTCTAGCAATGCTGTCTACCCTGTGGAACATCTTCCCATGGTATTTACAACTGAAGAAATGCAGAGACTGAACAAGAAATGCATTTCCAGCAGGAATACTGATAGGATTTCTAGTGTCTACTTTTTAAGCAACAACACTGACTGTTGTCATCATCCATTCCCTTACCTTTTTTCTTGCATTTGATCCTGTTTTCACAGTGCTAAGAGGTAAGTGAGAAAGAAATACAGAATGCCATACATTTTACACAAAAATACCTTTAAAGTAAATTAAAACCACATTTGAGGAGATGTGCCTTATTTTGCTAGTGCACCTGCTGACATGAAATTTTAGAGACTAGAGAAAATCAGGCAATCAGCTCCCAGTGAAAACTTGAGGGGTCAGAGGTTTCCTTCTCTGAAAAGAAGCCTGTAGGACTCAAACACAGCTGCTACAGGAAGATATGGAAAACCTGGTTCTCCCTGCAACAGTCTATTTTTAGCAACCTATTACCTATGACAAAAAGTACTTTCAAGACACTTATATTAAGGTGTTTTCAGCTTTCAACTGCAGCACTGAAAACCACCTACGGGAATATTCTAATAACTATTCTCTGAGCATCATAAAATAGCTCCTCAACAATTTCATTCACATGTCTTGTTCAAAAAGGTTGATGGGGTGATCTTTGGGTTGGGTTTCACTTTTTTGAGGGATTCTGCATATGTGTGTTGGGGTTGTTTTTGTTTATAAAGTGTGTTGGTTTAAAATAAACTCTGATTTCTTTTCCAAGCTGCTGGAATAATTAAGTTTTATTTTTTAAAACTTTTTCTACACATCATCCACAGCATGCTGATTACAGGTTTTTTGCATACTTACAAGGCCATGGTCCACACGGAAAAATGCCATCTGACAGGGCTTATTTAAAAGGTTAGAAAACGCAATGAAGGCATCTGCAGTATCCAAGTTCAAGATCAATACAGCTGCTATGAATGACATGCCCTGCACCTGAAGAAAGGAAAAGTGTTACCCTTTAGCAATAACAGTATTATGTTGCCTCATTTTTTCCTTGTGTTCACTAGTGTTTGATGCACTCACTGAGATTCTGCATCTTGAGAAATGTTCAGAAAAGCAGGATTTTTTAACCCACATGCCCCTTGATATCACACGTTCAGTGCATGGAAGCTAACAGTTCCCATGTTGCCATCTTTCAAAGACTCCAAGTTGAACTTCTAAGATAGGCTGGGCTGACAACACTTTCAAATATACAGAATCAAGATTTTTTTGAAGAATAAGGTGTTTCAAAGTAATTCCTTTTCTCCCAGGGGTGGGTCATCTAGATCCTTATTTGTGGAAAGCTGGACTTGAACCCTAGAGACAAAGCCTGTATTTTTGTTTTTCAATAAATTACCAGCAGTTAAAGACAACTGCACTGACTCATTTGATAAACAAAACCATTTTAAGATTATACTCTTGTTTCATCTGCCATGAGCTCATGATATTGCTCCCTTTCTCTACAAAGTCTGTTGTGGAATCCAGGCAAACCTCTCTCACCCTGAGGGTGCAGTGCTGCCATTGTGAGTCACACGGAGCAAGGTGTGACTGTCATTCCTGCAAACCTGAGGAACAAGCTCCTTCCCAACACAACAGGTTGTTGCTGTGCCCCATGATCTGCCCTTTGTCTCATTTCCCAGCAGTCATGTTCAGCAGCTCTTGCCAAGCATTATGTGCTACCTACAAAGTAGGAACGTCCCCTCTCTACAGTTGCCTAGTCTAAAACTGCTTCTGAATAAAGAATAGGCCTCTGAATAATCCTGCTTTTCATACAGACACTAAATGAAATCTACTCAGTCCTCTCATAATCACTGCTTCAAACACTATAACTGAGCTCATGTAGCTTCAATGGGCATTGCTTTAGAGACTGGTCCAGAAACTCACAACGCGAAGACACAGAAATGCCAACCATTTCAATTCAACAGCAGTCTCAGTAAGACTGATACTAACAATAAGAATATAACTACATCTTGTCTTTGATTCTGATTTTCAAATTATGTACTTTTCAGTACAAATACGAGTTTTCCAATTACTTAACCTGTAAAAAGCTTAAATCTAGCAAAATGTTATACACACTTCTCAAGCATGTACTAGAATACAAAAATACATGCCCCATTCATACTGATCTAAAACCAGTATATATATATATATATATACATATATATTATATATATATATATATATATATATACACACATATATATATACATATATATATATATAAACTCCGTTTAATACCGGTCTAAAAATGACTGATTAATAAAATCGTTCCTCCCCCTAAAAAATATCTCCCTCCCCACCCCTGGAAAAATAAATTCTTCACTTACATAGCCTACATCAGGTCTGTAACAAGTATAGGCTCCTAAAATACTGTGCAATGTGTCATGGTAAGGACCACCCTATAATTAAGAAAGAACAGCACAATACATCAGATTATACAACAAGCACGTTAAAAAACCTTCAGTGCTACAGATGGTCTCTATTACTGCTGATAAAGGACACACTCTTTCCCAGTGTAGCTTAGAACAGCTAAACTATTCCAAATAATTTTTGATTTAAAGAATGAAACAACTCTCCAAGCTCCATTTATTATAAATACATACAGTTCATCCAATACATTGATATTAAATACTTACACAATAGGAATGTAAGCCTAAGAGATTCCTTACAGTTCAGCAGCACTTTGGTGATAGTGCCAAGGAAGCAGAACAATAGTGCAAACCACATAATTGTCTCTGAGACTGGAGGCAAAAGCCACGAAGAAAAGAGTCAAAACAACAATATGCCATAACACAGAAAGAGCATATTCAGAAGGACATGAATAGCTAAAAATAATTTCACATTTCTGACTATTAACAGCTGCCATATCTTGCACTGAGTACTGTAACTGACTGAGAATTTCCAAAGTGAGATTTTTTTTGCCTAAAAATGCTGATTTATCATAATCTAAACCTTTTACAGGGCTACTGAAATCTGTACATAGGAGGACAAAATCTGATTAAACTGAGTCACTAAAACACACCAAAACCATACAAGTTAAATCAGTTTTGCATCAAACCAAAAAAAGGCCAATCAGTCCCATTTGTTTGAGATGTTCTCTCTTACTGTGTATTTATAACCAGCAGTGTTGATTCAATGACTTTGGAACACTCACCTACATCACTTCATCAGACAGAAGCCAGCATGAATTAGGTTAGATACATCACAACGATTACTAAACAGTTTGGGGTTTTGTATGCACCTTGATGTTACTCTCCTCCAAATTGTTCCTAGTTTTCCAGAATCTCTAGGAGCTTTATCCTCTCAACATGGGTGTTCCTTCAGAACTCAACAGCCCGTTCCAACCAAGGGACAGGCTAGATTATGTAAACTTAATTTCCTTGAGATGTCAAGAAAAAAGTTAACATTGCTTACCTGTTGGAATATACAGAGACTGGGAAACGTTCTTGAGATATCCAGTTTTATTAACTCCAAGCTTGCTTCTCTGTCAGCTGCAGAAAACCCAGCATCTGCAAAAGCCAAAGTTAACTACATTTATTACAAAGGCCAGTGTACCTCGCTCTTTTTTTTATTTTCCAGTAAGGTTTACCTTTCACACAGTTAATTGATTTTGATGTGCATGCTAGGGAATAAGGCTACAAACAGAACAATTCCCAAATTCAGCAGACAGGCTAAGCAGAAAGTACGTCCTGACCTAGAGCAACTCTACAGTGCCCAGCGGCCCTCAATATGTTTTCAGCCAAAGTGGGGAAAGAAGCAGGGCAAGGCAGGTCAGGCACTTTTCCTGTATCTGCTGACAAATCATTAGCCAGATAGAAGCCTGTTACTTGTGACCCCCTCACCTCCAACAAGGCTTCCCAGTGGATCCTGAAGTAGCTGCCCCTGTGGAAAAGCTGTGGTGGAAGAGGGAAGTCCTAAAGTGGCAGCCTGTGATGGATGCCACCTATCTTTACTACTGTAAAAGCTTTCCGTTCAGATTCATTCCTATTTAGTCTTTGAAGATCTTGTTACTAACACTATAATACACTCTCCATAACTGAAATAGATCTCATACCAAGTATATTTCTATAGCATTAGTTTTCTTTCTGGTATCAAGATCTCTTATTGGTATTCTGTCTGTTCTGTATAGTTGGGAATTACCTACTGCTGTTTACTGAGCAAGCTGTCACTAGGCAATGCTTGTATCAATCACATGAGCATCTATCAGAAAATGAAGTGCAAGAGGAAACTGGAAACATACTAGATATTATCTTATTTAAGATATAAACAATCTTAAGGGAACAAGGGGATAAAGGGAATTTCCGATCAAAACCATTTTTCTGCTTATAAATGCCAGTATGTATGTTCTCCTTTTTTTTTCCTCTGCTCAGCATAATTACTTAGTGAAGGCAATTTCAATCATTTGCATGTGGTTTCATAACCTCTCAAACACAGTCAACTCTTCCAATTAATTACTAAATCTCAAACTACTTCATCTGTAAAAAAACCCCTGCTGCTCTCTGAAATACACCAATGACTTGAGCTCAAAGCTGCAATAAGGGACTAAAATGAAATTTTCAGCCTTAACCCGAGTTCCAATCCCAAAACTATAGATGCAGAAAAGCATGTTAGTGGTGCAATTCAAATGCAGATCCCCGAACTACTATTTGTAGTTTTCCTACAAATTTCCATCAAAATATGAACGGTACACAGAAACTGTTTATAAAAAAAACCCAAACAAGTGCGTTTTGTGCAACACCAGAATTTCATTGATAAAAATACAGCTATTCCTTGCTTTCACAAAAAGACATTTTCTTTTTACCAGAATACAACTTTATAGCTGATTTTTTTTGGTTTTGTTTAAAATATGTGATTTCATTTTAAGGAACTAGTCATTTACATATACTACACTAGACATTTACACAATGTCTTATTCTGTCCCAGCATAAATCATTTAAAAAAGCATTACCTTCACATTCTACTTCAGCCCCTCCTGTACTAAGTGATCGCCACTTCTCTTTGGCTCGAGCAAGGCAAATATCATACAGTTCTGAAAAAAGAAAAACACAAAACCAAGTCCACTATTTGTGCATGCTCATATCCACTAACCACCCATCCATCACACTGGAAATGCTGCCCTAGGCAGTAACAGGAGAACTTCTAAATGGGTTACAGTTTTGAAAGACGTGTTCTGCTCATCTGTAACTTCATGTTAAGTGAAAAGAAAAGGCAACCCAAGCTGCATTTTAGTTCAAATATTTGCTTTTCATTGCAGAGCACTGATGTTCAAAATTACAGTCTGAATGGATAATTAGGAAAATCTAGCAAATTATATGTAAGAACTATACCCAAAGTAACTAAGCAATGCACAGAAAAGCAGCACAATACAGCAGGAGTACAGGCAGTCTACTACATTTCCATGTTGGAATTAATTACATATGTTAGTCTTTAAGAGCTGATTTTTTCTGTACTCAGAAGTAATAGATTATTTCTATTTTCACGAAACTAAGTACAAATCTTGCTGGGGTCTTTTAATATCTTACAAACCTGTTGTCTCGCTTCAAATCAAAGGAAGCACACTACACACATACTCATAGGCATTTCAAAATTAACAACAATTTGTGTTTCAAAAAGAAAAAAAAACAAAACTCGAGTCTTTAATTCTGACCATCTCCATCCAACATCAAAGCAAGACACAATGACAGCAATACTCAGAAACAATCCACAGCAGCAGTCCTAGAACAGCTACAAGATTAAAAGATGGTGTATTTTTGAACAAAACACATCAAAGCAACACAAGAAAAGCATAATTAGATAACATTTCCTCACACCCACACCACAACAGATACAAGAATGTCCCTATGCTATTTCACTTTGTAAAAAATGTCAAAAAACCAGCAGCCTCACCATGGGTGATGTTTAACTCGTTTCCAATTGCCAAGCTCCAGACTTTGCCTCTCACACTCGGTGGAATGCCCTGCCACCACAGCTCTCGGACTTTACGGGAACAACACCTGTTTAAAGTAAAACAGATTATTCTAAGAAATATTTCACTGCCAGCTGAATTGCAAATATATCCTCCTACCACTGCTGATGGGATTCAAACCAAAATGAACACCAACAGCTCAAGAAGTCAAATGCAATTTGCACATACCCATTCTTTAGTACTATTTTGCTTTGAACTGCAAAGGAAATCTTTCTTCTTTCCAATGTAATGTCTTTTTATTGACAGAAGCATGGCAATCATAATACACATAATCTGCAGCCACACTTGATTAGTAAAAATCATAGGGAAAAAGTAAACAAATGGAAAGGAAATCCACACCTATGCCACTGCCTATGCTAAAGACTGGACAGTTCCATACAAGACTAAATACAGGAATAAGTTATGGAAGGCTACCCTCCGCCCTCTGTCATCACCCTGCTGCACAGACATGCAGCTTCCCACCTATCTTTGCAGCTCTTGTACCTCTGGAAAAATGCATGAATATGGGACAAAGACTAACTTTTAGGTGTGAGCTTAAAACACATTTTAACAGAAAACAGGCTTTGAAATGAATGCAGTGGATGTTCAGCAATCTGAGAACCCAGGAGGAGGAACAAAATAGCACCTAAGCACCAATGAAAAGTGGTAAAACCACAATAATCTGTTTATCTTTCAGCAGATTCTGAAAACTAAAATGTAAAACAGTGAACACATTGGAGAACTTCTGAATTTATAAACTAATACAGGAAAAGGCGATCTTTTTTTAAAGCAACCATAAAAGATGCATCTTCAAATACTAAAGACAAACATGTAAATCTACAATTTCTTAAGACTTAGTTTATTATATTTCAGTTTTCCAGAAACACATTTTCTAACAAATGCTGTCTGTGTTTTTAATATATAGTCTCAGGATAACTGAATTCCACTGTTAAGTAAATTGCAATTCTGAGTGCTGTTGGTTTACAGTCTATGTTGTTGTGGTGGTTGTATTTGGAGCACTGGCGGCTGGTTTCACCAAAGTACTTTATCAACTGCCTGTCCCATGCCTTTGGAAGAAATCTTCTAGCACTTTATTTATATAACTTTTTCCATCATTTGATTATCCCAGCACGTACACCATTCTGGAAAGAGGCTTCATAAACCATTCACATACTTCTATCTACATTGATGTTACATTAACAGCCCAAACAGTCAAGGAAAACTCATTTCTGATATATGAATGATGTTCAAGTACTGTGCCTTATGCTTTTACATTCTCTACCACATCACTCCTCAGTGCTTCATAGTTTGAATATCTTGAGCCTTCATTAAAGACAAGTAAGAGTCAGCACTGCATCATTTCCAACCACCTTGTAGAAATAAAGATGTTGCTTATATCTTTTGTAGCTGTCCAAGAATTATTTTCTTAAAAAAGCTTCCAAGACCATTTAAAAATTATGCTTCCTAACTTTACAACTTGTCTTCAGAATATAGACTGCAATTTTTAATTAAAACTCAATATAACATACTGTCTTACATAGTTTCCCAGTTGGGTAAGATTTCATTGTTCCAAGTTAAAACAGCATTGCCAATGCTATCTTCCAGTTTACAGCGTTCTTCCAGTTGTTTCTTTCTCTTCTGGGCTTCTTTAAGCTCTGCAAAAAATGAATTTCCTTTTTAAGTTAATAAAACCAGAAACTAAATATTGAGTTAGTCATGTCTGTGCAACATGTAAAGCACACTGTGTTCACCCTAAAGTACAGTGGACAATTCAAATTCTGAAAATCTTCCAAGCATATAGCAAGCTGAGCAGTGATTGCAAATGTGAATAATGAACAAACTGGAACTATAAGTTTCATTTTCAACAGATGGGACAAAGAGAATTAGATAATGTATGATTTCTTTGACTCTTCAAACCTAACCACATTATTAATTTCTAATTAGCACCTCAGACAGCCAACAGCCTCACCTAGTAGAACTAGTCAAAGTATTTCCTAATAAAGCCTCACCACTTTTATGGCAGACTCAAAACTACAGGCAAAACGAATACAAATTTTTATTTTGTGTTCATTCTTCTATTACAATTTAGGTATACTGCCAAGAAATCACAAGAGCCACATTTTTGATGCTACTTCACATATGGATAATCTAAATGTTACACATAGCAAATGGAAATCTTCAGTTCATTAACAAGAAAACATATTTCATGTCTAGTTTAGCTGTATTTTGCAGATTGGAATTATCACTCAGTATTTCTTCCTGCACTATCAACTACTGCTTTTTCCACTGGCAAATTTGTTAGACAAATGCAGGCAGTCTCCACAGCAGGGCATGGGTGTGCATTCACATGCTGCCTACAGTATGAGGAGGTGCCCACCTGGCAAGCAGAACTCACTGAAGAACAGCAGTACCATGAAAAAGGTCTTTGGAATGGACACCTTCTACCTGATGGGTCCACTTTAAAGCCCCATATAAACCGTGCTTGAGCAGAACCATAGCAACTGCCTCATAATGTTTTCAGCTTTGATACAAGCTCTTTGCAAGCCTGCTGAAATGCAGGCTTTCAATTTTTCTCTAACCAGAGGGTGTTTACAGTCTTTGATCTCCTGACCTCTAGACAATGTATCGCTCTGCAAAGCTGTTCATCTGGAGTGGCTTTAGGAAAAATGGGTTTGTCATGGTATTTATCTGGACAGAATGACACACTCAGTTCAATGAAGACAGCACAAGGACCCAGTCCACTGTCTAACAATCATCCCATCTTCCCCAACCCACCCACCCTACAGGCAAAGAAAGAACAGGGAAACTCCTTTAGTCTACACACACAGTAGTACATATATTGAACAGAAGTCACATGAAGTTAGAACTTCACTGGCAGGTGTATGATGTTCAAAATCACAAGAGCATGATTCTATTAGTGTGTCAAATGCAGAATGCAAGTAAGTCCTGTGTTCATATATCCTTTTCACTGTTTCATATGGCCCAAGAGCCTGGCCAGTTGGAAAAAACTATTTCCAGTAGCTCCCATTGGATGCAAAACTGAAGTCCGAATCTCCTATTACTGCAATGCTTGTTTTTAATTAGAAAACCCACATGGGTCAAAAACATCAGCCAAAAGAAACCACTACCATCACCCTCTACCTCATGTTCATGGTACAGTGTTACTAAGACACTTGTGTGAAAAACATCAGGCAAGAAATTATAAGCAAATCCCTGAGAAAGCTGTAAATTTTAAGTGAGAGATTATCAAATGAACATAAACACATAACTTTACACATACGAAAATGTATGCAGTTCTGTCCTACAGCCTGAACAGGTTGTTTCCAGCATGAAACTGACAAATATCCCGCAGTTTTCAAGTCCAGTCTCCACTAATTTGATCAACCATCTACTCCAATATATTACTAAGCTTTTAAACACACAAATAGATGCCACTCATTTAAGAGTTATGTATTAAAAATTATTTCCTGCTGGATTCTAGGACCATTTCCTTTTGAGCTTGGGGCTGGGCTTTTCAACAAAACTACTTTTGCTCCTCTCTCTTGGAAGTGATCCTTCTTTAAGAGGAGGCAGAGATAGAGCAACAGACTGACACAAGTGCATTCCAGGGTTAGAAATACCCCTATACTTTTCTCCTATGAAGACAAGAAATTCAATCACCTCTTTTTTTTGCTTGAACCACCATTTCTTCGTACTGTTGCCTGTGCTTCTGAGCTTCTTCTGCTGGTTTTGCAGGAAGATTCCTTAAAAAAAAAAATATTTACAGTTGGCATGACTGTCTAAATAAAATTCTAGACACTTCTAAACGAAAAGCACACTCTGCTTCTTGTCAAAATAACCAGTCAAAGAGCAGAACAACAGATCCTTGGAAAGAATCTCTTTTTTTGCCAGAGTCAGCAGAAGGGAAGAACACTGACCAGCTATGACTGCTTTTATACATAAAATACGCTGAGTAATTTCCTTACGGTTTGGTAATTTCAGCATTTTTATTATTAAACCGACTGAACCCACAGGCTGATCTTCATAAAGAGAATATACTGCTATGTACAAAGCTGACTGTTTTTGATTTGAACTGGTAAGATACAGGATTGCACTCTTTCTTACTGTTCACCTTGTCTAACAGTTACATTCACAACTTTCTTTACCAACACATAATGACTCCCTAACCCAGCCTTTTCCCTCTGCTTTCTAAAACCCCATTTCTAATTTAAAGACTTAACTCCTTTCCCTCTCTTCTAGAGCAACAAGTGGCACCAGAATCATCCTCAATATTCTCCACTTATTAATAGTAACAAAACATTTTGATTTGTGATTAAGGCTCTGCCATCCAAATGCATGTGTTCATATGTCAGAACACATGGCCTTTCAGCTAATCATATTTGTAAGTAACATAACCATACGTATCTCTTACAACTACAGGATCAGCAAAATATCAAAACAGGAAATGACTAATTATTTTGTTCTTCTGTATTGTAGAACACTGTATTTTATTCCTAGAACAGTTTATATCTTTGGTTAATAGAAAAGCTAAGTAAAAATTCACTTTCATGTTCCTGTAAGGTGTCACACATCAGGCAGCTGACAGCCCCCAACACCATTAATAGTTAGCATGCATTATTATTTATGTAATCACAGCCTGCAATGTACACATAACCACATGATACTGGTCTATGAGTATTTTTCCAAATCAAGATTGTTAACTAGAAAAACAAAAGTATATTTTCACATTGGTGAAATGTTGGTTTGTTAACCACAGAGACCAACCTACTCTTTTTCCACTTTCACTTTGGTAAATTGATCTGTATCTTTTTTTAAATCCAAGTCTTTAGAAATTATTTGAGTTAGGGGAAGTTTGGAAAGGAAAATCAGATTAAGTAAGTCAAGTTTTGCTAACTTAAATTCTACCACTCAAATTATTTGCCCTATGTCTTAACTTCATCAACATACGTGCGAAATGATGTTTAGTATCTATTAAAATTCAACTAATACTTTTCTCAGTTGAAGCTAGAGGCACTATGGAATATTGATGGATTTCGTACTATGAAGTTTTACCTAAGCCCTAAAAACGAGTATGAAATCAAGAGCAGGTATTTTGAAAAAAAAAGAACAAAAAAACCCCAAACAAACTCACTCCACTTTTCTGTCTGAAGTCTTTTAAAAAAAACTACTCTAAGCCTAATAGGTAAACATAAAAAAATAGTATGTAAACTGTATGTAAACAATTAAAAAAGATTCCTTAGTGAGAGTCAGATGACAGCACTGCTGTCCAGAGCAGTTCCTCCATTAGATGAAAGAAGTGATGTTTCGATTGTCTTCAATTTTAAAAATACCTCTCTACTAGACATTCCTCACTCTATCAACAGTGGGAAAGAAAGCAAAATCCGAACATTTTCCTGTAATGTAACACTAATTCCATCTATCTCGACACTGTATTACTCAGATTATCCCACAAAAAGAGATTTTTAACAGACAGGTTTTAAATACAACAGATAAGCTAGTATGTTTTCCAGTTGTACAAAAAAAAGCCTGCTATAACAAATAATCACTCTTACATTTTTCTACTTTTCCCAGTGTCTTGCAACACAGTCAAACCAGAAAGTTACTTAAGTAACCCTATAAATAGACTACTTTGATATGAGGATTTTTCATACAGGTTTGTTGATGAAAACACAGATCTATGTTACACCAGTTCTTCACACCAATGAGCAGCCATACTAAAAATGCAGATGTCATGCCCATAAAGCCAGATCACATTCATAATCATAAATTGACTAAGCATGACTGAATTCGTGTAATTCAGGAGAAAAACCCGGTAAAGCAGCTGCCAGTGAATCGCTTTGGAGTCAGTCTGCATATGCAAAAATCTCTTTGCAGTAAAAGGTATGAAACAACCCATCAAGTGCTTGACAACCCTTAAATTGTGATGCTGAACTCACTGCAGAGCAACTGCTGTACTGTTTCATTATTTATGGAGGTGTGGTCTTTGTGTAAACAGGACATTGTACTCTTGCTTCTCAATTTCTTTAGCATATATCAGCTTTGTTTTTATGCTTAGGCTCTCTCATGGAAAATAAAAATCCCTTAATCATGTTTAGGAGGTAGAATTACTCAAAACTAAAGCTCTGCTATCCTAATTAACTCCCTTCATAAAAAGCCATCGCTTTTATTATAAAATATAATTCCTTCTGCTTAAATAATTTTTTCTCATAATCAACTCAATTTCATATTCACTAGTCTGAAAAAAAAAATCTACTTTAGATTTTAAATAATCTGTTGAAGTTAGAGTAAAAAAATACACTGAGTTAGAAAATCGTTGCTAGGTTAATTTTAAAGAGACCTTCACTGTGGCACTTCCAAAACTTACGCTGGTCGGTCCTCTAAAATAAGTGCTGTAGTGGAGAGTGGTTCAAAATCAAGATTCTTCCTCACATTCTGTTTAGGAGAGAGTGGTCTCTGAGCTCGTCCAGTTTTTTCTTCATATTCCTAGAGAAGAAAAAGTCAGGGAAACTTACAAGAGTGGAGAGCACCAAGATGATCCACTTGAGAGTTTAAAAAGGGATCTACAAAAGTCTTCAAGATAATGCTTTCACATCTCAGCCCTACTGCAGTCCCTTTGAAGCTTTTCAACTAGAGCAACATCAACACTGAAAAGAATGACTAAATTTATCTTCAGGAGTGAGTCTTGGTGGTTTTTCCCATTCTTTCTATTTGTAAAAACATCTTAAGTTCCTCTGGCTGACAGTCTGCTTTTACAAAGTATTACAAAGAAGGAGTTTACAAACAGCAGATACTATCTGAGGTACAAAAAAAAGACCAATTTAATTTTTTTTCAATTTATATGGTTTTGAAGTAAAAAAATGACCACAAGCTCCATGTCTTAAAATCACTTTTTAAGATTTCTCCTATGCAAGCTGTTTTCACATGCAAGAGCTCAACAACAGGGAGAGAAAAAAAGGTTAAAATCAGTGTTAGACAGAAAATCCACACTTGGTACAACACCTTGCACAATCCTAAATCACAATAGAGCACAACATGTTAACCTGTGTCTGTAATCAGACACTGACACACAGTGGAGCAAGACTAGCATCGAGATGTCAGGGTGTGGAGCAAATTCCACATGAAGATAGGCCAAGAGAAGCAGGCTTACTCAATCTCCAGAGGAAAAAGCTTTGTAGGGAGAGGAGGTGAACACTAGGACAAGTTGCCTGAGATGTGACAGAACTCCCAACCCTGAAAGCATTCAAAGCTCAGGTGGATGAGCCCTGAGAACCTGGTTTAAGCAGACTCTGTTCTGAGAGGAGAGTTAGCCCCTCGGAGGTCCTTCTACCCTTAATTACTGCATCACCCTCACCTGTAGGAGAGGACTTGGCATTCAGGTACCATTTTAATCTTTACTTTTCCTACAAACATTGTTTTTAAAAAAAGTATACTAAAACCATGACCTAATGGGATAAAACTACCTTTATACAACTTCCATCTACTTCAGTGCTTGAAGTATTACAGCAAACATTAAGAACGCAAAGAATCAGCGATACACAAACAACAAACATGGTCAAACAGTCCTATGGAAAAATTACATCCACGTTATAGTTACTTCTACATTCAACTTTAAAATTATTCTTGCCACTTCCAAAACTCAAAGGCTTTCATGCACAGCTTTTTTATACCATTTCTATTAAAATAAAATTTAGGAAAACACAAATGTACACTATCAATGAGCACTATGAAGAGTGTTTCAGCCATAGACCTTTTCCTTCTAGCACAAAGAGTTCCTTAGATAGTACTGCTTGCTATCTCTCAGCCTAACCTTTCCTTTATATCCGAACTTCCTTGGGCCATAGATACTATGTTTCCAACACTATAAGGGTCATTCAGCAACTAAAACAGGATCCATCCCTTCCAGAAAGGCCATCTCCAAGCACACCTTAAAAAGTAGGATGAATGAAAACAAGATATGATGCAATGAATGTGGACCAACACAGCCTTGGTCTTCTACTCTGTGTTGTACAGTTCAATCCTAGTTCAAACTACTTCCATGGGACTCATGGGTACAGGTCTGTGCAGCCCTCAGGACAGAAAAAATCCCTATTCTTCCTTGTCTGTTAACTGGGCACTGGCTCAAATATCAATCCTATGATGACTACATTGCTGTAATGGGAAACATGGTCACGAATTTGGAATGTTTGGCTCATTAATACCAGCTAATACTGCTATGCATGACATCAGTTTGAAAACAAGGAAAAGAACCAAAGAAAATGCATTTAAACTACAGACTAGTACTTAGCTTTGTCAAGTAACGGGACTGTGCTTGTGCTGACAAAGCCATTCACTAAAAAGACCTCCAGAAAGAAAATAAGCAAAAAATGCTGTAAAAAAGATATTGAGATAGAGAGCATATTCAGAAAGCACAGGCAGTAGTCTTACAGTGGTCACTTGCATCAGCAAACAACTGAGAGCGACCAGTGTGTAAGTGCACCAACATAATGGGTTTCAGATGCACCAGCTGCAGAGTAAATCCGCTGGGCTGATAGGAATGAAGCAAATGCCTTTTCTTTCTCCCAGTTTCTATTAGGAGACTGATTTTTTTTTTAATGAGTAAGGACAAATTAACATAGTCAAGTATTAACCTCTCTTACTTCCCAAAGCATCTCAGAATTTGACATTAAAACATATGCACCCAATGTTTATCATAGTAGAAGTTCCAGAAAAGCTGCTTAATTTTGACTTATGAAAATTATATTCAGGGTCTTCTTTCACTGAAAGCCAACTGGAGAGCAAAATTGCTTTTGGAAAGTGAGAAATGAATGCCCACACTGGGCTGCAATGGGAGTTTTATTCTGTACACCCAAATTGATTTGGAAATCCCTTTCAGCTAAGCACAAAGTCCTCCAGACCAGCACTGTGCACCTCCTTACAAGAATTTCTTGGTTAAGAAAACGTTTGATTTCTAAATATGGACGGCTAGTTACAGTATCAGCACAATTACGCAAACCTCTCAAAAGAGCCAAAGCCCACCCTGCATTTCAGCAAGAATTCACTGGTGTTCTACTCAGCACTACCCGACAGTAAAAAGCCAGACCAGCACAAAAATGGGAGTGGCACATTTGATCAGATTACAAGTATGATTCCTTTGTAGCAATTTCATCCTTTTCAGCGGTAGCCAAAACAGAATAAAAATGTCCTCTGGTGGTATTACCTACAAGACTGGTTTTTAATTAGGGAACATCAAAAAAACCCAACCAAACAAAACCTCCCACCCCAGTTCCCCACAAAAAACCCACAAAAACCAAACACCCCAAAATTCACAGAAAACAAAAGCTCATGAAAAATTATCTTTTACTCCAGTGAAAAGAGAATACAATTTCAGAGCACAACATATGATACAGCAATGAAACACACTGAAGTCTCCACAAACTCATATTAAGAGTATCTGCTGACTGAGCAAATACAAGTATTTGCACATACAGGCATACTGCAATAAGCTTGAGCTACACAATAGCTCATTTTAAGCTTTTTCTTTTAAACTAGACTCGAGTCTCTCACAGGTACAAATAATTCAGGATCTGTTTAAATGCTATGCTGCAATTAGGGGTTACTAACCTCATAAGGTTGCAAGTTAATTTTAGGATCAACTTAGGATGAGCTGACCGTTTACGATTTAAAACGCAGCCTTATCACTGGGATCATTTAGGCTTTCTTCCAGGTTTCACCTTTAGCTGTTCACAAGAGCTGAACTAGGGTTTGAAGACATTCTATAAGAGCATGCTGTAGATTAAAGCACTGATTTAAATAATTCAAACCAAACAAAGAAAACCCAAAGAAACACGCCTCCCGAAACCAAGTTTAATTCTGGGTGGAACCTGCCAGATGCAAGAAGCTCTGACTGTAGTGATCCTCTGCGATTCTTCAAGAAAGACAAGTCAACCTACAAAGGGATCCTCAACAATGTCTACCGAGAGACGCAAATAACACACTAAAACACAGGGCAAGCGCTGAAAGACCAACTGATCTACCCGGGAGAGCGCTGTGACTTCCCACACGCCCCGAGCCTCCCCAAACACCAGCAGCACAGCAGAACTGAACGTACAATAACACGAACTGCTCTATCAAGGTCATCTTGTTTTGGCCCTGCGTGTTTAAAGGCAGGCACTTTCCGACAAAGCCGAATATGAAATATTCATGTTGGGTGCCAGGCTGCGGGACTCGGGCTCCACGGGCGGCAGCACTGCAGGGCAGGAGGGATGGCCGGCACAGCCGGGGTTCCAGCCTGCAGCCCCCATGCTCCGACACCCCGAAAACCCGGCAGGGCTGTGCCGCCGCCTTCCATCCCGGCGGAGTCTCGCCTCGAACAAAGAGAATTCCCTTCCCGCTTAGCTGGTTCTCCCCGGACTCGGTGAGGCGACTGAGAAGCGGACGAGGCCGGGTTCACCGACACGCGTTCAAGTCCCCGCCCGCTCATCGCGCCTAGCCCGACCCCCGATCCCGCAGCCGCCCCGCTCACCATGAACGCTGCAGTCCCTCACGGGCTGCGGTGCCGGAGCCCCATTGCCCGCCCCGCACCGCGGGCCTGGCTCCCGCCGCCCGGGCCCGCACGGCCTCGCGGGCCGCCCGCCCGCCCCGCCCGGGCCGCCTCCCCCGGGTGTGTCCGGCCGCGCCGCCCCGCCCCGCCAGCCGCGCTAATCACCCGCGGAGCCGCCGCACACCATCGCTTCTCTTCGCCTCGCCCAGCGCTGCCTGGGCACGCACGGCTCCGCCTAGCACACGCTTCCCGCCTCCCGGGCCGCCCCGGCAGCCCTGCCCTGCCCGGTGCAGATCCGGGTCCATGACGGACAACCCAAACCTCGCACAAGCTCGTCTGCATTAACCGCAGTCTTTTGTCAGCTCAGCATTACGGGTGCTGGTTTAGGACGCAGCTGCGTTCCTCAAACACTGACATCTCTCTCCACTGTTTCCCAACTGCCGCGTCCCTGGCTCCAAGCCAGGCGTTTGCTTGTATCGAGCCCCACTGCTGTGCCTTGCTGAGACAGCCTCGGTACCTGTCCTAAGTGCAAGAGCAGCTAAAACGAATCAACCCCTGTATCAGTACCGAAGTAACAGCAGCAGTGTTGTGCTGAAATACTTCCTACAGCATAAGCATCTTTTCAGTACCACTCATGCTTTGTCCACCTCTGACAGCTCTAAGAGACAGATATATATAAATCTCTCCTACAGTTCAGACAACTTCCACATTACCTCTTGCTAAATATTTTGCCTCAATTCAGATAGAATATCAACCTTATTTTTTTCCTTTGTCCAAAGGCTCTATTATTTAACTCAGTGGAGACACCCAAGTTGCTGTGGCTCCATCTTCGGTAGACTTGCATTTTAAAATTATCATCTGTTGAGCTGCAACTGTTGCCATTTTCTCAGCTCTGCACTAAGGATTTCATATTCTTAACTATCATCGACTGTGGTTTGCAGCTGCCAGGGTGAATTGCTCATCACCTTTATCAAAGTCTGATCCTCAATTCCAAAATAATCAGCAAGCACTGATCTGAAAACAACGGTCACTTAGGTATTCTGCTTTCAAATGGTGGCTTTGCAGAAGTTAACTTATTTTCTCAGAATTGCTAGGTACTATATCAGCTATTGCTTTCAACCTGTGACTTCACATCTATTTCACAGATGCAGCAATATGATGACAAATACAGAACAGCTCACTGTTTAAAAGCATCTCAGCTTCATTCCCACCACCGCCAATTAGTTACAGACACCTGCCATCCAAACATCTCATGTGAGAGCACAAGTCAACACAGCTCATGCAAAACACTACAGGCTCCAATACTAATGCTTTATCTCATGGACTATCTGAAACTAAGTTATCACACATATCTAAAAACCATTCATGTAAAGTTATAGCTATTAGTACAGGCAAAAAGCAGCTCTTGTGGACGAGCACCCTTGGGCAGGCATTGGTATTCCTGCAGTAGATGTCTGTGCTTTCATGCTGAAAATAGAATGATATTGCAGCTCCTCTGCAAAGCGCTGACTGGGAGAGAGGGATGCCTGGTGACACAGGAAGATACTGTGGGGTGAAAAGCGAAGTACTCCCTGCAACTCAAACCACAGCTGGCCACATGTTACAGTTGGTAGCAGTCACTATTTTTAGGTTGCTGCATTTACAACAGTACCTGAGACTACTTAAATAGGTTATGTGCAAGATTTAATTACATTTTATTTTTTCCACTGACCTCACTCAGCATATGGAATAAGAACTGGACCAAAATTGCACAAGCAAAAAAACCCACTATTTTTTCCCTAGTTTTTAAGTCTTACCACTACCTCAACAGTGCCTCAATGTTCTCTTCAATTGTTTCATCACTGTCTAATGAATGTCCATCTGAAATCTCTTACCTTTTCTAAATGAAATAGTTTACCAGACAAATTTCAGCTACTGCACACCCAGCACTTCACTGCCCTCCAACCCCCTTCTGCCCCCTCACACCATTTCAGTGCCTCAATTACACAGCTATGTGTAATGTGACTTTCAATATGCTGGACTGGGAAAATGATAACACCAAAACCACACCTTTTGTTCTGTTCCATTAGTTCTGTTACTCTGCAATGCCTGCTGTGGGCCAATCTATATGTGGAAGGAAAAGGAAAGAATATGCAGCAGGACTACCAGATAATGAAATTTGTGATCTTGGGTTGGGAAACTAAGATCTGATTCTTCACATGGCACCAGGCAATAAAGCAATAATTTTAATGAAGACCCTTATGTATACAGCAATCAAAGAGAATTTGAGGACTTTTTAAGACTGAAACCTCAGGCAAAGATCAGATTATGAGATTATCCTTCAAAACTTAACAGAGAAAACACACTTCTGAGTTCAGATATTACACTTTCAAACAACTTCTTAGGAAGCTTTTTATATAACTTTAAAACCGATACAGAACAATTCTGAAATGCAATTAATTTATTAGTTACTGATCTAATAACCTGAGAAATCAGAATTGCACGCTTGACCTGTACACTTTAGTGATCTGCCAAGCTCTACAAATAATTAATGGTTCAAGAACCAGCAGCCCTACTCGCTTTACACAGCTCTCTCTCTATGTGTATACATATATGTTTAATCCTCTTACATTTAAGAAACGATATCTGAGCAGAAGATAGCAGTGACACGACAGAATTTGATTGTAGTAACATTATATATGTTTTTATCTTCCACCTTTTCATCTTTAGTACCACAGTATTCTCCATACTTTACAAATTAGGAATACCTAAGCAATGTAAAAGACAAGACACTATGGCCAGGCTGTGAGGAAAACCTCACACTATTCATAGGCATCATTTGAAATGCTCTGAAATTTGCCTCTTTTCCCCTAAGAAGCACCTACTTTTCCTTTCAGATTACAGGGGATACAGAACCTGGGCTGGCAACTGATGTGATCCCACACAATCACACTAAAGTTAAATAAATAAAATAATCCATAGATCTTACAGAAAGTTAAAAGTAAAGCAAAAGAGCAAGAAGCCACATATTCTGTTTTGCAGTCCTGTGCTCCAGCCACTGGACTATTTTAACAATTTTTCCATATAGATATTTTTATAACATCATATTTCGAGCAATGGAGGCATTATATTATGGAACATTTAAAACCTAAGCATAGACAAGGACAGGTTAGTTCTTCCAAGAAAGAATATCAGTTTGCTGTTTCAAAGTCTGTTGCTTCTGCTCATTCAACATGCTATGTATCAGATGGTTCTCACCCTCAGGGTTCACATTTCGTTTGTGCTATATGTAAATAATTTAAGTATGTTTTGGTTATATAGAGTGACATGCTCCATTAAAAAAAAAAAAAAAAAAGAAGGAAAATATTTTAAGTACTCAGAGACAACGCATACCATGAACCATGTTGCTTAAGAACAGCTTTTTACTGTCAAAAGTGGGATATTCAATCAGATTGTGCACTGTACCGTTACAAGTGACTCCAAAATGAGTCAGAGTAACAACAAAAAAACAACACCCTCTTGCTTAGAACACTGCAAAGGACAATTTAATCTGCACATCTGTTAAACGGAAACATCTGCAAGAAAGGCCTCCAGCAGGACATGCATCTGGGAAATGTCTGAGCAAGAAAATACAAGCTAAATGGTTGTTTTATTTTACTGCTATTTTCTTGTGAGCATCTGCCAGAACAAAACACAATAAACACCTGCTTCCAGCATATCCCACAAACATTATTTCCAGGGACTGGAATTCCATTGGATATAGACTTCACGTGAAAACGTAACTTTACTTAATGCCTGCTCACTGATCTCTCCACCCTAATTATCTGTACAGTCCCAGCCTCATACCCTTCCAAATAATCTCTCAGCAACATTTTCTTCTGACATTTCACATTAGTGCTGATATTGCAGAAGAAAACTTACCTTTCCTATCTAGTCTCAAATAACACTCTTACTGTGACTGAAGATCATGTCAGAACTCAGATTATGTCCCCCCTCATTCTGAGAGAGACACTAAAATAAAAGGACTCTCCATGCCACATCAAGCTCATGCTGACACCACTCTGAAAACCCAGGTTAACTCCAGGATATAGAGGTCACAGGGCTATCACATTTCATCTTGCAAGTTCTCAAATCAGTTGCAAATACCAATACTTGTAGTATTCACCCAGGAATGCCACCTACTTGGCAAACACATAACAACTTGTATTTTATGCTGTTCAGAGATCCTCCACGGCACAGTCACTGTTTTGGTTTGCAAACAGCTGTCCTTGCAGCTAAGTATGCGCACATGGGTATCTAGCCCATGACTCAAGCACATACACCAAATCAGTGTAGAGCAAGACACTTCACTTGATACTTTTAACAATATTCTACTTCTATCCTGTTTTCAAATCTCTCTGCTAATTTCCCTTCAGCTCCCTCATCAAGACTTGGATATCTTTAAGGGCCTCCAACCTCTTCAAGTTTGATGCTTATCTGCCCTTGGAAATTACAGAAAAATAAGGAAATAAGTCCACTGCATTAAAACCTCTGAGTGTTTTTTTTCCACCCATGTTTGCTTCTCTGATCCCTGAAATTACCTTTGAAGCCATTACTAGTGCCAATTTCTTACATACCTAATAAAAGCTTCTTTTGTACTCATACTGATAGTGTACGTCATGTTCTCTCTCACCACTTGTCCAGATCCTTGTGAATTCTTTAATTATACAAAAAAAGCCTGTATTAAAATGTAAATATTCCTGAATACAATCATCTTCACAACTTAAAGTTGTGACAACTTCAGTCCTGACAAGAAGAAACTGTAGTTTTTTTAAAGCTACACACAAATAGAAATCTAATATATGAAGGAGAGCAACATACCTTCATAATGTTGTTTAAAGTGATTACTATGTTTAGGCTTTAATATTAATAAAGCTCTTTCCTCAGAACTTTGTCATGCTCAAGTGACAACTTCTCAATAGAGCACAAGAAAATTACGTGAAAATACTAACAGGCATGACAAATTTGTAGTAAAATCAAGGCATAAAATAAGACCAAGAGTCCTCAGAGAGAGAAGGACAATAAGAACACAAAATCAGCTAGTCTTCCTTCAGAAAGACACTTCAGGAAAAAGCACCAGTCTGGCTTTTCAAAATCCTTACATCCATATCTTCAGGGTTTCCAGTAACACACAGTACCTCCATTCATTTTGCAGAGCTAAAGAACGTCAGCTTTGTTTGTTGTTGCTAGTGAGCATGGTAAGACTTAGCCTTTCAAAACCTGTATCTATCCCTATTGTTTAATCTTAGATGAAGTTTAAGATGTATAAACTGGAAGACAGACAAAGAAAACCTTTGGGTCAAGTTTCTTGGGAGCTTGCTTCTGCTTAACACACAATTAGCACAATGAAGTCTAGCAAAGCTTTCTCAATTTTACATGTCAGCAACAGAAACGTTCCAGTCTCCAGTTAGAATAGACATTCCACCACAATATTTAGGGGCTACACACCTGCTTTCAAACATTTACTGCCAGCTTTGCTTCACAGCAATGCTTTGCCAACAGTTTGTGAAATGCAACAGCCAAAGGCACATGGCATTATTTCCAGGCTTGCTATCTACAGACATCTATCTTCATTAAAAAACCCATGAGGGGAGAGGGGCAATCTGAAAGCCTCCTGTGTGTTACCAGTGGAAGGTTACTACATGGAAAAAAACTTATGATTACACAAAGAAGCAAGTGTGTAAGTATCTTTCTATTAGCACTGGAAGACACACAAATACCAGTTGCATGATGGATTCTTACTTAACACAAATGAGAACAAATTTCCACTGATGTATCAGCTGTCCTGAAAAGTTACAATCTCTGGCTTTGAAATTTGGGGTTAGAAAGAGTTGTGTACTTGATACCCCAAAGTCAATCATTTTTCCATGAATTTGTGGCTTCCTGAATTTAAAAATAATCTTGTGTTATCAGCATTTATATTCCAGTTAATGCTAAGTATCAACCTGGGCTACAAAGTAACTGTCTCTATGGAGACAAAGAACAGCTTCAAAGTTACTGCACTATCCCCCAAAACATACCACCAGCACTGAAACAGACCTTGCAGCAGAGAGGCTGACATTGTAACTGCAGTACCAACTCAGCAAGCTTATACTTCTATTTACTACCTTTACTCCTGAAAGCAGGTACTAATCCTCCAACACCTGCTACACCTCTTCAGGATCCCTCCAGCTTCCAGGGCTTTTGATCCCCACAATTTACTAGGCATTCTAGAGAGTGAGAAAGCTAAAACAAAAGCTTTGAACCTGGAAAAGCAGGAGAAAACCTCACTTCCTTTCAAAAACATGTTGTAGCTTGTCATAGCTATTTAAACCAATACTCAGATTACTGTTTTATATTAGTCTGATGCTTGTAACATATTCCGTACTTTCACATGTTAACATATGGGAAGAAGTTCCAACAGCACCAAAAGCAGCACTTTGTCAGCTACACTCTGCTAGATTATGATACCTGACTGGGTCATATTAAATGCTTTTATTATTAAAATACTCAGGAACAATCGTCCTGACATAGTATTAAATCACCCTTCCAATTGTTGTGAATGGAAGCTACTACTCATGCTTTATCTGTTTAAATATGATAGCACTTTTGTTTGAAGCAGGTGATTTTCAAAACAGGACAAGGGCAACACACTCTTTGTAGATTAATACAGCCTACTGGAATTGCTGAATGCTCTATTCAGTACTGTTCTTGTTGGGGGAAAAAAAAGACTTTTCAGGACATCATTATTGATATAATAGGTTTCCCTTCTTTACTTATTTTTATTTACCTTCACAAAAGTTAGATGCCCTTTACATACAATTACAATAAAATAAAGGTATTTATAACTGGATCAGAAGGAAAGACACAAAAGAGCAGTGCATTAAGGCAAGTTGCAAGTTTTAGGTTATGATTATTAAGTGAGGAAGTTAGTTACAGCTTTATTTTAAGAAATCTAACAATAGGCATAGGTTAGACTAACCACAGCATCTATACCTTCTTACACTGCACTTGCTTCTTGTTAAAAAAAGGAACTCTGCCACTCTAAATCCTGCCTTTCTGAAGGCTGACAAATAGAAATGAACCCAACAGTGGAGAACACGGGAAGTGACTCATTTATACCCCTGGACTTCTCATGCAGAACACAAAAAACGCACTACACAGTTTCTAGCTTCAAAGTGGCAGTGAAGTCTATGTGCAAACACTCACTCTATTGGCAGCTCTAGTCACCAGTCACAATGACTTACCCAGGCTACCCAAAGACAAACCCAATATAAACACAAGACAGTGCTCCATCCAAAGCTGTAGCTCTAGCTCCTGCCAGAGCCAGCAGCCAGCTTGAACCAATCATTTCCCTTCCAAAGGCCCCCAACGGGCCACGTGAATGCACTAAAGCACAGCTCAGGCCGACGCTCAGGAAAGCTGTGTGTGTATTTTTAGCCACCGCCGGCCATCAGCAAAGGCTGCAGATGTGGAACACGAGGCAGCAGCTCCCCACGCCGCACAGCTCCAGCCGCACTGCTCGGGCACATGGAGCTGCACGAGTCTGGGGACTGCAGGAAACACACTGCTTATGATGGGAGACTTTATCACTGTCTGCCTAAACCATGGGTTGTAGTAAATTCTTTCCATATTTCTTGCTGGGTGCTGTTGCTTTGAAACTCTTTTCCGTCTAAAAGATCCAAGCCAGAAAATAGACTTTGATAAAATCACTTTACTTCATCAACTAGGATTAGAGCTTAAATCAAGTGAAAATTGAATTGAATTATAATTAACCCAACTCAACTTACAAAGTTTTTCCTACAGAATGTTATAAGCTTCACTGTTTATCCCACAATAAAGCATCATCTGTGAGACAAGCAAATTATCTTCCTGTTTCAAGAGCTCATTTTCACTTTATCATGTGCTGCAGAGTGAGCCTCCTCAGTACAACTGATTTTAATTGACTGGAATGTTGATCCCTCACATATTGCCATATCCTAATTGTTACAGAAAAACACTTGGTTAAATTATAATCCCCAAGTTAAAAATCATAGTTATTTTTAATTATTAAGGAATTGCCATTAAAATTTTAAAATATTCCAACATGAAATGTCAGCAAATGAGATCATAAAATATTTGAATACCTGAATTTTTGAGTAAAGATTGTAATTGAAAGGCCTCAAGTGTTATATGTGCTAAATTTTATCACTATTGATACTTTAAAAAACGCAGATATTCCATTGAGGTCTCACCGGAATTCATATAGTGAAAACTAAATTGTACAATCCTCATAGGGTCAAAGTATACTTGGACAGGAAAAAAAGCCCCCAAACTTGCTGATTAAAAATGGATTTTGCTATTTTAGAAAAGAAAATTAAAATAAATACACTATTAAAAAAAGTAATTTAATTTCAGAAGAAAGCTGTAACATGTTTCTAGGTACAGTCAAAATCTGGCTTTCCTCTGTATGCCTTATTCTTTTAATACACAAAATTTTGACTGGCCACATGCAAACCAGTTCTGTGAAGACAGATCACATGAGAGAGACAACCAAATGATACGCTGGTTACCTCTTCTTGAATTTTTAAAGGAATTTATTTTGAAGAGCACTCACTAACAAAACTAGGGGGAGAGAAGTTGTTGCAAATAAATGGTATTTACATATACTTCTGTGCTTGCCAAGCTTGAAAAGAGTTTATAAAAGAAACAGTGGCTGCAGAGCTTAGCTCAGTTCTACAGTCTACTATGAGAGAATTTTACTTCAGTGATTATTCTTGGTGAGTTGCTGTCATCTGACTTAGTACATTTTCAAACATCAATTGCAAAAGTAACTGGCATAACCAGTTCTGCTCAAGTAGAATTCCTGAAGAGAACTGATATAAAAAATTAATAATGCAAACTCCATTGCAAATGCACTTTCAGCTTCTCCAAGATTGCTCATTCTGACAGCCTCTAAGTTTTAAACATTTAACTGGATAAAAAGTATGTAAAATCTTTCAGTGACCCAGTAAAGCAACCAAGCCTGAGCATATACCAATATTGCTTCTTCATCAGAAGACTAATACTCCCTTATATTTTCAGCATTAAAAACAGGACAAGCAACATCTTAGCTGGAATGATTTAAATTCCTACATTGTTAAAATACAGTATGATGCTACGTTGGATATACACTTGTTGATCAAGTGAGTGCTGTCAGAGGAGTTTTTAAAGGGCTTTAGAAAAGGCTCATGTGCTCAAAAAGCCTCTCTGCCTATTATTTTGGTGAGGGGTCACCTAAATCAGGCTGTGCTTTTAGATGCTGGTGAGGCTCAATTAGTGACTTATAGCACTACTCATGACTGCAAGCCTACAAGTCAAAAACAACTTCAAAAAAGCACTAAATTATTTAGGAAGGATTAGTTATTGTTACCCAACAGGCACAGGAGACAATTGTTTTAGACTGCAATTTTGCCAGAAACTCACTAATGGTTGGATGCCATACCACATAATAATTTAATAGTGACTGTTTTGTAACAAATTTAATACAACCATTCAAAGCTGTAATTTAAAATAGTCTGGATGTAAAGGAAAAATATTCATAGTACCAGCAACAACCACAAAACGTTAATAAATTATTTACCCACTTATAAAAGAACAGGCACTACAATAAAATACACTGCTAAATATCAGAGAACTGCATTTATAAAGCCTCTTCAATGTTTTCCTCAAAAATCTTTGGTGGATATTTCAGAACCATTGTGTCAAGACAACCTACAGCTAAATTCTGAATGGTTGAGTACAGTGATAAGTTCAAAAAGCTGCCTCAGTTTCACCTTAACAGCCTAACTATAAGCTAAGAACAGTCACATGACGTGGCTTTTTAGAATACTTTATTCTGAATTAAGCAGCACAATCTTTCAAATCAGCATTTGCATTTCACACAGCAGCTGGTTTTGAAGTTTTGCTACATGGTCTCTTTCCATACAAACATCACTATTCCCACAATTGTTTGAACAAGGGAGTGATAACTGAAATACAGAAAAAGCTCTAAATATACAAAAAGGCTACATACAATCCAAAAATCCCAGATCACGTCAGACAAACTGAAAGAGGCTGTTTCCTTGTCACGGAAAGAACAGCTCATGAACTACTGACCACATAGCTGGATTTCACAAGATTTTCCCCATTGGAAAGGCAAATAATTCCATTCAGTAGCCAAGAGCTTGGGTTCATCTGTAGTAGAACCAGTTCTCCGAAATGTTGCTTTCAACAATGTTGGAAAAAAGCGAGTTTCACTTAGGTTTTCTCATTCTCTTATGACACACTAAGGAAGGCTCTTCATGCCTCACATACTGAATGCAATGACCAAGTAGAACATATTCTTCTGAACAGCACTGCTATAATAGAAGTACAACTTAAAAAAAGAACCTTTTCTGGTACTGAAATTCTGGGCAACTCAAACAGGCTACACAGTCCTATATACAGATCATAAACTTAACTGGCTTCTTCATTTACCATTAATCTTAACACAGAATTGAACAAATACCTTTTGCATTTTCTTTGGGTCTTTCTGTAAGTTTTCTCCAAGAGGTACTTTTCCAAACAACTTCCATCGCACATCATTTTGTTTTTCAAATCTTGCACTCTGCTTTCTGGTAAACAAATTCCTAAAAAAAAAGTTTCATTAATAAAAAGGGTTGATTAATCATACTAAAAAAGAAGGATAAACATTTGCTAACCTTATGTATCCTAATCACAAATTCCAACTCCTCTTGTGGTTATATGGACAGACACTGTTTTCCAGCTTCAAAAGGTACATCATGCAGTATTATCACCCTACCAGGCAATGGGTTTTGTTAAACTATAACTTGTAGTAGATAAAAAAGAAGTTCATTTTCCAAATTTATAAAAGTGGACACCCTTTTTTAGCGTTCCCAGAGATCATTCAGCCTCACTCTTTAAAAAAAAAAGACTAAGACACTAAACCTCTTCCTGCACGTTCTTTCCCCACCTGTTACAACACATTATTACAAAAAAATCACAAAAACCTTGGAGACATAGTACCCTTTTACTGTATTTGATCTGCTTTCACAAAAGATTATTTTTCTAAGTAAGATAAAATGCAGCTATCAAAACACATGAATTCTGAAGTCTCTCTGAAATGTCTAATATTTGCTAGCTTAAACACTGTAGGAATAGTTATAAAGCTAGACATAAAGCCAATGAAAATGAGATTAGGTTTACTGATATTGTTAGTTTTCAATCATAAAGTAATTTGCCAGACTTGAATCTCCATACCACAACTACTTTTTTTCCAAAATTGGACACACATTACAGACCAGACTTCATGCTTTTGATAGCACTCAGCTCCTCCAAGAGCACAGATATTCTACCCCCATGGCATGCCTGCATTATTAAAGTAACAAATTTTCTTTTGTCCTACTGTCCAGTTTATCACATATTTAAATATGTCCAGGTTAGCTCCACTATTTACTCACCTCAGGGCAGGTTTTTCTGGAAACTATCATTTTTTGCTCCCTCATTTAAAAGAAAAAAATAATCCACTGAAACAAAAGCATTTTTGCTCAGCAGGCAGCTCCAGCACCTTCAAACCACAAATGCCTTCATTCTGACATTACTGCTTTTCCTTACAGTTACCACCTTAATGCCCTCTGTGTTGGCCATCAAGTAGAGATTGTTTCTTACATAAAAAGAGTGATAGTTTGGGAAATAAAACTATACTGAGCTTCACATTCTAGAAGAGCTGAATACGTGTCTGCAACAGGAATAACCTAGGCACTTAAAAGCTGTTTTTCCTGGTCACTCCGTATCAGATGCCACGAACAATACTATAGCTGTACCAACAGAGATAACAGCTGGAATACAAGAGACAGGTTTCATATGTGAAAAACAATTGAGGTTATAATATCAAAGTGTGCTGAAATATATTATAAGGTTAATAGTATGCACTGCCATCTTTAAATATGCATACGTTTATACAAATTATCACATGCTTCTGTATCACAAGGGTACAGTTACCTTGAAATTCAAACCAGGAACAGATTATCATATTAAAAGATAAGAACAAACTGTTTACGTACAGAAATCACACGAGTCAATTACAACTAATGCCAAAGCTAAGCAGTAATTGTACTTCTCCAAACCCCTTTTAGCTGTGCAGAGATTGTAAGGTAACTAAAGCCAGAGAGGATGGATCTGTATCATCATTTGAGACAGCTACCTGGTAAATAAAATATACAGACAAACAGACAAGAGATTAATTTTTTTCTATACATATACTTTAGTCCATTTAAAATGGAGAAATATCAAGCAAGTTCTAAAATGCATCTAAGAATAAAAAAGAAAGCATGACAGAAATAACATAATAAAATCTACTGCATGTAAATAGGATACACAATGCAAGACATACTGGTTGTTCTTGAAAAAGGTTTTTTTTCAGGTTGTTACTACTTCAGAAGCAAGCAAATTCCAGACTCCATCTTCAGAGAAAACAAGAACTTCTAGCATCAGGGCCACTGGAAGAGCCCTTTAAGGAGGCACATCTCTGTGACAGCTCTGTGCACATTCAAATCCTTTTGCAAGTAAAAGGCTTTCACCACACTTCATTAGCACTGCAATTACTCAAAAATTAAAAGCAATTTTCTCTGTCTCTATCCATAACAGAGGTTGCTAGCATACATGTATATAAAAGCAACAACTCCTTCAGTCTCCTCTGAGGGATTTTAAGAACAGCAGTAGGTCTTCACCCCAGAGCAAAATGAAGATGAATTGGAATGATAAATTGTAACAGCTCTCTGCTGCAAGTGCCTGCGTAAGATGAACTAAATCTGAAAAACCCATCTCACACACTTCCTCTCAATTCAATTCCACAATCCTAACTATCTACTTTCCCTTTACAGGCAGTGTCATAATAAATAATCTGTTCTACAGCTTATCTAGCAGATGGCACAGCACTTCAGCTCACTCTTCTCTATCCCTACATTCTAGGGCACCAGGCATCTCTTCCTCCCTTTGTACTACGTCAGGGATTTTCAGTTCACTTTTAATTTAATATACATATATATATGTTGAACTGAAAGCGGCAGGCATGGTCAATATATAAATTTAATTCTGTACTGTCCTTTTCCTCCACCCTCTGCCCGGGCCTAAGTCCCAGTGTTTGGTTGGTATCCACACTCTTTACAGATTCCAAAGAGTGTTAAAATCTCCCAAAGGCTTAACATTTTCAGCAGCCACAAATCAGCACAATCAGATGTAGAACAGCAAACTACAACCTGTTCTTGCTTTGACTGAGGACACACAGCATTAAACCCTAATCTGCCCCAGACTGAAACAAAGGTAATATATGACAGGATGGCCTGCAAGGAGCAGAAGAGATGCCACCTAATTTGCACCTATTCTGAGAAGACTTAAAGAGAAACAAACACACAAACAAAAACAAAACAAAAACCACACACAAAAAAAACCAACCAAACAAAAAACCCCCAAACCAAACAAAAAAGAACTATGTAATTTTCTCTAGTTCAGTTTCTACAGGGCTTTGCAATAAATCAGGATACCACCACAGGGTCCTGATAAAGCCACTACTTGAGATTCCTGAACTGAAAGTAAACCTTAAAATATGCAATTGCCTTGGAGGAAGTTTCTGCCATATATATTTCAGAGCAAATAACTCATAGCAAAACCTTTCATTTTTCTGCTGCTACAGCACAAAAAGGAATTATTTTCCTCCTATTCTAACACAGGTCCCTTGGATTTTCAAGAAAAGCACTAAGCCGTTTCACTTCTGAGCAAATTCACTAAGAAAAATTCCACACTAAAGGTAACTTACGGAGATCTTACTAACAGAAAATACATGTTAACAAGAAGCAAAACTTCTCTAGTTGAAAAAACACCAAAATCCTAAATAAACAGATCTTTACTCTGAAGATGAGCCCAGAAATTCTAGGGTAAAAGATGTCAAAGCTTCATTACAAGTATTTTAAGATAATAAAAATAAATTTGAGATCTTCAATGTAAAAAGGGGCTAACATGCCTTGAAGAAAAGATTACACACTCATCATAAGTTCAGTCTCACTGTCCTCTTCACAACTATCAGAACACATCATGATGATTTACAATAGGGATACTAACAAGAACATCTGACATAATGCATGATGCCTGCAGTCTCATTAGTGTGGAGTCATTAAAGTGTCATGGGTTATATCTGCATTCCTGTTGTATGTGCTCACTATTTTACACCAAGTATCTGCAGCTGCTTATTTCAGAAAAGCCAAGCACAGAAGCTGAGATCAAATTTCAGTTAGAAAACTGTTTTTGCACCATCCCCTAAAAACAATATTTGGCACCAAACAGCTGTTTAACCTTGTTATTTTAATTGAGCTGTGGAGAGGGACTACCTATCTGAAAATAATTAATTCTAACTCCAGAGTTAATTTTTACATACAAAGAACATCCTGTGGTACAGGACAGAGGTGGAACAATCTTTTGCTTGAACATACAGATATTGCATCACCCCTCTATACTGATCTGCCCAGCTGCCTTCTCTGTGGGGAAATGAGGAAGTTAATACAATAGGCAAGTTTAGCAATGTCAGGAAAACCTTATTTTTTAATAAAATTTAAGAAACTATTCAATTTTGGTTCTCTAAGCACCGCTAATATATGTACTGCACACGTGTATATTGCCACTCTTAATGTAGCCTTGTGGGTTGTCATGATTAGGCTGAAGCCTCAATCAAATTTTAAAAATGTAGTTCTAAAGCTATTAGAACCACATCAATAACAAGTTATCAAGTCAAACCTAACCATATTGCATCTGTTAGAACATTTTCAAGCTTTTGCTTTTAAAATAAATCCAGCATCACCACTGAAGCAGAAAGTTTATCTAGTTCTGTCCAATTCTCTTTCCAAAAAGACAGGAGGTCTGCAACACAACTGTGAGCAATTACTGCCCCTTGAGGAGTTGAGCTGTGGAGCAGCAGCTTCACAAGCAGCTACTCATTTTTACCACATTTCAGCTATGCTTTGTCCCAAGCAAGGTTAGTCACTTATGTGAAGTCACCTCTTGTCACCTTTCCACCATGCCCCCCCGTTCAGTATGCAAATCTATCCACTAAAGCAGCAGAGACAGTGCTACCATGGTTTCTGTTGCCAATTTACTCCAAGTCTTGAAATCAGCTGCAAAGCTCCTTCCTGAAAAGTCTCAAAGTTTTCTCAAGCCAGGCAAACTCAACCTTGAGCCCATTCAGATTTCTCTGAAGTTTGGTACCACCATAGTCAAGGCACTGTTTCCCTGGCACATGTCACTGAGAGCTCCCACAGGAGCTGCTGGAGGGTGGAGCTGAGCAAGGCAGGCACAAACACACGCACTGACACCGGCTGGTGCACACACACAAACCCCTCTGGACTTCCACAACACACAGGATCTTTTTTCCAGAATGCCCAAGATATACCAGTTTACTGAAACAAAAGGGTAGAGAAGCTTAGGATTTAGGAGTTTGTACAACTAGAGCATTTGAGTTATTCAGAAAATCTGAATTTCAACTTTACTGGTGTGACTATTTTGCCAGGGCTCCTTAGATAAGTTTTGAAGTACTTGAACTACTGGCATGCAGCTCAGAATCACAACTGCAAGCAATACAAAAGTGAGATGGAATATGCTGCTCTGTGGTAGACTAACACTGACCTAGCACAGAGATTACATTTTCAAGTAAATGGGTTCCTTACTCTTAAAAAGACAGATGGTGTACAGAAACATGTATGAAAATTGTCTAGAAACAGACCCAGCTCATGCAAACTGACACAATTTCTTATCTGCATTTAACCAGCACTAATTTGCAAATGCAAGTAAATTTTTGTTACAAGTTTTAAACATACACACATCATCTCTTGCTCTCAAGATGCATGCTCCAAATTTTAATTAGTCTTTCAATTAAGGTTATTTTCAGAAGACAAAACAAGTGGAATAGTCATGCAAATTAACTACTGGAAGGACTTACCAGTCTCATGAGCAGAACAGATGCAAAATAAGGACAGTGGAGAAAGTTCAAAAGGTTCAGTTTTGTAGAACAATTTTATCTTGAAAGACAATTTTTCAAAAGAGTATCAGACTCGCATGTGTTCTTAAGAAGCAAGAAAGAAACAGAGGCAAGTCAAAGATCATTTCAGCTGCTTCTAAAGGAAGACCCTGAAACTCCTCTGATAACAATAAACTACACAAGGAGAGAGCACCAAGTTCTTGAGCTCCTTGGCCTATCCAAGGCTAAGTCCAGATATAGACTTTAGATAAGTAACCAGATATTAATCATAAGAACCAGGTAAACCCACACTGAGCACATAGGCACTCTAAGAGATGTCTCCACAGACATTATTCCACAACACATCCAGAAAACTACATTTAAACAGGACATTTTAAGTAACATACAGCACCTCTTAAGCAAAAAATATATTAAGATAAATTTCATTAAGTGTTTGCTGCACTGTCAGCAAAAATGTCCAGACACCTTATCTGATGTGGTATTAATTCAATTAACACTATCTACGAAATGTTTCCAACAATAACATCGTTTTCTTCTCATCCTGCAATGACCTTTTCTATTCTGTACCAATAATCACTTTTGCAATTTACCGATAAACAGAAGAAAGAGTCTCCCCTCTAGATGTTCCTAATTTGCCAACTTAAACAATTTCCAGAGACTGAGAAAATACATCCTGAAAAAACAGCAACATATTCTATCAAAGGAATTTTTGTTACCTAATTAGTGGAGGAACAAGACTGACACATGATGATGACTGGAGAACTGATGGACTTGAGAAAGCATAGTTGTCAGGAGACCCACTGAAGTCTCCTGAAATGGCCTAAATATACATTCTCTAAAGGGAAAAGCCAACAGTTGGTACCTATGACCCAGTAACACTGGTTTCTAGAAATAACTCACTAGATGTAGTTCTTATATTCCTTTCTCTCAAATCCAGATCACATCTCAGTCAAGCTATACATCAAAACAACTAACAGAGGGAACATCATCAAAAAAGTTCAAGTGCTTCAGCTATGGTGAAGAACCTCCATAAACAAGTCAGATGTTATGCTCCAAGCAAGATTACAAAATTACATACAAAAGCAGAGTTTGCAGAATTTTGTCTCTGGGAGATTGCCAAAGGTCAGACTAAAGGAAGAACAATGCTTGGTTTATGGATAAACAAATCAACAGAAAGAGAGCCAGACAGCCTACAAGTTGACTTACCTATGAAAGAGGTAACTAGTCACAGAACTATGTTTTATAAATTCCTACCACGTTTTATAAACAAAGTTTTTCAACCACTAACATTCATTCCAGTATGTTCAGTAAGAATCAAAAACAATAACACTTTACAGTGTAACAGATACCTGCAGGTCTGAAAAAAAAAGACTTCCACAGTTGAGAGAAACAATAATACAAGTTAGCAGTACAGGATACCTGATAGCTTGCAATAGGGTAACTTAGAAATTTCTCTGGATTTCTGGGAAAAAAAGCAGGGTTTAATAAACTATTTATCAAAACTACAGTATTCCGCTTTTATCTTTCTTCTTACAGATTCCCCTCATTTTACAGGGGAACAAAGCAGTGCTGACTGCACTGAAGTATCCAAGACATGCAAAGATAAATCAGGCACTAATGCTGAGAGTTTAGCTTTAGGATTGGTTGCAGCAAGCCAAGGACTATTTTCCACATGGATAATGCACAGTGCTGGTCTATCACGCAAATACCGAAGAATTCTCAGAAACTGGAGTTTCAGCAAGTAAGGACTGTCATACAAAAATCAACACTCGGGTCCAATTTCAAATTAATATATTAGCATCTACTAGCTCTAATAAATGATCCTTTTCTAGCTGGCCAAATTCCCAGTTATCCTCATATTATCAGAGTAATTGAAAATTCCATTCTTAAAATATTAAAGTAAATTTCTTCATTGATTTGAAGCCCTATTACCACACAAACAAAAAAACAGAATACATGAAATGCCATCCTAAGCAAAAAGCTGAAACCAAGTAAACTCTTAAGACCTTCCAGCAAAACAGATTAAATATGAACCTGTCTGCATTAGGATCAAAAGAAAAAAATTAATAAAAGCTCTGCCTGGTACCTACAAGATCATATCTCTGTCTAGTGTGGGGCTCCTGGACTACAACAAAGAGATCAAAAACTGGAAAAAGTCCAATGGATGACCACTGTGATGGCAGAGTGCTGAGGGCTACGACATACAAGCAGGGATGCTGCAAAAGGTGTTTTCATTTAGCCTGGATGACCATCCTCAGAGATGTAATGTGAAAAAACCACAAGAGGCAAAACAGCAAGCTGCTGCAGGGCATGTTTCAAATGGATAAAAGGGGAGAAAAAAAATTTAAAAATCACAGTTGTGCAGCCCAGGGAGGTTAACTCCAAGCTTGGATGTGCTCACAACTGAACAGGGTCCTGAGGAATATGCTCTAGTGTTGAAGCCAGCCCAGCTTTTGCACAGTGCTCCAGAAATCCCTCCTGACCTGCTCTGAGATTCCATACTCCCTGCTCACAAAGGGGACTCCAAGCACCAAGTTCAGGCCTTGTCCTACCTCCAACTGCTGCCAAGTTCTTGTGTTTATTTTGTCAGCTCTAAGGTGTAAATGACCCTAATATTTACTGTAGGGTTTTTTTCTTTATTATTCTTATGATATGGCTGGGGAACTTCGGAGGCACTTAATGACTAAAAAGAGAGGCTTAACACAAATAAGGAATGGATTCAGAAAATTTAGGGTTTCCATATACCATTTCCGTTAAAAAAAATCTACGTAAGGATGAAAACTTCAACAGACATTTTCTTGTTTGAGCCATCTTAAATGTGCTTAAACCAAAGTTAATATTGACTCCAGCTCTTCCATAGATTATGTAACACAGGAAGGGATACTGTATAAATCAAAACATTAATGAGCAAAAATTTTATTTATTCCATCTAATTTCACCTTGCTCACTGCATTTTTCAGGAAAGAAAAAGTCAACTGAACATTAAACAGTACTTTGATCAGATGGAGAGAGAGATAGAGCATCACAAAGCAGTAATTATGCTGATACTCTCCATTCCCCATGTCATCTGCTTCTCACAGTTTCTTTTAACAAAGGAAGACATCAGGAAAGCTCTTGCAAATTAAATGAAGATACAAAGACCATCTAACCCATCAATTCACTAAACTTTCATAGAGACAGTGAATCAGAATGAAAACAGAGCTCAGTTTCATTAATCTGAATTAGGTCCTAAAGTCTCATGCACATCTGTGAGAAACTTTTGTAGTTTTCACTCCTATTAAAAAGCAAGTGTGTGCAGTGCTGTGTTGGGTTTGCGTGGCAAGATTTTGGTAGAGGAGGGCTACAGGAGTGGCTGCTGTGGAGTAGTTGGAGACTTCCCCCATGTCCAACAGAGCCAATGCCAGCTGGCTCCAGGACAAACCTGCCATTGGCCAATGGAGGCAGTGGTAGCTCCCCTGGCATAACAGTTAAGAGTTGAAAAAATTTGCTGCACAACAGCAGTCAAAAGAGAGGAGTGAGACTGTGTGAGAGGAGCAGCCCTGCAGGCTCCAAGGTCAGTGCAGGAGAGGCAGGATGTGCTCCAAGTGCCAGAGCAGAGATTCTCCTGCAGTTCCCAGGGCAGCCCATGGTGGTCCAGCTGTGCCCCTGCAGCCCATGGAGGTCCAGGATGGAGCAGAGATGCCCCTGCAGCCCGTGGAGGTCCAGGATGGAGCAGATGGATGTGCCTAAAGAAGACTGACCCTAGGAGAACTGGAGCAGGCTCCTGGCAGCACCGGTGGCCCCATGGAATGAGGAGCCCATACTGGAGCAGGTTTGCTGGCAGGAGTTGTGACCCCACAAAGTAAGGGAGGGTGGGGGGGGCGGGGCATTACAGCTCAATGATGCAAGCAACATTCAACACCCATCTATGCTACAAATTTCACTCACCAGCCAGTATCAGACTTCTGTAATGCTTCCCACCAGCCACATATGTGTTTCACCTGCTTTTAAGTAATAACTACACCACATTAAGTCCTCACTTACTACATAGTTTTGTACAGTTACTAAAAAAACTCCAAAGTATCACCGAGCAGATTTTCATTTAGTTTCCATAATGAACAAATAAATTCAACAAGCCTCTTTGAAAACAGTTTTACATAAATAAGATTTTACATAAATAAGACACTCAACAGCAAAATTAAGATTTTAATCTACTAAAGCAACTTCCCTTTATTCTAAAGAGCCACATCTCAAAATTTAGTGAAAAGTTTAAGGCAGAACTAAAAGAACTGTAATTGCAAAGAGTTACATTATCCCACACAAAAAGGGTAAATAAGGATTGCAATTAACTTACAGTTTCAGTTCAACACCTAGTGGAGAACAGGCCACATGACAAAGTTCAAAACTTCATTCTATGAATAAGACAGGAATTCTGAAAACTGCATCATACAGTTTTTCAACCTTTATGAAAAGCAAAGGCTGTTACCTTTGTAGAATTCCAACTTTCCACCTGTGGAAGATCTGCTCTGAGAGAGAATGTTTATTTCAGTAAATTCTGCTGATTTTTTCTTCTGTTTCACACACAGCTGTGGTAGTAAATATAGGTGAGGAGAGGACTTTTAGTCTCTTAGTTCCAGTAGACAGAGTGGCTTTCAAATAAGAACTATCCAAAACCACACTGTGAAGACTTTCAGATGAGCACCCGTGAATGCCTCGCAAGCTGCTGAAGTACAGCTGCCAGCACCCTATGTTACACAGATCCTCAGTGCCTGTGCTGATCCCACACCACCGAAGCTTGTTCACCTTCCTCTCTTTCTGGCCTTTTTAGCCGCCTGTTATTGACAACAATTTGCTAGAAATGCACCCAGATAAAAGTAGCAGGGAAGGACAAAACTGCCACTACATTATTCTCTTCCCTCCAACAGGGCAGTGAATCCTGTAGGGCCCGGCAACTTGAGAGCCCAGCCCACAGCAGGGTAGGGAAGCAGCCTGTGCTGGGCCATGCAGGTTCCCTCCATCAGAGGCTGGGTTTCTGGAGTCCTTCCCATCAGCTTCTGGACAACTCCACCTGCAGCTCAGTTTGTTTTGTTCATTTGTGGTTAGAAGCAGTGAACTTATATCTGCCCCCACAGTGCATCCAGCCCTTTCTGTTCCTCCTCCTACATACTTCAGTCCTGTTCTCAGCCTGTCTCCTCCTGAACAGCCTTCTAAGAGGCTTAATTGAACAGAAACCTGCATGGAAGAGGAGACAACATCATAACTAATATATCAGATTAGTCAATTGCAACTATTTTCATAATTTTTCTTCCCTCCTCTGGTCAGTGAATTCCCATTTCTGGAGACATGAAAGTGGGAAATCAACACTGCAATGCTCCTTGTCATTCTATCCTCCTTTTAACACCAAAATTGGAGAAGTACAATAAGCTGTCCTCTCATTAAAAGCAACAAGCAGCATTATGAAAGGGTCCTACCCATCAACACAGAGGTCTGGCTTTTGCCATTGATGGACCTAATAGCTAAATTCAGAACGCCAAATTATGTCCAACCAGTAATCTCAAATCATGGGTATACATATGTGATATAAACATATTAAATTCACATGATTTCAGACTTAACACTGATAGCAGTAGCTACTATTTTGAAATTCAAGACGTTTTTCATATCAGATTACAAGTAAGGTCACATGTATGTGCTTCTGTGTATGGTACAGGATGCCAATCTTCCTCCAGAAGTTTTTTTCCAGAAATGCAGAGATTCTTTGCAAATAGTAAAATGTAATGTTCTTCTTAAAGCCCTTTACTTCATGTGTAGTCCCTACACTTCTTAGAGACTTCCTGAGATCCAAATACTTAGAACACTTGGATCAAAAACTTCTAGGAGTAGCCTGAAAAGAAAGAAGATCCAGATTCTTGGGAAAACAGACAATATCCATGGCAGTGGACTAAGTAAAGACTTACACCGCTTGTAATCCATTAAAATGAAACAAACTGCAGAGGTTATTATTTAACTGTATATAGTCCTAAGCCCTTTATGGTCACTCTCCATGTAAGCGCAAAAGTCTTCATTCTCAGTCTCCAAAGCGATAATAGAAAATTATAAATTAGAAGGGCAACTTCTACAGTAAGATTACTACAGTTCTAATTCAGCAAAACCATTTTAAGATCCACACATTTAAAAAGTTTCAGCAGTACTGTACAGAAGTAAAGTCCAAAGGTAAAACTCATTAACCCACACTACTCTGGGTCAATAAGGCAAATAAGCAGACAAGCCACTGACTCTTTAGTCTTCCACTCAATTATTTGCTCACACTAGTTTTCAAACCAAGTTCCTGCATATATTCAAATGAAGGAAATTAATTTCAACTCATGCTTACATGAAAAACCTCTGGGCTTTTAAAGCTGATACAAGTGATACTTGAAAACAATCAACATGTCAGGTGTTTTTATCAACAAAAAGTCAGCATTACAGCTGCTTTCAGAAACAGTAGTTCATTTTCATATGCCAACCTAATGAGAGCACTGTACCTGTGGTGCCTTAAGCTCTTTCAAAAAAGCTGTGCTTAAGCAAGAAAGCGGCCTCTTTCTTTGGATCTTCCTGCCCACACCCAAAGATGCATCCAGCAGCCTGAGGAAACAACCAGACCTTATGGATACTCAAATTGCTGAGGACACAAACTCAGCCAGAGAAGCAGTCCAGGAAACTTTTTTCACCACAGTGCTCAAGGAGGCAGGGCAGGAGCACTCCATTCCCAAGTGATCTTGAAGGTGCCAAGACTGAAGAAAATGAGTCAACAGGGTTCCCTCTTACTTTGATCTCTTCTACAACTCATTTCATAAATACAGTCTCGAACCAAAACTTCATAACACACCACAGAACTGACACTAAACATGCAACCTTGTGCACAGTGCACACGCACACATACGTATAGTCTCAAAAGAAAAAGTAAATGTACAGAGAGGCAAAAATAACTTCATATTCTAAAGCAACTACTTCTCTAAGCATTTTCTTGATACTGCAAAAGACTTACCCCTAATTGATATGTAAGTAGCTTAAGCACATGTGATCAAGCACTGAAGGTATCTAATTATTGTCAGTATTACCTCTACAGGCAGCCACGAATCTTAACTGACATGTCAAGGCCAAGTTTACTCTGATAAAATCAGAGAAATTAACACATCCTCAGAGGCCAGATGGGGTTCAATTCAAGCAGAGGTGCCATTTCAAGAAGAAAGGTTTCTCCCTTTCACCAAATATCAACAGCCTGTGCAAAAAATTAAGCTGACTCATCTTTGCTCTCAGTGGTTCAAACCTGTATCCTATTACCCAGAGAAGCCCTCAAAGAGCTAAACCTGCAGATTAAGGCTGAGTCTCCACACTGCAGCCTTACCCCATGACCATCAGGCTGCTGGAAGGCTGTGTACAAAGCACTCGGATCTCATTATTCCATGCTGTACCCATGTGTTCCAGCCACTGATCAAAGCCAAGGCAATTTGACTTGCTCCAGCCATGGTTCACCCTTGGTTCTCTAAAGTGAAGTTTATGCACTCAACCTGCAAGACTAAATCCCAACTTTCACTACAGAGTGCAGTGCTAAGAACACACTCCTTTCTGGGACTTTGTTTATACCCACCACTGCAGTACTTGTAAGAAATTGCTTTAGGAAGCTCCCTCTCAACAAGCTGGTCTTTAACAATACTATTCAAAATGCCTCCTCTTCATCTCACACTGCACACAAACCCCAGTACAGAGCACAGGGTAAGCTGGGTAGGAAGGCCTCTAGAAAGCAGCTACTTTCAAACAAAATACAGCAGAGCCCAGGTTCATTTACTTCAGTACTGGTTTAAGTTCTGGGAATCCAAGGAGCTCACAGGAGCTCCAGGGAACAGGAGTTTTCAAACCCACGGATAGCAGATTACAAATACCACCAAAAACTAGCAACGGCATGTTTTGAACCTTAACAACGCTGACAGCATAAATATAAATAGTACTCCCTATGGCACAGAACAACCTCCGAGGCTCCCTATTTGTTCAATACCTGTGAAACTCACCACCAGGTCTTATGACATGAGACAGATGCATAAAATACGGGCATGTGGTGTGCAAGTACAGACAAAAACTGGGCAACTCTGTTTCCAAAACAGAGCAGGAAGTGGATGCCAAAGAGAAGGATATTCAAGGTCAGGTTACAGACTGAGCACCTGGAACTTCAAAGCCGATCACCTAGTTTGAACTTAATCCTCATATTCTTACAATGACATCACCCAGTGACCAAGATTATCTGTTCCCCATTTAAAAAGCAGTAATGACAGTCTTTGTTTCCTGGCATTCAATGTACCTGCAAAGATTCAGGTTAAAAAGCTCAGTCTAGTGAGTAAAACAGTTTCTGCAACGCTGGTAAAACCACCACAGACTACGGTAGAACAGAATTTGAACAGATGGCTTTGCTTTGCTGGATGGGAAAAGTTGAAAAGTGGTTAAACATCCTACTCTGTGGGGTCTAAATGTGCTTATTCCACTGTGCTCCCTTCCAGGCTGAAAGGCAGCATCTGAGTTCACAGTTGTGCTACCAGAATGGACAACAAAAGTTTATGCTTTGAAGTGCTGAGAACTTTCTGTTTCAGAATTAAGTCTGATTCCATGGCAACAAAGAGACAAGGGTCCACAAAAACATCAGCATCTCAAACATGACTGATGACTGGAGTTCTGCTGCACAATACTTCAAGCTAAGAATAAAAATCAACAAAGGCTTCAGCCAGCTTTAGTAGGTCTAAACAAATTGATTTTCTTAAGCTTTGCAAATAAGGCAGCCTTTCAAAGAATGATTTTTGGCAATTCTTGATGTATTTCATTAGCTTACTTGTCTCATGCAAAAAAAATTGGATAATTGCAAGAGGAAAAAGATATCAGCTGAAGCCATGTGCAAAACAGGTTATTTACAGTGAACTCTGCTTGATGTCTAAAATTTCTTTCTAGAACAATTTATCTAAATTATATCAAACTTCAGATGATGTAACTTAAAAGTAAGAGGCATTATGAAGGCCTTACATAACTCAAAAAAAAGAACCCACCAGCAAACAGCTCAACTCCCCAAAAGTAGATCAGTCCACTTCCTTATTCCCCATTTCCCTGAGATATCTAAATTTAGAACCTTATTGTTCATACAAAGGCCACATTTAGAAACTGCTTTGGGTAGCCAATGATATCATTTCAACAAATGGGTGACAATGTCACATGTTTTCATTCCATACAAAAATTAAGGAAAAGGATATTAAAAAAACAGTAACTGAGAATGGAAAGATCAGACTAGTCACAACAAATGTTTGTAAAGTATTTGTACTTTAAGCTTCATACCCTTAGAATGATCAATAAAATATTGCACCACTACTAAACTACTTATGAATCCTCAGATGTCAAAAGTTCTTTAATACAGATATGGATTCAACCTATATTTATCTATTCATGTGACAAAAGATTAAAGACCTTGGTCAAAATCACAAAAAGATATCATGGGAGAAGCCACTGTTCAGAAATCCTTTTACTGTAATATAGAAGGAATCTTCCAAGATTTAAGATGCTTCCATACACCATAAACACAATATAGAGTAGGATGGAAAGCCTTCAACCCCAGCACTATTCGCTTATTTACTCATAACAGAAAAAATATGTTAATACTGATCAAAATGAAAACACCAAGCTATTTTATCTTTCAAAGTACAACAGCAAACAAGACCTTTCTCCTAAAATCTTACATAATCCATTAAAATTTAGTTTATGGAAACATTACCTGGCAAAGAAGTTTGTAAAAGGTCCCAGTATTTTCCGCTTACTGTCCACGTCTGTCTCGTGACAATACTGCTGCTGGTTCTGGTCATTGCTGTCTCGAGAGGAGTTCAGGGTAACGTCCGAAAAGTGCGCCTCGTCAGTCTCGAGATTCACAATTGCACTTGAACTGCTTGTGACCACGAAGTCCAAAATGTCTTCATTGCTAACTGATAAAGTTGTTGACAGTTCTGTGCTAAGACTAGACACACTACAAACAGAGATATCATCACTTCGATTTAGAGTTTTTGAGGTTGGACTGTAAAGCTTGACAGTGTCATACCCAGTTCTTGGGAAAGTGGAGGATTTCCGCACGGCATGGTCATGCTCAGCAGCCGGCGGGTGTGGAGGCACGTATGGCGGCAGCGTGCACGCGCTCTGAAAGGCCCTGTCAGGCACAAGGTCAGGCTCTGATTGCTTTCTCTTCACATTCAACACACTGCAGTGAACAGGCTCTGGATTTCCTATTTCTAGAGTTGGAATACCAGAATCCACTGATTTAAGGCTATGGCAATCTTCTAAAGGACTGGACAGCAGGCCAGGTCCATATTCAGGCAATGAGATATCTCTTGGGGTACCAGAGTTCAAATTTTGAAGGCCCTGGAAACTGCTGCCCACTCTTGCATCCAGAATTCCCACGAAGGTCAAACCGTTTAAAGAGTTGGATAAATTTGCATCGGTTGTCTTGGCCCAGCTGGTAACTGGTTAAAAAAAAGAAAATATTATGAGTTTGCAGGAAGGCTGTGTTTTGTTCTTGACTGTTTGTTTAGTAGGGTTGGTTTTTTTCATTGTTGTTTCTTGGTTTGTTTTTTTAATGCACTCGGTCCTGTTCTAATGCAGGTTTTTAATTAAAAGTTATTTGTCTTCTCTTGCAAATGATTACTATCCCTTCCCCCAGCATGAACAACCAAGACAATGACAACTCAAATTAGGCTTCTAGAAAATGTCAAGCATGAAAAGCTTTTCATAAGCAGTTTGTGTGCCCATGTTTGCTTCTTACATATCTCCTGAGAGTGAACTCACATACTATAAAACCTGCAGTATTTTAATGTTCTTTGTCTATATTGAGGCAAATACATGAAATTTATTTTTATACAGTCATAAATTCATATTTGCTGATGTCAGAGGGCCACAAAACTTGTTTCCATACACTTAGACCAGATTTGGAAGTGTTCATTTAAACAGAATTTCTCAGCAATCTTCTGGAAACCATAAACTGATAATAAATTTGTCACAGAAGAAAATGCATAACGTATCATTGTTGCATCAAGAAAGAGATGCAAAATCTGAACAGCTATGAAGCTATCCATATAGTCAATGTTTTGATAATATACACGATGCACTTCATCAGTGCACATCCAGTAACAATGACATTTGCAAATACATTGCATTTACAGCACTCAGGGACTGTGATCCTTCATCTCTGCAATATCCTTTTCCATGCTGTCTCCCCAGGGGCTACCAGCAGGTCAGTTAATCCAGTCAGTGCCCCACTTCCAGTCTGAATCTGAATGACCTGCAAAGCAAGGGCTGTCAAATAGGAGCTACAGGTTGGATACAGGGAACTCAACGGCAACTTTCATACACCTGGAACACCATCAGGAATACTGCCCTGGCTTCCAGAACTGCTGCTGACCCTTTAAACACTATATTATCATTAATCTGACATCACACAAATCTTCTCTTTCCATATGAGTAGTTAAATTGTCTGCAGCTCTTCTGAAGTTTGTAATGCAATTACTTTGCAGAAGTTGGCAGAACAAATATGCACATATTGCTTTAATTTTTTCTCTCTGAAACACTCTGGGATAAGTGTGAATGAGTGAAGAACACTCTTTCCATCTTGCAAACAGACTGCTTTCTAGACAGATTTTTCTTCAGTGAAGAAAGCCTGGTCTCCTGCTTCTGGTCTCCTATTCTCTCTCAAGTAGATCACTTAATTTAAGGTGCCAGTTGTTCTAGAAGGTCCTCCCCACATTCTATTTTTAAAAAACCAAATACACACATACCCCAAAAGAAAACCCAAAGTTCTCAACTCAAACGGCAGTGAAAACTGCTATCTCACAGCAGTTCTAAACCCCTGGCTAATGTCACCTGAGCTCTACCAAACATCAGGGTTTAACACACAGTTCATTCCTAGATCTGAGGACATCAGTATAGTTTGCCATTGTGATACCAACAGGCAGTGAGTGAGAAAAAAACCTATTTCAAACATATCTCACTGGTCCAAACATAAATGTTTTTTCCACAAGTTTTCAGTCATGTGGAAAGCTCAAGAATCCAACTGCACTTTGTATGCTACACTAAATCTTTAACTTACTACCCAAATGGTATTTGCTAGCAGATATGAAACTCCCGTTCAATCCACTCCTAAGCACAGACAGAAGTCAAGGAAAACAACCCTGGCCATTTAATCCTTTAGACTTCTTCAGAACTTTTTAAGTCAACTATATGCTACCCATCCAAATCAATCAATGCACCAATTGCTTAATCCTCTGCCTAAGCAAGGTTTCAAGTGTATTGTTTTGACTAAAAAGCTTGTGAAGATGTGTGAACTCTTTTCTTAAAGAGTTGCTATAGCAACTTTTTTTTTCATATTACCATGGTTTAAAAAGTTTACATCCCCTGCAATTAAACTGATGCCTTGAAATAGCTGGCACACCAACTGTGTACATCATGAATTCTCTATTCACTAAATTAAAATTACAAGGGCTAGAAAAAAACAATCCCAAAGAGCAATCCTTGAAGGCAGGCAACAAACTATACTGAAGAAGTCAACAGTGATAGTTCAAGTGTACAAATAAGACATAATACGGAATATTAGATATAATTACTGTTGCATATACTGGAATCTCCTGTTCTCAGACCTTCTTACTTGAATTCACTTGTTTTTCTAACATAAGTCTGACTGTTTTCTTCTCCCTGTGTTCACCTTTATTTTTTCATATACATTACATTGCTCTTCAAATCCACAGCCCACCCAGGCTCATTGCTACTCTAAAACATATATATATACATAAACACTTCAGAACAGTGTAACCAAGGGATTTGACCTACAAGAATTCAAACTTATGAATGCATCTAGAAAGTGCAGTCCAGAACACAAAACACAGAAATGTAATCTGTCAGGAATAGCTTTGATGATGTTTGGGTAAACAGTACAAGCATGTTCCCATAATGAATTCCTCCCATGACTGCCTTTACTTCTGCTCAATGATTTTCCCAAGTAGCAGCCAGTCCCTAGCTTAATTGCATTGCTCTTCTCTACCAAGCTTACGAATGGTAATCATTCAAGTGACCTTGGCAGAGGCAGTAACTACAGCAGCTCAAGAGGCCAAATACTGTAAACAAAAGAATTTTTTTTAAAAGTGAAAATTCCATGCCAGGTACTGAAGCTATTTTAACTTGACTTGGTATTTTTTCAAGCAATAAATTTAACAGGAAGAGATCATTTAAATGGGCAACCAGGAAATGCAGAAGTATACAACACTACAGCTTGCGGAGCAAATTATGCAACAGCAAGCTACAAAGGTTTTACACAGTTCAGCGAAACTGTGGGAGGCTTTGAAGTGTACCCATCAAGGGCTTTAAGTGAAAACTTGAGATGCAATCAGCTGTCAAGAATGCACATGAGAACTCCTTGATTCATTTTGAGTTAAATTGTTGTAGGATTGTTTTCAAGGATGGAGTGATATTTATACTTTGTTTTAGCTGCCTTGCTGGTAAGTGCAAAATCTGACAACTGATGTCAAATAGTCTGTCACGTACTAACTTCTTTCCATAAAGCATTTATTAACATAACAATGTTGAAACATTATCATCTGAGTACAATAAACGATTGAGAAATAGTATGCAATTTTGTCTGCACAAGATTCATAATCCCCATTGTTTATTTAAATATATTACGATCTAAATAAAATCAGTGGTTGTAAAGTCTTAACATCTTATGTCATATTAGAGAACATGATCTTAAAAGAGGGAACATCCCACCAGAAATAACAAGGAAAAGGGAGTTAGAAAAATACAGCCAAGGTCACAAGTGGCAATGAGAGAACAGGTAGATGTTATTTACTCACTAATACTTGCAACCTAATTGCTAAGGAGCACCTGATAGTTTTGTAGCCAGGTTCAAAATTAACATCAGGACACAACTACTCACACAAAGGGCAGCTACCCTGCACAACTCTGTCACAGAACACTGTGGATGCCGGAAACTTACATCTAAACTTGGGAATAAAAAAATCACTGATGATTCATAAACAAAAAGAAAGGCTCTAAGCCGCAAGTATCAGAACTTCATGAAAACATCAACATACATTAGTTCTGCTTTCAGACCCTCTCCTGGGTAAATTTTTTTCTGGCAGGTGCAGTTTTGATCTGTCTCAGCAGGGCTGTTCATACGGCCTCACATTCCCCAGATTCTGATCACAGCATGCAAGAAGGCATGTTCTGACAATAACCAGAGGCTTTAAAATGGATTTTGGCTTTGCGTACCACCCAACCATACAGAGGGAACAAGTAACATTTGATTATAATTTCTAAGATCTACAACAAAATGTCTTTTTAACCCAGCTTAATATAAAAGTTAAAAGATAACAGCAATGTCAAACCATTAGGGCAAAATATAACCAGAAAGATGCCAACTCAAGGCCCATTATTCCAAGTTTGGTGGGAGTTATGATGCAATTCAGGCAAGCAACAAGAGTAAGGCAACAATTTGCAAAACAGGCTTTATATTTTCTGGCCTAGCAGGAATGAGAAGAGGAATGATTGCATATACAGCTCAGTTCTCAAAGAGTTAACATCACACATTACCTCTCCAACACTTCTGCCAGCATTTTTTCTTAAGCTTTTAAAAGCAAGGAATTCTTTCAATTAACAAGTTGCATCTTTTTTCTTCTTCTTAAAGGATTTTTTTTTTAAATTACCGATTTATATTCTCCACTCGTTTAGCAATTTTTTTGTTGTCTGTACCAAGAAACATATTGCTGTTACTAAGGGCAGCTTTACGTGACCTTGGTGCACAAAAACATCAAACTCAGTTTTGTTTATGAAAGATTTCTTGTTTCCGTTCGTTTATGTGCACGTCCTAACAGCCACAGCATTACCAACAGTGAAGAACTCCTGAAGCTACAAAAAGTCTGCCTTTAAACTAAACATGGGATACAGACATTAATGCTACCTATGTAAGCCGAAAGTTTACCGGCAAAAAGAAAATAAACGAATGGGGATTTTTTTTTAACTAAGATGACTGCTATTTAACTCTCAACTGATGACCTTTTAGAAGTGTGAGCTTTACAAATCTGGCTTCTGAGTGGAGTGGTCGGACAGTAATTATAAAGTAAGCCATTCACCGCTTTTCGACAGTTTTTGCTCCGTCAGCCGGCAGTACAAACAAGTTACAGTACTCCGCTAAAGCCTCTGCTCCAGAAGCGCTTTACGGGGCTTTTTCCCTCCCCACACTATTATTACTGAAAATTCTGTAAACCACGTTACATGAGCAGCAACGTGAGGAGAACTTCAGCTACTGTGAGATGTAGTTTTGCTTGGTCTTTGGGAATTGCCTGGGAGACATCGACTAGAAGAGAGGCAGTGAGATCAAAGTTTTTTCCTTCTCACGGGCTGAACCCGACTCGCTCCGCGAAGGTTTCCGAGCTAGCGGCCTTCGCTTACAAAACAACCCAAAGAAACTGAAACAACAACCAAAAAAAACAAACAAAAAAAAAACCTTGAGGAAGCAGCGCTCACTCGTCTCTGCGGTCTTTAACCCCCTCGGTGAACATTCCCAAGGCTCAGCCCACCTGCTCCTCTTAACTTTTTAAAGTGGCCACAGCCAGGCAAGTCAGTAACCGCAGCCAGCGCGGTCCCCTCAGTGCTGAGGCTGCTCCCGCCTGCCCCGCTCGACCCCGGGCTCTGCCCCTCACACCAACAGGTACCAACACCCCCAGCCCTAGCGCGGCTGCGCCGCCGCCCGAGCAGGAAGAGCCCCGAGCAGCCCAGACACCTCACCGGGGTAGCGCTGCCCTCCGTCGCTCTCGTCACGCTGGGCCATGCCCGACCCGCCCCACAGCCGCTGCTGCGGGACTAGGAGGCGGCCGGCGGCTGCAGCGGGCGGTCCATGTTGCTGCTCTCCGGTCCCCGCGGAGCAGCGCCAGCTTCAGCGCGGCTGAGGCGGAGCAGCCGCCCCTCGCTGGGCGCCCCCTCGGCGTGACGTGGGGCCTCCCATGGCGCCGGCTGCGCACACCTGGCTGCGGGACAGGTGCCGGGTTCCTCCGGCGATGCTCCAGCCCCCGCAGCTCGGACTCCTCCCGCCCCGCTGCCGCTCCCCCTGCCCGGCGGTGCCGGGGGAAGCACCGCCCGCCGGGGAAGGGAACGCCTGCGCGGAGCGGGGCGAGGGGCGGCCGCCGGCGGGCGCCATTTTGAATCGCCTTAGCGCCCGCGGAGGAGCGGCAGGGAGGGTGATGGTGCACGCTTGGCCCAGCAGCGGAGGCGCCCCGGGAGTGGGGCTGTGGTTGGGGGTGCTGGTTCCGAGGAGCCTCTGGAACGGAGGGACGCGGGACTGTGGCTGAGGGCCCTCGGTCTTAGGGAGCCCCGCGCTCTTTGGCTGCCGGGCGCTGCAGCCCCCATCCCGCGTTCCTGCTGGAGCCGGCGGGCGGCCCTGGCCGTCCCGGGGGCAGCAGGTCGGCGGGCGGGCTGCACCCAGGTTGCCGCCTGCGTTTAGGAGGAAGACAAAATTTAGTGGGCGGTGGGCTACGGAACGTGTGGAGGCGTCATATACGGGTGTGTCTTTAGCTCTGTGGAATTTTGTTCTGTAATGCCGAAAGTGGAGGCTCTAGGGTGATAATTGCGATTTTTGTGTATGTTTATCTTTACATTCTCTTCACCTTCCGTCTCAAAGTGCACCCTTTTGCCGTTCACGTGGTGGAGCCTGCTCTACCCCCACACTAAAATTCCGAGCACTCAGCACCTGACAGGAGCAGAGCTCTCGTGTTTTCTTAACATGTGTGAAACTCAGCACTGCTTTTTTTTCCTGCAAAGGTCACATGTTTCGCACCTAGAGCCGGTGATCATGCCTCTAGAACGGTGGTAAGATAAATCTGCCCCCCCATCTGAACCGAGGATATCAGCGCTCTCGTCACCTCACACCTCTCATGTCTACACTGAAGCTGGAAGTGCGAGGGCAGCAAACGCAGAAATACCTGAACTTGTTTTGGTGTAACTGGTTCGCTATTTAGCAGTGCAAACCCATGGTTATTCAAGCTTTGATATGGACAAGTTACACCTGAATGAATCGTGAAAGGCTGAGGTAAACCTGTACCTTGCCACCATGACCTTGTTGATACTAATTCCATACTATAAAGATAAGAATTAGATCATTATGAAACTGCTCTGAAAATCTATCAATCAAAAATTGTATCTCTGCAAATAGTTTGTTTCTGTGACTGGCTCAGTCCTTAGACTGCTGTATTTCTAAGACGTGTTTCAACATAAAATGATTTAAGATTGGCAGTAATTAGTCCATATCTTTTGAAAATGACTGCTATTTCTGTAAGAGAGTTTCCATATTAAATGTAAATAAATGAAAGTAAAAGCAAACCAATTTTGAGGCACTATAAACTTGTTTATATGCAAAAGATTTTTAGAGTATATCTTTTCCATATTAAATATTTTTCTTCTGTATTTGAGAGTGGGAATCAACTGAAGAATTGGAGCAACCAGAAGAGAGTATTGTCATCATGATGTGTTGTTGTACCTAGGTCAGTTGTTTGACTCCCAGGGTAAATAACAGAATGGAAACAGGAATTCTCTAATTCTGCAGAGTGCCCACACAGGAAATAATGATACTTCCAGCTTTATATAATTTAGACTGAGGAAGCTATTAGAAAAATCTGCTGCAGAAAATCTTTCAGCGGTAGCAGAGCAAATGGAATGTCTCAGAAAATTGCAGCCTAGTCAATATTAAAAAAACACCCCTCTTTTGCACGTGAATGGCTGCATAACTCATAGGAAAGGGGAAGTAGCATTTCTGGTTGTCATGAGCTATTACCAAAAGGTGTTTTGCATTAGCTTCATTAGTGTTTCATGCCCTCTCCATCCTATACAAGGTAAATTTCTGTCTGCAAATGTTGTGTATTATTACTCCTCTCTATGGGGAAAAGCTGAAGGGCTCACATTGTGACTAAATACAGTGTCACACCACTAGCTCTGGTGAAGTATGGCACGTGCTAATTGCTAAAAGGAAACAACAGGTACTGCCAGGTACTGAAAGTATAAAAGCATAACTCAGTGCAAAGGGGACCTTTAGCACCTTTCTTTCACAGCAACTGTGCAAAATTTAAAGTCCAAATAGAAGGGCAGACAGAAATCAAGTCTTCCTGTTTAAACACATGGGTTGTAAGTAAATCCTCAGAAGCCTGATAAGAAGTTAATTGTGGCACTTAATCAGCATGGTTAGTCTTCTGCCACCGATTCAGGGTCAAGTAAGCCTGTAGAACACTTAATTTTATAAAAATACTTGGTATAAAATAATGCTTTGTTTAAGAGTGTCTTGCCTGCAGCTGTTGTGTAGAAATGAAATGTTACATAGAGCAGCCTCAAACTCGTAATTCATGTTCACCTAGTGGGCAAACAAACTTCTACATGTGTAATAACAGACAAGTGCTAGAGAATTTAATTTTTTTAAGAACTTTCTGTTCAAAAGCTCTGTCATACAGACTCATATTCATGCCAGCAGAGTTTGATATCCAGTTTTATGGTTATTCTGCAAGAAAGCATGGAGGGTTTGTGCTCTGTTCTGTTCTGTCCCACCAAATACCAGTCCTTCCTCTGTTTCATTAGAGCCAAGGAACAAAAATGCAAGTTTCTGTCATACTTCCTATGCTTGTAGATGTGAGAAAGCATTCTCTGCTTAGGCTTTCAGTTCTGTTTTGAAGCTTCAGCAGTTTTGTAACTGGTACAACTTCAAATTTATTTTTTAAGAGTTAGATGAGAACATCTAGATTGAATTTTCATTCATCACAAGCCAAGTGTGATGCAAGCAGCTTTCAGAGCCAAACTGAGCTTCATTTGAATCCACTGTGCAGCTCTTGAAAGTCAGTAATTCTCTGTCATAAGCTAGAGGAAAATTTATTTTTTTTTTCTTCAGTTAACCAGAGATTAGCATGTTGTGAAGATACAACAGTTGTGCATCACTGAATGTGAGCTGACCAACAGCTCCTGCCTCCACTTGCCATCACTGAATTAAGGCAGTTCTAGCTCACCCAAGCTCGAGTATAAGGGTACCAAGTGTAGCAGTGCTGGATACTCTTGAGTTATTATCCATCATACCGCGAGACAGAGAAGCTCTGTCTTGAAAGCAAATGTTAGCACAGGAGACATTGCTCCTTTTCCTCCATGCTGCACAGAATTACCTGTAGGCACAGTGAAATAACTCGCGCATGTTACATGGCACAAGAAAACAATTAATAAATTCAGGTTTCTACTGACTCGTAGCAATGAAAAGGAATATAATTCTGTGAAAAATTCAGTATCTTGGAAGCAAATGGTGATGCTTTTGAGAAATTAGTATGCTCTTCTACTTCAGATTAATCAGAAATTAATTTTGTTCACACAAAACGATTTTTGCCTGCCTGTATTTGATAGCAGTCCATTTTCAGCATGGCCACCATCTGCACGGGCATTCCTACTAGAGGTGGACTGTCTGTAGACCAGGCCATTCTAATAGGTTTGGGATGAACCAGGAACAGCTGGAAAACATGCCATTTGATTATCCCAAAAGGCTGCCTCTTCCTATAGGCACTTAGACCTGATAAAGGATGAGGAAGCTTGCTCTATAGCCACCATCACTGTTAACCCTGCTGTTACCACTGGGTAGGAATAGATTAGACAGTTCCCCTCCACGAGAGAGCAAGAACATGAAGAGCAGGGAAGGCAACAGCAGAGTATGAGACTTTGCAGCATGTTTGAACTGATATTACTGAAACACAATGTGTCACAGGATTGTTTCTATCGTTGTCTGCAAACTGTTTAGGAAAGACAACATGAGGAATGAGATGTGAAGGAGTAAAACTTATCAACTAAAAATATTACTCCTTGTATAATACCTCAGAATTCCAGAATCATGAGTGCCCATAAATAATCACTAACAAATCCTCCATGGTACCTTTGTTACAGATCTTCACTCATCACTAAATCATGCAAGAGAAGGAAACATGGTTGTTATTATGCACAGCTGCATAATGCTGGAGTTCTATAACAGATTTATTCACTTAAGTAAGCACAATTTAAATTGCATTTCCAAAAGAAAACAGATTTATTCTGTAGCAGTTGGCAACATGGCAACATCTATTGGAACTCACTATGAAGGAAAAAAGAAGTACTGGACTAAAAATCAATTATTGTCTAGACCTAGTAAGGACGAATGAAACTAAGTAACATTCAGTTTGGGCAGGTAACAGATCCCATTATTATATCTCCATGGAGCTGCAGTGCTTCAAAGAATTTAATATTTTTGTACTGAATACAATTACAGGGAAAATGGTGGAAAAATATTTAAAACTCATAAATGACAACTCAGACTTCCTGAAGAAGACTTTGTTGTCAAATGATTGAGGGCTAGAACTCCATTGCAAAGTGAGGACAAGTAGAAGCCAAATATGAATGAAAAAATTAGAAGTTATGAAATGTAAGAAAAAAGGAAAAATCAAAATCCTACTAAAAGGGTATTGGAAACATAAAGGATATTCTTAATATTCATTATTCCACAAATAAAGTAACTGCAAAAATGAAAAATTCAACACTAGTTTCTATCTCGTATCTGTAAGGGATCAGACTGGCCCATCGTAGCAGGTAGAGATTAATGAGGCAAATTATTCTTGGGACAACAGAAGACACAACACACAAGTTTTACTTTTTTTCAAACATAAGTTGGGGATTAGTAAAGGAAAAAGCTACACAAGTTTGTGTCAGTCATTGCATAATTTCTTGACACATTTGTCTAAAAATCTCCAGCAGTGGAAGTGGCATCCCTTTTTTAGGCAGTGCTTATGTGTTTGCTTTCAGTACTGCTACTATTCTGTACTGTTCTTTGCTCGAGCATTTCCATGGCTACGAACAGGAAAGCAGAGATGAATCTGAAAATGTACTCATCTGTACTTTTTAACATTATTTCCACAGGCGTGATTGTTTAGAATGGTTTTAAAAGAAATTCAAGAATTTGAGAGTTCTCAGCTTTAAGAGACAAGGAAAGTTGCTGTTTCTCCTGTGCCTCTGTTTGCTTGTAGTGAGTAAAATAAGGCCTGTGCAGAAATGATTGGCATTATTAGCAAATCCCACAATCTTTATGTGACAAGCAGTTGTGGCACTATTAAATAGCTGTTAATGCTGTTAACAGAAGGGACCTTGCATCATTACTGAGGGACACAGAGACTAAGCACTGCTTTTGCAGCCCCTCGTTCTTGAATTAACTGCAAATACAGCAATGACAGACTCTGTCCTTCCAGAAGCATTTGCCCTACAGGAAGGCTGCCAGGCATATGGCAGCATCCATGGCAGCCTTTGTCCTCACTGTTTATAGGTGAAGTTGTTATACGTGGATGAGGTAGGTCAGGGACACCAGTGTTTTGTCACTCTGACTTTTTCTCAACAGTGTGTTGGCCCACTGCCAGCTCTGTCAGCTGCTTTTTCCTGTTCATCCCATTACATCCCACTGGAGCATAGGTAGACCATAAAATTTATAAGCATTTGCATGTAATACTATATTTTGAGAGGAACTTGAACAATGGAACAGAAGTCTTACAGTAGGAAGCTAAAATCTATCAATAAAGACTCCTTTGTCCTAAACCTCTGGAGTCTTTTTGCTATTAGTTTCCCAGGTAATAAAAGAAAATTATGAGATGCTGTACGTGAAAGGTAATGACTAATTCCTTGGGGATAATACTTAACTGTGCTGGTCCTGGCAGGGAAAGAATGAGTTACTGTGAAGGAATCCTGGCTTTCCAGAAGGTTCACTGCCTTCCCATGTATTTTCACATCAGACACTCCCATAAAGGCACAGTGTGATGCATTTACAGCCAGCCTATCCTACCACTGATGGATGCACTTGCTGCCTAGGACTATACAGTGGTGGTTTTTGCATGACAGAAGCATTGTTTACATTGGAAACTAATTCTTTACCATATGTGTATTTAATATTAATTCAAATACAGAAACTGAAAAGCCTGGCTGATGAAATGTAGTTCTTTTATCAAGTCTCTTCTATAAATGCAAGGAAAATGCACAACTTCTGTTGTATTTAAGAAAATAATATATGCCTTTAAAAGTTTCAACTACCAAGTTTGAACAAAACTATTCACCCAAGGACCTTACAGAGGGACTCTTCCACGATTTCCAAGTGTGTGTTTCTGTGTTGTTTTCACTGAACTTCTAATTCAGTAGAGGCTGGAATCATTCTGCACAGAATCCCAGGTCACTTTGGCTGCAGACTTACAGCACGACAAAGCACAAGGCTCCACCAAGTAGAATGTGAGCTGTTGGGGCTTTTTTTTCCTTTCTCTGAAAGGAGGTGCAGCCATGGAATTAGGAAAGTGCACTTTGTTGTTATATATGCAGTTTTTCTGTAAGTACAAGTGAGATACTGGTTACTTGATGGCTGAACACAAGTTGAAAGCAGAAATAGAAATCTGCTGGGTTAGATCCCATATTACATACAAAGTTCTGTAACTGTTATGTGAGAGAGAGTCTAGGTTTGCTTGGGTTTGATTTTTTTTAAAAAAGGTCTCATGTTTTCTAAACATGAATTTGTCATTATAAATTAATTTCTACAGAAATAAAGTGTGGACAAAGCTCATTTTATCTTATTTTCTTTTTAAGAACATATGCAATGTATTTAATTTTCCTACATCCTAAAAATAGTTTAAAAAATTACAGCAATGAAAACGACTCCCAAATTAGGTATGTCATGCTATTTCTCCAGAATATTTAATGCTTAACTGCATATGGTATCTAAGTTATACATGTTAGCCGAAGAAAATGAAGACGCACAGACACACCATCCAATTGTCCTTTTATATTTTTATTCGGTGTTAAGTAACTCCACAAGAAAACAAAATCAGTTACTCTGGTGTACGTGAAATCAGAACAATACAACCACTTGAAGCAAAAAGTAGAAACAAATTTCAGCCCAGGAATGGAAAACTGATACTTCAATGCTATGGATATGCAATGCGCTTCATCCCACAGTGCGGTTCAGCGTATGCCAACCTTTAATGCTCTTGTTGTTATTGTTGTTGGTGTGTGTTTCTATCCATATAGAAAAACTAAAAACCACACTTCAACTCTCACCAAAAGCCTTAGAGCTTTAGCCATTAAACTATGAAAACAAGTAAAGACAATTTGTTATTGCCTAAGCTCAATATAGGATTTTATTTTCCCCAAAGGTGCTGGAATCATTACATGCCACAGTGTAACTATGAGCAACACCTTTGTTACTTTTGAGCCCTTTCTTACCAACGAAGAAGCTCTAGCCAGAATTAACTGAGCTGAAGTTTGTGTTTGAAATATGTCCACTTGGTCATTTCCTGTTCTCAGATGAAGTTCTATTCAATTCTTCATTGTAGTGATTTGAAGAATTTGTGTGTAAAGTTCTTTTTTTCTTTCATGTTACAGTTAACTAGTTTCAGTGCAGGTGCTAAACAACCTCTCAAGGAAGCTCCAGAAGAAAGTAAAATACATAAAAATCTATTCAAAGTCTGCAAATAAATTAAGAAAAGAAACTGTAAAGTGTCAAAAGATTTGCTGTATGAATACAAACCCTAAAACATAGTCTAAGAGGAGGACCACAAGAAAGTCCTTGGATAAGGGGCAACCAAGCCAGTTTTAGTAAGGATCTCACCAAAAGTGTTGCATGAAGACTGGCATGGTTTCCCAACCACGTGTTTTAATTCTTACACTGTCAATTGAATAAAGGCAACAAAACCCAGTTACTCAGAAAGCATTTCTAGCGCAGAACATATTTCAAAGGCAGTTCAGCTCACATTTCAAACAACTATGTTTCTTGTGAGGTTTATTGCCTGTCAAAAATAATGGTGAAGCTTTTCAAGTCAATATTGGACTTTCTGCACTTCCTGGTGTTACAGACATGCTGCGATCATGTAGACTAGTTAGTTGTTGACATTTTTTTAAACTAGGAGTTGGTAAAAACTTAGAATGTTTAGTTTTGCAAGTATTGCTCCTCCTGGCTTATAAATTTTGCATAATGTGTTAAAAGCAGAAGGAGTTGACAGTCTTGTACAGATGCAACTTGACAATGTATTGACTTTCTAAGTTAACAAAAGAAAATTTAAAAGCAAGTCACATAAAGCAACAATCACTACTGCAATCACACGTATGTTGTAAGTCATCACCTTCCCTACCCCCACCCACCACACACATAACTTGCCCCACACATTCTCTCAGAAACACAAAATGAACTACGAGATTTACTAAATTACAGCCACAACAGCAGCTAACTGCAGCAGCCACAGGATTTCTTTCAAGTGAAGCACTGACCCTTTGCATTTAAAACATTGAACACTCTGAGCATTTTAGAGAGTTTCAGTCATTCAGGCTCAAGTTCAGTTACAGGATGCTTTTGCAGGTTATATGAATGCCTTCATCTGCAACAAGACAACATTCTCATTACTCATTAACAAAATTCACAACAATCCACACATCACCCCAGTGGTTTATTATTTTTGGTGTTACTTTTTGAACTTCTGCCTCACATCGGCAAATTGTTAAAAAGGACAAAAAAAAGAAAAAAAGGAAAAAAAAAAAAACCACATTGCCTCCATACCTACAAAAAATCCTTGGCTTCTCCAGTTAGCAAAAATACAAACCATGGTATCCTCAGTGTTGGTTTGTGGGAGGGGGGAATCATAGGATAGAAAACACAGTTTCTGTAAGTCTCTAAAGCACAACCCTGTTGTTCCTACTTCAAAGTTATGAGATTTACTGAATGAAGACTGGACAAGTCATTCATGCTTTTCTCCTGCATTCAGAAAGGCACTGATAGATTACAGTGTTAAGTATTTATCTCCCAGTTCTTAAAGAACAAAGCCTAATGTGCAGAAAGCTGAAGTCTCTGAATAGCAGAAGTAGTTGTAGACACTGCGATGCTAAGAAGATCGTAATAGTGGTAGGGCTACAGTTACGAAAGAAAATAACTGCAATTAAGATGCAAAAAAGCAGTGGTACTACTAAGACAAGCACATGCACATCCATTCTTGATTTGACAACACAATCTAGTCTAGTTCAAATAGCCAAGAATTTAACAGTGTTTTTTGGGAAAAAAATCTTCAACAGGACAGCTGTGTCCTCATCTATAAAATAAGCAAGAAGAGAAAGATAAATACACATCTGAATCCATTAACTGAAGAGGAAACTCAAGTTGTTGTTTTAGAGCTACAGACCCTCAAGAAAGATAGTTTTCCATCTCATGTTACTTTTCAATCATCTGTTCTACTCTGCAGTTTTTACAGTTGAGTTCGAGAAAAAAGCTCCTCCTCACACGGATCAGCCCACTCGCTTCCACCTTCTGAAGCTGTGTCTTCAGAGCTGGAGCTATCACTGGAGTAGATCTTCTTCCTGAAGCCATTTGGTTTTGCCTCAGCATTTATATCATCTGCACATCTTGCTTCATAAACAGAAGAAACCTAAGGATTTAAACTGACAGTGTTGATGGGGAACAATAAAGAACATGCTTGCTTTTCTCTGGGCTGGGAGGTTATATGGTTTTCTAGTTGTCCAAGAGAGATGCCACGATTACAGGGCAAGTCCTCCTCTTTCCTGACTTACTCCACTATGTAGAAAGGACTGCAGAACAGCAGGGAAAAAAAAGCGGGGCTTTTATTATTTTTTCCTATTCCTCAATTTTAAGATTTGCTCAAAAAGCAAGAGAATCAAAGGTGAACTCAGGATGTATCTTTATCACAGTTCATGTTAGAAAAATTACTGTAAAAGTTATCTCCAAAACTTGGTAATAAGTATTAAATAGTAAGAAAACACAGCACAGATCTGACTAAACTTCAAGCAAATGTATTTTAAATATATTTTCATCTGAATGAGTAAAGCTATAGCAAGCATGTCACAATGTTAAACTAAGTGCTATCATCACTATGAAGTTTAAAGGTATATCAGTAAATACATGTGTACATGAAATTTTTTCCCTAGAGAAAAAAAAAATCAGGATTTTTTTGCTTGTAATGAGGACAGTTTTCAGCATATATTATCTTTATGCCTTTAGTTACTGGTTCTTTTTGCCCTCATAGTGCACTTCAGCTCACTCTACACTTACTGAATTTAGAAGTTGAAGGAAAAGAAGACTCATGTTTAACACTCATGACAAGCAAATGGCAAGCATTCCCAAAAGAAACTGCCTTTGCTTATCTACTAGAAGTATAGCTGTTTGTACAAAGTGTTGTACTCCCCAAAGTACAACACCCTGAGGAACTTTCAGGAGGATGATCAAGATGCAGGGGAGGTTAGAAAACAAAGTAAGAGAAGAGAAGCTTTTGAAGGTTTTTGCAGGAATTTCATTTGAGGGTAGACTGAGAACTGTGATGAAAGGAAAGATGCAGTAGCCCACCCTTATAAGATAAGTAAAACTTCCTCCCCAAAACCATTAACAAACTTACCATATTAAAATCTAAAAGATGTTCATCATCATTGGATACTTCCTTTACATCTGCAAGTTCTCCTACACCATTCTCTCCCTTGGCATTTGTATAGCACTCTTATATTGTTTTTGTGGGGGTGTTTCAGATGCAAAGGAAAAAAAAACAGAATTGAGGAACACTGTTATTCACATTTACCATAAATTAAAGCATCCAGAGAAGTATTCTTGGAATTCACACTCTATGCCATGTAAACTCTGTGCTTGTGGGGGTTTTTATGGTCTGACACCCATAGAGAAATCAGCATAATACCTCACAGAAGCTTCATCAAATCCTATCTAGATAACTAACAGTAAAAGAAGAAGCTACTTAGTTAATGAAAACAACTAAAATACCAAAGAACAAGAATTACTTTTTTTTATGATAAATGGTTCCGTACATTTTTCAATTCTGATACTGCACTGTGTTCCACATCACTCCTATTTCTATACCCATACAGTACAGACTGAAACAGTAGCCTGATCCTCACTAAAACTCAAAACCCCCAGTTGATGGGAATGGCTGTGATTTCTACTTACCAGAGTAAACTTATATATATAATAGCAACATCTGTCATGTAAATAGATGCATATGGATCACATGCATCAACACTCACATATAAAAAGTACCCATACTGAAAACTGGACACAGGAAAAGGTTTGTGGAAGAGTAACATCAGCTGTGAGGATAGTGTCCTGGTCTTGTTTAAAATCGGAGTGGCACAGAGCACACCGTGGCTCTGCTGTTCCTGACAGACACCCGGGCTCTGCAGCAGCAGCTCCCGGGCCCGGCCGCGCTCCCCCCGCGCCAGGGCAGCGCTGCCGCAGTGACGCGCGCTCGCCGCCAGGGGACAGCAGCGGCCCCGGCACCCCGGGCACGGCCCCGGCACCGCGGGCACGGCCCCGGCACCGCGGGCACGGCCCCGGCACCCCGGGCACGGCCCCGGCACCGCGGGCACGGCCCCGGCACCGCGGGCACGGCCCCGGCACCCCGGGCACGGCCCCGGCACCGCGGGCACGGCCCCGGCACCCCGGGCACGGCCCCGGCACCGCGGGCACGGCCCCGGCACCCCGGGCACGGCCCCGGCACCGCGGGCACGGCCCCGGCACCCCGGGCACGGCCCCGGCACCCCGGGCACGGCCCCGCGGCTTTGCAGGGGGACCCCAAATCCCTAAAATCCCCCTATCAGGAAGCCTGACGGCTCTGAGCGCCAATCTGCTCTTGCACTGTGCACAGTTCTATAGCTGGGAGTGAACTAAAAGTTAAGATGTTTTTGAAAGTCACCCAAACTGTCGTAAACATCCAAGTAAGGCTGTTTTGGAACCAAGAAAAAGTTTAGTTGGTTGCACTTAAAGGTGCACTTCAAAAATAGTAACTGGCTAATCTCCTTTCAGATTATTAAGGAACCAGGTCTCTGATGAAAACTTCCTCGCCCTGAGCCTGTAACAACAGAAAGCACCAGAGTTCCTGTCATCAGGATACAGCATGGTCTTGTTTAGCTTCTTGCCTTGTCCCCAAGGCAAAAAAAACCTGCCTGGATTCTTGCCGGTCCACTGAAAACCTGGGCTTGAATCAGTTGTCACAGACTATAGATTCCTGGGAGTGCTGGAAGCACACCTGCTTTTGGTCACGAGCAGCCAGCCTACTAAGACTGGACTTGCTCTCTGTGCAGGACAGAAAAATTCCCAGACTGTCAGTGTGAAAGGAGTGGCCAAGTGGCAAATCCCTCTCCTTCTCAGTCTCAGATTCCACACATTCACTGAATAACTGGCATGTTTTTTATGCACACCCATAAAAGGTAATCATCATGTTTTCACATTCTTTTAGACTTACCTACCTAGTAAGTGTTTTTCAGGATGAAACATTAAAAAATGTAATAAAGTGTTTTCATAATCAGAGATTTTCTGTTTATTTAATTGTAGGCTTTGGAATTAAGTACATTTGTGTAAATGTTAAGATTATTTTTAAGCCACTTTGTTTTAAAACCAATTTAGAATCATGCTAGAGGTCTACTACAAGTGCAATCGAAGCATCCCAGTTCTCTCTCAGATTAGAGAATTTTTTATGGAAGCTTACTGGTGTGGGTTTTTAAAATACAGACAGTAAATCTAATTCATCTGCAGCAACTCCAATCCGTAACAAGGAGCATTTAATTCTAACATGGGTGCAACAGCAAGTTAGTTCTAACAGGCAGAGGTGCTTACCTTCACACTGTGATGCAGGAAAAAGGGGAGAATAGAGCGCCTTTTCCCACCAGCATTGCTTTTCCTGGCTGCCACTCATTCTCTGCAGATTAGTATTCAATATAGGAAAGTGTTTAGACAATAATCACACTTCATTTTGCCATAAATAATATACTTACATGTAAAGGAGGAAATTCTGGTATTACAATTAATTTTCCTAAGTCTTACAGGTCACACCACTCAATTTGTAACACTAATGGGAAATGACTGTCAAACTACAGTGGAACATCCATTCTCTAAACTCTTACAGCCAATATGAATTCCATGCTGGAGCTCAGACTTTGATACTTTTATACAGTTACACAAATCCACAAAAAAGAATTTAATTCCAGCCCTACACTTTATAATCTAGAGAGAGCTATCCAAGAGATGGAAGTACAGTGAAATGTTAGCCAACATGACAAACAGTTCAGTGTAAAACAAAACAGAGAAGACAGCAAACAAAAAGCAGCAAAATTTCATGTTTAAAGTTTGGGAGGATGAATTAGCAGTATCCAATGGAAAAACACAAAATTAGAGAACTACGTGTCAACATGAGGACAAAGAGGTTATGAGGATGATCAGTGATTCGTCTTTATGCTAGAAGTAATCCATTCACTAAGACTGCCAAAATATTCTTCCTTTCCCCATATTTTAATGCTAGTTTAATTTTACCAGAGGCCTTTCCTTATGACATTGATGGACATGGCTAAAATAGCAAGGGCTTGTCACAACAGACATGTCCCCAGTTTCATGGCTGCACCTGAGGTAACCCCATTAGCCTTCAAAAGATTATGCCACCTTGTAATATCCTCCATAGATATTAGAATGACTCAAAAAACAAATGACAGTGCAAATGTCTACAACAAACATTAGCAAATAAGCTTCAGCACTGACTTTCTAGCCAGCTTTCTCCTCACTCAGCTTGAGGATGTTTAAACATGGAAGATTAATGAGCATCCTTTTGTTCCTCCTTAACCCACTGCAGAACTACACACCCAGAGAACTTAAACTTACCAACACTTATTCCTTAATAAAGAGAAGCCCCTCTCAAATCAAAGGAGTGACTCAAGAGTGCTGTATTTAGAAACATATCCTAGATTCGACTTATTTGAACTTATCCATGCTGGTTTCCTGTCATAAGACCTAGGAACAGTCTTTTTGGACTCACCCTCCAAAAATTCAAACACTTAATTCCAGAAAGGGAGTTCTTAGGAACTTAAACCATCAGTTGGTGTCTTTTTTTAACATGAAAAAAAAAAAAAAAGAAAGAAAAAAAGAAAAGAAGCAGCAGCTCAAGGGTATAAGCAGAACATAGTAAAAAATATGTGCATTTACAAATACATTCAATCATGGAAGCCTCGCTCTGTGCTGATTATAGATAGAGGCATCTAAACTCCACAGGCACAACGTGTTATCCACTTCAAAGTCTCTCCCACTGCTGCTGTCACACCTGCACATGGGATAAGCTGGATGAAGCCCAGCAGGTACAGGCAAAGGCAGCTGGAGTCGGGCAGGGCACAACAAGCTGCAGCAGCCTTGCTTCTCAGGTTGAGGCACTGGCAGAGCTCAGCACCTGCACTGGGATGGCTCCCTGACTCAACTGGCACTGGCTGCTTCAGCCCCCCCTGTGCTTCCAGCACAGCCCCAACACCTGGAGAGCTGGAGCAGGTCACAGACAGCTCTCAGCTCAGTGCTGAATTTTTGTTTAAGAGGGAATAGAGGACTTTTAATGTCCATTTTATACATTTGCAGAAGAAAAGTTTTTTTTTCCCACAGTTGCTTAAGTGTTTTCTAGAAATGCACACATTGTGAAATTTTTTGTGAATGAGACACTCCCAATCAGTAAATACAAAATACCAATTCCAGAACAGCACCGAGTCTACCTTCCTTTGCTGGCAATCTTTCCCTTTTAAAACAGGATTTTCAATTTATGTCCTCTTCACACATACTCATATACACTTGCAATGTGTTATGAAAAATTGTATTAAATTTTCCAGCTAAGCATCTAAATAGCTATTATTTAGAATAGTTCTGATATTAAATATTGTGACTGGAAGTGTCTCCTCTGTAAAACTATGTTTATTTTACTTTACTCTTAAGCTGAACTCAGACAGCAGGGCAAAACCAGCTGCAATGCTGTTTCACTCCCAGTTTTGCTGCAGGTCGGAGAGAAGACTGATGGGTTATCTTTCTGGTTTTACAGCTAGGCATAGAGTAACTGAGGCTTCTCCCAGACTATTAGATACTCTTTTGGAAACACCATCACTGACTCGTTGTACTGCTTCAGAACACTTGCTGACAAGGATCACGGCTGACAAGGGTAACAAGAGGCTTGCACAATGTGAACAGAATAAGCACTAAAGCCTCAGTACAGTCTTAATGAATATTATCAGAAGTGTTACAACTGACAGAAAAAATATCATATTAATCTGTAAGCACGTTATTTCTTTGAACCTGCTCAGCTAGCCCTTACTATCAGGAAGAATACAACACATGAATAATTCAGAAGTCAAAGCACTGAGTCCCATTCCAAAAGATCAGGTCCTAATTTCAGTTCATCAGCCACCCAGTGAAGATACACTTGGCTCAAGAAGCCAGTCACAAATGAACAAAGGGAGCTGAGTCTAGACTTTATATTCTTAAAACCTGTTTGGCAGTAACCTCACTGTTGAATTTCACTGAAAATATATGTGCAAGGGACTCTATGAGATAATCTAGCCTCTACTCTTGCACAAAGCTGGAATCAGCTACAATTCCTACGTTCAGTCTCATCAAGGCAGAATTTCCACTGCTTCTCTAAAAATAATTGAGCCTTACATTATGCACCTTGTCTGGTTAGAATTCTTATTCTTCAATTTCCCTTAGTGTGATTTAAGGTCATCACATCCAGTTCCTTTGTGTTTATCAGAGCCTACAGAGAATACAGCTTTTCTTCCCCTTATCTCCTCTAATTATGAACATGGCTTCTGCAAAACCACTGCCTCTGCTCTGAGTCTCTCTCATTTGAGAAAAAACATCCTCAGTTCCTTCACTTGTTTTTGTAAGTAGTAACCTTTCTGTTTGCTCCTCAAGACATCTTTCCTGATAAACAAGGAGCCCGGTACTCCAGCAGAGCAACTCTGCTCTTACAGGAGGGTATTCCTGTTCTTGGATCTCAGTGTTGCTGTCTTTTGCAGGTTATCATTCCTGATTTACATTCAACTATGACTTATTTGAAGATGCTTTTCTGTTTCACATCACTTCCTCACCTGTCACTCATGCCATAGTGTTTGTAAAGAGGGTTATTATTTTCTGCAGAAATTTTAGTTGCCCCTGCAGGATTGCATTTTATGTTTCAAACGCTGCTGAGATTTAACAACTTTTTGATTCTAATCCTGTCTTCCAGTGTAACTGAAGATCTTCCCAGTTTGTTGTTATCAGGGATCTTCATAAACATGCCACACACTAGAAAAAATAATCATCTCTGTTGTCCTCCAGGAAGCCACTGATTGTTATTTTGAGAGTGCAGTCTTTCTCTTAAACTAATACTTGGAAACTTCCTTTTACTCACACATTTGGGCCATTTACAGTTTAAAGTACAGTTTGGGCAATTTTAAAGGGTCATTGGTTCAATTTTCCCTGAGTTTCATGTTCCTCTTTAAAATAAAAATTTGCTTTTTATATATATCTTCTACCTTCCATGTGTTCTCAAACAAGTATTCTAGTAGGCTTTTCTCAAATTAGTTGCTGCTCTTCATGATACTCAGGTGAATACTGCTGTGACTAACTGAAACAGTGTAATATCTGTAATTTCATTAACAATGACAATAGATGCACTAATCAATACCTTGGATATTACATTTTCATAGCTTTCCAAGCTTGTTAGTTCTGTTTATCCCATATCTTTCTGTCATCTTTCTGTTTCTGATTTACTTCTAGAACTCTCAGGTGTAGCGAATCTTTTTTATTTGCTTTGTTTAAACCTTGAGGTTTTTCCCTCATGATTTTTAACGCTGCTATTGTGAACTCTATCTTTTTAAAGTCCTTTCATACAAGCCCTTCAGTATCTCTGCAAAATAACGTTTTCTTAATGAGAAGGTTAGAGCTTAAGAGTCTTTGTAGGTGTTTTCATCACTGGCCATGATCAGCACTTGCCAAGGACTACCTGGACCAGTCCTGTCATAGGTAGCCCCCAAATTACTCACTATTTACAGTCAGTCCTTTGTTTTGTATGTGGATGACTATACATTTTCTTTTCCCACTTGATTTCCCTGATTTTAAGGCACACAGTAGACACCTCCAAATTCTGTCTCCCTCTTATCACTACCTGGATTTATGACAGTTTACCTTCTACACTGCTGACCTCAGAACCAATGTTTATAAAGCAGCCCTCTTCCCTTCCTCTCTTGACAGCCCTCTCTAAAGGGATTATGCACTTCCACTGCATCACTCCAGTCCAGCATAGAACCTCAATAAATCTCAAGGCCAATTCAGTCATGAGATGCACAAACACAGGTTTTGTCAGTAAAATTTCCTCATCCCCAAAACCAGTGTCTTAGGCATGTTCAGACCTTAAAACCCCACAGGTCCTTTTATCTATCTCAAGGACCCAATAGTATGAGCATTCTTTGAGCACACCTGCTGGATTGGAGCCCATATAAAATCTGTTGACAGGAGATGCAGTGTTGGTATATTCACAGGCCATTAACTGGTCCAGATTGTGTACTTACCCACGACTCCACAGCTAAACAGTAAGAGCATTTACTTGGAAGAAAAAGGACTGTACTATGGGGGGGGCAAGGGAGTTGTGCTTGTGGGGTTTCATGTAGTTGTCTGGGTGGCACGTGCTGGTGGTTTTTTGTAGAGGTTGTTCGGTTTGGACTTTTTTTTTAAATTGTTTTGTTGGTTTCATTTTATTGTTGGTTTAATTTTAGGGTTTTTTAAATCTTATGGCTAGATATGTAAGTATCATTCATGTTTGCAAAAATTCTGCAGGAGCTATTTGCAAATTCCTGTTGCAAAATACACTATAATTTTAAAAGAAGTGCTCTAATATAGAAGGTAAGAGGGAGGAAACTGAACCAGATTCTCCTACAGTCTTGTTTATAAATAGGAGGTATTCAGAGATATGTGTTTCCACAGCACATATATAACTCAAGCTTAAGTGATGCAAACCAGAATGTGTTACTATTACACGGTGGTTTATATTAGTATTTTCACATCCATTGTTTATGCAAAAATATTGGAGGTACCTCAGAACACAACTCAAACTTTATATTAGATGACTGAGTTAAACAATGATTTTAATTTTTGTCCAAAGTCAAGCATAAAAACACAGGAAGTTTCATTTAAAAAAAAATCTTCACAAATATTGATCTATACTAATCAGTCCAGACCACAGTTCCTGCTTTTTCCCCATGCATGTATGTGTGGGGTGTCCATGAAAAAAGTTTCTCCTAGACTGTCCTAATTCTAGGTATTTTATATTGATTTTGCTTAATGCTCACGAAAATAAATATCACTCTTAAAAAGAAAAAAGCTCACACAAATCTTTAACAGACATTTAAGCACAATAAGAAATTTAAATAAACACTCTTGAGCCAAAAAGCCAATTACCTTCAGACTCCAACTACTGGTGCTTAGAAAAGCCTGGAGTGTGCACATACCTTCTTGAGACATGGTAGATAGAGGGGGATGAGTTTACCCAGGCTGTCTGAGTTTAGGGGGTAATCATGTTCCCCAAGCCCCCCAGGAAGAGCTTAATTGCAAACCAAACTGGAGTCTAGACTGCTGAGAGGGTTGTTGGCCCTTTGTACTTCTCAGTGGTTTATCACTTTGAAGCTATGAAACTGCCTACAAAATCATATGACCTGAGCAAGGGAAGCAGTAAGTTTCCCTCATGTGGTAAGGAACTTAAATAAAATGAAATACCAGAGCATTGTTCACTACCAAAAGACTTTTTACAAGCCTCAGAGCTACCGTAAACTATGGCACCACTGTCAGCCACTTACTAGCTTCTTGAATGGATAAGTGGTTGAAGTGAAGATGAGAATAAGCAGCCTCACAGAGCACTACACATCCAAAAAGAAGATGCAAAAAGGGCTGGAAGGAACTTCAGGCTCCTGCTGTCACAAATAACTGTATAATCATTTGTTCATTCATTATGTCCTACTGCATCATGAAGTTAGATTTCACTTATTCCTGGTAAAAGGCAATTCCAGAATCTGTTCTGACTTACAGTCTAGGTTTACTATTTTTTTTTATGACTTTCTGCAAGGCCTGGCACAAACACAGAAACTTCCCAGACACCAGTAAAGATTTTTGAAGCCACTTCTTCTCTGTTAACTTAACAGAGCAGCAGGAACCAAGATGTCTAGAAAGGGTCTGGAAAAGTCACAAACTTGATTCTCTTGTGCAAGCAGATACCAACTTACTGATGGTGGGAAAAGAAGCAATTAGTTTAAAGGAGGATGAGAGAAGAAACAAATAAAGAAGAAGGAAAATAAGAAAGTCTGATTTTGTTCAACAAAAAGGTGAGCTTTAGTTTTAGCAAGAGAAGGATTAGCTTGCCTGTGTATGAGTTAGTCTTTCAAACTTATAACTGAGAACTATGCAATTGCACAACACAAGCTAGATGCAACTCCTCAGCTGAAAATGGAAAAACTTCCTCCAAATGTAAATACTGCAACTGCTGAGTATGTGCAAGAGGAGGCTGAAGAGGAAAAGAAAATGTAAGATGTAAGGAAAAGAAAATGTAAGATGTAACTTATACCTATCCAGACAATATCTCTAGGCTGGCCACACATCTAATTTATTTTGATAGTTAAATGTTTCTACTCAAGAACAGAAGGAAATCACAGCAAGAAAAACTCAGGGTATTTTTTTCTAGAATGAATTTCTTATCTTGATTATTACTTAACTTATGGCTACAATTACTAGAAAGAAAACTCTGAGTTTAACCCTTAGTTATGCTGAGGCTTTCTTATGATACTGTGGTAGCAATGGATATTTTGCATCCACATCTTATTTCTTTTTGGCTCTATGCTGACAAGAGGATACTTTAATTTCCAGACAATTAAGCCTTTTGACAAGTCTTTCTTTGCTGAAGTTTACATCCAGTAGCTCAACCCCAAATTCTTCTACTTGGAAGAAACTATATTGAAAAGACTGGCTTCAGTTCTTTTTCTTCAGAATTTTAAAATATGTTTGAATCAAAATCGGTAATATTTCATTACTCAAAATTTATGCATATTTTAACACTTTATATGTAAATCAGATAACCTAAAAACCTAAGGTAAACAGATTTTTAAAGTCACATGAGTGTACACATGCATATATTTCTAAAGGTATGCAGGATGACACCAAAATACCTGAAGATGGTTGATTTTTCACAGAATCACAGAACGACTGAGGTTCAAAAGGAACTCTGGAGGTCATCACGTCCAACTGCCCCTGCTCAAGCTGGGCCCAGTAGAGCAGGCTGCCCAGGAACTTGTCCAGATGTCTTTTGAAATCTCCAAGGATGGAGACTCTACAGCCTTCCTGGGCAACCAGTGCCAGCACTCGGTCACCCTTACAATAAGCAAGTTTATTCTTATGTTCAGATGGGACCTCCAGTTTCTCTACAAAACTGTATTTTCTAGAGATCTATACAATCACAAACATTTAAACTGAACTGTCACATGACAAACTGCTGGTTATCAGCTGCCAGCTGCAAATTCTGTAATTTTATATATCCACATACCTCTTCATGCTCTCCTGAAGAAACAGGATTATCCTCATACGTGGGGAAATGACACCCTGCTTTACAACTGCAAAACCTGCCAGTCTCCTCACGTGGCTCCACTATTCTGCAGTTTACTTTAGAGCTCTCCACCACTCTCCCTTCGAGAGATTCTTTCATACTGCATTCTAAACAGGGATCTTGGTTTCCTACTGGCAACATCCCGGCCGACTCTTCTTGGGAATCCAATGATGTCTGTGCACTCTTCTCCATTCCAGACTTTTTTAATCTGGGAAGGAATTTTCCAGATTCAAGCTCCGATTTTCCATAATAATGCCCTTCTTTTTCTGCATCTTCTTCCAGAGGTTTGAGATCTGCTTGTGGATCCTCAAATACATCTGCTTGAGGAGGGACAGCAATACCTCCCTCATCTTTTTCTGACTCAAATTCTGACTCGCTTCCACCACCTGGAGAAAGTTCAGATGCAGAAATTGGGCGAAAGTGAGTCCTCGGAGAAATCCGTATAGCCCTGTACTGCGTTCGATCAACACCACATATCCTGGGGTGCAAAACCTCACTGTCTGAATCAGAGCACAGAATCGACTTAGGTTTAAAACTAGGGCTGAAAGATGCAATTCCTTCTGGCTCAAACGAACACTCTACATGAAGAACTTGTGAAAATGGATTGTTCAGGTCAAAGGAAGAGAATGAGTATTCAAGCCCTGGTTCTTCGACTTGAAAGTTACCACAAGCTCCCAGTAAGTCTTCATGGAAGATAAAAGAAAAACCCTTATTTAATCCGTTATCTCCACCCTTTGACTGCTCATTCTGTTCAAATGATACAAATGGCCTCCATAATTGTCTGTGGCCAGGGGCAAAGCTATTACCTGGAGTCATAAAAACATCTGTACCAGCTATTGTCACCACATCGGAAGCTGCACATTGCAATAAGCTCCCCTTTGAGTGACCAGGTGGCACCACTGCCCATTCTCCATCACTGTTAAATGTTTTGAGCTCCCCATATACACCACCAAGTATAAATGAGTTTTCTTTATCCTGGTTAACATCCCAGGGCTTTGATGGTGTGGTATAGTCACCACCATCTACTTTTGATAAATCATTTGAGACAAAGGCTCTCTTCTCTACATTCTCCTTTTGACCTTCCCAAAGGTGATACTCTGATCTTTGCACTGCTTTATTGGGTTCCTGGAGGGTTTCAACTTTTGCTTCTGTATCCAAACAGCAGCAATAGTTATTTACATCAGTTGAAAACAATTCATCTTCTATTCCTTCTATTTCTACCATCCCTGCAGAATTTCTGTCTGTCACATTTGTCCAAATATCTTTAATAACCCCTGAGCTGTAGCCATCTCCATGTGGACTGCTTTCCCTACACCCTTGTGTAGTTTCATAGTCTTTACTTTCTGCTTTTTGTTCTAGCTGAATACCACAGACAGATTCTAGCTTAGATTTCTTTTTGAAAATCAAAGTGGACATTTCTCCTAAACTTCTAGCTTGTTGCTGGCAGGTTTCTTCTGGCAGAAAATCTAGAATTTCTTCATCTACATAATTCGAAGACACTCTAGGAACTACATAATTAATATCTTCTGCATTAAATTGCGTGGATTCTTCATATGGAATATTTATAGTCTCATTGTCTGAACGTGTTTCTTCTGAGTGTGACCATGGACTACAGGTTCTTGTTGAAAGATTAGAACAGTGTTCATTTTCATCAAAGGCACTATTTTTGGTCCATATTAGCAATCTAGACTGTGTTTTCCCAAGAATATTAGCAGTGCTACTAGAATCTGCATTTTCATTTCCCAAGTTGAGTGTTTCAAAAGAAAATGGTAAAACAGAGTTACTGCATTGCACTTCAAACACTGAAAAACAAGAGTTTATACCAGACCCTTCATTAATATCTGAAAAGAGCTCTTGATTGCCAGCAAGCATGTGTGAATTAAGCATTGTGCTGTCTAGGATGGGGGAGAATCTGATCGGAGAATCTCCTCCAAAACTTTCCCCATCTGCATCAGCAGAACTAGAAGATGAACAGCACTCCCAAAATTGAGCTAAATTACTAAGATCTTGCAAGAACCACCCTTCAGCACCAACAGAGCTGGTCGAATCAGTCCATATTGCACTTTCCCCTTGCAATTCCATTCCATCTAACACTATGCAACATTCTGCCTCAAAATCAGTTTTTTCTTTACTTTTCTGTCGAATCATATTTAAAATCCGACTCTCCCCTTGCATCGTATCTGAGGCACCAGGATCCAACATGGATTGATCAATATCAACTTCATAGAAGTGTGTTAGTTCTGAGAGATGAACATCATCTAAATACTTGTCGTCCTCTGGTTGAGAACATATTGAGGTCCCAGCGAGGTCAATATCCTCATTTAGAACTGCAGGCATTTCTACAAAGTGACCATCGATGAAAGTACCTGCTGCGAGGTATGTTTTATGAGTATTATTGTTGCTAATACAAAGACCATGCACTGATTCAGACAACTCTTCTACAGCCTCTGATGTTACTCCACATAAATCTTCTCTGTTGCGGTACGTGGTCTCCAGCTTGCTTTTTCTGCTAAGAGGAACAAAGTACTCCGTAATCGGCTCAGTATACCACAAGGGCTCTTCTTTATATTCCTTTTCATTTCTACTGTCTAAATACAAATCTTTGCCATCACTACCGCCACCTTCTTTTCTTCCAATTTCTTTTAATGGCCTTTTACCTCTTTTGCACAGTTGTTTGATGGACCCACTGCTGCTGCTGCTGCTGCTTCCGCTGTGGACTTTTCTATCAACCTTTTCACCAGATTTCACTGACGGCCTGCTCTGCCCATTACGCCCTTTTTTACTCCGAACCTCTCTTGTTTTGTGTCTTACTTTAATACATTTCATTGATGCCTTGTATTCACCTTGATTACCACTAGAACTTGAGCCAGCCTCACTGGATCCTGACGACCAGGAGCGGGGACGCATCTTCCCTTCAGACTTGTGTTGGACTTGCTTTTTGTACAAAACAGGCTTCTCTTCAACAGTGTTGTTACTAAAGTTGTTTTCTTTCTCATTTTTACTCTTCTTCTGCTGGGTTCTTTCCTGTACAGTGGCAGATACTTTACTACTTCTGTCTTTAGTTACTTCACTTTCACTATTGCAGTCCTTTGGAGAAGATGTATCTGTGCTAGTTGGTGGAACAGTGGATGAAGATGAGGAGCTAGAGTAAGAACATACTTTGGATTTATTCCATACAGTCATAATTTCCTGCAGGCAAACTGGCTTTTCAGAAAGAGGAGGAAATGCTTCATAGTACCTGAAAGCAAAATAAAAGGGACATTTGGATCGCAGAGCTTCAGATAAGCATTAAGATTAGAATGCATTACTAAAAACACAGCAAAACACTACCTAATTGCTAAAAATCTAGTTTGCACTACATATGCACATGCCACTCATTGCACTATTTGAATGATATCAAAGGGAAAATTAAAATGAGCTTTAAAAGTGTTTATACTAATATATATTTAGAAATATACTGCAGAGAAGTAGAAGAATTTCCTTTTCAGAGACTACTAAACATCACTGTAGAGAGAAATTGTGGATGCTTACAACAATGGCTCCAGGTTTATTAGATAATGTGGTAATTCACTACAGTCTTCTTAAATGTTAGATTTAGATTATAAATTAGGAAGTCCTGAATTTCAGTTAGTTCAGTCCTGAATTTCAATTTTTAAAATTCTCTTTTATGAAATGAGACACTATCTGTTAATTTCTACATAGTTTGATCATCTAGTTATTAAGAAAAAGCTATTTTAAAAAGATTAGGTTTTGAGTAGTTTAAGATGCTTAACACCTTTATGCAAGAAGTATGAGATTAAAATATGGTTTTCTGCAACATTTATAGTAGCATGTGTTTGGTGGTAGAGAGCTATATACTGAATCACATATATTTCAATGAAAACTTACTAAAAAATTTTACAAGTCAGTTAAATGAAATACACATTAGCACAATCAGTTCCCTGAAGAGGGATCACCCATTTAGTAACATTTCTATGAGGCTGTTGCTACTATTAAGAGATACAGAAGCAGTTGTATCTCCAAGAGAGGTCAATGACAAAACCCCTGGGTAGTTCAGTAACACTGGACTCAGGTACTGGCTAACTAGGAAATCACTTTGGTTATCAAGAGTTTAAAGGTTATAAGAGAGTTTGTTTGCCATTTCAGCAGTAGAAGACAGCGAGATCTCCATCCAGTAAACAGAATACTCCCTCCTTGCAAATCAACATGTCAATTAATGTTGTTTTAAAGGTTTTTGTCTGGTTGACTTAGTCTTCAGGAAACTAAAGTATTGTTTGAGTTCTGTATATAATCAAATGAAAGCAGCCTGGGCTTGAACTAGCCCATGGTACCAAGTGCTTATATTTCAATATGTAAGATTAACAAAAGAAGATGGCATGAAAATAAATGTATTTCTTAATATCCACAAAACTCCAGATTCCCCATTAAATTAATTTCATGATGTTAAAATATGGGAATAAAAAGAGAAAAGCATCTCAGATAATAATAAGAAAAAAAAGGCATACATTTCTACTTGATCCTTTGCTGTGGGAGATAAATCAGTCTCAGGAGTCAAAGAGCCTTCTAACTTTTTGTGAATCTTCTCCTCTGTTTTGGAAGAAAATTCCAAATGCTTAACAGAAAAATTCGAAAGAGCCAGTGTACTTTATAACAGTATTTAACAAAAAGCACCAGGATGTATAACTGTAATAGCAGTAAAATTTCCATACAACACTGTAAGTAACATTAAGAAATTACGAATTACCACCCAATATTCAAGTTTTTCACAGCTGTTCAGTCCTGCAAATCTGACTAAACACGACTGGCCAGCAGCTTCATGCAACCTCATGGCTAGCAATGCCCCACTGGGAGAATTCCTGCTGAATTTCATGTTTAATTTAATTTAATGTTTAATTGTTTCACATCCAAATCCTTATCTCATTCTTGCATTGCTACAGACACAAAAAATACTACTTAAAAAGTCAACTATTTAACTAAATGTTTTTATCATTGGCCACATCTAACTTCTCAAGTGTTTCACTAGACGGAAATATCCTTGCAGTAATTGCTGAGCTTTGAGTGGATGCAAAGACATTTCCTGTGTGAGAGGTGACTGAAGATTTTCTATATTAAAACCTTTAAAATAAAGAAAAAAGTGAGACATATTATTATTTTTTTTTTCAAAATAAATGCTCAACATCACCTTGGCTCAGGAAGAAATACACTGCATTATGAAATATTAAGAGCTGACTAATGATTACTGTTTAAAAAGAAAAAAAAAGCAATGGAAACAGCTTTAAAACCATACTTCAAGCAGGTAAATGTTTATCTCTTATCTACAGCGACTTATACTACATAATAAGCATATTAATTTTACTCTAAGTGTCCAAGGCTGCTGCTGTGTGCCTGAACAAACATTTATGTGCAAGGAACTTTCATTGGAGACAACACAACTTTACATTATGCTCCCTCCTCTCCCCTAAGCTTGACATCATAAGGTGCCCTATAGCCCAGAAATTTTAAGTCATGATAGTTATTTGGATGCTTTTCACACAAATAGTTTCTACATAATTATTCTGAGGCAAATCTGTTCTTTGCAAGCACCAATACACAAAAGGAATAGAATCAAGCCTACTTTATTTTCATTACTTTTGATAATGAAGGGAATGCTGAATTTGGAGTATTTACTAAAAAAGCAGGCACAGCTGGATATGAATAGTTATAGCTTTTCATGAAGAAAACTCCATTTGTGACTGGCTATTGCTTAGGTAAATAAAGCATACCAATACAAAACGGCTTAAATTCTTGAATGAAATTACTCAAACATAATTCAAAATTGCATGGCCTGTACTAAAAGCTACTGAAGTAACAGCCTACTCCCTCATACCCACCCCCATCTCAGAACGTTGCCGAGTTGATAAATACAGAACGTGGCCTCAGAAGTACAAACATTTTTTTCCTCACCTTGCTTACTCTGAAGGTCTTTCAGTTTGGAGCAAAGCTCCTCCACTAATGTTTCAATCCCAGAGCTCTGCACAACAACAAAACCACGTGGGAAAAAAAAGAAAAAAAAATAGAAAACATAACTTACTAGAAAGAATTTTAATGTCATAGAAATATACCAATACAGTAAACATATCTCAGCAGACATATTGTTCTTTTTGCACAGTAACTACATATGAAAAATCAACAAAAATGATTACTAGTATAAATCCAATCCTATAAATACATTAGTTAGAGGTCAAAATGATTCCCTGAACACGAAGATACATTCATACAGAGGTTTCAAACTACAGGTCACATTGTTGCATCATTGGATATCCAAGGCTTTGCAAACACAGCATGTCACATTTACTGCATGGTATTGCTGCAGATTTAGCCAGGAGTCTCAGGATAGAAGTTCAACGACCCACTGATCACTAAGATGCATTTCAAAAAGCTAGGCCTGATCCTTTTGGCTGCACAATTTATACCTGTGGGAAAGGGACTGTTAAAAGAATAGAGAAAATCAGGCATGAAGGTGGAAAGGAGAACAGTAGGAAGGCGTACCCATATATGTGGCAGAGAGGGAAAGGAAATGCTTCCACAGTATGTGTATGCAAAACCCATCCCATAGTCTTGCCAATTTAAAAAGTAACCAGGTATTTTTTTCTTTTTAAACATTCTGTTATTAACAACACAGGACAGCAGAAGGAAAAATAAACACTTTCTTCATATTCCCATAAGCCTCTATTTTCCTCCTTTATTCCTCTACATAAATACTGAAAATAAACATATACACAAAACAGTCCAATATATTACCTACAGGGGAAAACCCCATGTCATCCCAATGGGATAAAATTTTAATTCCAGGTCAGTGAAATACTAAACACCAACTTAGAGCCTGAAATGACCATTCCTGTTGGAAGGAAAAGCAGATGAGAGGGGTACTGCGTGGATATTTGAATTGTCATTATCCAATGCTTGGGGATTGCTCTTCAGGCTTTCCATAACAGCAAACAGAACTGGAATCACAGCTAAACACAACAATCTGAACTACTGAGGAGGACACAAGAGATCCCCTGTACGTCACCCTGGAAGTGGTAATGAGGGAGGACCATGCAGCTCATTGTATCCTGTGCACAGCTTCCTCAATATCCACTCCATCATTGTCAGAAGTCTAGCTCCAATTATACTTGGAGAAAATTACACCAACCCCCAAGAAAATTATCTCATCTTCTGAATTTAACACTATCTTATTGTGCATGAAGTTATGGGACATGTTTTCTCTCTAAAGGCAATGCCGATCAAATATCAAGTTACAGAAATGCACAGAAAATAGTTTGACTTGCTGTGTCACCCTGGGGGTATAACGATTTCATTTTTCCAAGATCTAAGAGGTTCTTATCTCTCCTGATTGCTGTCCAGAAATTGCTGAGAAATGCGAATATATGTTGCTAAAGCACAAGCAAATATTATGAAAAAGAGAATACTAATTTATACAGTCAGACTAGCTTGTTTAATTCACTGTCAGAAAAATACACTTGAAAAATCATACACTGAAGCAATGATTTATATGCTGATTCTAAACTTTAATTATTTGCAGCCAAGTGAGAAAGAAAGCAATGTTCTATTCCTAATTGCATTGCTACACTGAAGTGCTAAATATAAACCTTTATGCCAGATACTTAACTGAGGATGACTTAGCAATATCGAACTTCAGAAGGCATCTCCTATATCAGTAAAGTCACCAGTATAAATTAAATCATTTAGCAAGAACCAGGCAGGACAGTAATATGCACAAAGCTATGTAGTTGTAATAATTTGTCACTTTATGCCTATACCACTCTTGACTCCCCCCTCCTCCCTCTAAAAGGTCAACAGAGGAGGAGCTGGCCTTGGTTTTCCTCAGCTCCCCAAACTGTCTAATCAAACAAGCACCTGTAGCAAACACTCCAAAGAATACAGGTTCACTTCCTTGACTTAATATAACATTATGCTAAAAAACTGCCCCAAACCAGCAACAATATGCTTACCATTATACCGAAGAAGTGAAAACTTTAGGAATCCAACGCCTCATTTCCTCCTGTCCCATGAAACTAATCCTGGAGTCAGCTGACGCGCCGCCCGCTGTCCTGCAGGGCGCTGAAGGAGACAGCGCTGCTTTCAAACACGGGGGAGACCCAACTGTGCACAGCGGCAGCACCCCGGAGACCCCTGCTCAACCTCCCACTGCAGCACAGCACAACGTGCTGCCGGCTTCAGGTAACCAGTGCCATGGCACTTAGCTCATACATGACACTGGTGCTCTCGGAATACGAGATTTAGTTGCTTTTTTTCATTGTTTACCTTAATGCCTTGTAGCTGTCACAACCCCGTGGCCTGAAAGTAACACGTTCCAGGCACTGGCTTGGTTCAACAGGACACAGTTAGCTAACAAAACTAAGTGATCTGCCTGAAATACTTTGCTTATGTTCAAATTTAAAGACAGCCCCCATACACTACAAATACTGGAGCACCTTATATACATTTTGAAATATGGAAGTTTTAGTGGCCAATTATGATTGCTTTTGTAATTCCATCATGAAAGGTTTAAATCTCAAAATTGTCTGGCCCAGATTTCTACCAACCTATTTCTCTCATTCAAATTACAAAGGACAGTGCATACATTTTAAATTCGTGTTTTTAATTTTACATAACAATATTTCCTGCACACCAAACACATTTTGCTCTTTTCTACTGTTTTTAACATATTTCTCTTTCCTTCCCCTACTTTAATGCACATCCAGTTTCACCAAAAGTTGATCTTTTTGGCTTTTTATCAGCTGGCTGCAGCATGGGAAGGATTACATAAAGGATAGGTGTTATGTTACTGGCATAGGAGTGATGGTGCTAACAGATAAATTAAGCTTCTGAACTCACCCAGCATGAACACTAACAGTCAATCTGACTGCTGGAGTTACACGACTCCAGTAACCACTGTCCTCCTTACTGACCACCACGACCCTATTCAGAGCCTAATTAACGCAGTTCTGCACAATGAAGAATAAGACCAATTAAAAAAAACAAAACAAAACAAACAAAAACAAAAACAGCAAAGCCCACGCACATTTTTATATATATTTGTAAACATATTTGTTACTTTTGACTTCTTTTTGAGGTTGGATTTTTTTTTTCCTAAACACATAAGCACATACTATATATATTTGTCAAATATTAAATCAAAGACCTTTTGAACACTCTCTGCTTTGGATGCAGAGCAGTCAGAGATGACAAGTGGTAATTCATTAGCCTAAGTAGTCCAATTGCTTTCATACATTCACACCTCTGTATAGCTGCAGGAAACGTCTTCAGAAGATATTAAATCTGTAAGTGTAGTTACTAGTGAAATGTTTTTATAAATTTAAAATATTCAGTTAAATTGAGAACCATGGAGAAACCCTGTATTATGTGCAACAAACTGAAATGCACTAAAAACTGTTGTCTATGTTAACAGTGGGCACTGGCTTCTGTGTTTTCACAGTTTTTAGTAAGAAGCTGTGAAACATTAGATCTTCTCATATGCTTGACAAATCATTTGAATTCTTAGCTGATATTCACCTCTGCTAGCAGGTTACTTACTGAATGTTGCAAACAAGCACAGCACAATCACCATCCAGAAAATTTAAGAAGTTTTCCCTGAATTTGAACACAAACAGCACCACTATTATTTCACATAGTTATATGAATATAGTTATATGGATATAACATAGTCATATGTACTATATGTGTGTGTATATATGTATATGTATGTATATATATGTATAGTTATATACATAGTTATATGGAGAAGGGGATTGTTCAACAAAATTTTTCATTTTCACTGAGCTTTCACCTTTCCCATCACCCAGTAATGATATCTGCCTCTGGGTCTCATATTTCCAACAAAAAAACGCCATGCAAACATATACTTTGTCCTGCAGGTCTGCACATATGCAGTAGCCAAGCCTTCTGGACAAAACAAAGGAAAACAAAATTCTGATACACAATACTTAGAAGGAGATCTTTCACATCTGATAAACCATGAATATATACACAGAAACTGAAAAAATCTGACAGATTGTACAACTCAAAAGGGAAGCGTAGTTTTAGGGAGATGTTGCTTGGCTTTAGGTTTTTGGCAGGTTCCGGTTTTTTGCTTCTAGTATAACGTAAGTTAAGAGCTTCCTCTCGAAGCTTTAAACAGTGCAGTGTAAATATTTACTAAATATGGCTTGTTACTTCAGGCCTGTAAGGTATGGGGAAAGGTCCTTGTCTCTCTTCAATCTTTTTGAAAAGCAAAAGCTTTACACTTCCTTTTACTTGAAAAATTAAAATAATCACTCATTTGCTATTATATTAGGGTTTTGAGAGCTTTCTAGCTTAACAACACTTTCAAGACAAATCCTCATTTCTCTTCCCCAAACAGACAGAATTTGTTTAGGTTGAGAAGTGCCTCTGGAGATCATCTAGTCCAAACCCCTGCTGCAACAGGATAAACTAGAGAACACTGACAATCCTTTCACAAAATACAAGTTCAAACAATCTAGAAATTAAAGTAAATCAATATATTCATAGTTTCAAATCACTGATTTAACAGGCCATAGGGCTCTTCAGAGAAGATGGCATTCTGACTGTACCAGGACTGTTTTCTTGGCATGTCTCCTGTCACCAAGTGCAGGATTAGATAGCTTTTCTGTATGAATCAGCTGTTAAACCACGTGAACTGAGTAAGGCACAAAATGTGATTCACTGCAACCACACATCTATTTCTATATTTTGTAGGATGATGAGAGAAAGTTAGAAGTCTAGGTTCTCACTTTTTTAACATTTTGACAGAGTATAATTCATCTGATTACAAGTACTCTCAAAACAGGTGCTCAAGACAGACTGAAAAAAAGACTAAAAAAAAAGCCTTGGCCCAAGATCAGCACTATGGGAATAAATGAATAAATAAATCAATCCATTAAAAACAGAAGCTTCCCTGGACTGTTCAATCCAGGTGGAGCTCAAAGGAATAAAATAAAGGTTCCAGCTTGCATTATGGAATTTTCTTCCATCATAATAAGGTGGATGACACTAAGAAACATTTAAGAGTATGTACTAGTACAACCTTTTTGACCCTTTAGAAGTAAGAACACAATAACACAATTAAATCTTTATCTGTTCACTTGAGTAAGTAATCCGAAGTCATCTTCAATAAATGTATGACCTCAGAATATCAATTTCCAAGCAAACTGATTTAATATCACAGAAATCCAAGCCATTTTAAGAAATATGAGAGCAATAGCTCTCCAACAAGGAAATAAAAATACTTCCTTGAAACTCTCTTAATTCTGTCTTTGGTATTAAAGCAACATTAGGAAAGGTAAATTACATATCTAGAACATAGCTCGGATCAGGCTCAGATTTCAGAGCTGTGATTCACCACTTCACACAACACCTTCTAAGAGAGAGAGAGAGAGAGAATAAATAGCACATGTTATTTACTAATTCTAGATAAAAGAGATCATCTGCCAGCTCAAATTAACTTCAAATGAACATGCTATCCCTAAATGTAGGTTACTAGAGCAGCTAATCTGACTTCTGTTATTTAAAACTTAATTCTTTTAGATCCCTGTCATAGCAGGCTACACTGAAATAGAAGTTATCCCCCCAAGAAAGGATAATTCTTCACTAGAAACTATTCTTCCTGATTATTATTCATCACTTATAAACAAACATGCTGACTTCAAAGCCACAACAGACTTGCTATCCTTGTAAGCAGTGGTGCTGTGAGGTTTCACTTAATCACAGTACTTCAGCTTGCCCATGCTAAAATGTTCTTATCTGTATTATCAAGGAAATGGAAGAAACTTTTATAATGTGTTCTCACCAATTATGCAAAAGCTCTTTTCTGCATCAAGTGAAATGCAGAAAGGACACTTGAATTTTCTTCAGCAGGTGCTCTGCTAGATTCGTTCAAGTTTGCTTGTGTGTATGATAAGAATTCATAATGGACCCTCAACTGAAACTTTTGGTGAAAATGATTGCTTTGCATTAAGGAAAATTATAACCTAATAACACTGCTCTGTGATGGAATGCAAGGCATTATTCAGAGAGCTCTGTAACCAACTCTTCTGGCATTTTCCTGGCCACTCCTTTGTGCCTGAAAGACTGTGCTGCTCTTCCCTCCAAGAAATGCATATGCATTCACTTCTGTCCCAGCCTGATCAGAGAGCTGCTGTGAGGACACATCTGCCTTGCCCCAGTTTGCTCCCATTTTCATTGGAAGCACATACAAGGTGAAATAACTTTAAATCACACTGAACATCTACTTTCAGTCTCCAAGGCATTCATCTATACTATCAGAAATACTAAATGCTACTTTCGTGTAGACTAAGCTCCGACAAGAAATTTCTCCAGTTCAATATGTGTCTTTTCTATAGAGAAAACACATAGAAAAATTGGAATAATTAAAACTTTTGTCAACTTCAATTAATGTTACTATTGCAGACAGCAAAGCAGCTTCAGTAACATGATAAATCAGATATGTGGTACTATAAATACCTGCTTAATGCCATAGTCATAAAGAAAATGAAATTGATTTATTGTAATTAAATTATTCTGTGATGTTTACCTTGGCAAGACAGATTACTTTAATTTCCTATATGGTATCTGAAGTTATTTTTAAAATTCCCTCCTAAAGAATGCTGTGTGTTCTGGAAACAGCTGGCATATCCCTTTCAATACGGGCAACTGGATACAACTCAAAAGAAAGATAATATTCTCTGACTTTGTGAAGTGTTTTGGCATTTTCCAGTAAAAGACTGAACAATCATCCTTAGACACACAGAATTGCTTACTATTGAGCTAGTCAGGATATATGCTTCAAGAACCATTAAGGCTCTTTTGGGATCTTAACTTCATTTTTTTGATTTAATAAATTCAAATTTTCAACACGCACTTCATCTTTCTCATTTGTTAAGATGGCTTTTATACAACTTGATTCATTCTTGTGCTGTCCCATATCCTTACATTAATACTCTAATCACACATTAATACAAAAATGTGTAATTTAAATCACTCGAGAAACCACCTGATGTTTACAACCTGATTCCCTGGTATCCCAGCGTTGTGGTCTGTGTGTATTAACTAATTAATCCTGGCTTATGTTAAAGAAGCAGGGAACAGCAGGCATAAATCAATGATTAAAATTAATTTTAAATCATCTTGTTAAGGTGCCATTCTACTTAAGAGGCAAAGAAAGACTGTTCCCTTGCTACAAACTCCAGAAGTCCTTTTTCCTCAGTTCTTGCCTATCACTATTGCAAAGTGCAAGGCAGATTACGCAACAGTGCCTTGGTCTAAATGGCACACAGATACCATAATCTCTGGAGGCAGCAATAGCTGGCCAGAGTAACTCATCAATAAAAACATACTCAGATGCAAACTGGTCTAGTGGGAGGTGTCCCTGCCCATGGCAGGAGGTTGGAATGAGATGATCTTTAAGATTCCTTCCAACCCAAACCATTCTAGGATTCTATGAAAGTTTGACAGTTCTGCACTTCAAGTAAGAAAGATGACAAACACTAAGAAAATTTTAACAAAATCTTATTTTAGATACATCTCAAGTTTGTGCTGAAGGCAAGGCACATTTGAGAATAAAATTATCATTTTAAATTTTTAACAAAACTGTTCACTAGAGCCACACTTGCTCCTCTATGTGGCTCCATATGATAACACAAGTATCAGAATATATTCCCCCCATCGTGACTCAGAGTAAGCAAAGCCAATGCTCTATGCTGTTAGCATGCCCACACCTGACTACATTTAAAAGAAATTACTGTTATGAAGTTTCATCAATTATGTTTCCATGTTACCTCCAAGCAGTTATTTCTTAGAACAGTGGGATGGGAAGGCACTGTGTGTTCTTGTCAAATACATTGTATCTATATCTTTCAAAATTCATCACAGAATCTATCAACCAAGACCAGCTCTTGCTTTGAACATGTTGCACACTATTTCATGTGGCAGTTAGATTTTGAGAGCTTGGTTAGTTCAGAATAGACCACATTGCCTGAACCCCATTATGACAGGCTTTGGGACATCAGCAGCACTGGACACCAGGAATGTCTCAGGACGTGCTGTGGAACAGCTTAGGTACAGTGGCCCCCTACAGTGGGAATAAGTCTTGGAGCACTGGTTTCATCAGTGAAGAAAGTAAGATCCACAGGAAGTTGTCTCCTTTGCTCATTCTTAAAAAGTCCTGATGCATTTCAGCAGGACATAGCAACTGCTTTAAGTGAAACTCTGGCACCATCTTGGGGTGCAGCTTCACGTGTCACACAGCAAGTGTTCAGTGAATTAACTACACTCCACAAGAACTACAGTCACACAGCTGGAGACCTGCACACTCTTGAGCAACGCACATCTGAGCAGAAAAGTAGTCAGCTACAAGCTAATTAAGGTTGGATTTATGACCAGTGGACAGGCACAGAAGTAATTTCAATATTATTACTAAGAAATATACCTATTGAAAAGTCTTACATGTATCAGTCTCTGTAAGTAACCTCTAATTCCAAACTTGCTCACAGTATCTGCTTTGTAAAAAGTAACACACATGATTTTCTAAACTCCTATTTATTTAATAAATTTCTGGGTCTCAAAGATGCTGCTTTCTCTCTTTTTACAGTAACAAGACAAGTAATGACAAGTTTCAATATTCAAATACAAAATTATGTACTTTCAGAATCAGGGGGTTTGGAAAAAAAAAAAAGAATCTCCACTTGCACGTGAACAAACTGATCCGTCTTTCAGACAGGAATTACAAACAACAACAACAAAACCAACCATCGAGTTATTTAATGTTGACAGATCATCTGTTTTCATTCAAAATTTGAGGCAGTCATTTCAGGATAGTATTTCTTATTTTAATCAAAAGACTTTTATATAAATATTCCCCAGTCCTAAACATTAGAGTTTTTTACATAATGTCTCATTAGAATGGATATCTCTACTCGACCAGTTAATTGCAAAACAACATTTTTTAATTTCTTCCATACTTTAGAAGGATAAAAATTAGGACAAAATCTCTACTCAAGGTCAATATTAACAAGCTTTGTAAAATTTGAGCAGTTCTTCAGAATGTTTTTAAACTGCTATTTATTCAAGTGTTTCAGAAAAAATAAACTTTAGAACTACAGTAAGAATAGCAATTGATTGCTACATTAAAGTACTTGTCTTAAAACTCTTTCTCACCATCATTCTGCCTCCATTTTCTGGCAAGTTGCAACGTACTTACATCTCCTCTGCTCCTGACTGCATCATGCAGCCAAAGACTCATTCATACAAATATAGGCAATTTGAGACACCAAAATTCTTGTCACACAAAAAATACTGTCCTCAGAATGTACATACATTAACAACTTGGATTCTTACATATACCAGATGGTGTCTGTCAAAATCAGGCCTCCCCTCTCAAACACACTTAGTCCACAACAGGTTCTGCCATGGCAAAGACACAGTGAGGCAGAGCAGCTTCTCTGACTCGTCAATCTCCACAATGTAGGAACTGTTTCAGAAATAAACACCAAACTTGGGCTTCTTCAAGTCAGAGGTTTGTTTTCAGCACTGTGAAATTAAAACTAGAGCCTTGGATTTCTGTCTCAGATTAGTGCTTTACAGCATTACTCTTTTTAATGTGAGAGGAAGAACTGAATTCAAGAAAAACTAAGCTACCAAATGAAGTACACCCAAAGAATGAACAGTGTGGAAATTAATACCCACAAGAAGTGATTTCAAAATATTTGTTTCAACCACTAAATGAAAGTCTAACAAAAAAGTACTAACTGCTGTCAAGCCAATTTTCATATAATCTATTTTATGACTTCCTCTCTCCATCAAGCACCTTTTTGAAGTGATCACCCAATTTTAAGGCTTTTGCTTACTGGTAGGAGGAGAAGGCAGACTGTCTGCCATTTCTTAACATGTTAGTGGTTTAAATAATTAAATGCAAAAGTCAAAATCACATTAACCACATCTCTGTAATTTCCCATGAGAGTTAGAAAAGTTACTACTGATCCTCATTACCTTTTCATCCTCTGCACACTTTCTTTCTAAAATGATCTGGCTGCTGATCCTAAATTGAATCCTTCATTGAACTGTCACCCTGTTTTGGCTCTTTTGTGTGTGCTCGTTTGTGGGTGCCTATACACACACGTACATATATACTCTGTCTACAGACACACACAGGGTAAAACACTATAATCACTTCACTTAAATATAATGTTATTTAAATATATTCAAGTTGAAATCCAGTAAGACTTTTTTCCAATTACTCCCAATACAGGGACTCAAACTTGCTTGTTTTTCTCCAATACTAAGGTTGAAAGAAGAGGTTAGGCTGGAGGAGCAAGTGTTCCATATCCATGTGAGCAGACCGGCATTTCTGCACCCACCTACTTTGAAAAAGGGATCACAGAAGGTAAGCAAAACTATAAACAAGCTCCATAACTGCCCACATGGACTATTTATCAGGCTACTTGCAAAAGGAGAACATCCTAATGAACACATCTACCTCATCTGACAACAACAACAACAAAAAAATCACAGGAAAACATTTTTCAGATTATTCAAAAAACTATTTTAAAAAATTCAAGTGGCACTGGAAAAAAAGTATTTATTTGTATCTCAACTTTTTTTATAAATACTCCTTACACACAACTGATCTACAATTTCAACTACAGCTCACAGAGTATTTTTATCTTTTTGTGGAGACGAAAGCATGAACATTGTATGGAGCAGCTTGAATGCCTCAGCAGAAATAGTATTTTAACATTACCTTTCACAGTCCAAAACCTATTCATTATTCCCATCAGATCAGCACACAAACTTAAATACAAAAACCCAACACCATGAGAAATGTGTTTGAAAAATCAGAAATAGAAGATATCTTATAAGTTACTTTAAAGTATTACTAGCATTTAAGCAGGTTCACCCTTCCCTTTAATTCTGGGGGAAAAGATAAAAAAATCTGTATTTCTTTCATGTAATGCATGTGTTCAACTACCTCCAAAGCAATTTTTTAAAAAGAGTTTAAAGGTTCAACTCTGTGTTTGAACATACATTATAAAAATGATGACCTGCAATTTCATAAATGACAACAAATGTTCAAGCTTAATTGTCTGAGGAGGCAACAGAAGTCAAAACAGCTCTGAAATAACTCAAGACTACAGGTTGTAGATTATAAGTTAACGCTGAACACTAAAAATTTGGCAAGGTGACAGGAGTCAAAGGTGAAGTTATTTTTCAACCTTTCAGATCCTGTGTATTTTTATCCTTTCAAAACTGTAGCTGAATAGTTTCTTCCCTTCTGTTACAGGTTATTAATAAATTCAGCTCCTTCCTTTTGCTCTGCAACTATATATCTCTATATAACATAAATTTAGTTCTAAGTGATGATTTTGATTTTCAGCTATGTGTGGAGATGCATCAAGAGTGTAATTTCTTAAGTTAAAAATCAAGCATAAGTATTCCTGTAGTCTATGTATGAGTCGTACATTATTGCTCATAAATGAGTATACAAAGACAAACATATCCTCAAGAAAGACATTACTTCTTGCAATTATTTCTCTGTATTTATTTCATATTCAAATTAACTTCTATGGTAGTTAAGAGTGCTGACCTCAATATTCTGTAACTATGAGAGCAGAGCAAATTACCAACAAAATTGTAGTTTGCATCACTTTGTTAGGATAATAAGTAATGGGAAAATGGGAGTTCAGAAATCTCCCAGTTAGTCAATTAGCAATTCAGTAACTGAACAAATACTCAAGAAGCTTCACAGTGAGCCAGAATGTGATGGTAATGCTGCTGAAGGTGGTGGGAATAACCACCAAATCTTCCCCACTTCTTTGACTACTCTGCCACAGCCTTGCTGGCACGAGTGCCTGTGCCACAAATCTGACCAGGAAACCTCTCTGGGTTAACATTTCCTCTGCCCCCCAACCAATCTCAGGAAACTGATTCATTTTCCCAAACCAGTTCTCCACATGACCACCCAAATGCTTGTGCAAGCACAAGCTATGACTAGGAAGGTGTGCAGAGCAATAATGCAACCAGGCTGCATAGCTGGGGTAGTTTCTTCTTACAGCAGTGACAGATCAGAGTATTTATAGTTCTGTAAACTAAAATACAATTTCTCATTTTTGCTGTCAGAAAAATCTCCCTGGAGAGCTTCCTTTGACTTGTCCTACAGATCATTCTTTCTTTTTAAGCATTGCTTTCAAGTGCCTCTCCCTCTGTCCACTTTTCTGCTCAACTACACAGTATCTGCTGCTTCTGCTATCTTCCTTCAAGCTGCTGCCATCACCTCTCCTAACCTGCTCTAGTCGGTGCACTTCACTTCCACACAACCATGTAATCTGGAAAGTGAACATTTGCTACTAAACATGGCTTTTTGTTTAGGGATTCTGGATTACATATGTTGCATGCACAAAGCAAGATGGCTTTCTGCCCACATATTCCAGTCCTTTCTATTCACACACAACACAAAGTCAATTTAGAACTTTTAGAATTATCTTTATGCAAAGCTTTGTGGTAATTTCAACTCAAACTGGTGCATTGCAACTGTCCCTGACATGAACAGGCAAGGGTTTACAGAAAGGAAACCATGACACTACATCGTACAGAATCTCTTGTGAAATCATTCTAACATACATGCATTTCATAATTTCCTAAATAAAAACAAAGAATTCTTGGAGAATTCTTGGCAAACTAGCACTTTAAGAAGCCACAAATTAAAATATAAGCATCACAAGCCAAATATATCTAGCACAAAGAAGGACATAAAGCCTTAAAAATCTATTAAATAGTCCAAACTTACTTCATCAGAAGCAGAACGAAGACACTGGACAGCAGCCTGTTTTTTCATTTCCTCTAGTGTTAGATCAGAGCACTTTTTCTTACTCTTTCCCCATTTCTTGTAAGCTCCCTTTTCCCAGCCCAGGAAGATGTCATTCTCCTAAAATCAAATAAAGAAACATTATTAAAAACATTAATATATCAGTACTATAGCAGATCAGGACTACAAATAACATAGTGTGCAAAATGAAACCAACCCTTTTCTATCTGCTAGAAACTACTTTTTGCCAAATTAAAGATTAGTTTCATTACATAAAACTTGCACTCACTATTCAGAAAAGTACATGCATCTTTCACAGGACATGGAGGCAACTCACACTTCACTGTAATATTTTCCAATTGCAAAGTATATCCACAAAGGCAATTTTATGGCTAACTTATGGTTGAAAGTATTACTGTAATTTACACAAAATATGTTAGTTTCACTGACCTCTGAAATAATCAGAATGAAAAGCAAGTCCTTCTGAGTTAAGATCAAACTTAAGAGAAAGTTAAACAAGCCAGAAGAAGAAAATGTAGCGTTAGATCTTCAAGCCTTCAACTCCGTGTTAAAATGAACATGATTACAGCTAGAGACAGCACTACCTGTCATAAAATAAACCTGAACTATTTCAGAAGACAATTGAAATAACTGAGAAGTGAGAGTGAGTAGGCGTGGTTGGCTTCTAATACAAGTAAGAACGATGGAGAATAATAAAATCAAAGTAGAATGCTATTGCATAATATGCAATCATCTGAAGATATGTAGCATCCCTTTTATATAAAATTTATTACCAGGCTTGCTAGTTCTTTACTGTCTGTTCACATACATACACATGATTTCCCATATTCATCTCATGAAATAAATATTTTGGCTATCAGTAAAATAGTCTTTAACATTTTAAAATATATGCTTGTCTAAAATAGTTTTCTTCAGAGAGATGCACAAACATCTGATGGTTTTCAGACTACCTGTTTCAACCCTTTCAATATATCTGTTACTATTTCCAAAGAAAACCAGGCTAAGGCCTACCTTGATTTAAAAGAATTCCTAATTCTCCATGGTTTCAAAACAAAGTAAAAACAATTTGTTAGTGCCAATAATTGTCCCTGTGCAAAGAACAAGATAGGAAAAAAATGGGGGCCAAGAGAGACCAATCATTTTCAGAAGCAGCCACCGAAGGGCTGTTATTTCTAACTTCACATGAAGGAGCAGAGCAATTTGCTGGATTTACTGCTTAAAGTCTTATTTGAGCACCAAAACTGGAGAACTGCATTCAGTGCTGAAAGAACAAAAAGCTAGCAGTCACTGTGTTTCCTAGCACTTGTGCAAGGTGCTAGTGATTCACTTAAAACAAAAAATTTGAACAGGCTACTGTACTGTTATTAGAAGGACTAACAAAAGAAATACTAGAAAATCAGAAAATAGATTTAAAAGACTGTGCATATCTACAATTCATTTTTTAAAAATATTTTTTAAAGTCTTTTCCAGAATTGCAGTTTATGTATTTCTTTACACAACGAGGCTGTAGAGCACTCTAACTCTTCCCAATATTCACGTGAAAGAAAACAAACTGATGAGAACCACGTACTCCCCCACCAGCTCCCAAAACCCCTCCAGCTCGTTCACACAGGCACAGCTAAGAACAAGTAAATACAGACCCATTTGTGTGGGTGAAAATCCAGGTACACCAGCAAATTTGCACTGGGTTAACTTCATTTATTCTGATTTTACGTGGAAAGTTCACAAAGACAACATCTGCAGTAGGAAAACATTCCCAAAATGCTACGTATTACTGTTTTTCTCTATGCTAACAAAGGTTTGCTTTGTCCTGATACATCACAGCTTTACCAACGATCTGTCAGCAGAGCACCAAGAACCTTCATGCTCACAGAAATATATAAAGCATTTCATTCAGTTCTTCACTGAATGCAGTTTGAAAAATACCTCACACTTGTCTACAAACTTTGACAGTTTTCAACATTTAAAAACTGAAAAATCTCTTTTAAGAGATATGCAATTTTGTTAATGGGGGAAGGGAAGCTAAATGGCATTCTCTCTCAAACCCCCACCCCAGAGCTGTGGTATCAGGGTCTCATCCCTCCTTCCAGAGTGAGAGAGTTGTTTGTGCACTCTGGGAACAACATGGCTTGTCTTTCAGGATGCAGCGACTGAGGACATAACTCCAACAGAATTCTCGTTTTCTTTCTACCTCTTTATACAATACACACAAAAATTTTTTTTGGACACATGATTTTCAGTCACACCTGGCTGCCAAGTCTAAAACTTGTGTTGGGAGTTTTTTCCTGGACAAACTTGTAAGTTTCATAGTCTCAGATTTTACAAGACTAGCAAACACCATGAATTGCAGCTATTCCATGCAAAATTTTGCAGTTCAAAATCTACATCTAAACTACATTTATTTATCAGTATTTATCAGCACTATATATGTATTTGATATAGCCTACATTACTGAGGATCTTGCACCTTCTGTACACAAATCAAACACCACACCCATAAAACCTTACAGAACTGTGAAGAAAAAAAAATCCTTAAGCAGAATTCTTGTGTATCAGAACCATTCTGGATCAAAGACGAAGTTTTACAAAGCCAAACATTACAGTAAAATCCCTGAGAAACAAGAAAATGTAATGCACCCTAGAGTGAGTTTTTTAGAACAGTGAGACACAGAGTGACCCTCTTTTTTTACGATGACTACATTGACAAAAACAGGAAAATGAAAAGGAAAACAAAAAAGAAAGACAACCCAGTAGTTCCCAATGGTTTAAGCGAGTTAAATTAGTATCTTAATTTTTTTCCCCTCTCTTTTTCTCTCTGTCTTCAGTAGTCAGGAGCCCATCAGTAGGTTAACTCCTTAGACTGGAGAGTATCAAGTCCATAACAAACAGGAAAGAAAGCAGCTCAGCAAAACATTCTATATGCATGAAGACAGGTAAACTACTTCCTCCACGTGGAAAGAATGACCAAAGACTTCTGATCTCTTCACTTACAAGATGCCTTCATTTACCTTGTTTCCTAACAGAACAAGAGATCATAAGATAATGCTCATTTTAATGCAGGAGCTCTACACAGGTCGCTAAACTTTTCACAAAAGCAATGCCACTCTGAACTTATAGATTTTAAAAGTGTGCATACACACAGAAGAAAAACTAAAATTTTGCTTACAGAATTCAAATATTTAAACCAGACTACCATTACCTAAATTTTCAGGAGATGGCCAACCAATATTAAAGAGATATCAACAGAAAACCAATGCCCTACAGATAATGAAAAAACCCCAACTTTATATATATAAACTGCTATTTAAACATCTACTCTTCAGAGTCCTACCCTCCCCTACCTACTACATAACTAGATAATTTCATTAGAGATTTTCAATCATGAAAACACTGAAAGTGCAAAGTTTCCTGACAAGAATAACTTAATAGCTATAAATATGGCTAAAAAAACATTGATGAAGTATCTGTATTCTTCACACTAATGGTGCATCAAGAAATCCAGTATTCTGAGTGCTTAATTAAATTTTAAATTAAGATTGAGGCACAAATTTTAGAAAGATTTTGAAATTGTTTATTCTATTCAACTATGCAAAAGCAGCAAATCCACCACTTCCTTCTAAACTACCAAGAAATTGGAGAAGCAAAAAAAAAGGCAAATTTGATAGTGCTTCTCCTTTCATTTGCTGTAAAGAGAACTATCTACTATCTGTAAGAAAACAAATGTGACACCTTGAGTTGCAACTGAAATAAAAACATCATGAAGCTCGTGGTCCACATAAATGGCAATATTAGAAAGAAACATAACCTGTTTTTAAAAAGGAAAATAAAGGAAGACTTGGGGAGCTACATGCCAGTCAGTGTCACTTCTGTGCCTGGCAAGATCATGGCACAGATGCTCCTGGAAACTGTACTAAAACACCTGGAAAATAAGGAGGTGACTGGTGACAGCCAACATGGCTTCACTGGGGACAGATCATGCCTGACAAATTTGGTGGCCTTCTATGACAGAATAACAGCTTTAGTGGGTAAGGGAAGAGTAAATTATGTCAACTACCTGGACCTGTGCAAAGCTTGTGACACTATCCTTGCCTCTGGAAAAACATGGATTTGACAGATGGAGCACTCAGTAGATAAGGAATTGGCTGGATGGTCACACTCAGAGAGTTGTGGTCAATGGTTTAATGGCCAAGTGAAGGCCAGGAACAAGTGTTTCTCTGGGTCTGTAGTGGTACTGATGTTGTTTAACTCCTTTGCTGGAACATGGACAGTGGATCAAGAGCTCCCTCAGCCAATCTGCCAATGACACCAAACTGTGTGGTGCAGTCAGCACATGGAGGGAAGGGATGCCATCCACAGGAACCTGGACAGGCTTGAGAAGTGAGCCTGTGTGAACTTCATGAAGCTCAACAAGGCCAAGTGCACTGTACCCCACCCAAGTTGAGGCAATTCTGTTCTAGACAAGAATTATAAAAGAAAGGTCTCAAACTCAGGCCTTGCTCTGTTAAATTAATAGCTGGCTTGTCACTTTCTTTAAGGGCAGTTAAGTGGTTTTAAGTTCTTATGTGAAAATAGCCTTGGGAATGAGAGTTTGTTAACACAACAAACTATTCTTGTGTGAAAAACAACTGCACTTGGGTAAAAAATGGATTTGTCTTATATATAAGAATTAGTAAAGAAATATGTAAACAATTCAAGAATAGAGAGATTTGATGGATAAGTAAAATATCTTTTACTAACCAATAGAGTAATTGGTAAGAAAGCTATTAACCAATTAAAGTTGCACACGAGGTCTGTAAGAATTGTATAAAATAAGTTGTGTGAATAAAGAATTGGTTTTTTCCCACATGAAAAAAATTGAGTCTTGGCTGTTTTATTACAAAACAATTCCAAACACAAATTCAGGCTGAGCAGAGAAAGGATCAAGAGGAAGCCCAAAGAGAAGGACTTAGAGCAGTTAGTTGACAAGAAGTAGAACATGAGCTGGCAATGTGCTGTCACAGACCAGAAGGACAACTGTGTCCTGGGCTGCATCCAAAGCAGTGTGGCCAGCAGGCAAAGGGAGGTGATTCTGGCCCTCTCACTCTCATGAGCCCCCACCCATAGTACTGCACAACCCAGGTCTGCTCCTAACATGAGAGGGAAGTTCTATTCTACAAATAGAAGTGCAGAAGTGAGTCCTGAGAAGGCTGGAACACCTCTGCCATGAACACAGGCTGACAGAGTTCTTTCTCTAGGTTGTTCAGCCTAGAGAAGGCTCCAGGGACACCTTACAGCACCCTCCAGTACATGAAAGGCCTACAGCAGAGCTCAGGAGGGACTTGTGACAAAAGCATGGAGTGACAGCACAAGGGGGGATGTCCACGGAAGGTGGACAGGTTTAGATTAGATACCAGAAAGAAATTCTTTACTCTGAGGGTTATAAGACACTTGTTGCTGAGAGAAGTCGTGGCTGCCCCTTCCTGGAGGTATTCAAGGCCAGGCAGGATGGGGCTCTGAGCAACCCAGTCTTGTGTAAGGAATCTCTGTCCATGGCAGGCGTCTAGGAACTAGGTCTTTAAGATCCTTTCCAAACCATTCAGTGATTCCATGACAAATTATATCCAAAATGGAATATCACTGCCTCTTGGAGGATTTCACAAGTGAGAATTAGGGGAAAACTGCAACAGATCACAGGTGTACTTAACCTTTAAGATTATTACATATAAAGACCTTCAGTGATCTTACCTGAAAAAATGCTTCCACTGAACTGAGATTCAGGAAAAACTGTCAGAGATTGCTTAAAGCCACAGCAATAGATACCTTTTCATAATGAAATTTATTATAAATACTGAGAAAGGTCTCATGGGCCAAGATCAGCTTAGATATTCCTTACAGGCTGCCTCAGACTGAGACAAAGATAAAAAGATAATACACAGGTGAGACAGTTCAGATGAAAACACAAGAACATTGGCTCACAGTCAGCTAATATGTCTCAAAGGAAATGCAGACAAGGAGTACATTTCACAGAGCAGCGTAAGTTTTCTCCATGGCAAAAACCCATTGCTAAACACAGAATAGAGAGGACTGGGAAACGTTCTTTAATGTTAGAGAGTAGCTCCAAATCCAAGTATTATCAGGGAAAGAATTAATCTTAGACTTATAGTGAAAAACCAGGGAATCATCTAGCCACTACAGTCACCTCTTTCCCAGATGTCACAACCAGAACATTATAACCCTGTGGAGCCTGACTGTAACAGAACAGCCCATAATAATCACAACATGCACTGCTATGACCTGAGGGTGTTCGGGACTGATGGCAGGCAGGGAAGAATTCTACTTATCAAAACTAATCAATCCAAGTACAAAATCCTATCATCTGAGTTTCTGTCAATTATAACTTTTGCTTATAATCCCACCAGTTTGAAAGGGCAGTCTATGTGATGTTCACTAATTAGAAGTTACTTCTAGGCTAAAACTAAAGAGAAGAAATTTGTCACACCCACTCCAAAGAATGAGAGAACATGCAAATGCTGCATCTGTTAAAATCCTATGTTTGTTGAGCAGATTGCCTTTAAACTTTTCCCATTAAAGTAAAAGCAGAAAAGAGGAGAATTTAGCAAGGCTATAGCTAAAGCTATAAAGACATCATTTTACTTACACGTCTGACTTACACTGCAGAAAAGAAAGCTAGAAACTCAACAGAAACTGTCACTACAGAGGCAAGGTGTCTGAAAGGGGCATGTCATGACTGGAGAAGTTATTCCATAGCATTTATGGTTGCTTTCTTGGCTTTAGAGATAAAGTTGTGTGGCAAGCATCACAGACCACTGTAATCATCTGATTTCAGAGAATATAGGCAGTGCACATCTATGCTTGGAGAAATATGGCAAGTGTACTGTCATGCAATGCTCTATACCCAAAGAACACGAAGGAAACATCTCAATTATCCCCAGAAATCAAACAGTACAATTGTATCAGCACAGAGATGGGTGCAAAGAAATCCTGACTGTTAGGAGGACTCACCAACCCAACTCACCAACTTGAGCTTCCATCTCTGCTTTGTATTACATAAGCCTTTGTGAGAATACATTAGTAGTCACAACTTCATAAGAAAGGAACAAGCAGCTCAACGTGATCACTCACACCAGTACAAGAACAGCAGAGAGCATGGAAATAATCTCAGACAAGCACAGTCCTTGAGAATGAATGCTTTTCTTCTGAACTAACACATGAGCTGAAGCTGACTGCCCTGGAACTCGAACAGTTTGCACAAATACAAAGCCCCTGCGAGTCTACTGCTGAGCTCCAATCCCTGCCACTACAATTCCAACCCCTAAAACAGAACAGAGAATACAAACTCATAGTCCATGATACTCCAAACCTGTCCTATATCTAACAGTCACTGGACAGAGAAATACAGAACAGATGAGTTACTGCACAATTAACAAAACAAGTGCCAACTAAAAATTAATAAATAAGTTTCTTGAGCCACATGCTTTTATAGTAAAGACATTTCAGCCATCTTCCATTGCTTAAGTGAAGAGGAATCCATATCCACCTAATTTTTCTCAAAAAACTAATACTGTACACAAAACAATTACTTCCCAAAATTTGAATCACGTAGTCGTCAGCTATAGTCCTTTCCTAGAAAGGGATGGAGGGCAGGACCACAGCTAAATTTTCCTCTATGAACTTTTAAACTTAGTTATCTGAGCTTTCACAAAATGGTTTAACTTTTGTACGAATAAGCTTTATGGACATATTAATTTCAAGATAGGACCAATTAATCATATTTAGAAAATGGTACTATTTCTTCAGATTACATATTTATGTATGAGAAGAAGAAGGGGCTTATTCCCATTGGTTATAAACATACTCATTTGAGTAATCTAAGGATTTCAAATTAGTCTCATAAAAAAGGACAGCTAAAAGTCTTGGTCTCACAGTTCCCCCTCCTACCTATTCTTTTCTTCATACGCTGATCCCCACAACTTGAAAGTTACACATTTATTCGGGGTACTGACTAAAAAACTACGGTCAGAAAATTGTAAAAATTGTTCCTACAGGACTGTTACACAGCTTAATAAGCAGTAACACAAATATAAACTAAACGAAAAATGCTTTGCATTCAAGAAATTTATTTCTACAAGTTGCCGGTGAACTTTGAAATTTACTGACACTTGTATACAGCAGCCACACAGTGTTTCCCGACTATAGCTAAACCCACTCTGCATATTGTAATGTGTTATGAAAAAATGTGTTTGAGTGACCCAAAAGTATTTCTTAGGGATGATAAAAGAATAGGTGTAATTATATTAGAAGCAGCAGTGTTATTTTTGTCAAATAGGCATATCAGCCAGATTAACATTTAACACATGGTTAGTGGAGTGCAGAGGACCAAATCCTCATTTCTCCTCCTCTCTTTAGGTTATACACAACACAAGACACATACAAAACCCCACATCCTCTTCCCCTCAAAATATACATGGGAAAAACTAGTATCTATTGCTAGAATATAAATCCAGACATCAGGTCCCTCTACTGGGTTAATATGGGATGGCAGGAGAACAAACAGCCCACATTCCACTGGATCTGGAAACCTAGCAAGTGCATCCCAAGTTCAGTCGCCGAAGTGTCCTGTGTCATTAGCACATGCAAGCCAAACATAGACTAAAGTTGGCAGTGATATCCCCATCCCAGGACAGAAGGATAGGCCAAAATCATTTAGGGACCTAAAAACACAATGTAAAGCCCTAAAATATATCACATGTGGGCTGAGGTGTCTCTTTTGCTGCTCTCCTCTTAATATGAAAAAGAAAACTACATTTTGGACCTTAAATTTGTAAGTGAAAACGATGAAATGATGAAAAGATCAAAGTCAGCAGAAGTGTAACTATCATTCTGAAGACTTTTTATGCCTCCATATAAAAGATTACCCGAATGGAACTACTTCACATCAGTCTACAAATAATTAGTCCTCCCCCAAAAAAGCTTCCCTGTTAAAAACTGAAAAATCAAAAGCAAAAATCTCAATCTGGTCACAGAAGTACATAGTTTGCAGTGCAATAGCCAATAAATCCTGAGAGCTAGGAAAATATCATCTTAAAAAAAATAAAAAGGCTTTTTAATTTTGAGGTTCAGAAAAAAACTGTTAACTTCCAAAAATGAGTTGAAAGAAATAGATCAAAAGCAAGAGAAGACAATTGATATGGAAAGTATGCGTAACAAATGCATTTCCATCTTCCTGCCGCAAGACCGTAGGCTTACAAACAAAGCCTTTATCTCACAGAGTGTCTCGCTGTTAGGTTTTGGGTTTTTTTAAATAAAGACTCTATCCCTTCCAAAGGGAGAACAGTCCACAGTAACAAGTCTGTAGCACTAAATCATAAACTTGCTATATTCAAAATCAGATAAGCTTACAAATAGTATGTGAAAGATACAACATAGAACACTGATTTTAATACTGTACGAAGAAAGACCAGTGAAATAACGTTTCACACGACGTATATTTTAAGGCAATGCCTTCTGCTTCACACAGATTATACTATCTTAACGCAGTATTTACTGTATCACAAACTGGTTTGAGAACACATGCATTTACAAATTCATTTTTAATTAGCATTTAAACAACAATCAAATCTTGAAAGCACCTAGTTGGTTAGCCACTAGGAAACGAAGAGAAAAGTATTCTGATTAAAAGTCAGTCTAGTGTGAAGTCAAAAGGCTGTCTCACAATGTTCAGATCTTCACCAACAGCAATTCTGTGGGTCCCCAAAAGTTAAACACTTGACCGCAATTTCATGATTTTCTGCTTAATTTATCATTCATTCCAAAGTAAGTAAATTCAGTAATAAAATGCCAATGATGAAAGCCTGTACACTTGGTAGAAACATTCTGCACTTTACTTATATTAAACAGTCTGTAAACCCACACAAAGTTTATGAGGTTTTCCTTAATGGACCAAAAGTGACTAAAAAGTCATCTAACTCAGCACAAAATACTAGTGACTTCCAAACATTTTGAAGAGACCATTGATAAGCCTCAAATTTTAAAAAATATCCCCAAACCAAACTGAACCAAATAAACCCCCTAACACACCTAAATAATTAATATCTTATATAGCATGGTTCAAGAGATTTATTTAGTAATCTTTAGGCCATGTAGGCATCTACTATATGTGTCAATCAATTTGAGAATTGTTCTCTAGAAAGACTCTACACAAGCAACATCTTTGGTTGTAGGAAAAAAAGGACAAGTCTACCACTGAAATCCTTACTTGTCTCCTGATAAGACAAACCTCAACTAGCCACAAAACCCTCGAAACTATTTCTATGAACTCCATCACAGGAATCAAGGAAAATGTGTAAACCCAATTCATACTATCTTTATATTTTCTACTCCATCTTCTGCCCACTTAAACCCTCCCACCAGCAATATCATCACTGCCAAAAAACCTGAAGGGAGAGGGAAACTAAAAGAAGATAAAAAGAGTACACAGTAAGAATGAAGGACATCTTGAGAACTTTTACATCTTGAACTCTTAGACTGGCTTCCAAAAGTAGCAAGTATGGCTTGGATAAGAATTGTGCTCTAGGTGCCAACAATAACTAAGTTACCTTCAGTACTGGAGCATTTAAAAATCAAACAAACAAACATGCATTTAAAGTGTGTATATTTAGAATTTTACAGTAATTCTTGATAGGTGTGTATAACATATGCATAACCACAGCAGTCCTGAAGACCCTGGTACCACAGTACAATTTACCATAAACAAGATTCCTTTCTTGGAAATTCACTATTCTTTTGAAATACAGCTGGGCAAAACATACTGGCTTATAAATTTTCCCAGTATTTTAATAGCTATTTCAGTTTAAGCCAACGAGTCAGAATAGAAACTGCAAACATTCCAGTAAAATTTGGTCGCTGTGTATTAGGATTTTACTTCCACCTATGTTTTCTGTACTTGCAAAAATCTGTTATGAACTCTCTGGAAACTCATGATTTGCCAATCTAACAATCTGTGATACTGAGCCTGAATTCATATAACAATACCCAACACAGACCATTCTAATTGGTCAAGGCATAGAAGTAACACCAGTAACAAACCCAAATAAAACACAAACAAAAAAACCCCACCCTCATATATATAAAAACAGGGAAAGGAAAACCAATCAATACAACCCCCCCACACACATATCCTTATCTTCTATCCAGACATCAGCTCACTGTACAAAAACAGATAATATTGGAGAAAGCCACACAAATCTGCTTCAGAGTAACACTGGAGAAACCCACAGAAGACTGCATTAGAATCAAGACCAAACCCCACATATTAAATATTACTAACAGAGCAGAAGGGAACATCCTGCTTATTCTCAAAAATAACCCTGAAGATCTAATCAATCAAGATTCCCATATTCTTTTCAAATTCTTATTTTAACTGTAAACAGAAGTGACTGATAACGCGACAAATGATATCTTAAATAGCTGTGTATGCCTAGTAAAGTTGGCAATGTTTTTTTTTTTTTTACTTATTTTTGATACTAAATCTTTTGGTACTTACCTGACAAAACCTCAGTCCAGACTTCAGGGTTCCATTTCCCTGCCACACTTGATGACATCAGAATACTATAAAGCAAGCACTGAAGGAGGCTCCCTGAAGCAACCAAAACAGTGCTAATGATACCATCAACATTCTGAGGTGGAAAGATCTTAATGGCCACCTTAGCTTCAGTCTGTAACATTTCTAAGGAAGATGACACTATCCATAAGATTAAGACTTCCTAAATTAGTCCTCAAAAAATCACGTGGTCTACTCTTCCAAGGGAAAAGGAGACTAGACAAGACTATCTAGCACCCTACTGCATCTCAAAAACCTCCAGCAACAGGGGTTCTATCACATTCCTGAGGAGGTTCCAGTGAATGACTGTTCTCACTACAAGAAAAAAGAAAAAAAAAAATCTCATATCAAGATGAAACTGCTCCCAGTGCAACATGTACCCATTGTCCCTTGTCTTCTCCATGTGAATAGAGTGCTTCATTCCTTTTTGTAGCTGTCCTTTAAGCTGGAGAGAAATCATTGCAATAAGCCCACTATTGAGAACAGTTCTTTCCATGGAAATTCTCTTATCTTTCTTAAGATTCAAGGTATCACATGGGAGAAAAAAAAATTCCTGAGATGCCAAGGACCAAATCTTCAATGGGAATTAATCTGGGTTAAAGAAGCTCAGCAACTCTAAGTATTTTACTCCTAAATTACTTCTCATTTAGGTATTTAATTCCTATTCTCTTCCTTGACTTCCATTTGTAAACAACGCTAGTATGTTTTTCCCTTTTGTCTTGACATTGTGCCCATCACCAAAATTGGACTGAAATTGTTTATATGTAAATATGTGTTTTAGAATAAAGATTTTCTTGTTCCTGAGTAACTTCACTAAACCAAAAGTAATTTAAAATGTCAGGCGATACAAAGAACCAGTAAGCAGTAAGTAAAATAAAAATAAATTTAGAATCAATAAGAAATAAAAAACAAAACAAGCACATGTGTTTAGAGATTTCCTCAATTTTCTATGTAAGAAATTTGTACTTGCAGGCTTTATAGACTAAGCTATTTGAAAAAGGAATTAGAGAGCAGTATGTTTCGTAAGAGGTGCATCTAATCATTACTGCACAATATAATCCCCAAACCACATTGATATTAGGTCTCAAAACTTGAAGCAGGGCAAACAAATACAGTAAAGTATGTTATAAACAATATCAAATTGGAGGAGGTGTAAAAAAGATCTTTCAGCTTCAAAGCCCAGTGTTGTTCAGAAGACATCCTGCACATTGGTACCACAGCACCCGCTCAGCAACACAGGTTTTGGCTACCCTGTCAGCATGTGGTATTCTTCTCCCTTTGGCTCATTAGATTCAGATAATCAACTTGGAAAAAGAACAGACACATTCCTTAAAGCTCTGTTATCAAACTCACAAAGGATCCAGTTAAAGTATCAAAATGAGAAATAAACTGAATGAGATTTTCATAATATAGTTACCCTGCTTCTTGCAAAGCCTGATAAAAAGAAAACTAATTTTGGCACTTCAGTAATTTGAAATATCATAGTAGCAACTTCAAAGTTATGACTGTGGTCTGAAATGGACTGAAAAGAAACATGTCTTCATTTTCCCCAAGGTCACTGGCCTATCTCTAAAGCTCCTCAAGTTCTCATGTGGTTTCAATTGGTTTCATTTTTAATGTCCTCATCCCTCCCACATGCTCTTTCAAACAGGTTTTGGAACCTTTTTCTGCACCCTTCTAAAATACAGCTATTCGTGTCTGACCAAGATCTACATGTTAAGGTACATTCTAGAAAGTGCTTACACTGGGTTTTTAAAATTATTATTATTATTATTATTATTATTATTATTATTATTATTATTATTATTATTAATCATGGGGTTGTTGCTGATGTCACCTACTCCTGCCAGACATACCTTTGAACAAAAAGAAACAAAAAAGCTTTTACAGATACAAGTTTTCTAGTTTACACAAAGGAACCATGAAGGCTTTTATGCACAGTAATGGTTGCTATGAGTTCAAAAACTGGCAGCATCTGACATGAATCTTTTGTGCTTCAGTTACACGTACATCTATCTCACAATAACCTGCTCTGCTCTTGCTGGATTTATAAAAAGATAAACTAGATGATAATGGAAGTTCTGAAGCAGCTAGGTAGCAATGTCTGAAGTATAACCAAAACAACAGTAATGAAAAAGGACTAATAATTAAGCTACCGAATAACAGGTATTCACTTTCCTTCCTTCCCACTGTCACCACAGCCACCTTCTAAGACAAAGTCTATGTTTAATAGCATTGTCAGCCTTTTCTGCAAACACTGTCATTTCCCTGAGTCCTGAATTCGTAAAAGTCCACTATTTAAAATATTTCTATATAGGTTCGTGATGCAGAGAAATTACAAAAAAATAAAAACGCAAAAAGTTATCAAGACTGAACAGTATGTTCTAGGGTCACAACTCTCTTGCATGCTTTTTATCAGCATTCAGCATCAACGTTCTTTTTTTAGAAGAGATGAATAATGTATGTATAATAATGTATTTCAAATACCTGAACACCAGAAGATATTTGAGGGGTGTTTACTCTTTACTGAATGAATACAGCACAACATGAACTCCATGGGAAGTGATGGGGGGGGGTCTACAAACTACTGTGGAGCTGGGCAATTTGACACAGTTTACAAGAATTCCATTAGTTTACTAATGTTCCAATATTAAATTACAATCACAAGTAGTGGTGGTCTCCATTTAGGACACAGATATTCTAGTGTTAATAGTTCTGATATCAATTGTAGCTATGTGAAAACATTGTTTAATGTAATTGCCCATTCAGCAACCTAACTACATTAATCTCAGTTCACCCATCAAATCTGACTCCTGTGTGGTTTATACCCTCCTTCCACCCACACACTTAAAGACAACCACCCCCCCAACTGAGGCATACCCAGGTATAATACACAAAACATAACTGGTACAAAAACTCACTTTCACTGGACAACATCTAAAATATGTAAATACCTGTTCCTGCAGGTCGTAGTCATAGCTATCATGCAGCAGAAGACTGAGGACATACCGAGTATAAATCATGGCATCAATGCCACACTTCTCTAGCTCTTGCCCCAGCCAGGTCTGCACTGGACCCAAAGCATGTAGCAGAGACATTTCAGAAACAGATACAGGGCCTGGATAAGAGCTTGAGGAGCTTTCAGATGGCAAACCATCCACAACAACTGTACAGATAGGGCGCATGAATCTAGGTGGTTGGCATCCTTATAACGTGAAGCATTTTCTGTAGTTGATTTTCCGTCGATATCTGGAGGTGATTTTCACTCCAGTAAATAGGAGAGAGGCTTGACTTCTAGGACAATCATTTATATTTCCTGGCTGTTAGCCGACTAGAGACGAACATCACTCTTCAGGCATGACCAGTGAATAAACTAAATCCTAATAGCAAACACATATGTAGATGTGTTTTTCTACCTTAATTTCACATTGAGGCCAGATGCAAGTCCCCAGCAGGACCTATAAAGAGGAAAAAATGAAAAGTTGTGACAATATGTATCCATACATGAATAATATTAAACAGTGAAAAAAAACCACCCAAAGTAGAAAGCGGTCATTTACATACTGCTTACTCCAAGCATATTGTACATCTACTCAGTGTCATTTTGAAGAGTGACAGGAATTATTACAAGTTTAAAGGTGACTTTTAGAAAAGGTACTTTTTACTGCAGGAAGAGAGACTCTTTCATCAAAGACTTCACAATTAATCTGTCAGTTGAAATGCTTGTCTGATTTAGCTTTATGGGAAAGTTGAGATTTAATTCTTTCACTATCAGCTGAAAAAAAAACCCCACTTTCATAAAAAAAAATCTGTTACTTTGAATAAAGACTGCATATTTTGCATCATTAGAAGACAATATAATCCTACTGTTTTGCAGTGATACCCATTTCTAGAATAGAAGTGCTTTGTTTATAAAACACTGAATTAATGAAATTCATCCAGGAGTTTCATAAATCCTACTACTATATAGTTACTACTACCTTCCAGTTCAGGTGTTTCGGTAGTGGTGGTTTTTAGGTTGTTTTTTCTTCGTTTCAATTATTTGCCTTGTTCCAGGACAGTAAAACATTTTATCATCCAAAATCTGCCCTAATAAAAATATAAATCCCTGAAGTAACTTAAAAATTTGGGCAGAACATAATTAATCTGTGCCAAAAATTAACATTTAACCCTCTTACACAAAGCATACACCTGTCCTACCTGAGAGCTTAAACTTTAAACCATGTCCTAAAATAGACAAACTATCCTAAGACTTATACCACCCACAATCACAAATCAATCTTGATAAGCAAGGGGCAGAAGGTGCAAGCACCACACACGTCAGCATTCTGCTCTCGAACACAGAAAATGTCAGCCCAAAAAAGGCATTTTTGGATCGGTCTACTTATCAACCACATGCTAATCTGGCATTTGTGTAGGCCTTCTTTCTCCTCTCCAGCTTCTTAGAATGAGAAAACAAAGCTCAAATCCAAGCAGGAAATATCCCTTCACTGAAAGGAAACAAAATAGACTCAAGTGACTAAGCAAAATCTGCTGTTTTGTTTCTACCCCAGTGCAAGATAACCAACACACAACAGACATCACCTAATATAACTATCTGAACTAGATACTGGGGACAGCATTTCATGTGGGAAGCATGTGTTTTGTGGCCAAACAAAACTGAAAGTCGACACACATCAACACAACAAAAGATGCTAGTTTTTAAGAGCTTTCTTCACATCACCACCCAGGTACAACTGTATATTCCAGATTTTTCTGAGTCAATTGCAACATCACCAAAAAGAAACCCATTATGATCAGCTGCTAACGAGTTCATAAAACCCCTTTCTTCTCCTAAAGTGACCTTACTGCTCTGATTGCAGCGATCATTTCGAGAAAGGGGATAACACAACATTATTCAATCTTGTTAAGCGGCGTGTTTCAATTACTTAGATAAGCACAAGTAACAGCAGGTAGAAACATGCTGCAAGGCACTGGCAGTTACAGCTTCATCACACAATTAGACAACAGAAAGTATAAGAAAAGTCTAGTATTGTGACCCAAGGTCCAAATCTAAGAGCCACAGGTCCAAACTCTTAAGAAGTCCATACTGTCTTAACTGTTGAAGAATAACATTCCAGAAAATCTGTTTAGTCTTGTTGGCTCTCCAAAGCACAGCATGTGATGAATGCTCTCCCCAAGTCAATTCCACAGTCCTTGTCAGCCCCCTCAAATCCTGTACTTCACAGATACAGGAAAACCGACACTCTTCATTTTTCTTTTTTGAGGCATGGCACAGAACTACCTAAAGGTTCAAGGGAATGGGAGCCTCAATCCATCCCACTGCTACCAGTTTGATGCCAGAGCCAGCAAAAGATGCTCAGAGCCTGGACAGGGATAGCAGGTCAGCAGGAGAGCACCTGAAGAGCAGCACAAAGGAACTTCTGCCTCTCCAGCCACTAAGTCAGCTCCACTGGGAGCCCAGCTAAAATTCCCCTCTGGAAACGCACGTAGCAAAGACAATTAAAAAAAAGTTAGAGACATGCACATGCCTGCATGGCTATCATCTCACTGGCATCACTAAGACATGGTGAGATGACTCCAGTGACTGGAGTGCTGGAATGGAAGGATATAGGCTTTGTAGGAAGGACAGGCACGGGAGAAAAGGAGGGGATGCTACACTCTGTGTCAGTGATTGCCTGGAGTGCACGGGGCTCTGTCTCAGAACAGAAGAGGAGCCAACTGAAAAGTTATGGGTCAGGATGAAAGGGAGGACAGGGACAGGTCACGTTGTACTGGGGGCCTGCTACAGGCTCCCCACCCAGGAAGACTGAGCTATGAAAGTCCTCTATAGACAGATAGGAGCAGCTCCAAGTTCACAAGCTCTGGTCCTCATGGGAGGCTTCAACCATCCCCGTATCTGTTAGAGGGACAACACAGCAGAGCACAAGCAATCCAGGACAAGGAGGTGCCTAGAATGTGATGATGGTGATACCTTCCCTTCCCTTCTTCTTCAGAGAAGTCAACATGGAGAAGTGCTGGGGAATGTGAAGCTCAAGGGCAGCCTGGACTGCAGTGACCATGAAACGGTGGAGTTCAAGATCCTAAGGGCACAGCAAGCTCACTGTCGTGAACTTCAGGAGAGCAGTCTGGCCTTCTCAGGGATCTGCTTGGTAGAGGGGCCCAAGAAAACTGGTTAATATTGAAGGATATCCTCCTTCAGGCTCAGGAGTGATGCATGCCTACCAAAGGAAGCCAGGCAAAACACCAGACACCTGCATGGTTGAACAAGGAACTCCTGAACAAACACAAGCAGAAAAATGAAGCCTAGAGAAGGTGGAAGCAAGCATTGGTAGCTTGGGAGGAATACAGAGAAATTGTCCAAGCAGTCAGGAATCAGGTTAGGAAAGCTAAAGCTGTGAAAGAATTAAATCTGGCCAAGGACATCAAGCTTGATGAAGCTTCTATACAAGAAAAAGGGGCCCCTATCTCAAAGGAGACCCAGGACACAGACAAGGCTGAGGTACTTAATGATTTCTTTATCCTGGTCTTCACCAGCAAGTACTCCAGACACACTGCCCCACTCACTGGAGGCAAACGTGGAGACTGGGAGAATGAAGAACTGCCTGCTGCAGCACAAGGTCAGATTTGAGACCATCTAAGGAACCTGAAGGTACATGAGCCCATGGAACCTGATGAAATGCATCCCCAGATACTGAGCGAACCTAAAAGGTGCTTGGAAGAAAAATGGGGAAAAACTATTTATGAGGGTCTGTAGTGACAGGGGTTTAAACTAAGAACTGGTAGATTTAGATTGGACATTAGGAAGATATTTTTTACATTGAAGGGATGAGACTCTGAACAACTTGTCCAGAGAAGTTGTGCAGGATCTATTCCAAGTATTCAAGGTCAGGCTGGGCAGGGCTTTGAGCAACCTCATTTAACTAATGAAAGATGTCCCCACCCACAGAAGTGAGCGTTGATGATCCTGAAAGATTCTTTTCAATTCAAACCATTCTGATTCTATAGGGCAAAGCATCTGGATACTGAGTCACTTCAATCAAAATTTGACACGTTTAGCTTCTTAGCTAAGCCTAGCAAGGACTGAGTTTATGCTTCGGCTTTCCCCTGAATGAGATGATAATGGGGCCTCTCTTTTCCGTCTTTAACTCTTACTTAAGTGAGACATTTGAGAAATTCAGTTCTTGAGATCTAGGCTAACAAAATCTGTTTGACTTCAGCTGACCAGTTAAAGTGTGTCTTGCTTTTATTAGATGGGGAGAAGAGGGAAAAGACAGCAAGAGAAATACAGATTATAAGAGGAATTATGAAATCAGACAACAAAATTTTTGTAATTTGTTTTGCATTCTAGCTTTTTTGAATATCATATTGTATTACCTCTTTTAAAATTCAGTTACATTATATAAAACCTGGAAATCTAAACAAATTTATTAAATAATAAATAAATATAATAAATAAATATAATACTTTCAAGTACTCTGTTTCACAGATGGTCTTAAACATTTCCATTATATTTTAGAATTAACAAAATTTCATACAGAGTATTTTTCCATCCCACTACTACAGAGACTTTCCATATCAAATTAATACAAGTCACACAAAGAGCAAACATTTCTGCTGATAGATGTGAAGCTTGATTTTAGAGATAACACTTTCTGACAAATAAGTTATTATCCCTCTTAAATGTATTTCACACTGTCTCACTAAAAATAATTTTTCCTCACAAGGCCAGGGCTAATCTGAACAGAGAGAGCATGTTACAGCCTAAATAATTAGTGGAAGGCTAGTTATTTTAACTAAGTCAGAAAGAATTCTCCATTTCCAGCTATAAAATATGACAGACCGACATGCCTTATAACAAGAATTACCAAATAAAAATTTAAACATCTGTATTAATACTTTGTGAAAATTACTTATTTGCAAAGTAAAAAAAATTAAGTAGTAAAATTATTTCAAAATAATTTCTCCTCACTCCACTTCTTAGTATACTTTTTCCTTTTAAATAACCTTCAGTTTTTGCAATACTAACCAATGACCTTAACAAGGTCACACTAGATAAACTGTCAGCAGCTTAACCACTAGAGGCACAAGAGCCAATTCATGAAGCGTCTTCTAAAGGAGTGAGAACACGATATTGTATAAACACTCCGTTTTTTCAACTTAGCCTGTCTTAGAATATATTTATTTCTCAAAATTCTATTCACTGTGATAGACATTAAATACTCTTTTGATCTGCAATAGACAGCAGAAGAAAATAGCTAAGCCTTGGTCTCCTGAGATCCAGCTATGGCAAAGCAACCACTTTACATAACCTATAGTAAGCTACAGAAAGAGGATCAATGATAGGGAAAGTGACGCTGGAACTCTCCAGGTTTGTCCCCTACAACACAGTTGCTCTTCCATGGTAAATGACCTTTTTTGAAGACTAAGTAATCTAGACTTCCCCATAAAACAACTGGAATATGGGTACTGTCATAAAAAAAAGGTTGTGTATTTGTTAAATGTCTTGGTAGTACAATAATGAAAGTAAAACAAACAACATCTTGTGGCAGTTGTGTCTATGGGATACAGGATAACAGCAGAAAATCAGACATTACCAAAGAGTGCAGTAAAAGAAAGGTATAATTAAATCACTCTTCAATGAAGCTTGATACAAGCACACCAAGAAATTTAAACATGGTAATGTATGGACTATCAACAGAGAGATTAACTAAAAATTCATTACAAGCAAGGCAATTACATGTCTTTAACAGCTTTTTTTCTCCATATTCTCTTTCATACTGTTAGAAAACAGTAACCAAAGCCAAACCACAAAAGCCACTGAATTAATCTAAGGTAATCTAATCTCTATTTTATCAGCACCAAGAGCCCCCCGGAAATGGTGTATTCATTGTGTATTCACCGACATTTTTTGTAAACTAAAAAACCCCAAAATAATACAATGCTTTAACAATCTTTCAAGTTTTCTTAAATACCAACTTTTAAACCAGTAGAAGATATTGGAATAAGAGAATAAAAACTATACCCCTTACAATCGTCCTATCAGGTAAACTAAAGGTCCACAGACAATGTCTTGGAGATCACAAAAGGTAACTTGAAAAGGAAGCAAATTGTCTGCAGGCTAAAATTCACTACACTGGGGTCTAAATCATCACTAGAAAAAAAAATGTTACTGGATTACATACTGAAAGAGGTTGAAAACTAATATTCTGTTTAGTCGCATAATCTGCAAGTGAGTCTCTAAAAACTCAATTTTACTCTTTACATATTTTGATACAATCCTACAGAGAAGCCAATCTCTTGGATAATCTATAGATGCTTCTTTTCCTTCCTTTAATTCCCAAAAGGGAAAACATCTGTATTTCCAGTGTTTCATGCTGCCTACTGCTACATGTTAATAATTAGACTGAACACACCGTCACACAATAGTTAAGTTGAAACTGCTGTTTTATAAAAAGTTTCCTCTATTATTCTTTGAAAGACACCAGTGTATTACAGAGTTTAAATTAACAGCTCTCATTTCAAAAATTTTTGTCTCCACTTTGACAGTGTACGGCATTTATTCAATCAACAGAGAAAAAAAGATTATACATATATGTAATTTTTTTTAAATGTGGAGAGAAGTGTCCACATTTCTTAACCAGGCCAATGTTTTTAAAATTAATGTTTTTACACAGAATGGTTTTATTAAAAATAAACAATATGTCCTCTCTCCGGGAACTGCAGGCAGGGAAAAAATATGGAAATCCTAATTAGTATTAGAAAAAGTAAAAATTTTATCAAGTTGGTCAGCAACATACTAAAATCACGTACACAGTGAGTACCTTTCAGTCCCCTTTAGAAAACTGATAGTCAAAAGCATGACCACATTATATGATGGCAACAGAATTCCAATTTGTTCTTATATATTATGGAAGAATCTGCAATTTTACACTAATCTCTTTTGTTTCTTTCCACGAAAATGCTGAATAAATCCTTAACAGACAAACCAAGAAGCTACACTGGGAAAGGCACTGCCAAAGCCCAAAATCAAAGCCTATTTAAAATTTAACAAACAATGGAATCTGTGTGCTTAATAAATTTCACATGGTATTTAAAGACGTGAACTCAGAAGAGAAGTTGTTTTGTTTTAACCACATTCCTTGATAATCTAAGAAATTTGGCTGTGTAGTCTTCAGAGCAAGGACAGCTTTTTTATGCACTGCTGATGTTTGATGTTACTGCACAACAAACAGCAAGAACAGCAGCTTGACTCATGACCAAGGCACTGAAACACTACAGAAATATTGTCCTGCCATGAGAAACAGATTAAACACCTGGCTGGAATCAAAGTGCTAAAAGTGGTCAGAAACATAAAAGCAGCTCTGTGAATCAATTTTAAATACACATAGGACCATCTTTTTAAAGAAGCATTACCAAGAGGTGCAGAAGTGATACAGTCTTATTCATAGTAGGTTTATATTTTATAGGGGACTGATGTCTAACGAGGCTGGGATTATGGTTCTAGGGTAAATCAAGTCAAAGAATCCACAGGGGAGACAAACCAGTGTGTGGGTGTTACTGAAGGATTTTTTTCCTTGCAAATCTGCAATCTTATTTTCATAACACTTATCCAAATGAAAATCTGAAGCTGCTAATCCTGTATAAAAGCTTAATGGAATTACTCAAAGGATTCAAGAGCTACCATGTAAGCCTCAGTTACTTAGGTTAGCAAAGAAAAAGAACAGACATAATCAAGATGACACCAGAGGAAGTCACCAACTCAGTTCTGAAGGATTCTGCTCTGGGACCTGCATTACCTGATAAATTCCTAAGTGGCCTGGAAGATGAGATGGGTGACACAGTTTAGAAGCTACCAAAGGACAGCAATCGATCAGGGATAGTGACTACAGAGCAACTGAAAAAATACAAAAGGATATTATGAAACTGGACTGGGCAATAAAATGATAAACAAAATTCAGTACAGGCAAACCTGAAATGAGGCAGGGGGGGCAATAACCATGTGATGCTATTCATGCATATATCAGTGAGTTGTGAGCTATTAATCCATGTCTCTCCATGGACAGACATTGACTATTCAACATCTATTTTTTGTTACTGGAACGTACTAATGAGTAAGTAAGATCTACATACAAAACTTCACACAACAGCTAGTAGAATTCCTTGTAAAAGATACCAAAGACCAAAAAAATTAAAAATTAGATAGCCTTCAATGGAAATTGAGTAAGCCATCCCTTGAGAGTTTTCAACTAGACAAACCATATCAGAGTTAGGAAATCCCCTAGGCTGAAAATAGTGGAGGGCTGAGGGAGTATTTAGGAGAGGTATCACTCGCCCTGGTTTTTTTTTGTCCCTAACTGCTCCTTTAGAGATGATGTTGCAGACAAGTACAGGGTTTGTCAAAGTCTTTGTATGAACCATTACAATTGTTCTCATAAAACATTTATGTTTACCATCATGCAAGAACAACACTTTTAAAATCAGTTGCTGGAGGAGTGCAACAAGCTGATCCCTTCAAAGGGCTGCACATTATTAACACACACGAACTTTGTTAAAAGACGTCCAAACATCAATCCTGCCAGGGAGAAAAACTGAGCTATGGCAAACAACTGTTAAGGGATGGTAGAATTAGCAGGTGAGACACTTGCACTAGGAGGTCACTTGCATAACAAAGACCTCAAATTCTTGTCATCTGTGTATTCTTCACTTCTGCAAAACAAATATGTATGTAAGCTGGAAAATGTATAGCATTTAAGCTAAGAAAAAAGACAAGAAAGGGGAAAAAAGGCAGAAAGGGAAAAAGCATGACCTCAGAACAAAACCTGCAGACACTATGTATACCCCAAAACTTCATCATTTCATACAATTGCAAGATTTGAATGTGCCTTCATAAAAAAGACTCTTTTGGACAGGTTCTCATTACAGACAGCAGGCTTGTAAAGAATCATCTCTGCAGAATGGAGACTTATGAAGTGGTCCTTCAGTATATCTAATACGACTTTAAAAAATTCATTAATAAGCCTAATAGCTGGCAAGTTTTGCAGATCATGGTCTAGTGGGAGTCTTGATAATTTGGAAAGCAAATTTTATCTTCAAGATGGACGTATTTTTATTTCATAGCATCACTCAAGAAACTGTTTCAGGAGGTCAACTCAACATTAAAGCTGCATCCAAAAAAACCCCAAAAGCAAGCACTTCATTATGCAGCACATAGATCTCACTTCTATTTCAATAAACAGAATGGAACTCAGAGCATTTCTGACAAAACAAAACATGACAAATAAAACAATCTTTGGTACCACAGATTATGCAATTGCACCAGATAAGTTTAAGTACCACACATCTGTAACCTGCAACTACCTAAACCCAAAGAATTACATCTCTAAAAATTTTGCTACTTAAGAAGAACTTAAAACTGTTAAAAATATCTCCACTGATCAGATTTAAGAAATGGGAAGACATCTGTAAATTGCCTTAATCTAGAGAAGTGAAATGCTGCCTCACAATTATCAAATGCCTAGCTGACATTAACAATGGCAACAATTACATTATTTAAGAATTTGTCCAAAAGGTTGTTCCAGCTACCAACAGAGTACTAATAATTCCATTCTCTCCTTACAAAACAACAAACATAAACTCACATGAGAAATTTTTTTTCAATGTAGTTTGTTACTGTCTACACCAGTCTTTGAACCAAATTTTACTTTGCTTAGACATGACTACTTAAAAAAAATCTTAGCTGAAAAAGGAAAAATGTACACATATAGCGTAACTTAGATGTATGGTAACTTTTTAGAAGTTTAAAAATACAAATCAGCATCTAATGACAAAGAACTTAGGTAAATATTTTTCACATTAAAAATTACCAGTATGCAAAAACCAGAAGTGATTGTTTTTACAGCAGTAGTAACTAACTTTTAAGGGAACAACAGCAGCAGCATTTTGACAGAGAAACCTGTGTGGATGACTTGAAGGTGAGAGTGTAACAGGAACTGCACCACCACTGCACATTGCCAACAAGACAGGACAAGACATTCCACTGCTTCCCTCATCCTCCCCTCCATATTCTCACCTTCTTGTCTTTGTACTTAACACATCCACTGAATGGTTGCAGAGATGAACTGTATCAATTTTTTGTTCCAAATGGAAATATTTCATTTCTAGTAACCCAGTCTTCAAAAAATACAAATCAGTGATCAACTCGCTCTCTTCACGAAATTTCTACATGTGGCATAAGAGAGGAAGTGGGGTTGCCCCTTTCAGCACTATTAGATCCACTTAAAATAATAAGAAAACATTAGGAAGGCAGAATGCAGAAGCTACATTTTAGCTACTTCAAATCCAAGTCTTTCAGACAGCAATTATTCTTAGGAATGTCAAGTGTGGAAGCCAATCCAGGTACTTCAACATGTATGATATTTACTTCCAATATTTTTACAGAAATTCACTAGGCACCCATGCAACCATACCCTGCACTTTTAACATTCAGCAGATTCAGTCTCTCTGTGATGACAAAGAAATGATTGCTTCCTTCAGATCTGCTGAGACAGAGGCAGCAACTAACCAAGAATAGGATGGATCACCCAAGTGTGGAGAACCCAAGACAATGTGTGGTACTGCAGAAGGCAGCATGTGCAGACTTCAGAAACACTCAGGCATTGCCTCACCTCATACTTTACCCTCCAGCCATCAGCATAATTTCAGTACCACTAACATCAGCTTTTGGACCTTCTTGCTACATTTCTTTCACCACTGAAGACAGTGGTAGGATTTAAATTTTTCAGTTTAAACTTGCAGATTGCCTGCATGGGCTGCTACTGGGCCTGAGAGATCCTGGGGAGAAATACTTTTCTAGATGCAACTTCAAGGAGGAGATAGCTACAGTCTTTTCTGTTCAGTCCCATGAAAATCTTCACATGGACACTATCAAAAGCAGTATGTTTTACTATGTACACAAGCAACAGACCACACATCATTGATTACCATCATCATACTTCAATAACACTTACTCAGATTTAGGGAAACATAAATGGAGTTAACAGACAACAAAACCAAGTAGAACTGCGATCACACAGATGCATATATTTTGAGTTCACCAAGACATTTTTCTTCAGGATTTTTGGCAGCTTTGGTAAACTTTCTACTACTTGTGTCTCACTATATTTACTAGCCTTAGTATCACCTAGAATATATGCAGCACTTAAAAACACAATACAGGATGCAGTCAAGTAATGGAAAGACTAAATATATGCTTTTGACTATTTGATCATTTTCTTTCCTGCCCCCCTGATGTCCTTTATTTACTCAACTTTTAGAGCACTTAAAACTACCTGCTACCAATAGGTACTTGCCTGTGTTTGAACTCCACTCCCAAGCGGAACGCCAATGCTTGGAGGCCCATGCAACAAAGTTACATGTGTGTGCATTAAAACAGAAGTGTCCCCAGCTCTGAACACCTCAGTGAGTAGACACAGGCACCCACCCATGTACCCCAACACGTGCTGCAGAATCCTCCAAGGCAAAGGCAGCTACCAGGTGGAATCATTCCCCAGGCCACCAGTGGGACCAGTCCAATAAAATATTCAATGCTCTTCATATCTGCCGAAATCCAGTTGCCACTCTTGTGGTACACCCATACGAGATTTATTTCAATTAATATACAATTTACTCTTAAGCACACACTGCATCTTTCAGTCGGGCAAGGAAAAGGAGAATGAATTATGAATGCCAAAGATCCAACCACCAGTGTTCATTTAAAGGCTATGATATTTGTCCTGCTATTTATACTTCCAAGGTTAATAATCCAGCTATATATAAACAGCTAACTAGTTAAAGACCACACTATATATTTTACTTTGGTTTATTAGTTTCTTTAATTTGTATGTAGGTCTTTTCTGAATACTTACTATTGATGTTTTCTATACTTGGTCTGCAGCTCAGGGAGTTAATTACTATCTTGTTGAAAAGCTTTAAATAGCCTCATAAAGAGTTTAAAAAGAAATATAACTTCGCCTAACTATATAGTCATTTCAACAGTTATTTTAATTTTTAAAAGTTACTATAAATTAAGTTGGAAGTCATATATAGACAATGTTTTCATTAATAAGAGTATAAAAACTTACAAGATGTGTCAGCCACAGGAGGCTCAGTAACCACAAAGAATTCTGACAAGTTGAATTTGCAAGCTCTACAACTTAACCGGTAAAGATACTGACTTTACAGCACATAAAATATGGTAGGCCTAAAAAGGAAATTGTTTCAGATACTTTTCCCCCGCCCCTCTACCACCTCTAATTTTTATTCCAAAATGTTAGTAAATGAACTTCTATCTATTTATGAAATTGAGATCTGAAGTAGGATACTCTGCAATTTTGAAGAGGATAGCAAATCAATATGAAATAATTTATATTTTAGCATTTAAATGAATTTGCATAGGTATTTATTGTTCAGTTTATGTTGTAAGGCTGCCAGGCAGTCTTTTTCCATAAAAACAGTGGTGATATTTGTTACCATATCTCCACTTGTATGATTAAATATGTTGTTTAAAAACACTACATATTAAAAAAAAATACTAATTGAATAGGTAGGATAGTTTAATATTGCTCTTAAAATAATACATTTGATGCTTGATGCTTCAAATGACAGCTGAAAAGGTCATTCTACTAAAGTGCAACCAGAAAACCTCTTACAAAAACAGCAGGTCAGCATTACATTAATTCTCTTCAAGGAAGTTACTGTACTGTTAACTAAGGCATTTATTTCACAATTCAAGAACAAAGTTACTGAAAACTGGAACTCTGAGGTTTCTCTGAAGTCAGTAAGATACTCGGTTTAGAGACGCTGGTGAAAAAATCATCTACATGTGATAAACTAATATCTGAACCCACAGAGACATTTTCAAATTTTTGTGTCACCTCACACAATTCAACATCACTTCCATCAAAACTGCTACAAAAACATCAATAAAACAAAAATAACTAAAGGTTATTCAGTTTCACTGTCAAATGTAAGAGTTGAATATCCAGCAGAGTGAACTTCTACCCCAGAAAACAGAACCAGAAGAGGAATTCACTGAACAGCAGTCTTTCGCTAATTAGTAACAGTAATTAGCTCAAAATCTTCAGAGAGCAGAATCAAATATCATGAAACAGTAAAAGGTTTTCCTGTACTTTTAAAAATAAAGATAAGAACCCAACAAATAACTGGAAGCTGGCTCCATTTCTTTCAGGATATTCCAGTGTCTTAAATACAATGCAATGTTTTAAAGTTTCACATTCACTCAGCCACAGTCTTCAAATTTGTTTCAAGTTCATAATAACACATTACAGTGTTACAAGGATCTAGTGAGAATTAATTACTCATCTAGAGGCAGCAATATGCATTACTGATTTCTTCATTAGTGATTCTTCAAGCAGACCTTTTCCTTTAGGCTAATAAAACACATTGTTTTCTTTAAAAGTACATATGACACATGCTAAATTAACAAAATAACTTCTTGAATCAATCTGTGTATGTTTTAGCATGTTTTCCCATTTTACTGTTGATGTTTATTATCTCAATCTAGGTCCTGACTATGCTAACACTACCTGGAATAACCCTGCAGAGGATATGGATCTCTCAACTCTGCTCGGCTGCTCTGATGTTAAAGATGTACCATCTTATGACAGGTTGCTTTATTTTTTCTAGCCTTCAGCTACCCCCAGTCTCTTACTCCCTTATCTCTCTCTCTGTACTTTCTTCCACAGTCTATATATGCAAAATCTCATCAGCAATGCAACCGTGTCTCCCTTCAGAATTCTTCTACGATCAAGCTAGTCCATCTAACCGAACCATAAAAACAAACTCACACAATTTAACAACCTACAAAAGGGGTAACAGCTACTGCTTTCCATACATCACCTTAAACACAAGCACATGAAAATGAAATTTATTCACTCAGTGGTACAGCTGATAGAAAACTGCATGCAGGTCTCTTTTCTCAATCCTAGCCCAGCACTATCCAGCAGACCCTGTTCCTTTGGTAAATTTAACAGTAACTAGAGAAAGATTTTCAAAAGCCATAAAAACCCCACAAAATTATTCAGATTTCAATTTTATATTTAAAGAAATAAATTTTACAATTTATTTATTAACAAACTTTTTTGCACAGAGTATAAATTTTCACATGCAATCCTTTCTAAAACATGGTCTACAAAGTTACAGACACAAGTAACATTAGCATGGACTGCATATTTGAAATTTCTTCCTCAATACAGCAAAACCCAGAAGTTTAAACATTCCCCAAATTATATTAAAAATGAAAATCACTACAGCAAGCCTGAGCACAGACTTAGCAGGATATAATTAAACTATTATATGTAATATCAAAACCGAAAAAATGAATTGAAATACATCATAATTTAAATTTCCACACTAATATAATTAAACTATTACATGTAATATTACAAGAGTGAAAAATGAATTTAAATACTTCATTATTTAAATTTCCACACTACTGCATCAGAAATAAATCTCTTAGAAAGACAAGTTCCATATGTCCTCTTTGGTATCACAGTTATGAACAAAATTTAAATGCAGAAACAAAACAAATAATGTACAGTATTATGCAGGTACATCCAAACATCCTGCACATGAAATTATAAGGAAAGTAGATGATTAAAAATTTAAAATACTCAGTAGCTTCCAATAGAGCTTCAGAAACAGCTGCTAGTAAGATGTCTGTGAAATAATAATCTTTGTACTGAATGTTTAAGCTACTCAACCCTTCCTCCCACCCCAAACCATCTCTGTAGGCCAATAAAATACACATTCAATTGCTTAACATCCATTAAAAATGTACTCAACCAACTTTCAGGAAAGTAGAGCAAGATGCTTTTTAGTAAAAATATTATAACTAGCTCATCTAGCTCTTCGTCTGCTAAAACATCCTGACAGTCTCGTGGTTGACTAGAAAAATCTGGTAAATTATTTCCAAATTAATAAAAAACCCGCGATTTTCCTTCCAATCAGACAATCTTCCTTTTGTCTGTGTACTGAAATGTAACTAAGCACACCAATACCAATTTGAACATTTTTATTTTGTATCATGTGACTGATTTTATTGGAAAAATTTCTTGGGGCAGGACTATGACGATGGACAACACAACTTATTTCTGCAATGCCATTTACAAATTTTCCAAACAGCCTGTCACTTTTCTTGGACAAAAATGAATGATTCTAATCTCTGTTCCCCGAGATAGAAAAATATCCTAAAACCAGAATATCTCAATAAACAGAACATATTAAACAGCTTCTACAAGATCATCCGTATTTCAAGCTCCATTAGCAATGCAGATAACGGGAATATTTCCTGCTACCTCTCCAACTCTACAGAAATTCTAAGTCTTACCTTCACTACATTGTTTTACCAGATATTGTTGCCTATCTCATTATAGTACAAAATTGTTACTTTTAGTTATTAGCTATTGCTTAAAGAAGAAACAAACTGAGACATGATTTTGCTAGGGTTCTAGCTAAGTATATAAAGTGTCTATTCTGACTCTACAACACTATGCCTAAAATCCAGTAAAATCCCTCAAGAAAATTCACCTGTGCAACCTCTTGGTTGCTTCATTCCCCCTATTTGCCTGGAAACAAGATGCTCAAGATGGACAAATAATGAAGTTTTGAGCAGTATCTAGATCTTCCTCTGTCCCTATTCCTGCTAAAATGCACAGCAAATGAGCAAAGGAAAATGCTTATATCATTTTACCCCTATGAAATTTCTCTTACTTGGAAGAATAACAAATAGCAACAACAAAAGCAGTGGAGAATACTGAAATATGCCTATGAAACAGGCATAATAAGGTAAGAGAAGTTCAAGGCCTCTATTTTTTTCTTCTTGGGTCACATATAGACCTCTTTGACCCTTACCTTCCTTCCAATTCCACTGCTCATAAGCAGAAAAGCTGGAGGGTCACATATCCAATCCAAATTTTCAGAATCTATGGACACAAAGGATCTTAATCCCAATGGTGCCCCAAAGAGACTGATAAAGTTCTGTCACTGTGCATATGTCAATATCTGTCAAGCAAAACATGGCAGGGATATAGCGCTGAGGCTTTGAATGGCCTGTCTCAGGACTTCCCCAATAACTGTCAAGTCTTTGAAAATAAATAACATTATGAACATATAACATACTACTCATTTTATTCAAGTCAGCTACACCCCCTCTTATATCTCAATGATGAAAAGAGAAGATTTAGATACCTACATCATATGCTTTATTGACTGGAAGAGAGTGATTGTACACTACCATTTTAGCATATCCATAATAACAAGAAGCAGCAGATGGAGGATTAGTATACAAAATAAAATCTGTACAGTTACATGACAAGTAACAACCAAGTTCCATGTAATTTACTTTTATAAGGCCTGGTTTTGTCTTAAATAATAAAGAAAAATGTCAAGTACAGACTCCCATGGATTGTGAGGCGCATGCAATACCTATGGTTTAAGCACTGCAGTGAAGTACTTTTACACAATTATCTACTGAATCATCACGAGTTCACCTTACACAGGCAAGAAACCAAAGCTGATCGGCAATTCTCACTTAATTCCAGGAACACAGATGAAATATATGGTGTACAACAAAAACCATAAACATTTTAAAGGGTTTGAATGAGGAAAAGCAACTACACATACCACAGAGGCCTCTGATCCCAAGCTTATAAATTACAGCTCAAATCACTTATACACAGAAAACATCAGAATACAAGAATGTGTTTTATCTGAAAGGAAGGACGAGAAAATCATACTATTTTCACCCTTCAGATCAGTACCAGGTACTGCAATGAGTAATTAAAACAAAGACAAGACAGAAAAAAAGCACCGCACTTTCCCTTTTCTCAAAGTTCCATAACACGACTCAATACGTGTATACTTTTAGTCGACACGACACGAGGAGAAGATGGAAACGAGCTCGCTGGAGCGAAGTGTCAGTTTGTGTCACTTCTGCATTCAGCTGTAACCTTCGCCAAACCTTGTCCCCCACCCCGCCCATCGCCCGCGAGAGGCCGCGGCCGGCGGTCCCGCCCCAGCGGCGCCCGGCTCCCAGCGCCCATAGGATGCGGCTCCCGTCAGTCTCCCATCAGCCCAGCTCCGCCTCCTCAAACAGCAGCAGCCCTAGCCTTCCTATCCGCCTTTTGCCTTCAATAGGCCCTAAAGGACAATGCTGCTGGAAGGGGAAAAAAAGGAGAGGAAAAGAAAAAAAAAAAAAAAAAAAAAAAAAAGAGAGGAGCGAGCCCCGCCAGATCGGTCCCCGGGGCAGAGCTGTAACGCCGCGGCTCAGCCGGGGCGGTTTCCATCGGCCCCAGCCCGTCCCCAGCTCCCCCTCCCCGGTGCGCGGCCGCTGCTGCGCTCTGAACGCCCGCACAGGATAAAAGGTCACGGCGTGAGCACCAGCCAGGCCTGGCAGCGGCACATCCCGGTCACCTCAACCTCGGGGTCAGGCGGGGCAGGCGAGCCGCTGCCCGGATCGGGATCTCCCTACTCCAACCCGACCGCCGCATCCTGCGCTTTCCCGTCTGCTGCCGACGGGTGACACCGGTGCGGGCCGGCACCCGCGGCGAGTGGGTGCTGGGTGCCGCCTTCCCCTCCTCTGCTCCCGGGCGTGACCCGGCCCGGGGGCACCGAGCCGCGGCTCCTGCTCCAGGCTGTCGGCTCCCTCCCGGCCGCGGCGCAAGCCGCTCACCTGGCGCCGGGTCCCGCCGGGATGGAAGAGCGCGGAGCCGGCGGCAGCCAGGGAGGGCTCAGCTCCCCTCCCGGGCAGCGCTCTGACCGGGGCACCCCGGCCGGGCCCCCGGCCCCGCCCCCGAGCCCTGCCCGCCGCCGGCCGGCAGCCGCCCCCCGCCCGGCCCCCGGCGCTCCTGTCACCCCCTCCCCGGCCCCTTCCTCTCGCGCCCCCCGGCACGCTCCCGCCGCCTTGCGCCAGGCGCAGCCCAGGAGCGGGACGCGCGGTCCCGGGAAACCGTCCTCCCGGAGGGACCGGACCAGGCCCGGCCCCGAACTCCTCCTCTTCCCGAGCTCTTAGCGGAGAGGGCAGGGATGCGCGGGCCTTCCCGGCCGGGTCCCGAGCCACCGGCCCGGCGCTGCCAGGGATCCATCCCGCCTGTCCCAACGCAGCGGCGGGGAAGGAAGCGGGGGAGGGGAAGGGCGCCCGCCGCCGCCTCCCGGCTCCGTCCTCCCGTTCCACGGGCAGGGCGGCTGCCACTCTCCCTCCCTCCCTTCAGCTCTGCCCCTCCCTCTGCTCCCCGGGCCCGCGGCGGGCATTTACCTGCCGTGGTGGCGCAGAGCGGGGCCCTGGGGCCTCTGGCAGCCGGAGGAGGCGGCGGACTCCGTCCCGCTGCTGCCGTCCCCGAGTGAGGCGGGCGGGACGGAGCCGGGACCTGCCCCGGGAGGCGTTACGTAAACCGGCGGCGGCGGCGGTTCCAGCGCCACGGGGAGGGAAGGAGGGAGGGAGGGGGCCGGGCCGGCCGCTCCGTCACCCGGCAACGGGACTCAGCGCCCCGGCGGACCGCGCCGCCGGCTCCGCCCCGTATCCCTCCGCCCAGAGGGCGGCCCAGATCCCCGATCCCGGATCCCCGCGGCTGCGCCGGGCGGGTGTGAAGGCGCTCGTGAGCGTCGCGCCGATGGGCGGAATTTGGGGAATGACGAGACCCGTCCGCTCCGTCCCGTCCCGTACCCATCCCTCTCCCTATCTCTGCTGTCGGCCGTAGGGCCCGGGCGCCGGCCAGCCGCCTTCATGTCGGGGCCGCGGCGCAGGAAGGGCGGGGGGAGGAGGGGAAGTGTCCTTTGCCCTGGTTGTACAGCCTCCCGCCCGCCGGGTGCCTGCCGAGGGAAGTGGCGGCCCGGGCGCTCGGGAGTCTCCAGCTGAGGCGGGAGAGCCGGCGGGCGGAACCCCCGCGCCCCTCGGCAGCGCTGTGCCGCCGGGGAGGGGAGCACCCGGGCAGGGCCGGCGCAGGAATGCGGGGGAGGGAGCGGGGGATAATGATGGAGCGTAGCGGTGTTTGTCATGTGAGGTCCTTTTGAAATCCTGAACGACTCCGAGGGCAAGGTTGGCAAATAAAAGTTTATTTTGCTGCGCAATGAAAGCCCGTCTGGAAGGGAAGTCGTCTGTTAGGGGATTGTTAGAATTGAGAGTCGGGTTTAGTAGGTGAGCTCCTGGGGAGATTTTGTTCCAATTGATTAAATGCCAGTTTAATCACAACTGTTTACACAGCCGTGGAGTAATGAAAGGGCAACATTTTTAGCATAGTAGATGGGTGAAAATGGGCCACTGTAAGGCTGAAAATATGACAAGACACACCAAAGTATTCATTAAGCTTCTTAATTGGGAAAATAATGATGCTCTTTTCAGGTGTACACTACCACCCCACATTTCTCAAATACATGAATACATACGGGCCTAAGGAAAGTCAATATTATGTAAGATGTCAAAGTAAGTCTTCTGTCTGTGTAATCCTGAGGTTTTCTTCCTTTTGTTCACTGCTCAACGTGTGGCTCCTAGAGTTCCAAAGTGCTGTATGTCATCCATGTTGGCTCACACTGCTTCTTTTGTGCACAACATCTTCAATCACTGGGACCAAGATTGCCTTTGAAAACATGATCCCTCAGTACCGGATGTAGTCCCATTTTGGCCTTTCAACAAGTCAAGTCTGTATATAAAAAATACATCTCATAATAAACATGAATGCAAACACTGCCTCCCAGCCTGTACACTCATTTCCTGATACAGAGCAACATTATTCTTATTTTTGTTTTAGTTAGCGTTTGCCAATTTTGAACATCCTTAGCACCTAATTTAGTCATAAATCTGATTTAGGCTAGCCAAAAGTTAAGTATGCAGTATTGTGTAGCTACATGAACTACCAGTATTCTCTGAAATGCCTCTGAGGTGCTAATTGATGTCATATGAATGTGCAGTTAATCAGTTACTTTCTCCAAACCTTGCAGGGGTATTTGGGGAGAAATCTAAAGAGAAAGTAGTGCTTTAAACTATATGATAAAAGGGCAGAATTGTTCTCTGAACTATTTTATTACTGTTCATGTTATTTTCTTGTTTTGAAAAGCTTTGGGGGAAAAATCCTGCTGACTGTTTTCTGCTGAGTCATTCCCCGGGTTTATCAGAAGCATTTCACCATCACTGTAACAAAACTCGCACCAATCACAATCAAATCTCGTTCTCTTCAGGAGCTCAGAATTTGAATTCCCCTTTTCAAGGTAGAATGAGATATACTAAAACATGGGGCACCTGGGATTTGTCTGTAGTAACAATTGGCACCAGTTTAAATCAATCTCTATACAGTCTTCTGCAGATATCCTTGATGTATTAGTACTGTATATCATCAATACAAATCCACTTACTCTATTTCACCCTTTCTAAACATTTTTCTCTGAAAGCTCTCTAGAAGGAACAGATGCTCAGAACATTGATGTTTTCCTAATGGAGCAAGTCAGAGCATGGAGGCCAATGACAGATTATTCTGAATATTCACTTAGTTGCTGTGTGACATTTCAAATTGACAGTTCTGGTTTTGTGGTCAGATCTCAGGAATCCCGACAGTGGAACTTTTTTGTTTGTTTGTTGGTTTTTGTTGGGTTTTATTTTCCTAACAACCAACCCAGTTCTGGTCTCCATTTGGCAAGCATTTCAGAAACAGCTGGTACATGACCATATGCTGTGCTGGCACTGCTGTGAGCTTATTTCCCACTTGTCCTCGTGGTCAATCAGAGTTGCTCCATGTGCTGAAGGACAGCTGGTCCCTTGGCATGCAAAGCAGCTAATGAACTTTTCCTCCAAAAAGCTGTAGGGATAGAGCACGTGAGCTGCAATCAGTGGCTTTTCCTTTCTGAAGTGCTATCGAACATGGAAGTTTTCTATGGGAACTCTGTTTATTGCCTCTGTGTGACAACCTGCACCCTGTGAGAACAACTATGTGGGTGTGCATTGTAGGTGACAGCACTTGTTTGGAAAATGAAGGCTAAATGACCTGTGTTGAAAAGAATGCTAAACCACAACTGAGTGACTGATGGACTTATGCCTTTAGCTGTCAGCCTCAGCATGTAGCTCCATTTCCCTTTTTTTTTGTGATCCCTTCTGAAAGGGTCTCCAATGCATTTTTAAAAATGTATCCATTTCATCATTTTTTTTCCTTCAAGTAACCAACTGAAGGAGAAATTGCACATCAGTTCAGTATTGCATAGCCACAGCTTTTAAGTATTTTATTGTCAACCATTCCTCTTACTTCCTTAAAATCAGTTTGTTTATTATATTCCCTAAAATTTCCTTGTAGGTGCAAGTAAAAATCCCCTGATTTTCCTGAAGCAGGGATTATGTATCAGTTAACTTTGAAAATCATGATAACTAATCACTAGACAATCCTCTTGTTCACAGTTCATAAACTGTTCATATGAAATGCTTGATGAGAACAATCTGCCCATTCAGCATTTTAGAAATGGAAATATAGCACCATTTGTGAGGAAATACATGTAGTTTAAGAACTTTAAAGATCGTCTAAGTGTGCTGGATCTAAGTATACACATAAATTCATAATCTGTTTTTAAAAACTAGAAAATGGATGGACATTGATATAAATTGAAACAGGGAATATCCAACAGATTCATGAAGAATTTTTTTTGAACTCTTGTTGCACAGATTCAAAATTATAATTTTGAAAAAAACTACTTTTCTAAATTCCACGAAGGCTTGCCTAACTTTTTTGCTTCTTTTCAGGGTCCAGTTCAGGTTTTGAGCAAAGACGTTCACACCTCCCAGAAGTAATAACTCGGTTTAAATGACACATTCAAAAGGCATTCCTCAGCACTAGATCAGGTTTCAGATTCCTTTTTACTGGTCCCTCTTTCCTAATAATATCCCTCTGCAGTAAAATAACAAGCTGTACATACCCAGAGGATCAGAAGACCATTCTGTTGTCAGCATCAAGGACCTCATCTACTGCAGTGAATGGAATGTGACATTAAATTTTAGTGGGGCTTTCATTAGGCCACAGTTCAGCCCTTTTCCTTTCAGACTTCTCTCAAAGAGGTTTCAATATCTTTAATAGGAACACACTAGCATGGTGAGATTAGAAGATCTGAGTCACTGGAAAAATCAATTACATAATTCAAAGTAAATTTATTTTCTGTTTAATGCTACTTGATCACTATAACCTCAAAATGTATTTTTGTTTTCTTTGAAGACAAACTGCATGTAGGAAACTGTCACAGAAACTGCAGATCAGGCAGTGCAGTTCTGTAACAAGTGTCTGGGCTCAGTGTTGGTATTTCTTTAGGACTCTACTTTTTTAAAAAATTATTTTGCTTCAGTGTTACTCTTACCCTTTTTCATCCTGCAGCACTAACAATTGAGAAACCCTAATAATACCTTGAGAAACCTTTGGGCAACCCAAAGTGATACATGAACAGGACTCTGTCTCAACATGGTGCTGTGTGCATAAAACAGACCATCTGAGGTCTATTGTTAAAAGTACTCAGAGAAAATGATAAAGAACCATAATAACTGTCTGCAGCAGTTTGGACAAACAGCCAAGCAGTACAAATAGATTTTTTAAAAAAAGGAAAACGTTACAATGCATGATGAGTGTAAAGGTCCAAGTACCTAGATACAGCATTTAAAACCATACACCAAGGAATAGCTTTCACTTGTGGCGTAATGAAAGGACTACAGGAAGTACAGTGTTACAAAAATGAAATCATTTTCACAAGTGATGAAATACAAAACAAGTATTACATGCAATTGCATTTTAAGGACATTTAGTCACCATTAAATATATGAGTGTCTCAAAATCTGATCGTTTTTTGTAATGCATCTGTAGAAGAATTTTATGTCATAATGAGGTATGAATTTAATTGCATTATATTTGTTGCTACACCAGCTATTGTTAAGCTATTAAGTTAATTACATGTTAAGTTTTGAACTAGATGAAACAGATTATGACATCTGTTTTTTCCTATATACTACAGCAATTCTAGAATTACCATGTTGGAAATGTCTGAGGTTTTGGCAGCTCACTGTCTTACAAATAGTTCATGAATACAATTAAACATCCTTGAGTAGCCTGCAGCATCAGCATCCAATCCTTGCCTTGCTCATCAGAGATATAATATTGTTCTACATTAATTCCACTATTCCCCCCCCCAGATATTTGCCATATTCTCAGTCAGTGAAAATACTGAAAACAAAGTTGACTGAATTCTCATCACTGACGATCTGGCCACAGATTTTGGAATGAAGGTACTACCATCTTTATTAATGATCTATATAGAATGAAAGGTGAAAGAAACACTTGAAATTGTATTGAGTTCTTAAAGCAATTGCACTGAAGGTATTATTCTTTTCCTTATCATTTTCTTAACAAGATATTCTGTTGCAGACCCCGGTAATAGAAAAATATTCTTTTGTGTATTAATGGCTTACTGTACTGGCAATTTGGCTTTATGTTTTGACTGATCAAGAAGTTTTCTTATTTGATCCCATACTAAAAAACTGCAAAGCAAAAAGGTTGCATTTTTTTCAGATGCTTAAAAAAAAACCAAGCTAAAAATTGGTCTGAAAGCTGAGACTTGAGAGTGAAGGAATCAGTATACTTGACTTACAGACTGTAATAAGATTATTATTATTGTTGTTCTTAATAATAAAAAGTTGATATTTTTATGTGTGAACTGTCTTATCTGTGTGGGAGCAAAAGACAAATTGGCCATTGCTGCTTTCTGATAGAACTGATAGGCTGGGAAGTGCTGCCATTAGAAATAACTAATTCCATAGACATCAAAGGACTGTTAAGAGTGACTGATTAATACCAGTAGCCGTTACAAAGAGTTCATATACAATAGGGGGAAAAGCCAAGTTTGACAAAAGCAGCATTTAAAAATGGGTATTGAATTCCAACGAAATATACTACTATTTTGATATTAGGGGGAAAGAAAATTGGCAGTACATGCAGAGCTCTAGTATCTGCATTTCCAAAGCTGTAGCTGCTCTAGGAAGAGATTTCTAGCTGGTGTGATTGACTACAGGGCTGTCAGCCTGAAATAGAAACCATTTAAGCAGCACGAGAGAGGGAGAGGGTATTTTTCTGTCAAGAACTAGCTAATATTTCAGTATTTTGCAACTAGACTAATATGCTCTCGAAAGTATACTTCATTATATTTTGGCTTGTAATTCTAACTGAATTCAATTAGATGCTCATTTAAAGAGTTACTCTTTGGAACTTGTTAATGGGAAGAAAACTACCTCGCTTTCCATGGCCAGTTCATGTGTTTATGCTAAAAGGTGTTTTCTCTCAAGAGTTATCACTGTTGAGATGTAAACTACTTGTTTTCTGGTTTCTTTAGGATTTTTTTTTAAATAGGGTTGTCTTTTGAGTTTGATACTATTTCAATATCAACTGTAAAGAAACAAAAAAGCAGGCATAGCTTTAACTGGGTGAACAAAAATTGCTGTCTTGGTGTTAAAGCACTCCCACACATTTTGGCAGTTGAAGAGGTCATGAAATAAAGGAACATTTAAATGCCTAAACTCAGCCAGCTATTCCAGGTGTAGAGCATTCATTTATAGGGGTCATTTCCCCTAAGAAAGTAATTTTTTTTCTCTGAAGCTGTGTTCACATTACATAGGGAGGAGGCACTAAAGACCGAGCTAATCTATGCAGGTTGATATATCAGAGGGGAATATTAGATAGCAGGATTGGGCCACAAGTACAGATCACAGATGGGAGTATAATCCTACAAGATGGATCACTTGAACATTATTTGTTAAAGAGGTAAAATGGATGCAGTAACATTAAATAAGAGAATAGTTTATTTCTCAGAATAAATATTTTCTTCCTGAATGCAAATGTCAATATTCACAGCATTGAATAAAAATTGATATCCAAGGGCATCACCTTCTGGCTTATTGCAATGTTTTGATTTTATAGATTTTTATTCCTGGGAGCATACTTTCACAGATGCATGTGCTTCTGTACCATGAACAGTATTTGACTTTGAACTTTTCCAGGTAGGAAATCATATCCTAAAGAAACAAGATGAAAATTCCATGCTTCACTGTTGTGCATAAAAGTGATTTCTGTATTTGGAATTGAAGTATTGCTGTGGCAAAAAATATTATGACAACATTTCTTCCATAGTCAATGAAAAGCTATAAGGCCCTGTAAAAAGGAATTCAGGGCACCTGTGTGAGGCAGCAGCTTCTCTGCTCTGACTGCCTACGTCTGCCAGCTGATACAGCACTCCCACATGCTGAAATGGAGCACTGCTTCGAGCTCATCAGTGCAAAACATTTTTGAAAACCATCTGAAGAGTCAGCAGGTTTAGCTTTGCCAGAATGAACTCTTGACACCAAGACATTTTTACAAGTAAGTAAGAGCCATGAGAGGCTCCCACTTCACATCCACATGACTGTTCTTTCTTCCCACTCCTGGAAGCCAGTGTGGCTCCACCAAGGTTTCCTGCCAGGGATGATTCTTGGCTTGTGCTACCCCCTGATGATGCTAGGCAGCTGTTGTTGGCCAGCTATGATAACAGTTAAGTACTATGTCATCCTGTGCACAGATACCTGTTGATTTGAGCATTTGTCCTGGAAGACAGAAATGTTTTTTCTAGGTCTAGGATCTTTTCAGTCTTGAGTGAGCTGAACCCACTGATTCTGATTTTCCCAAGGAATGAGCAAATGGTGGAATGCCCAAGGTTACTCTCCATCCCTCTTTTGCAGCTAGGTTATTGTTCAGAAAGGAAAGACAGAACCGAGAAGAATATAAAAACAGACCCAAACTCCCTTTATCTTGTTGCTGAAGATCCTCCTTTGAAACGAAAAGTCTAAAAGTCTTGGGATTCAAACTCTGTTTCCATTTATATGTATGCAGTTTACCCAGCTTCGCAGTGCAAACTGTGAATACTGTCTTTATCTCATGAGCTGGAAGTTGAAAGGAAGGAGATGTGAACCTCATCCTAAGGTATTCTCCACACTGCTGGTTAGAGCAGTCTTCTGGAAGAGCTCACTCTGCAGGATAAGAGTCATCTGGGAATACTAAATGGAATTTGAGCTAAATTCAGAGCTATTCATGGATGCTAGGTGTGGGAATGTCCTCTCTGGTGATGAACTTAGGCACTTCTTTCTCAATTACTGTTTTAAGAGCTCAGTTTGGGATACTTTTAAGTATCTGGAGGGGTGGGGTCTATACAGAAAATGTTGAAGTCCGATACGGAGACTCTAATAAATTTTAAGTTCTTCCATGGATATTACGTGACCTGAATAGGTCCCTTGGATTTTAGGCAACATGCAGACTGGAGCTATTACAAAACTGACAGGAAGACCCATGAACAGAAATATGCTCTTATAACTGAAACATGTTTTTTCCCCTCTTATCTTCAAGACATGCACATTTGGAAAAGTAAAGAAGGCAGTTTCCCTGCTTATAATCACCCAGTTTTAAATGAGGGAGTAAATTCCCATAGGTTGGATTCAACTCCTTAAGATATTTGATGCATTTTCTGTGTGTTTGTGCAGTTTTCCTCCTGTGAATGAAATTATCCATATATATGTTACTATAGTCCATGTTCTTTGTTTCATAGATTCACCACCAACTGCCTGGTAATATATCATGCAGTGAAAGTGAAGTATTCAGCTGAAATTTCTTTTCAGGCAAACTCGTTAACTGACTTTTCTACACAGTCACTGCTTGTCATTATTTGTGACAAGGGAGTTTTGAAAACTGTTACATGAGCTAGTGGTAGAAAGTGCTTCCAATGTACATTAAAAGTACTGCCTCATTTGTTTTACAAAGAAAATCCTAGCAATAGCTCAGCTGAAATTTAATAAGTGCCTGGTTTCACTGCTGCTGGTCTCATCCAAAGTCAATGATAAGTGCTTACATTTTTTGCTGTGATTGGTCTCGAATTTGGAGTGTGTGATTGTTTGTATTAAGTATTCTGCTTTGTACAGAATTATGTACAGTTATGATACAGATGTTCAGATCATAACAAGCTCTCATGATTTGGTAATTATTTTTTTTAAACTGTAGATGCAGAGAACATTTTAATTGCTTGCCACCTCATTTCACCTGAGTCATGTCTCACTGAAAGCAGGCAGGTTTTGTGTTTATGCAGTTGCATGTTAAATCAACATACTTCTTTGCTTGTGATGTGGATTTAGGGGGGATTTTCTTTTAATTCCATAATGATTAGACTCTCTAGTGCACTGCTCTTATTTTTCATGGTGGTAGATTTTGTAATGTCAGCTGAGATTATATTCCTTTGGCACACCTATCATTTGTATACACATAAAGCACTGAAGGTGCCCATTATTTTCAGCTAACAAGTAATCTTGTACCCACTTAACTTGAAATACATTGTTCTCTGTGTCCTAATTTTGGCTTTTACAGTTACTTGCTTAATTGCATTTGGATTACTCTGCACTGTGTTTTAATACATCATATTGAAAGTCTGCAAGATAAAACATCACCATAAATAGATGCATAGATATAGTCACAATGGAAATATTATGGCAGCTCTAGAGGTTGACACGATTTACCACCTGCCAAGAGTATGTCATCATTGGCACAGTGGACAGTATGGTGCTGCTCTGCTGGTAAAAGCTCTGTCTTCCCACTGGTCTTACCAGGCTCTCAGACTACCCAGGGCTGAATAGAGAGATTGTACCAAAACATTTCTGCACTCACTGGAATGATGGCAGAACTCTCTACAGACAGGGTCTTGTGATAATATTACTGCAGCAGCAACCCATTCCTAGAAGGTGAAAAGATTTATGGAGGTTCATGCTCCTGCCTTCTCCACTTTTTTAACCCTTGAGCTTCTAGGCAAACATGCCAGTCTCTCCTTCTTCTTGCCAAGCAATGGCAAATCACTCCTTCATGTGGGAGCAGCAACTTCTGCTGAGATTCATGCACCTCCTTTCATTTCCTTTCATCTCCAGTCCAAGATTGTACAAGGTGGCAATGGAGGTGTGACAGGAACTGTCTTGTGGGCTGTATTTGGCTGGAACAACACCCATGGTAGTGTAGGATATTTGCAGATAGTATTGGTTGCTGTTTGTAGTGGCTGAATGTCTTAGTAAGAAGTTAATGTAATGCCAATAAAAAATAAGTTTCATAATTTATCTCTTTGGGAAGGTTTTATCACATACAACTGTGAATGCTTCTTTCATCTTGCATTAGGGTTGTTTCTTACACTTTCAGTCCCTCTTCCATGTCATGAGATAATCAAAAGAGCCATTTGTGCACCTGCAATATAAGGGACTTCACAAGAAGACACCACAGAATATTTCCATTTATATGACATTGAAAAACCTACTTCTGAAGATTAAGCATTAGTTAAAATATTTAGGTTGCATTAAAAAATGTGGTGTGCATTTGGTGCTGTCAGCTCAGAATGCACCCTGTAAATCCCTGTACCTCGAAGGTCTCTGTGGAAGGACCGTGTGAGCTCTGCTGTATTTCAACAGGATGTGGCATATTTGAAATGCTCTAATAGTCTCCCACCTTCAGCATGCTGACAACTTAGTTGAGGACTTCTAGAAAGCACGGAATAACATTGATGCAGCCAATTTGCAGTTCAGGAAGATGTCAGATAAGGTGCTACACAGAGATGAATCTATGTTTACTTGGTTAATATACACAAAATCCTTATTTCCCTAGAAAGAAGAAAATATTGGTGTTGCAAAGTTTGTTGCAGAGGTGCATAAAAGTTAAAGCAGAAATCCATAAAAATACATGCATATACTACTGTATATTCATGCCTATAAATTATAGGAGTTTTTCAGCAAGTACTGGTGAATGGTATGTCCCTGCATTTCTCAGTATAAGTGTACATAATTTCCATGCATGTTTCAAGAGATCAGCTGAATTCTTGAAGGTGAATGATAAGGGAGTGGGGGTTGTGGAGGACTGAGATAACGCCAGGAGTCACCTGCAGGGTACGGAAGGGGTGGAGCTACAAACTTACTACGTCAGACCTTACAAAAATTGATTATTTAAGTTGTCTCAGTGTTATTTAATATATTTTTAAGTGTCTTATGATCTCATAGATTTCTTTTGGTGGATTGCCTGTGTTTTCCAATCACAGGGAAATAGTGGTTTACCATGATAAATATTCTTTCAGGAATGCATATTATTAATCTGCCCCTTTAAGCACTGAAGTGTAGGCTGAGACTTAAATGTGTGCTGAAGTCTTGATTTCACTGGTATTTAATCACAGGTTAAAGTGGTTTCCTGAGTTACAGCCAGAAAGATAGACAGGACATGAAGGACACAACCTGTTTAGCTCCTAGACTGTTCTTGTCATCCATATATGCATGTTTACAAATCCATTTTCATACAAATCTGGGTTGAACTAGAGCTTGGTAAGAGAAGGGAGTACATCAGAGCCTGCCTCTGAACTTAATTGAACTGAGAAGTCATTGAATTTGGAGAATTGCTTCAAACCCATCTTTTGTAAACGTGATTTGGAATGACTGGAAAATGCTGGGATGATATCCAAAAGACTATTAGTAAAACAAAAGCTATTTACATATTTCACGATGTGCATCCTGGCAAACAGCTCAACAAAAATTCATATTGATAAAGCCAGTGGGGTCTGGGTCACCAATGTTCAGGATCCTACCTTTAAATATCGGAAAGATTTACCAGGAATTAGGTAATGAACCATTTTCATACCAACAAAATTTCTATATTACGGGAAATAATGTATTCATGTAATGCATAGATTTGATGACCTATAAAGAGAATTTCTTGCACTTACCAAGAATACAGAAAATGCTAGAGTAAAGGACTTGTCCATTATGAAACAGATTCAATAATTTGACAAAGAATGTATTAAAATTTATGGTTTAGATAATTTTCTGTGCTATATCAACAAAAAAGTAACAGAAATATTTCAAGTATAAAATGTGTGATCAATGTGCATAAATTTAGCTAATATATACAAAATTGAGACACCAGTAAAAACAAAATAGAGACAATTTCAATTAAGCAAGAGGGATCTGGACAAGCTCAAGAAGTGGGCACATGGCAATCTCATGAGGTTCCACATGGTCAAGTGCAAGGTCTTGCACCTGCTTTGGGGCAACCTCTGGTATCATTACAGGACGAATGGATTGAGGGAAGCCCTGTGGAGAAGAACTTGGAGGTGCTGGTGGATGAAGATTTGGACATGAGCTGACAGTGTGCCCTTGGAGCTTAGAAGTTATCCTGAGCTGCATCCAGAGCAGTGTGGGCAGCAAGTCAAGGGAGCTGATTCTGCCCCTGGACTCTCCACTCTGGTGAGATTCCACCTGGAGTACTGCATTCTGCCAGGGATCCTCAGCAGAAGAAAACCATGGGCCTGTTGGTTTGAAATGAAAGGAGGGGGGATTCTGACCAGTTGTAAAGGAGAAATTTTTTAGGATTAGGGTGGTGAAACACTGGAACAGGTTGCTCAGTGAGGTGGCGGATTCCCCGTCCCTGGAAACATTGAAGGTTGGGCTGGATGGGGCTCTGGGCAACCTGGTCTAATGTAAGGTGCCCCTGTTCATTGCAGGAGGGTTGGACTAGATGAGCTTTAAGGGTCCCTTCCAACCCAAACTAGTCTATGATTTTGTGACTATATATCTACTTTATTTCTCATCCTGAAAATATTTTGACATGTGAATAGTTTTATTTCCATATGCTAGAGTTTATGTAAAAGATGTGCCACATTACAGGTAATTATGCAAATCAAAACTTCTTTGTTGTTATCAATATAATTGTAGTAAGTTTACTGGTACAATACAGCAAGGAACAATGGGCTCCAAATCCTTGCTTAGTTTGTTAGATCCTATATTTGTGTGCTATTGTCTCTTTCCTAACTTTCAGTATATCTTTCTCAGCAGCCACCTAGTGCTTAATGCATTCAGTTCACTACTTTCATGTGATATAGCTGGTTATAGTGTCAGAAACAAGGTTGCTCAGTGATTCAACCTAATGGAATTACTGGTAGTGTTTGGATCAATTTCTCTATAAATAAATAGTGAGGAGAATCTTCAAAAAGAAGTAGCATTGTTGAGCAGGTGTATTGTCTCCATTTTGATACTCATAACCATAAGTAGGAACAAAATGTGTTTTATTGAAATACTCTGTATTAAAATTTGCATTTGCATTTTATTTAACAGGAAACTGAAAAAACCACATTCAATAATTTGAAGCTTTGAGCTTCACTTGAAATCTGAATTTAGATTTAGATGCAAAATTAGTAAATTATCTAATAAGCAACACTGAAGTTTCTGTCTGTAATGGTTGCTCTTGCACAAGAAAAAAAGGTATAGAATGTAGTAAGAATTCCACCCAACAAATATAGAAAAGTTGTTTGCCATTGTCATTTCCCAAATTGCTTTGCAATTGACTTTCTCTCATTTTGTAAAAGAGAAAACTGAGACATAGAAAGAGAAGATGGTTTACCAAAGGTTTTACAGCAGGCCAGAGGCAGGAGCCCAAGCAGATGTCCATTCTCTGATGTCTGGTTCTGCCATCTGTCCACCAGCACCATGGTGTTCATTAGTGATCACTGGAAAACAGAAATCTTCTTCAGAGAATATTAACCAGCTTTTGCCATAGCACAGGCCTTTTCTTGTTCATATATAGGATTGCTTTATCTGACTGGAAGAACAAAAATGGAAGAGAAAATGGAAGGAAAATCCCTTCCATTTTCAAGATGAGAAACTGGAATATTAGAGTAAAATTTCTGCTGCCAGAAACATTTATCCCTCTGTGATCTTTTACTGTTTCCTTAAATGAGCAGCTTCTCTCCATCCAGCCAGCAGCTTCTCTTCATCCAGGGTGATTCCCTCTTCATTCCTATGCAAAGAATCAGTTTAGACTGATTCAAGTACTTTTACAGGCAGCCACCAAATGAATACATTGCATTTCACTGAGTTTGCAAATGCTGGTTAGGTCACAAGTTGCTCAGACAAAAAGGTTCTATCGTAAACACTGGTTATTTTCACTTCTCCTCCTTCTGACATGCAAGAGGAGTGAGATTCATCCATTGACCTTTATTTGTGAAAAAGAAAGTCTTGTCTCTTCCTACATCATATACCAACTCAACTATGTTATCTCAGCTGCATGAATTTTTACATCCCATTTATTTATACTGTTCAAAATGATGTATGCTTATACATGTATGAAGGTATTTTACACTGCCAAAGGTTTTCCTTCTGCTAGGGAAAAACAAGCGATTCTTATATAGCTCCTAAACTCGAGATGTACAGCTTTAACAGTACTAAGGTAGTCAGGTCAGCACAACTCTATTGTAAACAAGGTCTATATTGCACAGCTAAGGCTAGCTTGCTCAGGTTTGCACAAGCTCTGCCTACAGAATATGCACAACCAGTGTAACTAGTTGTGCTTTAATAAATACTAATAACACGTGTCTAATTGCGACAGTTCATCTCGCCATTTCCTGCCTGCCTCTCACTGAATGACTAAGCGCTTCTCTCTCAGCGCCGAGCCAATTGCCGGCTGCACACTGTTATTAGGGGCAGTCCTGTATAATTTTCACAATTATAGTATATGTCATTTCATACTTGTGGACTGCCAACAAGACAGCACTGTCCATCCAGAAGAAAAATACTGCCTGCAATCGCTTTCAAGGGCTGAGAGAGGCAAATGTTCACTCATAGGCACAGCTTTTCTGACCGTGAATAGTCCCCGTGCTTTCAAAGGGATTAAGCCTGGTAGTAAGTATTTGCAGAATCAATGCCTTGATCAGCATGCTCAAATGGTTAATTTTGCTCTTTGCAAACATGTTTGAAGGATGCTAAAGTAGTGGTTAACACATGCAGGTTAGGTCCTGGTTTGGAATTGCATTTCAATTTTTGAAAATATTTGGCAGGCAAACTCCCACTGTTACATTTACTCCAAAGTGTGTTTTGTGATGAATGTAGTGGTCAGAATGTCACACAGACAAATACACCAGTAGAAACATGCAAATAGTCAGATAGAAATGTGCAAGTAATCAAATTACAATGTTTCAAAATCTAATTAAATAATGGGATCTAGAAACTGTGGGTTAGATTTGTTTTTTTACTGGAATGAACAAATACCATTCATAGAAATCGTAGGCTAATTGAAAAAAAAATTAGAATATGTGGATTTTATGGGAAGAGAATTTACATTAATATCTTTTCTCCCTTCTTTTCCATCTCCTCTTAACATGCAGCCAGCTCCTACTCTCTCTTTTTGCTCTGTGGCCTTGCTGTCATCTGTTCCTGTCTACACCCTTTCCTTAACTCAGTGCAGCACTAGATCCAAGAAATCAGTTTTGCCTGTTACTGCGAAATCTGTGGTGTTTTTGAGTGCTCCTCTCAGCCAAAAATCAATTCCTCAACTTTGGCTTTTCTTGTTTCACTCTACGATGAATCCTTTGTAGATCACTAAGGAGTCTAGCCAGAGGAGCTCACTTTATCTCTTGTGAGAGGAAATGTCCTTGAAGGTGCCTTGAGCCCTTTCCAAGGAGCTTTGGGAAGATAAATAGCATGTCTGTGCTGTCCACATTGATTCAGCTGCAAACTTTGCACCTACTTATCTTCACTTGTCCACAAAGCCTGCCTGTCACTGTGCACATGCAAATGCAGCCTCAACAGCTGGTTCTGTAACTGAGAAATTCAGATATATGTGATAGCTGCACCCATACCTCAGCTTCATCTCTTTGCAAGCATGGTTGATGCCCCTCCACTCCAAAAAGTTGTTGAGACCCCCACACTGAAGATGTACTTGGTGGTCTGCACCTGAATTATGAGCACAGTTTGATAGTTTGGCAATATGATTGAAACCAGTCATGTCATAGGGAACTGGATTTGTAAAAGATTTTGCAGAGAAGGTAAAGTTATCCTGCAGCAGTTGTGCATTGCATGAACTTAATGTCTTTGTTCTATGAACTGTAATAATTAAAATCTAATCCACAGTAGAATCAATACATGTTGCCATTATTTTCACTAATGTATGCACATAAATAAGAGTATAGGGAGAAGCTGTAAGTGTATGTGATGAGGTTAGTGAAGCTTTTGATAGTACTTCGCCTGGTATTTTCATAGTTGAGGTAAATTTAGGTACTGATAAACATAATTTAATGTTACTAAATTAAAATTAATAATTCGGAAATGGAAACTGCTTACCAACACCAGTTCAGTATAAAAATATTTTAAGAAGGGAAGAAGAGCACATATAGGTAAGCAATGTTATACTTCTGCATAAAAATAAGCATCCTATGAGGATGTCAAGGAGAAATGTTGTATGTAAATAAAACCGAATAATCTTTCCACACTACTTAGCTTTCTGAACATTTAAACTTCAAAATTGATAATGTTCTTGGTTTTTTGCAGCTCAATGAGAGCAGAAGTCCAAGGACAAGCAACAAAATTGATTGATTCCCTTCACTGACAGTACAGGACCAGAACCACTAACAGATGCTGCAGAGAAGCTCGCTGTGCACATTTTTGATCCACATCATGTACATAAGCATAGCATGTTCATAAACTAAGGGAGTAGAATATTGTTGACCTGAATGCCACTGAAAGCATTTGTGCTCACAAAAAAATATAATGATCTCCCTTTTAATAAAGCAGCATATGATTTGTATAAACCGGGGTTGAAAATTTAGGATCATAAAATGCTAGACTATCCTGAATTGAAAGAGTCCCACTCAAGGATCATCCAGTCCAACTCCTGGCCCTTCACAGCACTATCCCCAAGGGTTACACCATGTGCCTGAGAGTGTTGTCCAGAAGCTTCTTGAACTCTGTCAGGTTTGGTTCTGTGACCACTTCCCCAGGGAGCCCATCCCAGTGCCCAACCACCCTCTGGATGAAAAACCTTTCTTCTAATATCCAACCTCAGCCTCCCCTGACACAGCTTCAGGTCATTCCCTGGAGTCCTGTCATTATCACAACAGAGCAGAGATCAGTGCCTGCCCCTCCTCCCCTCCCAGGGAAGCTGTAACTGCAGTGAGGTTTCTCCTCAGTCTCCTCCAGGCTGAACAGACCAAGTGATCTCAGCCACTCCTCACACAGCTTCCCCTCAAGGCCCTTCTCCATTTTTATTGCCCTCCTTTGGACATTCCCTAATAGTTTAATGTTTTCCTTTTATTGTGGCACCCAAAACTGTACCCAGGACTTGAGGTGAGGCTGCCCCAGTGCAGAGCAGAGCAGGACAATCCCCTCCCTGGCCTGGCTGGCCATGCTGTCCCTGATGCCCTCAGGACAGGGCTGGCCCTCCTGGCTGCCAGGGCACTGCTGGCTCATGTTCAACTTTCTGCTTACCAGGACCCCAGGTCCCTTTCCATGGCACTGCTTTCCAGCATCTCATTCCCCAGGCTGTCTGTATGTCCACAGTTGCCCCATCCCAGGTGCAAAATCCAGAACTTTTCCTTGTTCTGTTCATATGGTTGGTGATTGCTCAGCCCTTTCATTTGTCAAGGTCTCTCCACAGGTCCTCTCTGCCTTTGAGGGAGTCAACAGCTCCTCCCAATTTAGGGTCATCTGCAAACTTACTTAGCATACTGGGGGTATATAAGGGTCTGCATAGCAAAAACAACTTACAAATAGATTATTTGGGGCAATATTAAAACAGTAAGGCATGTCCCTCCTGACCAAGACACTCACAAGCAGCAGCATACAATAGAAGACTAGAATAGGAGCCAACAGCCTGAATTCAAATCCTCCTGTTCTTTATCTGCTCAGCAGAAAGAAGACGTCAGTGTATTAGTGTATTTCTCTGTTTCCCTTCCCACTGAAGTTCTTGGTTTCTCCTTTCTGTGTTTTGACCTTTTTGCCACCTTAGACTTTTATCTCTTTGGAGCCAGACCACCCTTCCCCGTGTTTCCATAAAGTAGTAGAATGTGTCTGGGTCTTTGTGCAAGACTTTAGACACTGCCGCAATTATAATTTACCAGGAAGGAAATTAATTTCTTTCTTAGGCAGGGAAATGATCCCAAATATATGTTAACATCTGAGACTTGAGTTTCAACAAATGGCTGTTTGCTTCTGTGGCATCTACTTCAGCATGCCATTGCCTTCACAGGGCGTATGCTGGGGACTGGAGCTGGGTGTATGCTGCAGACAACTTTCCTTAGGCTGGAGACTGCAGAAAGCTAGACTGGCATTAACAGCTGCCTGAAGCACAGGTTACAGTAAAGTATATCATGTTCATATCATCGTTACATACCTTGGATTCCACTGTAAGCCTGAAATCTGGGAGTGAGGAGAGCTCTTTGGACAATGAATACATTAGCTCGGCATGATGAACTATGTGAATTCGTCCTTCAGTTGAGGGAAAAGAAGAAAGAATTTTTATTCCACAGTCATATTCTTGAGACTGCTATAGTGCAAATCAAAACAGGATTTTTTTCTCTTGTCCCAGAAAACTTGGAGACATTTCTGTCTGTAACAGATATTGGTGATATTCTCAATACATGTATATATCTGAGGTAAGCTTAAGTGTAAATCTTCATTCAAAATCAAATAATAATTCATGAGTGTGCTTACAGCTATGCCTGCAATAATAGTTCTTTATTATTCAATATACATTTTGTAGAGTATTGGCAATTTTCTTAAGGGGGAATAGAAGAAAAATTGTAGAAACAAGAGATAATTATTAGAAACCCAGGGTAAAGAGAATTTGGCTTTTGTGATGCTTGGACACTGTAGAGAGGAAATGGACCAAAGGCAAGGAGAATCAAGGATGAGGGGGAAAAAGGCATGATGCTTTTATGAGGAAAAGACTTGGCAGCAAAAGAAATTATTCACTTTCCCTAATACTGAATTTTTCGCATGGCCAAAATGAGCATAAGGGGAAAAATAAAGCCAGAGATAGAAATCCATCTGACTGAGAATGGATCCAAGAGATTCTTCTTTGTTGCTGTAGTTGTTGAAGTTCAATACATAGTTGGAAGATACAGGTTTTTAAAAATAATTCATATTTTAAAGTAATTGTATCCACAACTACCAGAAGCAAGTTCAGCATAAACAGAAATGCTTCACTGCTTTCCCTAATAAGGAAAAAAATAAGGAAAAATAAGGACATAATATGATGCCTCTGATTGAAAACATGTCCTCTCTTCTCTCTTATTTGCTGCCAAAGTCTAACAAACTTATTTGCATTCGCTTCTCCCAAAATTTCTGATAGTATTGTCACTTGCAGCCAAACCTCTGTGCCTTGAAACACGGCATTGTCAGATCATCCATCCAAACAAAGTCTTAGCTGCACCATTTACTTTACGAAAATTGAGATTAAATACAATTCTGAAAATAGGGCGTTAGAGTGTTTGTTTGCACTTGGAAATCACGGTTGTTTTTTATCTCTCCAGAAAAATCGCCCTGCAAAGCGATTTCCGACCCTTGATTCAGCATGCTGCTTCGGCATCATTCCCAATCCCTGTTAATCCTGGGCATAAAAACCACCCGAGGCTACAGCGTGCTGCTGCAGAACACTGCACTGAGGGTCAAAGGGACAGTCCTTCTCACCTTTCTTTACTGCCCTCTATCAAACAAATAATTCTGAGATGTTGAAAACATTTGGAGTTAATAGAAGAGACCCGACCCCCACATGCAGAGTGTTTCCAATGAGCAGCACAGGGCCGTGCAGGTTTCACCTGTGCTTTAGCTCATCTGGGCAGTTCCAGCAAGGCTCAGAGCATGAGGCCCCTCTAGCAGGGCTTGCAAAAGCTAATCCACAAAATGTTTCTGCTAATTGAGTCATGTGCTTGAATATGTGGAAATTAGAATCTAGCTGAACCTTTTTATCTAATTGCTAAATTGAGCTTTGTGTACTTCAACTGAATGTAGTGGAGGAGACCTTCTCACTGCACAATGTAGTTGTTGGACTGTGTGTGGGCTGGATGGGCAATTTAAAACAGGTATTTATTTAGTGCATTTCTCTGATGGACTATATTGAGTATATTTCTTTTCTTTAATTCTCATACTGTATTTCTCTTGTACATCTATATGTGCTTCAATGATGTTTAGGCATGAATATCTTGAGGATATTTTATACAAATGCAGGACCACACATATTGACAGAATGGAATATTGGGGAAAAAGGAAATATTAATGGATTTTTTCTTTCTTCTGTAAATACAAGTAATTTACAGAAAGATCCTCTGTAAATGTTATCAGTGCTACTTTGTGCTACTGCAACTATTACTATCAAATTAAGTAGGAACATTGCAGTAGCTCCTGAGGGCACTAGTCATAAATCTGTAAAACTGTAAAGTCTGTAAGGCTTGCTGCACGACTATCAGTGGCTCTGGAAAAATGTGTTCTGCTGGGGAACGGGGGAGGCCGCCAGAGATAGCTGCTTGCTCTTTCTGCTTGATGAGACGCCCAGACCCTGACGAGTACAGCTGGCCTTGTCAAATGCAACATGCCAAGGCCAAACATGGCTGAGCATGGAGAGCTGTTCTTAACTCATGAAGTATGGCCCTAGTCCTGCTAGGACTGTGAGCACAAGCTTTCTGAGCTGTACAAGGGTATATGAGTAATGCCCAAGTTATCTAGAAGTGGACACAGAGCTGGATTAAACATTTAGGTGCTCACATGCAACTTTTTTATCTGTTGACAAATGTCTAAAATTTGAGCAGGAAATAAAGATTAAATATGGGAACCCTCTTATGAAAAAAAAAAAAAAAAGAAAAGACATTGATATAGCCTGAAACAGAGCTACCCAGAGTCCTGCCAAGGCACCTGGTAGGGCTCAGGCTGTAAGATCAGCCCAAGCCCAGAGGGAACTACACAGTGAAGCCCCACGCACTTTCCCAGTGAGTTATCACTGTGCTGCAGCATTATAACTGTAGATAAAAATACCACCCTGCAGCAAGTGTGCGATGAGTGAAGCAACACTTATTGATGCAATCTTGGAAGTGCCAGCAGTGCCTGAGGTTTTCCTTTTGGTTTCTCTGTGCAGAATCTAGGTCTGAGAGATCCTGACATTTAATTCTGAAACTCCCCCTGTGATATTCCTGCACTTCCCTAAACTGGATGTTGCACAAATTGAAATGAGCGTCTGTGCTTCACTGATCATTCTGTGGGAAAATGTGTCTGATAAAAAAAGTTTACTTTCTTTTCTCCCCTCAATTCCTTCTGTTTGTACCGGATTTTGCATAAACAAAATCCCAAACACCATATTCCATTGAAAATATTTTCCCTGCAATCCGACCTTAAATTTCTACTCATGCCCTGTGATTCCTTTCAGTGTTCTAGAAGAATTAAATATCTAAAGTGTTGAAGCTGATAAAGCCAGACTACGAAACACTGACAGTTTTCACAGCTGTTTTTGCAGCGCTAGGCTGCGTCCTGTCCGTGTTTACAAAAACACTCTTTATCCTGTTTTATTATGGCTAAACTCCTGCAGCTTGTGCTGCAGCTTCAGGGAAATATTGCCCTGTGACGTGAGCTGGCAGGAGTCCCCACTGGTGATAACCCCATCCCTGCTGGAGGCCCTGGCTAATCGTGCCTCCCCACACTGCCGGCCCCTGGCCCAACGCCCTGCACGACCACGACATCTGTATTGGCAATTTAACAGAGTTATTCCCACCAGCAGCTTGTTTCCAATATCTCCTTACAGCGCTGCTGGAGTACAAAGCCTGTCGCAGCTCTCCGTGGTTACTTTGCATTAGCACAGAGCTGTTTCTGTAAATATGCAGCCTGAAAAGACTCGGTTACAAACTCCCATCCGTGCAGAGCTATGGCCGGATTTGCAAGAATGTGTGGAAAAAAAGAGATGAACATTTTCAAGATTCCTTTGCTGCTGCTGAAAATGAATCATCTATACATGAAAATTATGAAAACTCAAAAATTGGCACATTAACATACATCTAAAGAAGAACTGGATAACAATTATATAAATACCAAGTCTCTACCAAGATCTAAAACATAATTACAGGCTCAATTTTCTGACAGATGAAAGAGACAATTTTACAGAAATTTGGTTCTGTCTATGCCTCAAAGATACTGAATAAAACCTTTCTATTTTTTTTTCTTTTTTTTTCTTTTGGTCCTGCTGCACTGCTTCTACTAATCAGTAAAATTCCTTTTTTTTGACATTGTCTTTAGTAATACAGTTGCTACTTGGAGAATTTAGCAATAACATGATATTTCAACCTTGATGACTAGGTAAAATTAAAATATGGGTACGGTTCAATAATTCAGTACAATGAGAAATTTTCTTATGATTTTTTAAAGTTTTTAACTCTTTAAGTTATGTCTTTATGGTGAAGGCATACCAAATTTTTTTGCTACCACTACCTTGAGCCTTGTGACTTTGAGCCCAGTGTAAGGGAATTTATTTTGAAAGTAAAACTGAAGACAGTCACCTCATTTAAAATGTTTCTTGTAGGCTTTATATACAACTTTTAAGTGTTAGTTTCCTCCCTCATGAGCAAGTTGAGGGAGGCAGAACAGGATTTCAGCCTTTAAATAAATGTAATCAGTTCTCAGGACTTGTCATTAAACTTATATTTTCCTGTGGATTTTCAGCCTACTAGGTGCCCATTCTAGCTGTCCCCTCCTCACGTGAGCTAATAGTGTGGCAATCACTAGAATTTTAATTTGATTATCGTATTTTATGCTGCATTTTGATTCCTTCTGTGATAGATACAGCAAAAAATCTGTCAGTCCAGGTTTTGCATGAAGCAGCAATTAGCCATTCCCCAAGTTGGCATTAAATGGCTGTGTGGGCTGGATTCCTGGAACACCTGAGAAGTGTGCTGGTGCCTGATGTTTAAAATGTATTTATGTGTAGCTCTGCTGAGCATGGCAAAGTCATATGAACTAGAGGACTAAGGGGCATTTCTGAAGTAGCATGGACGCTGCCAGGTCTGAGGATGTAGTGTGACAACATGCAAAGGTACCCAAATTAGAGGCAAACAAGGTCACGACTAGAAAACAAGCCAGTGCTGCAGCCGAATTAACCCAGCATCCTCCCCGGACTAATTGGCTCTGCCGACACTGAGCACTCCTTAGCCCGGGAGCAGCAGCAGCCCCGAACCCACTGCAAACCAGAGGCGGTGTTTTGGACAGGCAGATCTCCACCGTGCACAGACACAGTGATTTGTACAGAGCTCCTGGTGCAGCGTGGCGTGGCTGGGGGGACAGTGCTGCCGGCTGTGGGTGACACAGGCACCTCAGTCAGCACAGGCACTCCTTGGTGGCAGGGAGCGCCAGCCCCAGAGGGATTCAAGACTTGCTGCTGGCAGATCCTGAGCTGATAAACTCCACCAAGGCTGCCTGGCTGGGCTCCAGCCCTGACTGCAGGAGATCCAGGCAGGAGCAGGAGAGGCGTGGGGTAAGGCAATGTGGCAGATACCAGCTACAGGCTCAGGGCAAGGAGGCAGCAGGACTGTGCAGGGGAGGGTGTGGAGACAGAGAGGTGACAGTGAAGGAGCCTGAGTTTAAAAAGTAAAATCTTAGAGGCTTTTTAGCTAAATGAAACCAGTTGGCGAATCTCCAGGAGTACCTGGTGAACTCTGCATGGACTATCAGGCTTCATCTTCTCTGTTCATCAAAACCAAGACTGGGTTCTTTTAAAAATTTGTCCATGCTGCACTGGAATGGGGCTTTCTGCTCAGCAAAAATATGCTTTGATAATTCAGATGGAGAAAGGCAGAAAGTAGTGAAATCTGAGAGATAAAAGGGAAAGGCAAATCTGCTCAGGAACGGGGCTAATCTGACAGTCCACCTGGACAGTGGATTTTAACTTGGGAGGAAAGGCTGTCATCTTAAAGTTATCTGGTACAATAGCCAGCCAAAGTGGCACATAGCTGGGGCCGGTTGTCACCTTGACCAGCAACTTCATTTCTTCATTAAATGCTTTTAAAAATAAATAATTCCTTCTAAACCACATCCCAATATATTAGGAAACAGTGCTGGATACTTTAGAACATCATTTTATCCTGTTGTGGAAGCACATAATAACCATCCAACTGCTAATAACATATTAGTTTGGGCCTCCTCAGATTAAGGCATTTTTGTACTTCTTAACAGAGAACTTTTGAACACCTTAATATCCTTTTTTTCATGGTATAAGGCTAGAATTTGCATTTCTTTTTAATCAACTAAGCTCTTCACTCCTTTGAAGTACCTATCTGTTTTATTTTCACTCTGATGGGTCTTAGGTCTCTTATAGATTGTCCTTTAAATCTGGATTACATCCGTGGCCAGAATGATCCTCTGAAGGCTGAATTCCACAGTTGCCTCTGTGCCACGAAACCTTTACCATTATATGGGCTTGCTGATATTCCTTAAAAGCTCTGTGATTTCTTTAAAGTCATGCTAAACTACTCAAACCCAGTGAATGTGCCACTGATAGAGGTGTAACCTTGAGACACTGAGCAGAATCTTAGTGTAAATGAGATGCTTGTGCCTGAAAATGTCTGGGACAATATGCTGCCTGAATTTCATGTTTGCATCAGATGTGATAAAAGGATTTTCCTTTGCACTTTAAGGGAAATATATTTTGGGCCTTATGCTTTTAGACTGGTCTTGGTGCAGAAGAGACTGTGGGAAGGATTTAAGAAATATAAAAATCTATTCAGTAATGTTTCATTTGATTTAACACCTGGCCTTTTATGACCTGTAAAAGTCCTAAATTTTTCTTTTATAAGTTACTCTCTGTGTAAGAGGTAAAAAACATCTGTAGCACATTGCAAGACCATTTTATCTGTGCAGTTTCCAAAGGAGAAAAATTACCACAGCAAGTCTTGGGCTGCCTTTTCCCCTACACACTTTAGAACTCTAAGCCTTGGTAAGTTCAGTGGGGTGAGAATAGGACTTTTGTGCAAAAGATGCTGCTTTGGCAAAGCATCTGTCCCACACAGAAACAGGAACTAAGCTGGAAGGTGTGTTTTGGAAAAGATTTGTGCATGCAATAGGACAGGGCAGCATGTCAGCATGACTTTCTACCTGCCAAAGAAGCTTTTCCTGCCCTTGTATGAATTTGCATATGAGTGGTACATGTTTTCTAAGCTGAGGCCTAATAGGACAAAGCAGTCCCAGGGTGATTTTTTTTCCTGTTTTTTAAGGGAACCTTCTGTCTGCTTGTTCATCTCTCTCTCAGTTCTCATTGACTTCTGGAGCTGTGTATCAGATTTGATTGAAATTAGCCAGAATTGGGTTTGTTCACTGTAAATTAGATTATTCTAGTCTCACCATATTCCTACAGTACCTGGAGTTTATGCCATTTCATTTGGCTTGAGACTGCCTCAGTTTCTTCCTTTGTCTTGCACAGATGTGAACACTGAATTCAGGACCAGCAGCAGTAGTGACTGTTCTGCAGAAAAGGAGATGGTATGTGCTGGGGAGACAAATGGGGAGATCTTTGTTAGAAGAAATGGAGTTGGTATGTACCCACAGCTAAACCTGCATAGAGCTGAAGTGCTCTTGGGCAGTATAAAGGCAGCACTTTGACTCTGGCCTTTGTGGTTCAGGAATGGTCTGGACAGCAGACACATAACAAGAGTTAAACCCGAGTGGAAAACCTTGATGCTGGTTAGCCAGCATTTTTGTTAGCTTCTTAGAGCACAGGTGGCTTTTTTCAGCTTAAAATGATGAGACTAATATAGATTCTGTTGCTTCATTTTTCAACCAGCAAAAGAGCAATATATTTACCTCCAAGAAAGAAAATATATTGGTTGTGAAAAATACTCACTGGAGAATCTTGGAAAAAGAAAACGCTGTTGCTCTTGTTCTTTTATTAAAAAGGTGGTAAAGCTTCCTTGGTGCCCTGTCACCAAAAACAATGGGTTTAGCTCTAATTTGAGGAGCTATACTTATGCAGAATGTTCTCAGCTAATCCATCCAGCTACCAGTAAAGGAGTTTCATGAGGCTTGAATGCTATTGGAGTTGAACAGGTAATTTATTTTCATCTGCATGATATATGTGCACTTTTGTTTAACTCTGACATAGTAAATAAACTTCCTTGGAAAGTATGACTAATTGAAAAGACATCAGGAATCAGGCGTTTAAAAAGGTCTCCTTCAATGGAGCTACACCACAACTATTTTCCCAAAATGGAACCCCAAAATTTTCAGCCTAAACGAATTGAGTCTTAAATGTCTCAAAGATAGTCTGCTTTCACAGCCTTGCAAAACTTCATCAGGGAAGCAGATGAAAATAAGCACTCCTCACAGTAAGGCAGATTATACTGTGAAAGCAAATGTGTTAGTGAGTGCCAGGGAACTCACACGAGGGAGGAGAGAGCTGCAGGAAATGTTTCAATCGCTGCCTGCACCTTATTACACACATAATAACCCAGCCAAGGACACAAAGCCCTCTGAAATCAACCTTCACATGATCTGTCATTTTAAAATTCTTCATTTGTCAGACATATCTTGATCCCTGCTCATAGGCCAGTGAAGCTGCAGCATCCTCTGGAGCACAGATGTGTTATTCTGTAGTATTCTGCAGGCACACATGGGGTACCTGCTCTATGAGCAGCAGGGGGGGATGACAGGCTGCCCAGGGACCAGCAGCCTGCTGTGCAAACAGAGCACATCTGCATTTTCAGCCCTGTCTCTCCCTTCCTCACCATATTTTTCCATGGGGTTCCAGCACTACCACAGTCAGTTAAGTCCTACTATTTTCTAGCTACCTAAGAATTATTTTAGATCTGCAGGTGACATGGAAGCAATTTGATGAGTTTCCTCTCACAGCAGCTGGCCAGCAGTTTGCTGTTGAGAGAGAAAATGCCAGGCAATGACTCCTCTTTTCAAACTGCTGTGCAGCTTTGAGGATTGGAACTTTCTGTCCCCCACTGAAGATGTTCCCCCCAGGTCGCAGTCTCCCTCTTTCCTCCAGCAGCAGAACTCATCACTCTACTCAATGGGAGCTTTGCTCCTTCCCCTCTGCCCCATAGGGTTTTGTCTCTGGCCCCAGAAATGGGCACACAGAGGACGTGCACTCTTCCAATTCTTCTCAGACAATGCCAAATAATGGTGGCTGGGATCATTGTGAACTAACTTCAACCTGCAAGCAGTCCATATTTTAGGTGCAGATACCTGGGCAAGGACCACAAGCACCTTGAGTTCCAGATTATAATATTGTACAAATTCATCTGTTCACCTCCACTCCTCTACTTCTGTGCATGTGTGTGTTTGTGTTTCAGGGCAGAGGAATGGCAGTGTGAAAATCCCCACAAGGTGTAGAAAGGAGAAGGGATGGTCAAATGCATTACGGAGATGGAGAGGGAAGCCAGAAGAGCACTAGCTGATTCACACACAAATCAGCAGAGTCCACTATCACCCAGCCAGATTACTGAATTATCCATCCCAAACCTGGACAGTTTCCAAATTCTGCATTGCAGATTCAGTTTATCTAATTAAATGTGTTTCAGAGGCTTGCTTCACTGCATGCCTTTATTTTGCAAAAAATGTAGGAAAAAAAGGCAGCTACCATGCACACAACAAATTCTGGTTCTGCTGTACTTTGGGAAGGCTGTATAACTGGCTAATAATTAGTTAATAAATAGCTCTATTACATAGAAAAGCCAAGAATATATTCAAGGCAAGGTATTTGTCATCTCTGTTTGAGACTTGGCTGCAGATGTCATGTAAGATTGCAGTTATTTCTAGCTACCTCTTTCAGGGAACAGCTCCATGTCCCCCAAAGCCAGGCAGGGGCCCTCTAAGACAGGATGTTCCTGGAAATTGCTTTAGCTCCTTACTCATACACCCACCCCTCAACAGAAGCAATTATCTGAATGTCTTGAGTCAAAAGCCTTTAAGAGCAGGTCACAACTGCTGTACATATTCTCTAGGGATCTTCCAGCTCAAGTAAGTGCTCTCACCTGCCATGGGCTATTCTCAAGCGTGTTAGAGTTTGACAGTCCTTTTCCTGAGGTAGGGAAGGCTCAGGCAAACCTTGTCCTGCATTAGCCAGCTGATTCTGCAAGCTGTATAATGGCTTGCTCCTTGCAGAATCTTCAGCAAAACCCATGGATGTCCCTTGAACATATCCTGTGCCTCCACCAGCAGAACCCCTCTTTTGCACTTCTGCATCACCCCTTTACACAGAAATTGGGCTGCTACAGTGTATTCTGAGGAGACAAATATTCTATAGTTGTGTCCTCCCAGGAGAAAAAGCATGTTCTTTAAATATAAAAGCAGATTTATTACATGAAAAAAAAAAGCAGGGTGCATTTTGTCACTATGTTTTTATTGTTTTCTGATCCAGAGGGAAAATATTTTATTACAGAAGCAATTGCAAAGTCAACTGTTGTGTCCTAGCCATCCCCACGGAGGGGGCAGCATGTCACCTGGTTGTGGGCATATAGTCTGAGGGGAATGAGAGCGTTTTTAATCATGTATCACCAGTTTTAATACAGCTCAGGTTTTCAGAAGTTATTTACAGGCTGGTTTATGACCGGTTGTGACATCGCTCTGGTTTTACTCCAGTTTTTAGTAGGCAGGAACTCACATGTTTCACTATGTTTTTTATTGTCAACCACAAGGTCTGAAAAAGCACTGAAGGTGGACTCCCAAATTACCAAAGCATGGCCTGTGCCTGTAAGTGATGGTTGTCACTTCCTTGTTGTCTTGGTCCTGGTCATTCAGTTATTGTATCCTCTCAGATTTCAGGATGCATTTACCAGGATTTCTGCTACAACCTCAGCTGATGTGCCTAAGGACTTTTTAGAGCCCATGCCATAACAGAAAAGCTTGACTGATCTACCTATACCAATTAATCTTTGAGTTGCAATTAGCAATGTAGCAGTAGATACAAGCATTTGCTGGAGGTTTACTATGTGCCTTCTTATTTATGACCTTATCCTCATGCTCAGCACTGGAAATTCCCTCTCTGACTCTTCCATACATCAGCCTGAAACAAGCACTTTAAAAATGTCTGTTCTACTTTCTGTTAGCACAACATGGCTCTGCAAGAATAAACCTCTTCCATTCCCAGATGATTACAGAGTGTAGGTCCAGGGCCCTCCTGGGAGAACCCCAAACATCCGGGTTTAGGATTTGTTGCCTTAGTATCCTTGCTTTGTTATTTCTTGGCACAAGCATTGTAGGTGCACCCCCATTGCTTCAGCACTGTCTCTGCACTCACAGCTGCTGGCAGCAGCACACCTGCAGCACTGGCTTGGCCCAGGGACTGAGGCACTTCAGTGCCTTTCCTCTGGGCTGGGAGCATGGGGTGACAGGGACAGCTACGTCCTGCTAAGCATTCTGCAGCCTCCACAGCCATGCTCCCCCTGTTTGTGTTTGATGAGGCAGCAGCAGCAGCAGCAATGATTTCGTGCTTCTAAGGGGGCCAGAGCTTCTCTGGATGAACTGAGGACAGAAGTGTAGGGTGATCAGTGTCACTTATGGCTCTGACTAGGATACTGCTGTGATGCTACCAGTAAGCCATTCCCCACCATCCTGAGGCTTCAGTTTACAGCATTTATAAGCATGAGTTTGCAATTCTTTTCCCACTTATATTAAACAAAAAACCAGACTGTTTTCTTAAACTCAATAATGTATGAAAGCACTGAGACTAAGTTTGGTCTCCTCAATTTCCCTGGAAATCTCTTCTGCATGAACCAAGAGAATAATGGAGAAATTTTTTTGTCCGTGTTCTTTTAGCACGAGAGTTTGCTCAGTGTATATTGCTCTGTAGTGAATATGCCTGCTTATTACCAGATATTTCCTTTCCCCCTCCACTTCTTTCTATAAAAGCAATACTATGAGCAGTAAAAGTACAGCACAGTCTAGTCCTATCTGCTGCTAAAGTAAAAAGTTATCCTTTCCCCTGGAGTGCAGGCTTTATTCTGGGGCTGAAATAAGTGGGATTGAGAGAGCCCTATGTGAGGAGGAGAAAGGTACAGACAACAGCTTTTGGAGCATATCAGTATCAGAACTGCTGGTACCTAAGTTTGTTTAATTCTCTAGTCTTTTCTTTTGGTTTTAAAATCACCCAGATCACACAAGGGGATTCTAGATGATGGGCTGCATTTGGGAAAATAAACAGCTATTGCTCAAAGTAGGAATGATTGCACACTGTTCCAGCAGGTACCTGCTTGGGGATTGGGGGGGAAAGTGTGTGCAAGTGCATATACCAAAATTATATGAGTGTAGAGTCTGGGAATTAGGGCAGGAAGGGAAGGAGCTCATGGATGGTTGGATTTTCTGGCTGTAACAGTCACTTCAAGTCCTATTTTCTCATTAACTGAAAAAAAGGAGGAGAGCTTGAGGAAAATGTTGAAGTATCCCATCAAGGCACTGGGAGCCACAGCATTCAAAGAAGTCCTGGGAGGAGCTTCTGGTTTGAGTCAGGAAACAAGCAGTGGGATGGCTGAGCAGAGAGCAGGGCTGCTGACCACGGAAGAGACTCCTGCCCTTTCTGATTCATTTTAACATTGTGTTCTGAATATTAGAAAGTACATTTGCAACAGATGTTTCATGGGGAGAAACCTCTTTAATCCCTTCCTTCAGGCTAAATAGCTTTACAAAATCCTCCCCAGAGGTTTGAAAACCCAGTAAAAATAACAGCTGAGCTACAGATGATAACTAATCTTGCTGTATGTGTTCGATCACAAAATGGATGGCCAGTAATATGTCACATGTAAGGGCTTTTTTGCTGAGATATGTTATGAGTTGCACTTCTAAAATCTCCTGATACAAATTAAGAAATTTTACAATTGACTATGTGCTTGGGTCATCAAACATCAACCACTTTCAACAACAGCAGATGAACATAGGATCTACCAGGATAAATTATACGAGGGATGACAGAAGATTGACTTAATGTGATTTAAGCATCAAAATATTACTCCATAAGAATATAAATAAATTTACGTCCACATTTCAAATTATTATTCAAATATATTCATATTTGGATCTGTTTTGAATGAATGCTTCAATCCCTGGAAGCAACAACTTTGGAATTAGACTAACACTAAGGAGTTTGGAAAATCCCAGCTTTGAAAAGTTAGAAGACTTGTAAGCAACTAGAGACATAATGAGAGATATTAATAGCACTTTGTACTTTACTTGCCATACTGCCTGGGGACCTAGATCAGGAATTTGAACCTCCTTTGAGCTGGGCATCATGCATAAAAAAGAGCAGATCTCCTTAGATAAATATAAAATACTGTGTTTAGCAACTGTTACATATTAAGAAATATGGTTGCTTTGTGCCTCCATCTATATCTCTGCCACTCAGAACTAGTAACTCCTTAAATAAGGACTTTTTAGCTGGAAAATCAGCAGCAGAAGAGGATCTGCCAAGAGCCAGGTATGGATTAAACCACCAGCTTTAGGCTCTGCAGCTTCTGGAGCCACACAGCTACATCAGCATCTAAATTGTTTATGAACTTAGATTATTTTTACAAAGGAAGTTTGGCTTTTCCTTTTATTTCATTGAGTTTTGCTGCTCTATATAAGTCAGTGGCCAGCCTGTTGGAGCAAATAGTCCTTGACCTTGAAGAAGCCAGTCTGGGAAGAAAATGAAGGCTCAAGCCTTGGTTGGAGGGATCGTGTTAAGTGGAGCCAAAACCTGTTGGCACAGCTGTTAAATATAATTTTAATTCTTGGGTTTTTAGAAGGTCAAAGCCTTCTTGTGTCTGCTAACATTGCTTGTCTTTTGCAGAATCTTCACTTATCTCCAGGCCCCAAATTTCTCCATATGTCCCCAAATGTTTGCTTTCAAGATTTCCCAGGCTGGACGGGGAAGACAGAGTCTGCTTCTGTCCAGTGCATGAGGCTAGAACTGATTGCAGGACAACACAGGCATCACTGTTAGTCCTTCAGCTGCTGGTTGTTCATAGCATCTCTTTACCCATGGCTTATGGAAATTAATACATCTGGTTTTATTTGGACAACAGTGAAGGGTTTGGATCCTTCCTGCACTGAAAGAGTAACTTCAGGCTTGGTTTAATGCCCTGAGAGGTGATTTCTCCACATCCCCCTCCCTGCCCCCTGCCATCCCCATCCTTTCCCCATGCTCTCTTATCAGAGTACTTTTTAGTCTCCCCACATCATCTTCTGCTGTTTTCCTGGGGCTGCTGTGATTCCCAGCCCAGCTGAGATTGTCCCAGCCCAACAGAGGCAGATAAGTATCAGATGGACATGGGAGAGTATGGAGGGGAGAACAGAGATTCCAGCTCTCATAGTGGAGGGTGGATAATGACAAGGGTGAGGCACAATCTCTTTGTGGAAGAGGAAGGCGAAGGGCATGGGCAATTAGTCTGTTTGAGGGACAAAAACATTTAGTTTGTTTCAGGGACTAAAATGATTTTGGTAAGTACTGCAATGCTTCTCAGAAGGTCAGATAAATCAGTGCAAGGTAGGCAGACTCTAAATAATCCAAAACTTGTGGCGTCCATTTCAATGGGGTATTGCAGACTTAGGCACCACTGTGAGCAAAGCAGAACACTAGGTCTAAAAGAAAGGTGGACATGGTCTCTGCTTCTTCCCTCAAGGAGATGCAGCAAAAACATATTACCTTATCATTCACAATTTCAGCTCTAAATACAGTCATAGGAATCTATTTCCTTCATTTTATGCTGCTTCTCCCACTGTCTTTATCTTTTCTTTTCCTCTGTAAGCCCAACCTATTGTTCTCACTTGAGGTCCAGAGCTGATGACTTGTTTGCTTTCATTGTCAAGTATTGCTTTCTGTTTCACTACTGGTATCCTTCACTTGTACTTTGAAACAAAGGCACTATGCAAACAGAGAACAAACCGTGTCCTATAGCAAAGCTCTTTTGTGTATTATCATGAATTGTCTTCTATTACCCCATATTGTTGGCTAACTGTGAAACTTAGTACTCTCTGCTATCCACTGCATTTCGGAATCCAGCACTTTATTTTTTTCAAATCACATTAAGGGCTTTTCCAACCAAAAGTCTTAATCCCCACATCTTTATGCCAAGGTTCAAAGTTTGATGACCAGATACCAGCATTCCTGCATCCAGACAGGAGGAAGGTCACCACTTCTGGTCCAAGTACAGCTGACTTTTGGTGCTGTTTGGAAAGATCATGTGACTATAAATTGTGACACATTTACCAGGCCTGTACTTGTGGGTTTTTTTTCACGTTCTTTTCTATATGTGCTTCAGTACTATGTCCGTTTTCAGAGATAAAAAAACTTGCAAATTTTTTTTATTTTTAACTTATTTTACAACACTATATGAAGCTTAAGTCTTAAAAAAATCATATTTTTTTAAATGTTTAAAAATTTGAAATCTAAAAAAACTTGAAAAAAACCAAAATACAATAATAGACTCCACATACTAATAATCTGTTTATTTTCATTAGAAGATTATTCTTTCCAAGAACAGGTAGATTTAGAAGAAAGGGTGAGATCATACCAGCATCTGCAGATTGCAGCAGCTAGTGACCACCATTAAAACAATGATTGAATTATAAATGACCTCCTGCAGTTACAGGCAGGACAGCACTGCTGAATCTCAGTCCAGGCCAGTTTGCAGCAGGCTCTGGACATCATCTCTCAGGACAGCAGCCTTCCAGGTATCTGTGATTCTACAGTTCTATGTTTTCTACTGCTCCATGTGAGATGGCTCTGCCTCCGCTGATTCTACAGGAAACATTTCCAAGCCCAGTTAATGTGAAAGCCCAGAGATGCTCTCATCTCTGAGAGGGAAAGTTATGCTTTGCAATAGTAGAAATCTGTGTAAACCTACCTCCTCCTCCTGTCACCCTGTCCAGACTCAGACCTAGTATGTGAGATGGGTGGTGGGGGCGATTCTTGTCTCCCCTTCCTCTCCAGGGCTGGCAGCCTTGCTCAGTTTTTTCTGAAGCACGTGGTTATCACTACCTGCATGTTGCTGTCAGCAACTCTGTTCCTATTCCTCAGAGAACTGGTCCTGAGCTTCCCTGGATCTCTCTAAAAAGCCTTTCCACAGCTTTCCTGATTACCTAAAACATTCCTGTGGAGGAGAACTTAATCCAAAAGCATAATTGCAGAAGGAGACAGAGCCAAATGGACCCTGGACTTGCTTGGCACCACAGTTCCCGAAATAAAGATTAAACAGCTATTTAGTACTGTTGAACTGTCTCTTGAAGAGCCATCATTTTCTAATTAAAGGTATCAGGAAAATAAAATTATTTGTCCTTCTGCTGTCATTAGCACTGAGCTCTGCAGAGGACAGGCTGCCCATAGAGAGATCTTTAGCTCATGCTTCTCTAGACAATATCCTCCAGAAAGAAAGTTAACACTGCTTCACTTTTATTGCTCTAAAACTGAGAGGACTTCAAAACCCAGCCTAAAGCACAGCTTTGTTTTATCTGAGCTCTGCTGCAAACCAGTCCATTAATAAAGTAACTGGGCATAGCCTGAGCAAATTGGAATCGCACATTGCTTATATTCAGCTCCTAATGGGCTCATTCTCTGAGGGCTGAAAGACTGAGCTGCCATGCAGCAGGGTGGGACTCACCAGAAAGAACTACGTTGTGCAGGCTGGAGTGGGAGCCAAAATAGCAGCTGCCTCTGTTGAGAAGAGGACAGCTCATTTGCTTGTCTTTGGAGGACTTTGCAGGACAGAAATGCTTTGATTTGTAATTTACAGAAAAAAACATAGAGTGGCTTTCTGCTGAAAGGGTCCTTCATATTAGGGCTGGAAGAAAACAGGAAGGAAAAGAAGTAGGAAAGCATGAAAAGCAGGGAAAAACAAGAATATGAGGAAGTGTCCTCTCCTGCAGCTCTGCCTCACCCCACTGAGCTGCCTTGGCTTTCTGCTGCCCTTTGTTGGTCCCGTGCCTCTCCAGCTCTTGGAGCTGAGGTGATGTTAGCCTGTTAGCAGGGCCAGGCTGGCAGCAAGGATCAGCTGCTGCCTCAGCACGAGGGAGAGCCCTCAGAATCTCCTGATGGAAAGATCCAGTACCTGGGTTTGCAGGACTTACACTTGTCTCTGCCAAAACCAGACTAAAAAGAACCTAACCCTAAGATGATTGCTGGCAACACTAGCAGCCTAAGGAGTGTGTGTCTTTCAGCATCCCTGTGAATTTGGAAGGTAAGGTGGCACGTGGCTGGACACCTAGCTACATGTTCAGACCAAATATTCAGCAGCCCCAAGTTAGCTTTGGAAGGTGCTTTCCAGCACCTTAAAACTGCAGCCTAGGCTTTCCTTTTCTCCTAGCCCCAGTTCCAGGCTGAGCCCCAGGCTGAGCCTTAAGCAAGGTACACATGTTCTCCAACTGCAGAGCCCTCCAAGACAAGCCTAGCATCATCCCTGCCTTACTTGGGATTTTTATTTATTTTAGATCCTTTCCAGTTCCTCTATAGCTGCAACTTTGGGTTTTCTCTTTCTCTCATCCATTTCATTTAGGAAGTCAATGATAGGAAGGAAGAAGTTGGTTTTCTCATGGAAAAATAAATATTCATTTCAGACAGTCATCTTAGTACCTGCACAAAGAGCAAGAGGGCACTGGGTCTTTGACCTTTTGCCTGTTCTGCAGATTTTACTGCTCAGTGTTGCAAACATATTAACTTGACAGATAGGAAATCTCACAAATAGACTGGGGAGACTGAGGTCAGCACAGGTGAGGAAGTTAATTCAGATACACAAAATTGACTTTTGTCATGTATTAGTGGCTTCCAGAACATCTCCATCTGAAACTGCTTGGTCAAAGCATCACAGACTTAGAGTGGGGTTTGGCAATGAGGAGAAAAAAAGGAGTTGTAATCACTACAAGGATTTTGCAGGCTAAGGGGAAAAAATATTTGAACATTAAAATGCTTCCAAAACAAACCAGAAAATAATCCGTGGTTTCCAAGCCTTCATCAGGTTTAAACCCTTTTAGGTAGCATGCATAAACTGTAGCAGGGACCTACAGGTTGCTTCAGTCACTGTGTTCATGTGCTATTCTCCTGGAAGAGAAATTTCTGGCTCTCACAGGAGATCTCTGCTCAGCTTTCTTATCCATTTCTTTCCAGGAACCTTTTGCTCTTTCTGAAGGCAAAAGTCAATAGTTACGCAATACTACAGTGCCCTAATTCTTGTCATGAAACAAAAGAAAATGCTGTTGGCAATTGCATCTTTTATATATTTCATAATCTTGCACTTATAAAATCAGGAGGAAAAGAAAATCAGTACATTTATTTGGATACAATGGAAAGGTTTAAAAGACAAACCCATTTATAAAATATTTTGGTGCCTAGTCCTGCAGTATAATATAGTGTACACATCTATTGATCACCTGCTGGATATACTTAAAAAAATGGAATTTTCTCTCCTTTCAGATAATGAACAGCTTCCTGAATGGAGCTGTGACCCAGAGGTTTAGAGGCTGGTACAGGATTAAGAAAAAATTATTGACTAGGAAGGAAAAATAAAGGAATTTGTCTGGGGAAGAAAATGGCCTGTAAAAGCTGCACAAAAGCATAGTCAATTAGCTGCTGGAATGACTAATTTCTGGGTGGGTGGATCTGAGCAGGCTGCAGAAACCTGTGTTAAGCCCCAAGGCTCTGCTCCCAGCACGTGAGGGAGACACCTCAGCAAGGGACCCAAAAGCATGAGCACATCTGCAGGGAGGTTTAGGACACAGTCAATAGGGCATGGCCCAGAGGAGGCCAGGCAAGCTCCCCTGGGCTGCAGCCATGAGCCTTTTTTAGCAAAACAGAGACCTCAATCCTGCCCTGCAGGTACCTGAGCAGGAGTCAGATCTTTTTACTTTTTATTTAAAAGCTTCTCGGAGCACTGCTGAGTGGTTGAGGAAGGCGAGATGTGCCAGCCTCTGCTGGTGGTGGGCTGAGCATCACCTGCTGCTTCACAGGGCAGAAGGAGGAGATGCTCCCTCAGGGAAGAAGATGAGGGTAACAAGGAGGAGGAGAGGAGAAGGAAAAGGAGGAGGAGAAAATTATGGAGGAGAGTCTCCCTCTCATCCTCTGCTGGCACCTTTCAGCCTGTTGTAGAGAACATTGTCTAAGACAGAGGACCAGAACAGTGACCATGCTTCTACTGTTCAGTGGTTTGGGAACTCACCTGACAAGAAGCATCTTTTCAATTATGTGTGTGTTTCACACACATAATTGAAAATTTCAATTTCAATCGAAAATTTCAATTTCTATGTGTTTTGTATTAAACAGTCTGTATCAAATGACTAAAATACTAAATGTGCCCTTATAGTGTCTCTGGGACACAGACACCTGCAGGACTGGCCATGTACTCCATCTACCAGGCTAGAGAGATGTGCTGCTTCTCATGCACCCTTTTTCAGCCTCCTCAGCCCCATGAGCATCTGCCAGGATGGAGGGAGTCAGTGTCAGGTGCCCTGGGCCTCCTGCTATTTGGCGCACGCAGCTGGCGTGGGTGGGTTTCACTCAAGGAAAGGTTTGAACACAATTTCCCAGCTCTTACAGGAGCGTTTCACAGTGAGATTGTTACATAAAAGACAGGTAACATCTCCTCCTCCTCCCCTGCCTGCCTTCTGTAAGGAAACCAGCAGCTAAAATGTATTTTGTGAAAAGCTTGATCTTGACACTCCAGGTCAAGTGTTGAAAGTGCACATTGCTAGTGTAGGATGCTCAGAGAGTTTGGGGAAAGAAATCTTCCTGTTTTCAGCCTCAGACTGGAGTTACTGGGGAAATAAACATTGTTCTTGACTGGATGAACCTCAGTGAACTTAAAGGTAAAATAACGAGGAATATTCCCAGCCAAAACTGCAGCACGAGTGGCCATAAGTGACTTAAGGCTTAGGTAACATTATTCCTGTTTTCTCCTGTGCACACACTCAGAAATCAGATTTCAGTATGTCGTTTTAAAAATTGAAGAATGCTGACAGTAGCCCCCTAGATTTCAAAATGGCAGCTACAGATACTGAAGTATTTTAATCTATAGAATTGAACTGATGTTAATATAAATTGATATTTTTTCTGCATTATAACAATACTTATTGGCTGATTTGCTGCTTAGTTGACTTTCTCACCTCTGCCTTTAAGACTTGTTTAATTTGGAACTCATCAGAAATTATGATTTCCCATAAAGTCATTTGCTGGTAATATATTTTCCCATACATTTTTTTCCTTTCAGATAGCTAAGACAAATGTGCACAAGCCACAACTATCAGCTTATATATTCCAAGCTGCCTTTTATGTTCTTTCCTTTCCCCTACAGTTGCCTATATTGTTTCTTAAATTATCTCATTGTACATAAGACATTGAGGCCTGAAAGTTGAAATTAAATGGTATAAAACCAAGTCTACCATCTCTGTAGCTTGAACGTGGAGTTACAAAAGTTTACTGAGGGAAGGAAATACACAGTATATTCTAGGTAAACTGTAGGTTCATGGTGAAAATTAATAATACTGGGAAAGAAAATTAGTGGATTGAAAGATACTAAAGTGACTCTGTTCAGATGCTTTTAGGTTAAATAATATATTCTGAAAAGTCACTTTTGTTCGATGGTAAGGTGGGAGCTATATGTTAATTTCTTTTATTCCTGGATCATTTTCTCTCTGAGGTGTCATCAAGTTGAGTTTTCAGTACTACATTGAAATGAATATTCATCTCAGAGTTACAGCTTTGAAAAATCTGTAGGGAAAAAGAAAAAAAACCCCCAAACCCCTTTTCTTCCCCCTCTTCATGCAGCTCTGAACATGCACAGCTCCCTTGGGTCAGCAAAGCAGCACACAGCATCCCTGTGCTTCTGGGTATGGGCTTTGAGCTCTCCAGGTGTCCCCTCATGTGCGACCAAGGGGTCAATCCCAATGCAAGAGCTTTTAGGGTTGAGGGCTGCAGGAACAATGAGAATAATGAGGAGCAGCCCTGGTACTCCCTCAAGGACTTGAGCATCATGGTCAGTCAGAGCCCTTTTGAGAGGTGGAGTTACAAAGCAACTTTGAGCTGCTGTGAGCAGTCCTCCAGCACTGATAAAACGTACAGATTTTCAGGAAAATGGACAAAATAGCATTAATGGCTGAGTGAAATGGTGTGGATATTGGACTGGGGATAAGAATTTTATGAAATAAGAGTATGGGATATGTCACAGCTCTCACTGCTCAATAATGTGGTTTCAAAGATCTGATAGATAAAATGGAGTAACAAGGTGAATCCCTTGGCTCACGAGACAGGTAGAGCTTTTCACCAACATTCTCTATAAGATCTATGTTTTAAAAAAATTTCAATGCTTTGGAGAACAGCACTGCAATAAATTGCACAAGGGGTTTGCAATTTGCAAGGGGAAACCCTTTCAGAAGGGTGAGATTGGGCTGGTGCAGCTAAACCCTTCCAAAGGCTCAGGAGATGGAGTCTCTGCCTGGCCCTCAGCTCCTGCTGCTTCCACTGCAATCAGTGAAATGCCCTCGATGGGACATATGGTATTTGTCCAGACATAAAATTGCCATTTTATTGACATAAAATAATGATGTTATGAACACTTCTGATTTTTTTTTCCTAATCTTAACACAGATTCTTTCCATTCTATCTCAATAATGATACATGGACTTCTGGGCTCAAAGAGCAATAAAAAGGCTGCATTTAGTGCCACATAGTGGTAAAAAACAGAAAAATTCAATGAGGCTAGGTATTCTGAGACAATGCAGAACATTAGGTGTTATTGCTAAATTTGTAAAGGTAAAAATGCATTTTAAAAAATTAGGATATACCTATCAATTTGTGATACATATGACCAAGATTTCATTGTCCGAGGATGGTTTGTACCACTACTAGATAAATGTGTGTTGACACTATATTTAGAATTAACTTGCTTTGCAACAAGCAGAGCATTTTGCTCATCTGTAGCCTTGACAAAATAGTGAGGGATGTGATAGTGGAATCAGCCCTTACAAGTGGCACAGCAGCCACAGGGCAGAGCCATGCTGGCTTAGAGCTGTAAAGATATCTCAAAAAGTGGCAATAATGTGGAGCAGTCTCTGAAGAAAAGGCTGATTTGGGATCCCTGGATTGGGAAGACTTCTGCACATTTTGGTGACAAGTAGTTTTCTTGCTCAGGTAATGCAGAAAAACATTACTGTTGTCAACAAGAGAGGTAATGGTTCTTCTGCAAGTGTAATGGATGTGTTGCAATTCATCTCCAGCTATCCAGCGCCAGAGCAAGCTAGATGAAACAAAACCTGTGATGGTTAGGACAGGTTGAGATAAACTAATAAGACCAAATTTTCCCATCAAGCTCCCCAAAAGGTGAATGCTCCTAAACAATGCATGTTTGTATGAGATTATGAATGGGTCAAACCCGTGGTGTAACTTCAGATTCAGGAAACACCGTGAAACTGAGCTCCTGCTCCTGCTTTTGCTGTGCTGCATGATCGTTCAGGGGCTCCAGAGGGACTTGTGGCACCTCTACCTACACAGCACATTGGCACATACGGTAGGACAGGGAAATATTTGGCTCCTGGCATGGCATAGGAATAGCACCAAACACTACTGTTCTGTAGATAAAGGAACTAAATTGAATGCTTTTGCAGTTTGCATGGGGATGCTCACCACAAAAGTGCTTCAAAATATAGATTTGACTCTGTATGCAGTCTTGCTTCAGTTACAGATTTCAGCTGATGTCTGTCTACTCCCTGAAGGCAAATTCTTCCACTTCCCCACGCAGATATTTTTCAGGTAAGGAAGCAACAATTGCTGCCATTTTGGCTTCAGATAAAAAAAACCTATGGTGCACTATTAAATTTATTTTAAAGTAATATCAATATATTGGTACAAAAGCCTTACAGTGTCATAAAATATAAATCTATGTGATCTGAGTGAGGTGGCTCATTAGCACACAGAATTCTCCCTGCTGAAAAAACACAGAAAAAATATTTAGTGTTGTTTTGTTGTTTTAACCAAGAAAGAATCTACAAGGCAGCCCTACAACAACCACACAGCTGAGGGTGCCAAACAGGCTCAAAGGGAATGCCAATGACCTGTCCTGTACAGCTGTGGTGGGACATGTGTGGATTTGGGATGCATCCCAGGGATGCTGATGTATAAAAACAACCTCCAGCTGATTCATGGCTCCAGCAGCCTTTTTTCTTGTGCAGCTTCTGCACTGGGAAGAATATTGAACCTTTTAGCTAAGAAAAGAATTTTAAAACCCGAGAAAGAGAGAAACTACTCAGTGCGAGATAGTGGGAGTCGTTAAACCCAGGCTGTTCCACAAATGAGAAGAAATTAGCATTCAGGATAGGGAATAAGCTCAGTAGGGTTTATTTTTACAGTCCAGCATGCTTGCAAACTTCAGGCAGTACATGGAAGGAATGAAGGGATCCATATCACTAGCATATGGAGCACATGCAAAGACAGCTTATGTGAGTAGTTTGACAACTATTTGGCTGCATTCTGCTCAAAATATTTGTGACAGCAGCAAGTCAGAGCTGCCACAAAGATGACAAATTCTTTGAAGTCCACTTGGGAATCTCCATTTTCATCCAGGTTCTTGAAGACTTTGTCAATAGCATTCTTGTCCTTCCCAGACTGCAAAAGAAAAAGAGCAGGTTGAGGTGAGAAGGTGCACAACCCCAGTGCAGCAACTTCTCTGAACGAGATCCTTGGCTGGGCTCTGGGCACTTGGTAAGGTCCTGTGTGTTCCCGCTGTCTGCACAGCAGCAGTGAGTACCAAGAGCATGTATTCCTGGATTTATTACACCTGAGAGCTGCAGCCATGCACTGCCACAGAGAGGCATGTTTGCTACATTTAAACAGCATTTATCACCCTTAAACCTGTGTAGCACAAAGCCCTGAGAACACTACCCAAATGAATTAAATGCCATGAGTTCCCCATCCATTCCCCTGGAAAGGATCAATTGGAGCTCAGGCAGTTTGCAGTTTTGCAAAAAGATGCTTTCCTGGGTCAAATGTCAAATTTAAACTTCACTGAATACTTCCACTCCAGAAAATATGCAAACAGCCTCAAAAGTGCTTTGAGTGCTGCCACTGGCCTTATGGCCCAGCAGAAGCTGCTCACAGAGCTGGTGGCTGGAAAGGTGCCTCCTGAAGCCTGCAGGATGCTGAGCTTGAGTTAACACAGCAGATTTTTTTCTAAGTTGTCATAATTCTTCTAAGTTGCCATTATTCTGATGGAATGACTGAACACTGTCATCAGTCACAGCCAGCATGGCTTCATAAGAGGAAAGTCCTGCTTATCAAACCTGTTTTCCTTTTATGACAAAGTAATCCACTTATCTAGTCAAGGGAAGCCAGTTGATGTCTTCTTTTTGGATTTCAGTAAAGCTTTCAATACTATCTCTCACAAGATCCTTCTGGACAAAATTTCCAGCACACAGCTGGATAAACACATCATGGGATGGCTGAGCAACTGGCTCATGGGTGCAGCACAAAAGGAATGGAGGAATTATAGTGAGTGGAGGGATAGCAGAGCTGTCACAGGGCTCCATCCTCAGCCTTGTGGCTCCTCAACATCTTCATAAATGACTTGGACATGGGACTGGAAGGGATACAGAGCAAGTCTGCAGATGATACAAAACTGGGGAGAGCTGCTGACTCCCTCAAAGGCTGGGAGGCTCTGTGGAGATACCTCAAAAAATGAAAAGGCTGAGCAATCACCAACCATACGAACAGAATATGGGAAAGTTTGGAATTCTGTACCTGGGATGGGGCAATCCTGGATGTATGGACATACTGGGGAATGAGATGTTGGAAAGCAGCACCACAGAAATGGACCTGGGGGTCCTGGTCAGTGGCAAGCTGAACATGAGCCAGCAGTGCCCTGGCAGCCAGGAGGGCCAGCCCTGTCCTGAGGGCATCAGGGACAGCATGGCCAGCCAGGCCAGGGAGGGGATTGTCCTGCTCTGCTCTGCACTGGGGCAGCCTCACCTCGAGTGCTGGGGACAGCTTGGGGCACTGCAATGTAACAAACATGGTTAACTATTAGAGGGTGTCCAAAGGAGAGCAGTGAAGATGGTGAAGGGCCTTGAGGGGAAGCTGTGTGAGGAGTCACTGAGGGCACTTGGTCTGCTCAGCCTGGAGGAGACGGAGGGGAAACCTCACTGCAGTTACAGCTTCCCTGGGAGGGGAGGAGGAGACACTGATCCCTGCTGTGTGGGGACAGTGACAGGACCCCAGGGAATGACCTGAAGTTGTGTCAGGGGAGGTTTAGGTTGGGTATCAGGAAAAGGTTCTTTTCCCAGAGGGTGTTTGGGCACTGAACAGGCTCCCCAGGGAAGGGGTCACAGCACCAGCCTGACAGAGCTCAAGGAGCATTTGGACAATGCTCTCAGGCACACGGTGACTCTTGGGATGTCCTGCGCAGGGCCAGGAGTTGGACTCAGTGATCTCTGTCAGTCCCTTCCAACTCAGCATATTCTGTGATTCTGTGAACCACTACATCTCAAGGCTGATATTAAGCAATGCATCACCAAATTAAAGTGTGTTTGGTTGGTTGGTTTTTTTTTTTTTTTTATTGTTTGTGGGGTTTTTTGTTTTGCTTTGTTTTGCTTTGTTTTGTTTTGGTTTTTGTAATTTTGCCAAAATATATTAAAAAGAAAAGCTTACAGGAGGGATTTTTGGCTCTGATATAGGGATTTTCGAAGCTGCAATTTTAACATTAAACAGGAGATGGCAGTACAGACCTGTTAAATCTAGGAAACGTGTAGGTTTTTTGTAGAAGAGGAAAAAATCTAATACAATATTAGAAAGAAATGATTTAAACTTTTAGAAAATGTCCACCAATTTATATTGGTCCACCAATATGTTCACCATTGCTGCCTAAATTTAAATATAAAGGCAATTTTTTATCATGATCTAATTAAAACAATTTCTCATTCTGTAATTTAATGTTTCACTTTAAAAGCAGAGCTTTTAAAATCACTGAAAATTGAACCATTTCCTTATATTTGACTGATGAACGTGTCTGGAAGGTTTATTCATTTTTGCTTTGTAGATTACATTGTTTTAATTTTATAAGTGAATATTTCAAATTATTTAGTGAACTGTATGAACTAGTTATACTTCTGAGATGCAAAAATGGGAATTGTGTTTTGGAAACTCTTTAGAATTGAGTCCAGTCCTGCAGTCCTGTGATATTTTTGCCTGATTGATTCAAGACCTTTCCAGGCAGTTGTGATCTATGCCAGCTATAACCAATTCTAAGGCTAAAAGTGTTCACGAGTAATTAGAAAACACTGTTCCCTAGAACTTCTTGCAAATGAAAAAATACAGATACAAATGGGAAGAAAATGCAGATAGAACTCTTTTAAAGTCAGACTTATGTTCTCAGTTTTTTTTTTTGCAGTTATCAGTCTGGCAAGATGAACAAAGAACATTGTTGGTTTAAATTTATTTAAAATATTGATATTAAAATGCGTTTGTTTGATTGTTTGTTTGTTTTTCCTAGAATGGCTAAAGCAGGAAAGGGACATGGAGACTGGAATACAAATGGACAATTGGTTAATTATCTTCCTGGAAAATTCCAGTTTTTCCACCAGTTGCAGGAAATATGTAGAGCCAGTAAGAGCAGCTGTGGAGAACTGGAAAAAGTGATGCCAGGTCCCCAGACAGAGTCAGGACAGACCTCTGAGCATCATCCCATTTGGTAGCTGCCTACTGCAGTGGCTCCCCAGCCTTTTTTAGACCAAATGCCAAGTGCCCGGGGGATCGCCACGCTGTTGCAGAATTGTGGCTTTGTTGTTGGTTTAGTTTCTCTTCACATGGAAGTGCTGTGGGTACCACACAGCTCCAGGCTCAGGAGTGATGCTGTTGGGTCATGAGCACTCACCTTACACAGATTTCTCAGAAATATTGGAATATATCCCCCCTGAGCCACCCAGGTCCTTATCCTGAATATTGCACCTCTTTAATTTGTGAGGCATAACTCCAGCAGGCATGGATCTCACATGGTTAATTTGTATAGCTTGCATGGAAAGACACTGGATTGTATTAATGCCCTGGCTGCAGTGCCCTGAAATAGTTGTTATAAAACCAAACTATGCTGGATACAAAAACTAAGAGCCACACAAGGATCTAGACTTTTGCCATTAGGAACTGTAACAAAACAGTACAAATAGGGAAACATTATCCAATGTGGAAAGAACAGTGTATTTAAATGTGTTTTCTGGATTTTTAGTGAAGGGAAACAAATTTTTTAAAAAATTGAAATTGTCTCCCTGGCAGCTAAAGCTTTTACTAAAACATAATAAGCACTTTGAATACCTACTGAAATGCACTTTATGATTACATACAAATTTATGTTGTGCAATATATGCCCAGGTGTTATTTTGCTATTAAAGACAAATGCCAAAGAGTTTGCTCTGTTTGAAAAAAAGAAACAGAACAACAGAAAAATCTGTTGTTCTGGTTTATGCATAATTTTGTTGAGCATACTGACTATGTAGTATAAATACCTTGAGAAGGCAAATGTATAAATATTTAGAGAGATTCCCATCTATAATCAAGGTCCTCAATTGCTGCCAGCACAACTACCTTCCCAGAAGTTGCAACATGAAGTGAGATGATAAATCCAGGGATAAACAGAAGTAAGTGGATTCTGAAGCTGAAAGCCAATCTATTTCAAAGCTATTGTCGTGATAACTCCAGTGATTAATTTAGCCAACAGGGAATGGCCCTGCATATTAAAACCAGCTTTACACAGTTTGTGCAAAACCTTTTAAAAATTTCATATTTTCCTACAAACCATTGCATATTTTTGGATGTAACTACCCTAAAAATGTACTAAAAACTGCTTCTGCAGGCTGCTCTTCCGCCTGCTACACAGAAACAGTGCCACGCTCTTCTCTTACCGCAAGGAAATTTGGGAGCTCCTTTTCCAGCAGAGTCTTCAGTTCTGCTTTGCTGAGGGTTTGCCTGTTGCCGTCAGTCCTTGCATACTGGTCAAAGACAGCAATGGTCATTCCCATGGCAGTTTCCAGCTGAGACATGTTGCTTCTGGAGCCTGGCTTTCTCCTGAGCAGGCACAGCCTCAGGGCTCTCTTGGAGGATGGAGCCTGCTCTGCTTCTGGACTTCTTTATGCATCTGTCCCCTCCAATCAGTGGCTGCACACCCATGGGACAGTTATCCATTAACAAACACCTGTATCTGGAGTACACACCTCTGTGCCAACACCTTTTCAAAACTAAAGATTTCTTGCCCTGGTGTGACTGGTACAACCAGTCACTCACCGGTAGAAACCAGCCTCTCCTTCAAGGTACACAGCGTGACTAACAAACGAAAATCAGATTTTGTTATTGGTGTTTGCTCAAGATTTGCTCTTTCAGATATCCCTATGGGAGCAGAGGGTTGGCAGTCCAGTTTTGGTGCAGTATCAGCCTGCTCAGGAGGAAGGTGAACATCTCTCACCTCTCCCTCACCTCCACAGTTAGGGACTGTGAGGGGCTGCAGACTTGCACTGCCCTCTCTGCCAGACCGAGGACCTCATTACAAACCACAGAAATCACTAGCACACACTTGGGTGGGATTCTCTGGATCAAAAGTAGAGATCTGCCATGCAGACAGCTAACACAGTCCTCCTGGGCTCGTGCTCAGTTCATAGCAGATGCTTCAAACGTGCCTTATCAACCAGCATCTCTCCAGGGCCAGCAAAGGGAGCCTTGCAGAGCTGCTCCACAAGGAACTTGCTCAGGTAGAGATATCTGAAGCAATAAATCTGACACTTGAGCAAACAGCCAGTATCAAAATCCATCTTCATCTGCAGTAAAATAACTTGCTCTTTACTTTATGCAGCACAAATTTCACAATAAAATGACCTGTACTGAAAACAAAAGGTCACTCTTAAGTCCTGTGTCCCTCTATGGCCTCTGATGAACTTTGTGATTTGCTTGTAAACTGAGGTCCCCCATCACTGCACACCACAGTGGCTGGACTCACTCCTCCACAGAGCAGAGCTGGGAGCTGAGTGACACCTGGACAGTGAGAGCCCAGCTGGTGGAAGCTCATCAGCTGCAGCCATGCTGAGATTTGAACAAGTTCTGATTTCTGGCCAAGCACGGGGTAGCTTGGTCTCTGCCAGCTCCAGGTGCCTACACCAGACCTGGAGGAGCTCATTTGAGGTGGGGGACATCTAGAGTATGCAAAATGGACACACTGAGCAAATTATTTGGGGGAACCTATCAAAACTAGAGCATAGTACATGAAAAATGCTGATGGACCCAGGGTGCTGTGTTCTCTTTAGAAGACCCCGACTATGGATTCCCAAATTTAAATCTGAGTTTGCATGTCTCTGGACATCCTTGAAGATGCTTGCAGATAACTTTCAACTCATAATATGCTACAGACAAGTTACCAAAAATTGGTTTTTAATTAAGCAAAACTTTAAAAATTAAACTCCTTTCTCCCAAATGTTTATAGCCACCTGCTCCCCAGGCAGAATCTCTAACAGCAACAGTATTTCAGAGCAAGATTACATATCCCATGTATTTGAAATCTAGAATTGTTCTGAAACAAAATCCCTATGATTTCCTGTCTTAGATTTTCCAATAAATGATTTTGCATTTCCCAAAATATCACAGCAGCACCAAGGCTGTATACTTTATTCACACAGTTAATGAGAATTGTTTGTTCCTGACTTCAACCTTATGACTTAGTTGCAACTGATTTGCATTACAGGGATAAGGGTTTTAAGTAAAGCTTGAAAATTTTGTGTAGAAATGCATGTTGAAACCGGTGGGGCTTCTTTAGAAGAAATAAGAACAGAGGAAACAAACGGCCTTTGTCAGCTATTAACATGATCTTGCCTTTGCACACATACACACAGTGGCAATCACTGGTGTGTCAAGTGCCAGGAACTTTTCTTTGTCCTTTTCTGACATGTATCTCTAACATGAACATTAAACATGGCCAGTAAAGAAAAATCAATTCCTCCCTCTAAAGGAAAAAAATTAAAAATTAAAATGTTTGTTTCATGCATTTTTATGACTTTGAATCATGAACATCTGTGTTAGCTATGCAGAAGGAAAAAAGTGTTCCCAAAAGGGCAGAGAGGGAGATCAGCTTCAGTCAACAGGATGTGTCAGTGTGTCCACAGCTCTGCCTCATAACATGGCAGAAAAAGCGTTCACACACCTTTTCCTCTGCACACGTAGGTGACTCACAGCTTTTGATGATATGGCTGCAAAAGTGCTAAAATACAGAATAAACCACAGAGCTTGAATTTCTACTAACAGAAAGGTCACCATGGTACTGCTGCCTGGTTGGGTTTCTTTATTTTTAATGTTTATTTTATCTGTATTCGTGTATGTGCACACACATCAGTAATGCTCAGAGTTTTCAATTCACACTTTTTTGTTTAAATATTTTCTTATGATTTGTTTGTCATTAAAAATAGCAGCTTTATGCACACAGCACAGACTATTACAGTTGTTTGCAAAACCAAAACAAAGTACAAATAGAAGCCCCACATAGGAGAGCTGGCAGTGTTTAGATGCCAACCCATCTGTCTAGCTCCCCTGTGAGAGAAGCCATTTCTGTGGGCTTGTTTAAATTTTGTATTACAATTATAATATAAATAATACTCATTATTTGCTCCTTTCAGGTTTCTTTCTTTGAAGAATAATGTAGGCAGCTGTTTGGATGAGCATTTACTGAGTGTTTATACAGAATTAGGTCTTGCTGTTTCTACCTTGGACTAAAAGTTTAAATTAAGTATGTGATACAAATGTGGATTGTCACACGCATAATTTTCAAAACCCATTCAGGTGTACCCCAGTTTTATGGCATTTGGTTAGATATTCAGGCTTACATGAGATTTGTGTGACTCTGTGCTGATATTCTCTTAGAGAATAAATTTTATTCCATGCCCTTTGCAGGGTGTCTGTTTTGGAAAAGTCTGAAGAAATAGATTTATCAGCTCTACTGTAAAGGTCCATTTGTGTCACAGACAGATGAATAGTTGAAATGGGATAGCTGAAATGGTAAACTTCTACTAGAGCTTTTCATCCCTTACAGCTTATCTTATTCCTAAAGGTGTAGGAAGCTACATGAAGACTTTTTGACAATTTCCACAAATCTCTTACATATCTGGGTGGAAGAAACACAGGAGGAAGAAAACATAATCTGAAATTATGAACTTGTTATTTTTCTTGTTCCTTGGCAGCAGTATGAAAAGCAATTTATTTCTCTTAACAAGAGAGTAACATCTGAATAATAAACAAACATTTCCTTTTCAACAGTGAGATAAAATTATCAAACTCCCCTAATTTTCCAGTGTCCTGGATAGTCTATTGAATTTCAAGTATCAACACACTTCATTTACTTTCCACTGCTTCTCAAAATTTTCTGTAAGTCTGGTTAGCAGCTTTTAAAAGTAACTTCATTTCTGCAATACACAGTGAATTTATTTGTATCTAGTGAGCAAATGATGCAATTACTGCATTGCTTTGCAAAGAAAGTAAAAAAAAAGATTAGACAAACAGGCACTGGTGGGGCACAGGCAGAAGAGGATTTGTACAAGCACGGTGTGCTGTTCAGTGACACACTGGATTGGTTCTGTTAGTCATAGACTGACCAGTTTTCATTGTTTTGTTATCATTTGCTTCTCAGAATATCCTTAAAATGTATTTTTTAAATGCAATTAATAAGGTCACATACCATTTCAGTGAAGTTCAAAGGCAGGTAAAATGGACAAGATTAAGGTCAGCTAACTGGCTGTGTGATTTCCTGAGCTGAGAGCTGGAGTAATAACACTGTCATCTGGCAAAGCTGTGCCATGGCAAACACACTTTCAGCACTGCATGGTGACTCCAATCAAACACATTTATTAGTGCATGAGACATAGCCACATTAGACTGTAAAATCAATGAATATATTTACAGCCAATAAATTAGTATTTGCAGGGTAAATACTTCTGTCTAGTTGTCACTTCTCGTTTGAATAATTTCCTGGATGCCATTCTTTGCAGGGTTCTTTTATACTTCAGTTTTAAGGTTCTTGACATTAGGTTCTCAAAGAATACTTTTTATTTTTAGTTGTAATGACAGAAAAAGAGGTCACACCCTAAGGTACCTGAATGGTGTCCACAGAAGTGCTGTAGTTTCTAAAGCCATGATTCCTCAGCCAGTCTCACACCAGCAGCCCAAGTGTCTTTTTCTCTACTTTAACACTTACGTAAAATCCCACTCAACTGTCAGCCAAACCTGATCTGCTGGCCTAGAAAAAGAAAGAAAAGAGAAAGGAAAAGAAAAAGAAAGAGGAAAAAGGAATTAAGCAATACTGTTTGTCCTTCATTGTACAAAAAAATTCTGAGAGGAAGGAATCCCTAAGAGAAAGTTGTTTAATGTTGAGTGTCCAGGCAGGAAACACATCAAAGAAATGCCTGTGCATTCCCCTTTTTAAAAAACATTTTTTTCATTTTGAAATATTAATTTATGTGCACACAGAGGATATGGCTAGGACTGACCTACTATCCCAGAATTGTGTGTAAAATGAGGTGATATCCATAGATGCCACCAGGAAGATTTGCAAGGTAAATTGATGGAGTGGAAGTTCCCCAGGCACACGCACATTTTACAGAGTTGACTGCTTTCAGTTTCCTGAAAGCAATCACAGAGTGTAGTGCAACTGATAAGGAGTGGGGCTTTTTCAGCTGTTCTGGCACTGCTAACTGAGCAGGAAACACGGCTTAGAAATACTAGAAGCAGTGGGGGGAATGGAACTAGAGCCTGCTTTTGTAACAGATCATTTAACTTCAGATTTCACTTACCAGAAAAAGAGAAGGCTTTCCACAAACAGGAAAAAAAAATTATCTGCATAGAAGTGGGAGAATCCTTTGTTTTGAAGAGGGGGAATCCAACCATGAATAGTCTCACCTAGAAGAGAGGATGCTTTACTGTGTTGAAGAAATGTGGTCACAAATACAAATATAGGGGCTGCATTATTTTAGCCAAAGTTTATCCTTTGAATGTATTTATACCTGTCTAGACGTCCTACCTGGTATGTGTCTTACCTAAGGTAGCCACTGCTGTGCCAGGATATTGGTTATGGTGTCTTGGGGACAAGCTGTACCTGTCTGATGTCCCCGTGCTCAGCACCCAGACACCACTCACACAACTCTGCTACCACACTGCACATCTGAAGGTGGGGTGAGAAAGCAGTTGCAAACCTTTCTACCCAGAGGCAATCGGTTTGAATTAAACGTAGCTACTCTTTCCATTTCCTTTCTTGCTTGATAGCAGCTCCTCTGAGATTAGATCTGCAGATTAGATTAAGTTTAGTCTCAATTTTAAAAGAAACTCGAAATGACAATTTTTAATATTGCACCACTGCTAAACTGAAAAAGCAGTGTTTTTCTATCTGAGGAAAAAAAAAAGGTATTTTTGGAGTATCTTCCAACCTACTACCCGACCATTTTCTGCTGTCTTTGTTGGAGAGGTTTATGGTTTTTTCCCTCTCTCCAGAATTAAAAGCTATAAGGTAAACGGGGGAGCAGCACCTATTACTTGCTTTCATGATCTATTTCCACAGGAGTATCAGAAGCCCTAACCATGGACTGCAACTGTGTTAGGCCTGGCAACTTACAGATATAACACTCCTGGCTTGTGGGCATTCAAGTTTAGGACAAGACAAGGACATCAGCAGATAACAGAATAGACAACATTTCAGAGCAAATATACGTGACAGGTCCTTAAGTTCAGTTATACCTCTGATCTCTGGCTGTCTTAAGTCCATTAATAATACCTAACACAGATGCTGCACTTGTTGCCTCTCTGCCTTACCCTTCTTACACTTCTCCACCTCTGTTGAGTTGAATACTTCCTGAAACAAGGTTAGGAAGGGAGGCCTTGGCTCTACAAGATATTGCCAAGCTCTGCCAACAAACTCTGCTCTGGAAAAAAAGACATGGAACTAATTTTTGTCACATTCTCTCAGCCAAAAAAATTCACCAGCATGCATGACCAGACCACAGCAACTTAGCCAAAGCCATTTTATTTGAATGTTGATAAAAATCCTTCCTCCCATCTCAGCATTTCACATTATGTAGAAAACAAGAAACATTGAAACACAATCACCTTTCTTTTGGTTAGAGAAATTGCTTCACGCTCTTTTGATCTGCATATTTGTTTGTCAGTGGTATTTGCAGTTTCCTGTTTACAAAGTATTGACAGAAGAGTACGTAGTAAAAACAATGATAATAAAAAACCCTTTACAACTGCCCTCATTGCAGCCTCCCAGGGGAGACAGGAGTGAGTGGGTGGCTGTGCAGAGCTCAGTTACCAGACAGGGTTAATCCACAACATCGTTGCTGTTCTGACAGCCCCATTAACAGGCACAGAACATCAGTCACAGAACCACAGACAGGGCTGTTCTGCAAATATATTCATTGGGACACCTCATCATCCTGCCTGCCACTGAGGGTCCTTGGTGTAATGGGGCTGGGAATGCCTGCTCCACAATCTTCTTCCATGGATACTATGGGAGGAAAGAATCCCAGTCCAAGACTTGAAAGAAAATATTCAGGTCAAGCCAGATCATACTCAGTCACTAAGAATAGCTGCCTTAGTGCCAGGTAGAGTAAATAAGATCCTTGCATGGTTTTGCAACGGATTGGGAAGAGAGAGAGTTCAGGCTCAAGGTGACTGTACTAGCTCTTCAAACCAGTGTCAGGAGTGTGACAGAAACAGAGAGGGAGCCTCATTTGTAGGATTATGACTAAGCCAAGTACATTGGTGGGACATTAAAAGCACAGAGCACATGCCAGACTTTTGAATTAGTTGTGCCATACTCGCTCCTAAATCTGCGTGTTTCAGCCTGTGCTTAACACAGGACTTCGGACATCAAATTAACCAGAGTGAAACCATCATTTTTCAGCAGCTTGTTCAAAAGGGAATAACCAATAAAATGGCTAAAAGCAAGGGCCCAGGACTCTCTTCAAGTTCTATTATTAGACAGATACCTTCATTATATACTCATCAGTTAAACAGACAATTAAAACTGAGACCATATTGCATGCTAGAACATGACCTGAGGTTAATTACAGAGCGCTCTTTTGTTTTAAAGCTAACAAAACAGCCAAGAAGAATTAAAACACAGAAGGATTTATTGCTTCCCAAGTGGCACAGAAGCAGAGAAGTTAATATATTTGAGGCAGAGGTGTCAAAAGCTAGAGCTCTAAAAATACTCTGCTGGCTCACATCCACCACTGTCAGCCACAGATAAAAATAGGTCATGATAAATTGGAAGTAGTCTTCTACTGCCAGATGTTGGAAATAACCATGTTAACATACAAAATGTGAGCAGCTGTTAATGTGGCAGCATTCTTTGCTGATAGGAGCCACATTAAATCAAAATGTAATGAAAATAGGATTTGGAGATTATTAAGCTGTGGTTTTCTTTAACATTTTCCTGAATACGGTACATCTCACTGTGATTAAACAGAGAAGTAAGCAGCAATATATAGAAAGACCGAAATTTACTGCACCCGCTTACAACTCTGATGCATAACTGAGAGCTTCCTTGAACAGGGACTAGGGCTGAAGGTCACCATTTTACAGATTATGACTTTCTTGTGTAGCAAACAAAGTTACAGGGCTTGGAGAAATCTAGAGCAGCCCTATCTCTAAACCTTAAAAGAATATGGAACATGACAGAGTTTCACCATGCAGTAAATGAAATGTTTTGTAATAGTGCGTTTCAGGAAAAGCCCACCAGGATTTTAAAATACCTGAACTTCAAGTAGAAAAAAAAAATATTTTGCTTTATTCAATTTACACATAAATATCATGAGACATATTATAACAGTTTCTCTCATACAAGACATAATCACAGAGCAATGACTACAGTCTAGTTCAGACAGCAGCATATTTATTGCAGTAGGGAATTCAGGGCAGGTTACAGAACAACCCAGGAAAGAGGATCCACAGCACAGAGTGAGACACAGCTGAGTTACAGAAATTTGAGAGGTAGCTTTGTGAGCTGCAGTCAGTACAGCATAGACAGAGCCACACCACGAGCTGTGCTGTGTGGCCACAAAGATTTCATTAACAGTATTTAGTAGCAAGTCAGTCAATTTAGATTACACAGTCGTTTTTAAGGGCTCTGGGAAAGCTGGTTTGTGTCTATTGCACTGCCCAGGTACAAGCTGGACAAAAATCTTGAGCAGTGAAGTTGTTTCTACTTGCACTGATGGCAAGATGTTCTAACCTCCAGCTAAGCTTTGAAAAAAACATTAACAGAAGATGACATAACCCTGGTACATAAACACATTCGCATTTCAGACATCCACTCTTAGCATTCAGTAGCCCTTGCACAACTGCCATTAGTTAGCTTTGCTGTCAAAACTCTTCACCTGTGTTCTGACCTTGGAAGCCGGGTGCTCCTTAATTTTTTTCAACTTTGGTTTTCTTTGGTGATATTTTGAAAAGTTTTAAGGCTGGCAAAAATGGAACAAGTATTGCCACCCCTATTTCCTCCAAGCAGCCCTCCTCAACCAGTTAGATAATAATGATATATTCTCTCTCTCTCTCTCTCTCTCACTGTATAGATATATATCTTCATTTAAACCTAGTATTTCATTGTGCGTAGGAGGCTTCTTTCTCTGGAAGACTTTTCCTGATCTGTGAATGAATTAACACTAACAGTCCCTTTCCACAGGAGTATAATCCTTTCTGGCACATCCCTCTGTCTATAATGTGGTCAGCACTGATGGCAGTTTCAGAGCTCAGACTCCATGCATTTTTTTCTCTACCGTCTCCTATTCATACATGGGCTTCCTGAAGAGATGCTCTTATTGGAGAATGTTCTTCAGTCTAGAAGTATTTTTCAAAGCATGATAACACAGTGCTTCTGGATACCAGAGGAAGAGCTGAAGACAGTCCTCTAAATGATATTATCCTCCAAATTCAGAGACTCCTTAGAATGTTTTGTTAGTGACAAAACATTCAAAAACTGCTTAGAATTAACTGTTTTTCTTGTATATTTTCCCACTGACAAGCTTTTGACAGGAAACACGTAATCCATCTTGCAGCAGCAGATTATCATATTTTTCAGTTTCACAGTTATTTAGCCATATTTTGTTTAGTTCTGAATGTAAGAGTAGATGACAGATTCTTGTCTCATTCTAGACTTTTCAGCTGCCCTAGTTTGTGGAATTTGCTCATCTGCTCCATTGGATACAATAGTCGCAGTGGATTTGTCATCTTTTCCTCTTGATTCATAGCAAAAAAATTCAGGTGATTCATAAAGCGTAGACACAGCCTTAAAAAGCAAGGAAAATGCCAGTCAAGACTTTTACCCATAAAGTAGATGTAAAATGAACTTTTACCTATGACACAGCACAGCCCCAGGAAACACAAAGAAACACAGGCCATGAAGTCACAATTATAGAGGAAAAGGATGTCTCCATACTAATGTTGAAAGGCAAAGCCTTCATATGTTCAGATTCAATTCTCTTAGTTAATTAGGCAACAGGCATAAAATATTTTTTTAGAACACTGAAAATGTCAAATTCCAGTGTAGATCAGATTCCATTAAATCTGAAATGGAAAATATTTTTATCCCCTTTTAACTCTGATATTTCCAAAAAACTTCATCATACTCTTCCCTCTGGATGAATGCTCTTTGATGCCCTAAACTAGCACTCTGCTGTGGTATTCAGATACTCTTCTGGGCAGTGCAAAAGTCATCTAATTTCTAAACATACATAAGTAAGTCCATTAGCAAAACATGAGAATTAAAGATCTCATAATAAAGAAATGTTCCCACAGACATATGAAATCAAATTCTCAAGCTGAGATGGCATAAATGAATAAATGGGTGGAAGTCATGAAGAAGTAGCTTTTCATCTTCACACTCTGCTATGGGGGGTTTGCTGTCTGTGTTCTGATGAGCCATGGTCAGCACAGAGAGGTACCTGCCAGACAAATGTCAAGCAGGAGGCATGGCAGGGATAGCCAACTAATCTGGATCACAATTCTGTGCATTTTGAACAACCAGAACCCCACAATCAAGAGTGAGAATTATACATGCTACTATGAGCTGGAAGTTTGTATTAATGCTACAAGTGCTTAGATTTTGGCTGGAACCTGCAGAACTTGATGGAAAAATCATTAACTGGCCTGGGAATTCCCTCAAAGGCCAAATTCCCTTGCAGCTGGCAGAACTGTCTGGGAAACACTGCCTGAGCATCTCAGCTGAGGAAACATGGGATGATTCTCCAGAGACAGAGACAAGTGCTACATACTAAAAGCACAGCTACAGGAGCCAGCTTTGCCACGAGGATGTTCACTCGCAGGTTAAGTTACCTTGGGTACTTGCAGCTATGTGTTGTCCCCTAATTGCTCAGTATTGTTGAGACATATAACACAGGTGAGAATAAAACCCATGGCTTGATTCAATTCCTGTGTTACAGGATTGCTTTTTCAACACCAAGAATTGTAAAAAAAAGCATGAGACTGTAAATAGCTTTGCAGAGGCAGATAGAACCTTCATGTTCACTGTTCTAGAAATGATGCCTAAACCTACCCAAAATATTAACCAAATTTCCTAATTTAAAAAGAAAAATGTAAGTTATATTAAAAAACAGTGTGAGGCTAGTTTTTCCCAAGTAAGTAGAGATTTTTCACAACCAGAATCAACTTTAAATTAAGATGATTATACCTGCAGTATATTTGAAAGTCAGTAAGTGCAATTCCAGAGACACCATAATATTTGCTCATCACTACTAGCTTAATTTGTTTGAAATGTGGTGTCCATACACATTGTATGTACTGGCTTTACTAACCTACTGGATCTCTTGAATGATTTATAACATCCTATTATGCTTGAACATTTAAAAAAATGCCACTATGAAATCACTCTTTCTGCTTTTACTAAAATAGCATAAAGGTCTGTTACATGAGGGAAAATACTGAATGTATGTCATGACACGTAACTGTGGCTGGTAGCTACTAAATTACAAAGCAGCTGCAAAAGATTATAATTGCATTTGCACATCCTCTGGAGTAGTTTTAGTCCACACAAATCCTGTGCAGTAGCTGGCTGCTAATGAACTTTTCACTCAGCACCCCCTAGGATGCTTGTTTTCTCATTCTCAATCTCGTTTTCCTACATCTTCATTAAATATTAACAAGAAGAAGAGTAATCCCTTCATAGCTACTATAACCAGACCATATTATGCCTTGTATTATAATTGTCTACTGTGATATCACCAGTAAAAGCAAGTCTCTTAGCTTCAGTGCCAATCTGCTTACAGGGAATGAATTTTCCCAGGTGTTTTCTTTTTCTTAGAGCAATGACTCAATCAAAGGTAGGTATTACTGCTCTACTACACGTATACTGATATTTTCTTCTCACCATGATCACAGCACCAATGTGACCAAATCAAGGCTGCAGCTAGGTTCTCTTACAGGAGAACCTGAGAATCTGTAAACTCAGTAACTGCAGTTGTGGCCACAGGCTTGAGAATTTTCCATCACTTCGTGTGACTTGCCCAAGCCTGTCCAGCTGACTGCAATGGAAACTGTGCTGTTTCCTGCCTATTTATGGGTTAAATTTGGCCTTCTTGCCCTTGCATACTTTATGTTTTAATGTAATTAAAAGATGAATAATTGTGTGGAAATAGGAGCTTGCTAGAAGTCTGCTACTTGCTCTCAGCAATTGTTGCCTGCTCTCATGGCTCTATGAGCTGAAGCTGGTCCAAGCCCCTTGAGCTTGGTACACAATTACACATAAAGGGACTTAACTGCCATTTTTTACATTTCCTATGCTTCTTTCTTTCACTCAGTCTCGATATTGATATTCTCTGCTTTTTGCGGCCCTCTTCTCCAGACAATTTTAGAGTGTTATTAAATATAACAACAGATTTCAATGCTTTGCTGCTACATAAATATCTCTCGTACTTCTGAGTGGTTTTTTTTTTTGCTATAAATCTTTTCCATGTCTAGGAAGATGCTGTTCTAGGAACAGAACAGGTTGTTGTGTGCTTTCTGTTCAGTCCACTTTCAAAATCCTCTCATAGCAAGAGTCGTTTTATAAATCTCTTACCCATTCTACAGAATTACATGTTGAGTTTTCCTCAGCTGCTTCCCTGGTGGATTCGTTTCTCCCGTGAAGCTCTTCCATCTCGAGTATCTGCTCCTGCTCGTGCTGTCCTGTCAGCACGGGAAGCTGTGCAGCACCTTAGCAAAACCCAAGTTCCAGTCAGTGCTTGCTTACTGTCCATTTCCAGAGTCACACCTGTACTCTACCAGAGCTCAATAAGTATTGAAATGAAGAGTGCAGAGCTCTTGTACAAGTCGTTTGATGACAGACACTAAAGTGGTATTCAGGCTGCAAATGAAATAAGCTGAAAACAACCCAAACAATTACTGAAGAGGCTGCCTTAAATAATCTCACTGATCTGAGCCCTCTGCCCACAGCTGCTCTACATTTATATTTGTCTTGCACCCTTGTCATTCACTATTATTTTCCTATGACTCCTTCCACCCTTAAAGTTCTAGATTTTGAAAAAACACCCAAACCCAACAACAAAAAACCCAAATGAACAAACAAAACTGCCCTCCAAAACTCCTTACCAACCCAAATTAATAATTACTTGAAAAGAAATGACAGCTTGAAAAAACCAGAACTATGTGTTCAAGGTTGAGTCTTTCAGATCTCACTTCTAGTTGTCTCTACCAGGAGTAAGAGACTGGGATGCAGAGCTAAGTTCTGGCTCCTCACTTTTTCAGTCAGAAATCAGCAAGAAATTATCAGAACTGATATTCTTGAATGCCTTGGCCAGGTCAAGATCTTCAGTTTATGAAGCGATGTCTCTCCTTAAAAGATAAATAATGAAAGCAAGTGGCTGCAAGAACACTCACCTGAACTGTGCCTCTGATCCCTCCTGTCAGCTCCAGATGCCCCAGCAAACCAGGACCAGGCGAGCAAAGTTACACACTGAAGTACCTCTGAAATGCCTCTCTCCAGCCATCTCAAACCAAAGATGTAACTTCTATGTGCTAATGGAAATACTGTAACTCACCAGATAGGGTGGAGCCCTGTTTCTTTTTGTAGCAAAGATACAAGCTTCCTGCTGCCACTAAAAAAAGAAGGATGGCCCATGTTTCCGAATATCCCCTTTCCAGTGGGTGAGCTTCTGCAATTGCATATAGAAAATGAAGTGATATACTGGTTAAAGATAAAATGAAAGAACAACATCACAGGAAAGGAAAAGGCAAGTAATATTTAAAATTATTTCAAGAATGAATCAGGTGCAAGGTCACTTTCCCATTCCTAAGGGATGGATGCCTGATGAACAGTAATGTCAGAACCTCCTACGGCTCCTGCAGATTGTCATTCCCCTTCCCCCCAGTATTTAACACAAGTATTTTCTGCTTGTACTTGACCAAGTAAGAGATCAGAATCCCTAACTCATTTTAGGACATTAAAGACTATTAAAGATTTAAAATAATCTACATTCATTTCCCACCATTTGGAACACTACTTCATTGATTCTCTGGCACTGATATTTTCTAAATCTTTGATAAATTTTGTGCTTCCTTTTGGACCAGCTGACCCATAGGATAAAATACTGTCCAAAACTGGAGTGTACTGCATGATTGGAAAGGCTTCCTGTGACTTGACCAGTTAGCAAGTGAGTGGTGTTTCATAATGCTGAAGGTCTAATCATAGCTAGTCCCCTCTGCATTTGACAATAAAGAGAGCTGAAGATCAGCATCTTCCAGAACTGGTGTATAATGTCTTGAGTTATATAACAGTTGAGTTGTATTACAGAAGTGAGGAAAATTATCTTCTGGGTGTCTCATATTATATTAATAAAAAAAAAACAGATCTCACTCCCATTGCTGAAAATTTTAACTGTGTGTGAATACTAATTGTATTCAAGCTTTTCAATGCTTAATTCAGAATTAGGACCTTAAATTGCTCCCCTATAAAAGTTGGCATATGACTTTGGTAAAAGAGGGAGACACAGCACATATAAATCAATTAACCACAACAATTTTATAGACACAAATCCATAAAGGCCCCTACTGCTCTATCATTCATATTAATTTATTTCTCACTTTTTATTAAGAACTTGTAATAAAATAATGAAATAATTAGTAAAGTTTACAGATTACTGAGCAGAGTAACCATGTGATCACTGCAGCCCCCTGTAACCACACAGCAGATTTACTCAGTTCTCACATCTGTGCTCCTGTGAGGGGGAGCTGTGGCTGGGTCTCGTGTGAAACACACAGCTCATGCACAGCATTTTTGTAAACCTTAGGTAATAATTCCTATTAGCAAATCCTTATGGAGGAAAACAAACACTACATAGGAGATATTAAGGAGGAGAGTTTAGGCCAATTGTCATTGTGTTCAGGCCTCCTTTGTGTTTGTCTCTTTCATCCTGAGATCCAAAGTGTTGAGAGAGGAAGGTGAGAGAAGCAGGAAATGCATAACTGAGTTCAAACTCAATAATCTTTATGATGGTGAGGGAAATGGCACACACATGTTCTTTCCAGCCTACCTTTCTCTTCAACAATCACTGTTGTCCCATTTCCAAGTAGTTTCTTAAAGACAGGTATTTCAATAATTATCTCACAGTAGTAAAATCCAGTGTCGTTTACACTGGCAGATTTGATGACTAGCACATCCTTGTTTTCATGGGTGGTGTTGGCCGAATAGAAAACTTGTGATGATATATTTTTAGTGATGTTCTCTTTACTAACAAAATACCAGCTTGCTCTATACCTCTTAATAGCTTTTTCCCAAATACAGGTGATTTCAGTGTAGTCTCCAACCGATAGATTTATATTTGTTGGTGTTTGGATGACTCTTGAATTACTGGAACCTGTAGTTAATGGAGAAATACACATAGACATAAAAGGTAAAGCAACAAAGATATGTCATTAAAGCTGCATTTAAAATAGTTAATTTAAACATTAAAGAAGTGTTTAAATACTAAAATAAACATTTAAAATAACAATTAATGCTGTGAAATCATTATGACATTAATTTTTAAGTTTATTACTCACTTCTCCCTTGAATGATGGCAATCCTTTTCTGGCTAAAGTAAACTTCTACTGATGTGTTTAAGTCCTCCATCATTGTTTGGGTACAATAAATTAAGATTTTCTGCATACTTGCTGATAAACATATTTTTTATTTTCAAGAAAAAGCTTTATAAAAAGAGATTGAAGCTTATTAAACATTCTCTGCCAGATAAAGAATGATCAAAAGGAGTAATTCAGAATGATTCATTAGTCAACAGTGAAAAACTCATCAAGGTTAAAGATAAAAGACACTGCAATTTTTATCCCCATGTAGTTCTTGTCCAGCACTACTTCTAATGAATGACAAGTGCTCAGCATTTTAGAGATGGGCTTTTTCATTCACTTTCAACTTCTTCCATCAAGTACTTGCCGCCAAGTAGTTTATAACATCAAATTCACCTCCTTCATTTAATAAGAGAAGCCACACAGACCCATGCTCTCTCATTGGGTCTCTTGTCTGGCTTTTAAGAAAAGGCTCATTTGGACAGTATCAGAAGAAATCAAACATCTTCTTCCTTCCTGCTTTCAATACATTTTTCTCTCACTGTCAGCAAGCAAAGTGAGTGATACATGAGACATTGTGCAATATATGTACAAAATATTTTCTTCTAAAGTAAAACAACTGTGTGGGTATCAGATAACTCTTTTTACATTCTAATGACATTGATGCTCATTACGAAAGTTCTAATCCTATAAAATATATTCCCATGAGTGCTGAGACAGTTTCATAGGCTGTATGAAGAATTATAATTTCCTTTTTTTCTATCATTTATAGCGTTAAAGTGAAGAACTAATAAGAGAAGTAAACTACATGATTTTCTTCTAAATTTTATCCTATTTATCACTCAGGCACATTTCACAGCAAGACATAACTAATTAGGCAATTTTTTTCATATCTCACCCTAAAATGGCATCTGATCAGTTTTATCAAAAATATGCAAAAAAATTTTTCTATTTTGTCCATAGAAAAGGCCACACATTTATCATATGTAAAAGAATCAAGTACCTCCATCTTTTCAAGGCAACACTTAAAACCTTGTAGAGAATAATATGGACAGTATAGGGGTAATATAAGCAGCAGAAAAAATAAAGGAAATAATTGATGTAGTGTGTAAATGACAACCTAGAAGCTGCTCAAGTTAAAGAAATAATTACTAATTTCAGTTTTTCTGTTCATTTGATTTGTTGTTTAAAACACAGTTGTGCTGTTGACTGTGCTGCATTTCCATCTTGTGACTTTACTGTTTTTCTGAAAAGTATCACTAAGAAAAATCTTTTTGCTAATTTTTTAACTCACGTGGAATGCCTTCAGCATTATCCACTGCAATTTGTATTGAAAAAGAATAGTGAATCCTTATCTGTTTTGTATTTCAGTACCTATGTGATCTAGAATAAATCCTCCTTAACATTTTAAAATTCTACATTCAGTATTTGTCATAATAAATATTCAAGTCAGAAGTCCTAAAAAGATGGTGCATAGATTAACCTACCACCATTTTGGGTGCTGAAGCATTCAATTTGTTCCTCTACACTTTGCCTGCAACAATTTCTTTGTGAAAATGCTTTTGGATTTCTCATGCTTTTTAATCTTGCTTTCAAGCATTATGAAAAAATAGTTAATATTCTCCTTTTCTCACATGAGTATTTGAGGTGGATATACCATAAGTTGCTTTTTTTTTTTTTTTAAATCTAGCTCAAGAATTACAGGCAACTAACTAAAACCAAGAAAACAAACCAAAACAAAACCAAAAAAAGAGGAACACTTACCTAAGCTGCCAAAACACACGGTTAAAAGAAGTTTCATTGAAATTATGATCATCATGCAGAATTATTAGTGTTTGTATCAGGCTGCCTTGGTTGAGTATCAGCAAAACATCAAATGAAAGGATGTCAAATTCGCAGCTTAACTTCCTCTTCCCTCATGTGGTGACAATGATACAACATAAACACCACCCAATTTTTCCCTACACTCTCTGAAACTGCTGTTTCAGAACATCCTATTTGAAATGATTTCTTCTTTAAAATTTAAACGGTTTTGTAACTGGTTGCTGTTCAACCCAGTTTATGACTGGTATGACATAAAGAACTGGTTTTCCTTATGTGGTTTCGTGGGAGCATTTGCCATTGTCCTTCTAAGATTCTTCATTTAAAAGCACTTTTATAAAGGTGAGGTTTCTTCAGCTGCTGTGCACGTGTTTGTCAGCAGCCTCTTCCAGCCAAGCAGATTAATCTTATCCAAGGCCTGAGACAATGATTGCACATGGTTACACTGAAGTCAAGTATTGCTCCAATCTTTCTGTATCATACATTTCATTGCCTCCCTGCTGAAATGCTGCCTAAATTCTTCCCTCCTATGAGAAGTGCTTCTGTGATTTTGCCTTCACAGCAGCAGAACTCCACTGGCAGGAGCAGTAGAGGGAGGCTGAGCTCCATGATCACACTCAAAGTGGCCCCAGCATCTTGCAACACCAGTGGGGACATTATGTTGTGCATGCAGTGCATCAACCACCACCTCTATGGGTGCAGCTGCATCAATGCAATACCAGTGCCATGTACATTAACTAAAGTTTATTTCAGGAAGATTATAAGCATGGGTTACAAGAAAATGATCTTCACTTCCCTCATTGAGTTAAAGGTAAAACTTATTTGCCACCGATTATTAAAAATATTTCTGCAAATGTAGGTAACTGTATGCTGCTTAATATTCTCCAGCACTGATTTTTGGGTCCAACCCAGAAACACTTGTATGGCCTGGCCAGAGACATTCCCCACACAAAATATTGTATTGGTTTCTTAACTTACTCATCTTATTCCATGTTTCAAATGCAAAGTTACCAGGCCAGAAAAATTGTCACACAAACATGTTCAGTTGGTTAACATCAAAATTGCAATGACAGAATTAAAAAAAAAAAAAAAAAAAGATAGAAAAAGAAACCAAATAGAACATGCTAAGAATATCAATCAGTTGCATTAAGAACTTGATCAAGAATCTGTCAGCCACTAATTTCCTAGCACTAACATCAGGTTTTAGCAGCACTGGGCAGGTGTCCAGAACCAACTGAACAACATTTTGTAACGATGACACAGTAACATTTAGAACCTAAGGCATTGTTCCTTTCCAGTTATCAGCAACAAAAGCACAGTGCACCAGTTCAGATACTTCTCTGTATCAGTTTCAGTGTTATTTAGATTGCATGTAAAATTAAAAAGAAGAAGATACCAAAGATAAATGTCACAAAGTGCTGCAGGCTAGCCCCATTTCTGATGGCATCCAGCTGACTTGTTTATCACCTTTTAGAACTACTGAGGACATAACAAATACCTTTACATTCAAATGAGTAAAAGGATATATTAAAGCAAATAATTAATATTTAAGGATATTATTTCATTATGTAATAATTCTGCTCACACTAATGCTTCAGTAATACTGATCAAAGATGTAGATTGCATTAAAACTTTACATACACAAAGATGCATGTGTAGATCCAAAGAAAAAAATATTTTATTTTGCATTTCAATAACTGCATTTGTGATTTTAGTGTTGAGTTGTGCAGCTGGCAGCTCCAACATGCAGAATAATTTGTCTAGAAACTAGGTGAAGCTTTTTCCATAATGCTGATAGCAGCTTGTATTTACTTAAGAGATACTTTGGTTCTAGTCCAAAGCATCTACTATCAGAGATGAAATGAACTAGCACACAAAAAAGGGGCTGGATGAAAGGTTTATTTTTAGCCCAGTAACTTCTCTGTACCATTTTACAACACAACCCCATAAATTCTCATCACAGCACTACTGAGTGGGTGGAAAAATATGGTGTAAAAATTTCTTAAGTGACCTTTGCTGCCAGGAGAAGTGTAGCACACAAAATAACTATTTGGGTCAGGAAAGCATCTACAAAGAAAGAAATATTAATGGGAGCTTTCTGCAACTCAATCATATTTAATCTTGGAAACTGCACTGCTGAATTTGGATTCTCTAAATGTGTAAACTTACTCACCTGTGTGCTGGAGATGATTGCAGAGCAGCTGCTCAGTGCAGCCAGTCAGTCTCTTCCAAACACTGTCCACAAATCTCTCTTCCCAACACTTTTCTCTGTCACTTTCAAAGAGCACCAGTTGAGGCATACTGAAAATTACCTGAAAAACTTTTAAACAGAGGATGTAAATCCTCTTCCTTCTTCTTACCCATATGTCAAACTTGTTTGAGAGCTTGTAATACATGTATTAATGGGACAGCAACTTTTTTAAGGCATAACTGTCAGCTGGGAAAATTTATTAATAGACAGCAAAATTGAGGAGAATGTGTGTGGAACTGAAACTAACACCAAGGCTTACCATAGCACAAATATGCTGCACACATGTGACTTTGTCCTCTGGTGATAACATCACATCAACTTTCTTTCTTTTGCAGGTCCTGTCTGACGTGTGGTTTGAAGCAGTATTTGAGTGGCTTGATTTCTATCAATTTTTTATGTAGCACTGCAGTATTCCTCCTCACTAGATTCATATATGTGAGGGAAGAAAAAGGATCATTAGTAAACAGGTCCCTCTACTGAGATTTGAATGCCTGCAGGCTTCCATTTGCTTAGGCTGAGATTTCTCAGGAAAAAGAACATACAAAATATGGAATGACATCTTCTTCTAGCAGGAATGCCATGCTTTTTACAGACCACAGTCTGGGATGCCTCCGGTGCAATACAAGATTTGACTCCAGCAAATTATTCCCTGATGGCCAATTGCACTGAAATAACTCCAGATAAAATATTCCTTTTTATGTTATTTTTTTCCTTTAAATCAGAAAGCTTCCACTAATCAAAACAGAAATTCCCTCAAACAGATAAATCAGCTTGTAATGAGGTATTCCTGCTTAAATTACCCTGTATAAGAAGGTTTTTGTAGGCCTAGTTCCATCTGCCACCTGGGAAAGCAGTGCCCAGAGGTAGCAGCTGTAGGATCCTTTGCTGCTTGGCCAGGAATGACCATGCAATTGCTCACTGACATTCAATTTTTATGATCTATCAACACGACTTGCTGTTACCATCACTAGTATTAGCAAACTCCACTTCAGCCACAAAAATATGAATTACAATCATATCCCCGTGTAACCCATACATTATATTCCACAACATAACCAAGCAGGGACTGAAGGAAGATGTAGAAGCAAACAAAATGACCTAGTTGAACACATTTAATTTCCCAAATACATACACGAAACAAAATGAAAACCAGCTGCCATCATGCTTTACTGCGTCACAGTAGCTGTTTCTATGTGCTTCCCCTTCTGGCTTAATGTTGCAGGAAAATGGCTTTCACTGCAGTAGGTCAGGTTCTATTGGCACATCACTAAATATTTATAGCCAAGGATGAAAAATAAACATCAGAAAATACAAAACAATCATTCTTCATCCAATAACTGCACGTGACAGTTTCTGCAGAGAATTCAATGAGATGAAAACCAGGCTGTGTGCACAGAAAAGCTGACCACCAGCACAGGTCTTCAGTATAACTATTTCCCAATAGGTATTCTGGAAGGACCTTTTCCACTCTCTTTCCTTTGTTCTTGAACTATGTCTCCACGTGGAGAAAATTATTGCTAAACAGCCAAAGTAAATGAGAACATTTACCACAGTAAAATGTTGTTTTTACATTATTCTAGATCTGGGAATATTAACTGGCTGAAAATGTATCTGTTCTCCTTTAAACATCTCTATTTCCTCTTTCAGTTTTATGTTTCACTCATCAGAAATGAAATACAGCTTTGTACAGTGTTGCATCGAGCATAATTACTACTGCAGTAAAGTGACTGACTTGATTCTCATCTCAGCTATGGGCATTTTCCTGCTGAATAAGGCAAACAAGTAGAGATGCTCAAAGGCACGAGAACAGAGTAAGACTCTACACATCCACGTTGTCTAGAGCTAAGAACAAAAATTTTAAAAAATGCAGCTTTTATTTTTGACAAAAATCCATACTAGCTCTTGGGAAGTTTAGTCACTACCCAAGTTTCCTTCTGATGCTCAATCAGATCTGCTTAGAATTTGCCCTCACTGCCAGTTTAACCTCTGCAAACAGCACTCCATAGTTAACTTTGACTTGCTGCTATCAGAACATTTCCTGCTACCACTGTGCACATTCTCTGAGCCTGAGAAGTAAGGTAGTTCACAGCGTCACAAGAACAGTGTCCCTCCTTCAGCTTACATGATGAGTCAGTTACAACCTTCTGTTGTCAAACTGGCTCCAGTTTACCCCGACCACAGGACACACATCCACGACCAGGATTCTGTCAGGCAAAGTTCATCAGTTCTGAATCTTATAGAGATACAATTTAAATGAACTTGGGGCAAGGGAATTGTTAGGGGTTGGATTGCTCCCCTTTTCGTTCTGTGAATTCCTCCCATTGTTATGTTAAGTAGTTGTGGCTACACCTTAAAACGACAGATAATGCTCTCTCGTAGAGGGGTGGGTGGAGGAGGAAAAGGGGGGGGGAACCGGAAAAGGAAAGGTGGGAGAGGGGGCTGGGGAGGGGACTCTCTCTCGCTGGGCTCGTGCAGGGACAGGACGCCCCGTGCTTCGCTCTGGCATCTCCCCCTGACATCTCCGTGCTGAGATCCACGCTCCCTGCCTGGGACATCGCCCTGCCGCTCTCGCATCTCACGCTACTATCTCCAGACACTCTGCGGAGCACCACGACCGACACCGTGAGAGGGGGGAGTCACCTTCTCACCCCCGCTCACCTCTGGGCCTCCGCCGCCATCACTCCAGCCCTCTGCAACTGCGCGGGACCTGCCCTGCCCCCACAGCACCGGTAACTGAGCACAGGGACACGGCCTGCGGCCAAAGGGGACTGGAGCGGAGCTAGACTGTTCTGTTCTGTTGCCAATTTTCATAGCTGTTGTTGTTTTCTGCCTTGTTAAATACCAGTAAAGAACTGTTATTCACATCCCCATATCTCCTGCCTGAAAGCGTCTGATTTGGACCTAAAATAATTAAAAGGGGGGGGAGGTGCACTCTGCATTGCAGAAAAGGGGCTCTTGCCTTTCCTTAAACCATACCTGTCTTTCAAACCAAGACAGGAATACAAACAGTACATTCCATTTCAGTTTACAGCAAAGCAGAAACCTTGCAGTTGTTGCCTAGAAGACAAAGTAGCTGAAAAAAGTAGCTCCTTGCATGTGGGAACAGAACACCACACCAGAACAATCACTATCCTGTGATTTGGAACTCATCTTCTCTAACCATAAAACCTTAAGAGAAGTCTCTTGGCAGCACTATTCATTAGAAATACAATTCAAGACTGTAGGACTAATATGATTTTGTTAGTGGTCCACAGTGAAGCATCATAGGATCAAATCATCAATAGCAAGCAAAAAGATGTTTAATATGCTCACTCTGCAACACAGGTATTTTTTGCATTGAACAAGTTTAAGAAACGAAAAGTTATTAATTATTAACCAACAAAAACACCCAAAGCTCAGGCCAACAACTCAATTAAATTCAAAGTTTATTCCAAAATTATTTTTTCTTTCATTAACAGCAATAGGATGTTTTTCAAGATTATCACTTGTACCTTGAAACAAAACTTCAAAGATATTACATATTCACCTGAAATATATCATCAAACATTATTGAACCTGAAAGTATACAAAAAAAGTCCTTATTTCCTTTGGGTGAACAGTTACTATAAAGTCTTCTGAGGTCTCTGTGCTGTTGAAGAATTCTGTAAAACACAAAAGCATTGGTAATTTATTAAAGCAGCTTTATTGAAATGGACATGTTATTCTATCACATCAGTTTTAACTCATCCATTCCCTAAAAGCTAGTGTTTGAGCAGATTCTCCTCCCTAAAAACTCTAAGTAGTATAGAGTCTAAGATGTACCCATTCATAATATTAAAAGATACAACGATTTCTCTTCTTTTCACACACTGACTCACACACTGACTCCCCAGTCTTGCACCCTTTCTTCATCATGAATAAAGAGCAAGCAAGCTCCAAGCTGCAGGACAAATAGAGCTTTAAACTCTCACCTAACCCATTCCAAAACCTCTGCAAGCTTTTTATAAAGCACAATATGTATGTAAGTGATAGTAAGGACACTGTCCAAGTAACTAACTGGAATGATACCCACAGCATTGGATCTGAGTGTCAGCCCTAACTTGAATCATATCTACAGAGTCCTTTAAGCCGATTACAGCAGATTTTTAGCTACAGTTGAGTGTTTTTCTGCAGCATAGTTTTAAGCTTAGATAAACACAACTCATCAGCATCTGACAAAACCAATCTGTGTCACAAGTGTTAATTCATAAAGCAGCCACTCCTCTCTGGAAAAAGAAAACTCCAGAAAGACTCCTAGCTTTTTAACACTTCTAGGCAAAACAAGTTATCAGAAAAATACAATAGTCTGGTACTTGAAGGGAATCTTAGCTAAATGCTCCTACCTGCAGGCTGTGACAGGTACCAGGTCTGTCACACAAAACAATAATACATTTCTAATACTGCAATTAAAAAAATTTTCAACTAGACTAATCATGAAGTTTCAACAGTCAACAACAATATGGACACCAACCACCTTATTCCACCTACTTTTGCCTGGATATTGTGCAGTCTTCCATTTCCACCGCTCCAAAGTGTTAACATCCCAGGTGCCTGTGAGGGATCGCTCTTCCACTGCCATCACTGATCCCAATCCCTTCAGCAAAGACTGTGAGTAAAGAAAACACCAGGAATCAAAGGAGACTTCACAGACAATGGTATCAACTCACCAGCCTAGTACACAGGAGACCAGACAGAATTTTCAGCTCTAGCATTGGCCTGTTAATTAGAGCAGACAGACTTTAAAAATCTGCAAGGTCATGCAACACAAGGGCAAATACAGATTCACCAGGCTTCAAAATAAGAAGCTGAGGTGCTGAAAGCTTCTTCTGCATTGTAGTAAATTCTATTAAAAGGGCTGAAATTCACACTCTCCTTTTTATTGAAAGGAATCCTACGCATTGTTTCCCATGTTTCTGTCATGACAATCAAAATAATAAAAGTAATCTACTTCCATAGGAAAGACCAAATCAACATGAAACTGAAAAAAAGCGAGCACATGATGGAAGTGACAAAATCTGAACAACTCACAGAAATAAACTGTAGAGAAAAAAAAAGTTTTCCTTTAACTCTGTCCACGTTTCCTTAATTATAGGTACAATTTTCAATAACTAAAGAAACAACAAAACAGAATCCTACCCTCTGCACTGGTTAAGGTACTGCAGGAAGTGTTACACTACCAAGAGCTCAGCAGAACCAGTCCTACCCATATTTAGATCTTCATGCTGTGCCTACAGCAACTTCATCTGAAATAGTGGCTTCAGGGTTGCAAAGCCAAGTAAGAAAAAAAGGCTCACTTCCCTCTGAGATAAAAGTTCTACTAATACTTTTTTTTCCCTCTTTTGTGTACTTTATAGTACATAGGATGTGTCATTCCAGAGCCATTTCTCTCTGGAATGAAAACACCTCACTTAATATTCTGTCTCAAACGGTTACATTTACCTTTAGATCTACTATCACAGGCTGAGACAGCACAGGATCCTCTCCAACTTCATACAAGTGTCTAATTCTTAGCAGGACACGACTGAAATCTGCATCACCTTGCTTCTGTTTACCTTCGAAAGAAATAAAAATACATATATTTTCTTACTTTAAAATTACACTCAAGCTTTAATTTTTTTTAAACTTTAAACTCTCATTATTTGACCTTAGTTCCTATTCTTAAAAGTTAGCAAGAGAGAGGACTAATATTAGGAAATACCCAGCTCCCACTTTGACAGGAATGTCACTAACAGACATGACAAACTCATGCAGGAGAAATATTTTACTATGTCGGCAGAGAAATAATACAGCACAATTAACTCCCTTGATTGAGGAATTTAATGCTTTGAATAAATAAAAGCCACAGAAGAGAGGAAGGAAGAAACCCAGCTTATTTAACTGTAACATCCAGCCATCTTTTTGAAGGCACCTACCTATGCGGATGCTGTGGACTTGCTTTGCATGATTAGAGCTGTACCTCCACCCTGGAATGCTCAGAGTCTGGAGATGAAGATTAGGTGGCACAGTTACAGGCAAATCATGGACTGAATTCTGCTGAAGTCGTCTGGGTAGCTTTGGTTTATGTCCTCCATGCAAAATAAAGCAAAACAAACATTAAACATCCATCACACCCACAAGCCTGCTAGGGCACTGTGAAGGACTTTTTGATTATTCTGCCAAGTCACAGGCAAAGTAGATGATACGTTTTCTCCTCCAAGGCCTTCCAAGATACAAAGCAGAAAGCAGCATGATTTTAACTGCTAGAAAAGTGCATCAGAGCTTTCCATAAAACAAATTTCACTGCACTTTGAAATTTCACTACCAGGCTTCAGTTTTAGTGGATAAGGCAAACAAATATTTTTAAAAGAATGGTCATTAAGGACTCAGCATACAAGAAGCTGATATATGGTGCACTATCCACTTAACACTAATTCCCTGTGTGAACATTTTGTTCTCATTAGATGCTTTAAAATTTATTTTCCTCTGAAAGTAGAGATAATTATATAACATTTCATATATACTTGGACAACATCCATGCTTGAAATTAATGCAAAGTAATTAGCAGGCTCTAAATCAGTCTCCTAACTCACTATATACTAACTTTGCCTCACAGCAGGCTTGCAGTCTGCGTTTAAAAACTCAACAGCATAAATCAAAGCAACATAAACATAAACAAGCTCTTCAGATGCTAAAGATAGCATAGGAAACTGAATGATTACCTGATAATGCTCCAAACATTACTACTGGCCTATGCTCTAAAGCCAGTCCACTTGTCCGATACAAAGTATTGGTGACAGCCTTGGTTCCTAAAATAAGCCAAATGACAGGACGAACCACTGAAGAGTCATTCAAAGTGAGATTGTTATTCAGGTTCCACTCAAGGTTGTTCCATATTCTCCTGTGTAGCATCACCTGTATTGGGAAGGCAAATGTCACAACAGGAATCAGCCATCAGGCTTTACTTATATTACCAGCAGCCATGAAATTTTGCTCATCTAGAAAAAGAAATAAAAATTTATACGTTACCTCGACTTGTCCATTCCCTTGACTTGATACACCATGAGCTCTTTCTGCAAGCAGCATCAGCCTTGTGGTATCATCTTCAATGTAGGCAGTCTGAACCATAGGGTAATAGTTCTGTAAACACACAGCAAACCAGGCAGAGATAATATTAACCAAGGAAATGGAGAACAAAGACACAACTGGCTTTGGATTACACCTCTGTGCCTACCCGAGCCACTGTGTTATTCACATATGCCTTGAATGGTCTTTTCTGCATCTGATACCCGTTGTTGTCGGTGTAGAGAAGTTGTCTGGTGTTCAAATTTGTGCTTGTTCTTAGAACTGCTTCACGATTTAATTCCAAAGGCCCAACACTGTATTCTTGCTCTATCCTATGGCAAAGCAGCTTCCCATCGTAGCCTTCTGGTACTGAATATAGCCTCGTGTACACTGCATATATATAGTCCTGAGAAGTAACATTGCTATAAAAATGAGAGGAAGGATGCAGAGTTTATAAAGTGGAGCACTTGATTGGTTACGACAAAACTTGGAAGGCACTCATGATGTCATTCTACACAGACAACTTTCTTCTCCGGTTTCTATTTATTTCATGTACAATTATTTTAAATTTCAATTTAACTTTCAAATATAGAGATATTCAACCAGACTAAGTGATATCCTGTAAGTTTCCTCCACACTACAAGTGTCAGGAAGATTCTTCATTCGATTACAAAGGGTCTGTTTTTCTCAAAATTAACAACAAATTTTAAAATTGTTATGACTCCCTAAGCAACATATTTACATTGTACAGAATACATGCATTTTTTCAATCTGGGTGACATCAACTTTGATGCAAGAATTCCACACTACTTTCCAAAGGTCCTTTTCAACTACAATCCTTGAGCAACGCCATGTAAAGTAAAAGACTTCAACTAAACAACCAGATTTAAAAGAGTGTGAAGGGTTAATAGACTGATATAATTTTAACACAGAAAAGTAGCTAGTTCATCAGGGGTCAGAGTGACCTTATAAAGGATTCATTTCTCCTTTCTCTAATTTGCTTTCAAGATAGATATTCACAGTTATGAAAACATATCATTATGTTCAATTTCCAGTCATGTAAGATATTAGCTGCAATATTCACTGAGTTATACAGAACCAGTTTCTGCAACAGAAGTTGCATTAAAAAAATGTACCACGGAGGATCCCCCTGAACAATCTCCACATCCCTTCCTCCCTCCTGCTGCAATATGTGCTTCAGAAGTGGGCCCATGTGAACCTCATGAAGTCCAACAAGACCAAGTGCAAGGTCCTGCACCCGTATCAGGGCAATCCCAAGCACAAACACGGGCTGGGCAGAGAAAGGCTGGAGAGCAGCCCTGAGGAGAAGGAATTGGGGGTGTTGGTTAATAAGAAACTCAACATGAACTCACAAATACGTGCCCACAGCCCAGAAATCCAAACATGTCCTGGGCTGCCTCCAAAGCAGCACAGCCAGCAGGTCAAGGGGAGGCATTCTGCCCCTCTGCTTCCCCTCCATGCAACCCCACCCATAGTACTGCATCCAGCTCTGGGGCTCTCAACATGGGAAGCACAAAGACCTGTTGGAAGGAGTCCAGAGGAGGGCCACAAAGATGATCAGAGCATGGAGCATCTCTCCTATGAAGACAGTTTAAGATTGTTCAGCCTGGAGAAGAGGAGGCTCTGGAGAGACTTAGGGCAGCCTTCCAGTAGCTGAAGGGACCTACAAGAGCTGGAGAGGTATTTTTGACAAGGGCATGTAGTGATAGGACTCAGGGAAATGGCTTTAAACCAAAAAAAGAGTAGTTTTAGATAAGATGTTAGGAAGAAATTCCTTACACAGAGGTTAGCAAGACTGTCACAGAGAAACTGTGGATGCTCCATCCTTAGAGGTGCTAAAGGCTCTGGCCCTGGCTCTGAAGGTTGGATGGGGCTTTGAGCAACCTGGTCTAGTGGAAGGTGTCCCTGCAGGGAGGAACTGGATCTTTACCGTCCTTCTAACACCAACAATTCTATGATTTACAGGAGGCACTTCCTCAGCAGTACATTCAGCAGATGTATGATAGTTATTTTGTCTAAATCCTAAACAGTACAAAAACACAGAGCTCACTGTTTAGGAGAAACTGTACAGAAGTAACCTCATACATATCTAAACATTCCAGTGAAGTGAAGCTGTAACAGTGTTGTACCTGTAGAAATACTGCCGTATCTCTGTCATCAAGTTCCCAGACATCACTTCCAACCCCACTGCTTTTGATACTGGAACAGCTGAAGCATTTGGAGCAAATAAGTAGTTATCTGAAATGGGTCCTTTCTTTGTGTCTCCATTTATGTGGTACTCAAGGAACTCCTGGGTGAACTGGACAGTCTGGTTAGTCTCCCTGAGAATCCACAGAAGAGTAAAAATTGTAAAACTTACAAACACATTTTGTACATGATAAATGCAAAGCTGAACAGCAACAGGAATGAGGCTGGAAATGTAGGGATAAAAAAACGTTTCTTCACAGTGGACTGATTTTGTGAGACTGAGTAAATAAGGACAGCAAAAAATTAAAGTGCTTCCTATTAAGATATGTCAGTTTGTAAGCAAATGGAGTTTCTATGTAATTTTCTATTTTTGTAGAAGAGAAGCATCTTAAGATTAAACATCATCTATATTACCTCATTGTTTTGATACCAGAGCTGCTACAGGATTAAAACTACCCATTTCACAAGAATGAGGTACACTGCACTGCTCTAATGAATAATTAGGTTCATTTAACTTTGTAGCTAGGTAAAATTAGCACGATGTAAGTTTCCATGTCTAACACCAGTAACAATAAAATCAACAGGGTAGCAACATTTACAATCACTCACTACCTACTGTATGTCCTCCCCTCTTCACTGAAGCTTACAGTTCAGCTATTCATGACTTACTATCACAATTTTTAGAAAGTCATATGAAGGCAATTTTAAATGCTGCTCTCAGCTGCCTGCTCTGCCTTTGGCAACTTGCTGTGAAAACAGGAAAAATCACTTCATCTAGCATATAAATTTATACTGCCAAACATCTTGTGTTAATAGAGCTACCCACAATTTGTAGTAACTGAGGAGAATATCCAAATGTTCCTACTTCTCTTGTGAAGCACTTTTAGTGCAGGGGCAGGATCTAAAAGTTCTAACTGTTGCAGTTGAACTTAAAAGGCTTCCCAATTGAAGATACCAATTTTTTTCAACCTTTCCTCTCAACCTTACCTATGAGACCTCATTCTTTTCCATTATCCCACTGCAAACTTTCTGAAACTCAAACATTTTGAGCTTGTCTGAAGGCTTGTAAAGAAAGTGAGCATTTCATTTCCCTTACATGCTGAATTCCAACTCTTACTGCCTGCAAGAACAGGATGGAGAAAACTGGAATTTAGATTTTTGTTCCTTTGCACTATATTTCTCATAGCATCTGGAGACAGTTATGATCTGGAGGCACTCTGAGAAAATACGTACCAGGATTCTTAGTTAAGGTCCAGCTATACTTTGAAAGCTGATTTTAATGTTACTGGACAACAAGTTCTTGCTCTAGGAGGCAGAATTATGAACAAAACTGTAGAGGTGAAAGAGATCTAGCCATCACCATGCCAGTGTCAAAGGGGTCAAATATTCCATCAGTATATAATAGGTGACAATATGAATCCTGAACAGGCAGAACATAGCACAACTACACTGAAGCTGAAGAAATTTGGCCAATTTGCATCAGCTGAGAAAGTATCTGAAAACCTCAAATCTCACCTAAATCTTGATAATTCTTCCATTTTATCTATCTGATTAAATGGAAATTCCTTAGTTAGAAGTTTCCTTTCAAACAGTTTTGTAGCTTTCTACCACAGAAAGAGTGATATGGGACTTGGAAAACACTACTTAGTGAAAGTAAGCTCTTACTTTATCACTTAAGATTCATTGTATAGCCATAGTGTATGCACTTATTTAGCAATTTTTAATAAAAATGCACATTTGTAGCCCTCTTTTGTTCAAAGTACACTAAAACTCTGCTGATATACTAGTCATTACTGTGATATGTCATCTCAGGCCAACTGCAAAGTTAAACAGGGCAACATCACAGAAGCAATATGGAATCATGCCTGTGCTTGTGTTGAAGTATCCTGTAAAAAGGAAGGCATGTGAAGTGGGAATAAAAAAGAATTTTAAAGGCTGTAAAAAACATTTTTTTGAGTCTTGGAATTAAGACACATAATACAGCCCTTGGACTTATTTTTATGAAGTGTTTTACAAAATCTGAAACATTATTGGAATAAGCAGACAACCTCACCTCTCTGTAATGCTGTGCATCAGGTTTGTGTTTTGGTCAAACACGATCTGGTAGCAGTTGTTAACCACAGGGAACAACTGACGACTTTGCTGATCTGCACGAGTCAAGTCTCTCCGCTTGTACTTGACTGAGCTCCCAATAAAGGCAGACTGTTCACCAGCCAGGGGTTTAATACTGTATTTTCTGTAGCTCAGACCACTTATTGCAACTAGAATATACAGATCGTAGGTAGACTGGGATTCCACAGAGCTTTGAACCTGTACATTAGCAAACACAAAAATGCTTCATTACAGAAAATTAATTAGCAAAGCAATTACCTTCATATGTTGTAAGCCCTAAATTACAAAAATTAGCTTCTACCATAATAATAAGTTTCTAAACATGCCATTCTTATAATTCTAAATTATAATGTAGATCCATGCTGCTTTTAATTGGGAGCCTGGTGAACTTGGATTAAGCTGAGCCTTTTGAGTGAAGGAAAGAAAGTCATTAAGCAAGGTAAAGAGTTATTTTAATGTGAACATGGAACCATAGATTTAAGATCACACTGCAAAATGTCTTTATGAGCAGATATAATCATAAATTAAATTGATCACTCAAACGACAGAAAAGAGACTGAAACAGAAGAGACATGACTAATGCCAAAAAAGAAAGCTCATTACAAGAGGAGCAAGCACCAACATGCACCCTCACCTTAGGGAAGGCACATGGAAAGGAGGTATAAGCATGTAACATGCTTTTGAACAGTAAACAACACCAGTGTTATGTAATACTGAAATACCTCAAACAACAGTTTTTAATCATCTTTCAATTACATGTATCCTGCCCATTAATGTCACATACTTCAGTACTACTTTTGATTTAGAGAAAGAAAATGGGACTAGATAAACACTGAACAGATTCTATGGACAAAAAGGCTAGCCATGACTAACAAGCAATTCAAGCAAGCTGTTTGTACCTTCACACTGTGGACTGACATATGCCCAATTACACCACAGACAACCTAACAATAGTGGCATCAACAGGGTCTACTCTCATTCCCTCCCTTCATGATACTCATGCATGTGGTGCAGAAGGCAGCAGAGCACTTGCCAAAGCTTCAATTCCTCTCAGCCACATATTCACACCAACATCCTGAGCAAAAGTTTTATTTCTCACAAAAGGAAGGAGTGTGTAATATGAATGCACTTTTGAACTGCACATACTGGAATTAAAAGACCCTAAACCAACTTGTCATAACTGCTGAAGAGATTTTACCTAGCCTCAAGTGACTATCGACACGAGTAACTTCTAGCAACAGAGAATACATGGTACAGAGAGTTTTGCCCAAATCCTGAATAAATGCCTTGAATAAATGTCAATCTTGTCTCTTACAAGACTGAAGTAATTCAGACAGAATGGCTTCTGGGAGGTGACTGACAGCCAAGCATGACCGTGTGCCAGCCCAAAGAGACTGATGGTGTCCGGATAAAGTCAGCATGGTCTTATGCCATCACATGTACAGGAACAAGGGGCAGCTGCTGGGCATCAGTACCTGACTACAGTTTGCTTTCATGCACAGTCACACTCACAAGCCACAGGTCACAGAAACTGTGCAGCTGGCAGAATTTGCTGACGTATCTCACATCTTAGGGACAGAAGGGAGCATCTGGAATTGCATCAGGCCTCTTCAGGCCTTATATGCAGGAAACATTCCTGAAGGTTTATCAAGCTACTGATGATGATGCATTCTGCACAGCAGATGCTCCGGAAAAATGCTAGTGCTAGCTTTCACTTGAGACCACTTTCTTCCCTCCCAGGGAACAGCTGGCTGTGTCTTGGAGCTTGGCTATGACTGAATGAGCCATCAAATGGTAACTGATTGACACCAGTTTCTAAGACCTACATTTCTTAATTCTCTTCTTCTCCCTCCCCAAGGCAATCTGTCAGTTGTACAAACACGGCTGTCAATTGTAAGGCAGTGCTTCAACATAAAAGGATTTATTTGAAACAGTAATTTTTAGAGAAAGAAAAATAAGGTAAGAAGCACCAGGTCACACACAGCAGACATGCAAAGGACAAACGAAACACACTACAACGGCAGCAAGTCCTTTTGGACAGTTAAAAAAGTCTCTCTGTTGAGACAACAGGAAAGTAAAAAAATCCCACTTCAACAGGAGGTAGAATACAGTCAATGAAAACTGACAAGTGAGAGAAAAATAACAGAAAGATACAAAGTTGAAATACCTGTGCTGGCACAGAATGTCCCAGTTCATCATACACACTCGTTTCCTCACTGCTGACAGAAACTGTGACAAAGGTAGTGATGTTCCATGCCAGTGGGTTATAGACAACAACATACTGGTCAACATCTGTAGCACCTTTGTGCAGACAAACAAACAAACAAAACTGGCAGTCACTGCATTATGTATTATTAAAATGTGGTATGAAAAAGTATTTAAGAAATCTGTCTCTAGGTACAACTATCTTAAAAAATTTTAACATAAAACCCTGCAGTAAAACTTCATGATTGAAAAAAGGAAAACATTTTATAGTCCTTCATAAAAACCTCTTCTGCTTTATTCTTCTATTCTCTGCCCAATCATAAAAGACCGTGTATTCAGAAAATGACACCTGAGTTGAATGTAAATGCATTTAGTGAAGATAAGCTGCTTACAACGCATTGTCATGCAGTATTAGCTTTATCAGAGTTGTACAGAAGATCAAATGAGAAGTCTAATTTAAAAACAGCCCTGTAAAAATCCAAATCAGTCTGTTGCACAGCCCATGGCACTGCTTACATCTACAGTTTGAAAAAGTTTCCAAAGTAAAGATAAAAGGGAGTGTACAGTCTTTAGAACAGACTTCTTAAAAATCCTTATACATTTTTTACACGAGCTGGCAGTACACTATATCAAGAACATTTCTTGACTTTGACTGTGCTCCTTATCACGTAATGCTCTGTTGCAGAGTGAAGTTAGTTTAGTGACTACTCTGATCAGCACCTCTTCCTCTCCTTGTTTTACATTTGAGGTCTGAATCTGAGAGCCAGGTCTAATATATGCACTGAGGTAGAGTTCTGTCTTAACACCTGCTGAAAAATCCTGGGTCTCATAAGGCAAACAGGATTTTCTAGCCATGGTTCACAGAACTTAGATGTACATAATATCTTGATTGTTTTGGAGGAAAACATGATAGCTTCCATTAGGTAGCTTGAAAATTGGAAAAGCTGTGCAAAAAGTACCTGGTTTTCCTGAACCTGTAGTGTAAACAGAAGAATAGACCTCTCCATTCTTCTTTGCATTGTTGATATCAAAGATTATGGAAGCCATTAGCTTCTTTACGTTGAGCATTCCATACATCAAGTTATTCATGTACATGTCCTTCACCTTGGGAGACTCTGTGCCTGTTATACCATCGTGGTGCTGGACCTTATATTTAAAAGAAATTTGAAAGGTGCAAAAGGATGACAACTTCAGGTTTGCATTTGTATTAACCTAACAGTCAACTAAACTTCTGACACACAACTTAAAACAACAAGGGATGACAGCTATATCCAGATTCACATTTTGCCTACTCTGAACTCCTACATACTGCATGAAATGGTCAAAGACAAGATTCATACAGATTTCCCTCTACAAGTATTCCTCTTTTAATATACTAAAGTTACATCCTTAGAGGAAGAAAAACAAACAAGTTACCAAAACCAAGAATGAAGCAAATATACTGTAACAAGACAGGTTTTTCATTTCCTACTTAGATCTGGTCACTAACTTAGCAGAAAAAATAATTATTGACAGCAAAAGCACTGAGGACTGAAAATGGTTAATCATACAAGACTAATCACTTAGCTGCTGAACTTTGAAGAAACAATTCTGTCCTTCCTCTTCTAACTTGCAGAAGTAGAGATTATGAGTAGTTTTCAATTACTTCCATTTTTGTTTTGTTTTTATTTACTTTTAAGAACAATTTTGTAAATAACAAAAATAACACTATGAGAATTTCATAAGCAAAGTTTGAAACCACATACTCTTTCACTGGTTGAAGAAAACATTTGCCAGTAACCATGTCTTAAATGCATGGTTAAGAGGCTGAAATCATGTTTCAAGACAGTTTTTTGAAAAACTGTTTTATTTTTACTTACGACTTGCAAAAAGGGGAAAGTTATTTCCAAAAATATAAAAGCAACTTTGAAACACTCCAGCTGAAATGCTTAGGCAAATTTTTCATTTGGAAAATAAACATTTTCATTCAAAATAGAAAAGAAATCAATTTTACCTCTGAAACTGCCCATCTAAGACTCTGAAGTTGCTCTAAGGCTTTATATTTGCAGACAGAACCTTCTGGGTGTTTCCAGACATACTGTGTGAAAAAGGATTCTCCAGCATAAAGCAGTGAACTCGCTCTCCTTGCAATTCCTTTCAATGTGCTCCGAGAAGTATAAAACCCAGTCCACGCTTGGAATGGCTCTGTTTAGAGTGGAACAGATCCAATACACATCAAAATACCACTTCATTTATTCTACTACTACTACTAGTACTACTACTACTAGTGTTCAGCTTCTTACATGAATCCTACTGGGGATTTACACAGCCCTCGAGTAGAAAGGTTGTAAAGCCTGCAAAGAAACTCAGCCAGGAACATGCATTTTGAAAAACCATCATCTCTCCTACAGGCCTAGTAACATGCAAGTTTGATACAAAGCCAGCACCAACCAAATTAATCTATGTTTATGGAAATTTCCTCCGTGTAGATCTGCACAAAAGAATTTCCAAAGTTTCACTGAAGGATATATTATTATTATTAGTTGTTAATAAAATAGATTTTAATCTTTGGTAACTGCTTGATATACACACTCTACATTTCAATTTTCTAGTCAAAGGGATTTAGCTTAAATTTAATTTCTTCAAAATAGAGTAAGAACAGTGATGTGGTAACTCCAAACTACTTCAGCACTTCAAACTACATCAAAAGATGCCCTCAAGTGGTTACTAGAAAGTATTTCAACATTCATTGTGTTACTGTTTCAGTAGCCTACAGAGTGAACTAAGAAAACATTGTTTTGTTTTTAAAACCTTCAAATCTTCCCTAGGGGTGGGAGCGCTCATTTGGGGGCAATTTCTTTTAAAATACAGTAGTGATAATTAGGTTTTCCAGAAAGAAGTTGAAGAAAGTGTTTTCCAAAAAGCATACAGGCAACTGCAATAATCTGCTATCAGCCCAAGATCAAAGGCAATGATCCTAGAAAATAGGATCTTTAGCTCAAAAAACTTCAGGATAAATTATTTTTGGCCTGAAAGGTGCTAGAAGTTTCAACAGAATTAATTCCATTTTAGTTCTCAACGTTATAAGCAGAAGAACCACACATATCAGCATAGTACAGTGAATGCAGAGTAGAAGGAAATACTTATCTGGGACTCAAAATTTGAGTTTTCATATGTCATGAAGTGACACCAAACCCAATAAGTGACTCACAAAAAAAGGGCATAGCAAGAATAAGAGAGGATTAATCATCAAGAAGCAAAACAGCATGTGGGAGAAAGTGCACTCAAATCTATACTGCAATTGCAAGGCACAGAAAGTCATTTGGGGGAAAAAACGACATCTCTGTGTGGGCACCCACCCGGAACACTGAAGGTGCTGCTATTACTCAAGCTAATAGCAATTGAATCCTGCAGGTAAATTATGCCAAAAGATAAAGGAAAGAGCCCAGATGTAAAAGGATATTAGCAGTTAGAGCTGGCAATGCTTTTATCAGCAACTTGTTAGGTATGACATGATCCCTAGAGGGAGGTGAGGGATTCAGGGATCAGTCCATGCCATGATTCACAGGAAGCAATGGTTATTTTTATTAATTGAAAAGTTAACAGACACATTACAGAATAGTCTGAAATATATGTATACAGCCAAAAAAATGTGATGAAGCTACAATTATACAGAAAAGTGTTTTAATTAAATCAATGGTACTTTAATAATAAACCAGGCAACAAAATAAATTAATGAGTTTAGAAATTGAGAAGTTAGCTGTGTTTTCTCTCTGCATATTTTGAGTCTAAAGACTCTTTTAGACCTCGTATCAAAACACGAGAGAATTTACTGGGGAAAAGAATTAAAGGGATGTTGGCATGACGTTTTTTGTATTTTTCTAGTACTTTTCAGCTCTGCTTGAAAAGCTAAGTTAGTGCAGGAGGTAAAACACAAGCAAGCAGCAAGGAACTACAAAGAACTTTTATAACACTGTATTACAAAATTTCAGAAATATTGATGATATTTTTACTTCCTCAGAGTTCAGTTGTAAGAGAATTATTTCCTACCTCAGAATTTCAAACTGTTTTCTTTAACGAAAAAGGAAAGAACTTTCTTCTTCAGGAGACTTTAGGGGTTCATCTACATAAGTATTTTGTTTGGATCAGGTCATCCATACCTATTATGCTTTGCTTTATACAAAAGATTGGATTTGGAGCTCACAAACGGGATTCCTGAGAGATGCAACAAGCATTAATGGTCATTCAAGTCTATATGACCAGATGATATATTTCCTGCAATTACTTGGACTGTGGCCACAAAATCCTCAACATTGACTGTTCCACTTTGGGGACCCCCATCCCACTGTAGTAATGCAGAACTACCCCAAGAGCTTTCAGATTGCCTTGGTCCCTTGGTTACCTGTAGCTTCTCCCGACATTCACAGATCACTCAACATCACATTTTCCACCTCTGGTTTAAGCTATGCATAATCTAGTTATTTTAAACAGTAAAAATGGGACATTGTTCTATTTGGCCACATGCTCATCTTTTTTACACAACTAAGTTGAGATCACCTTATCACCTCATAGAGTGAACAAATTTTATAAGAAGGCATTTTTCTTCTTTATTTCTCATTTTCCCTCATTAAAATTTTACATATGTACATTTGAAGCAGACATTAGGCAGCTGTGAACTTAATTACCTGTTGAATATGGAAGAAAGTCTTGAGAGTCTCGAATTTCCCACGTAAGATTCCTGCTATAAATTGCTTGGAAGTAATCACTGACAGTGGCATACTGGACAGTCACTCCAAACTCAGCAGAATGTTTGTTAATATAATCCACCAACAGGTCCATGTTAGAGTACTGAACAGATGCATTAAAGAACTGTTTGTCACAGCCCTGAAATTCCAAACACAGAACAGCCAAATGACTTCGGGTCACATAAATAAGGAGGATCATTTTTAACACTAATCTATGTTCCAGGGGTATTTATTTTGATTTTGACTGCTCATATAACTGATATTAGTTACAAAACTATCAAGACTGGGCAGGGTTACTCGCACAGATTGTCTGTAATCATGAAAAAGCATAGAGTTTTAGAACCATATATCCTCCCTCCTTCTTTACAAAGCATTATCACAAGCACAGAAATGCAGTTCTCATACATTACTGTAAAACTGTGGGTTTGGATCCAGATGTTAGGGCTTTATTTGTACTATTCAAAACTTCACCTCATTCCAGCACAATTTTCACTATAGCACAACTACAGAGTGCTATACTCCTCACTCTCTACAAAAAGAATAAATTCAATATAAGCAAGTGTCATAAACACAGAAGAAAAACAAATCAGTGACTCAAAGCTGCATCAGTCAGAAAAAGTTATTCTTTGTAACAACAGATATTGTGGTGAAATAGCCCATAAAGAACACATATTTATTATTGTACTTGTGAGACCTACGACATCCATCAAAATTAGAAACCAGACTATACATTCAGTTTAGGCAAAGTTATTCTTTCCTAAGAACTTGAAAACAGCAAGAGCACATCAGTGCTATATGTACATGTAGGATGTAATTAACACAGCATATTGCTGAAGAAAGTGTTTGGATGACCCAGCTGGGATATGCTTGCTTATGGTTCTAGCTAAAATACAAAGACTGTATAAGAAAATGGTTTCACATCTGTTAGAAAAGACTGCTTTCCTATAATGCTGCAATTTTTGTTAACAAAGAGTTATGTTGGGCTAAGCAGTTAAAAAACGAGATCATTTAAATAGGCAAAGCAAAGGGTGAAAAAAGGAAGAAGTACTGCAATATATAGGTATGCAAGCGGTTATCTTGGTAGTTTTGTTGCTTTTTTTTCCTATGTTGAGTGGGGTGGAAGACTTGATAGACAACTGGCAGGCTACACAAGGAAATTTCAAATATCATTACTACTCAGTCATTTAGACCACAATTATTAGAAAAACACTTCATGTCACATGGTTTGTACCAGCATTTCTGCAGTACCTACTGCAGCCAGCAAGCACCATCCACTTACACTCTGGAATGTTCCTGTCTCTTCTAAAGGAAACATTGAGCAGGCACTTACCCATGGCCACAACACTTCCCCTGTCCGGAACCAGGCTGCTCTCTCCTTAATGTTTGCCACCATGGTTTGTGCATACAGGTGGAGGTTGGCATCTGTAACAGGGAGACTCATGTTTGGATAAACACCATCTTTTGGTGGATCTGGGAAAGTTGCAAATCCATTCCAAAAAAATCCTGACCTAAGTAGAAGCAGAAAGCATTTAGATGTAAACAGAATTTACTCAACTGGGAAAAACACATCAAAAGGTGCTGGTATAAAAAGTACCTACCCAGGGAATAAGAGGCAAAAAAATCCGTTTATATTCATTGCTAGTATTTAGGTTTAAGTATTCTTTTGGAGGTGAAGGTAGGGGGAAGAGTCTCCAGTTTTCTTTCAACACTGTGCAACTTTTCAAGTGCCTGCTGCTTGCTGGCATAGAACAAAGAAACCATAGGACAAACCAGCAAGCCTTGTAACAATGAGAATGGTCCCCCAGGTAGACTTGATTTTCAAAGAGTATTTCACTGGATAAGCCAGTAAGCAAAATAAAGTTTTCAAAAGTTCTCAAATTTCCTCACAAAATAAATGGCAATTTTTTGTTGCTTTAGTTTATACACCGACAATATATACAATCTCAGCTCAAGATAATGCTGAAAATCTCCCATAGAAAATCAATTAGCAATAGCCAAGTCCCTACTGAGCTTTCTGGAGCTTCTAAATCTTTACTTCCAGGCAGAGAAAAAAGACTCCAGTCCTGCTTTGGACATTTTCTGTTTACAGTAATTAATTTGTTTCACATTTTTATTCTATTTTTTTTTTTAAATAAGGACTGACATTTTAAGTCAGTCACTGTATTTTAAGTAGATGAAAGCCATACCTATGTTTCAAGCCTCCTGTAAGAAAATAAGTCTGTCAATATTTAGAGTTATTTTTTATGCCTGCCAGTACTAAGTGTCACTTTTGAGAATTCAATTGTTAGGTACTGAGCAAACTTCATTTATTATCATGGAGAGCTGGGGATGCTTAATAATCCTTACTCATATCTACAGAATCTAGACATCTCCTTGACCTACCATACATCAGGAGAAAGCAGTAGGGTACTTTTGAAAGAAAACAGTCAAAGAAAATGCTTAAACCCCAATAACATAAACTCTAAGAAATGAACAACATTTCTGTATATTTGGGAAATCTTTGGACCTGTTTGAAAAAGGTAATTGCGATGGAGTACAGTAGCTGTACTGATCCATAACATGGGTGAAGATCTCCTGTCTTTCAGATAAGGAAGGAGAGCCCTGCCATACAAACTGAAGCTTCTGGAAAACAAAAATATGTAAGAAACCATTACCCTTGATGACATTCACAGTAATAAATCATTAACAACTTAAGACTTCAGAGTTCCCATCTTCCCTTCCACCACTTTTAGTACTATTAAGTGCTTTTTCTGAAGATCCAGTGCCAATGGTATCCCAGGCAAGCTCATACACTATATACAGGAGGCCACATCAGTGCCTCTTTCCATTAGAATCGTTGCAGGAGAGGAGGCAGCACACTGCCAGCATACTAAAATCCAGAGATAAGCCTGGCTTATCACAGCCATTATACCTCAGTTGTTTCAATGGAAGCTGAACACCTACAAGCTAGAAAAAATCCAGATGCAGTCTGACTGCACTGTAGTCTGTGGGAATCAATGTTTAACTGATGTTAATGTTTAAATTCTACTGAAGTACTGTTTTGGAAGCCTTCAGATGGTTCAGGGCCAGAAAAAAAAAAACCAACTAGCTGGGCAAAGATTATCAAAAGCTCATAAAAGATTTTAACAGAAAGAAAGTACTGCAAATCACTGCAAACACAAGGTGGTAGGATCAGGCTTCACTAAATTCGACATGAATTCTGTTGTCTTCTTCAGAGACACTTGAGTTTTACCCAAGATTTATAAAAACTGCCTAGTGCCCAGAACACAGTGGTGAAAGCCCCTTTTTTTCTCATAATGCAGTGAGTAAAACTGATGACATATTGGGGTCCAACACAGTGATATGAAAACCATTTACTGTGTATGGGACACTGTGCAAGAGAAGGTGGAACATGAAAGAAAACCTGAATTCAGCAAAACCATGACTAGCTGCCACTTTAACTGACCTAGTATCATTAATTTTACAGGTGCAAATACATGTTCCAAGCCTGACAACACTGTGCCCAAGGTTACACTTTAAAACTGCTCACATCAAACCCAACAGATACAAGATTTTCTCAGGGAAAGCTGGAACTCCTAGATACCTCTGCTTCAAACACTCCTAATTCAGTGTCCATTTAGTCTTGCCCATTTGCCCAAATTTTGTGTCTTCTTCAGGCTAGACTACATTTTATCACTGACCAGATGTCATGAAGACATTAATTGACCACATAACCCAGATTTAATGTTTCGCCATCACCATATGCAATCAGCATGTCCCATTTAAACAAGAAATACCTACATTTCCCTGCAGAGATGACAGAGATTCTTATCTTAATGTCATGGTTTAGATTACTGCAAGTAGAGGCAAGTATTGGTTTCATTCCTAAGGGTATTTTTACCTTGTTTTTCTGCATGTCAGCCTTCAGATCATAGTCAATACGAGAAATAAGATGAGCATTGAAACCAGCCAGAGCAAAAAGAGTTGGTGTCGTAGCTGAAGCTCCAAAAGGATCAACATGCCAAGAAAACTGAGGCCTGAAGCCGAAAGTTTCATACAAAAACCCATGACCCTCTGCAAAGCAAAATTTGTTTAGGTTAGGAACACTCCTAAAAGTTAACTTTCAAAGTTTAATAGGCATATTCTGTTATAGTTAAGCACTTGAAGGATAGCTTTTTGTTGCTATTTCCCAAAGCATTCAAAGTTTCAGGAATTTAATCATTCACAGCAAAAAGTTTTATACTGACAATGTTTATATGGTTATGTCAAGTATAATTTATTAACATTATAAAAGATTAACAACAAAGAGGAATTATGATTAGAGACAGGTCTTGGAAAAAGTACATAGATAAAGATTAGGTTAAGGCTAATAGCCAGGTTGGAGTTTGCATGAAAACAACAACCTGGGGCTTTGTTTAAGTCTGCTCAAATCATAAAACCCATTCTCAGAAAATTTCAGTCTCATATTAATGACAAAGGGACAGGGAAGCAAGCCATCCACTAAACAAAACTAGCATGAATATGATTATTGGTCATATGAAAAGAAAAAAGCCAAAGGTTAATAATGAACTTGGTACAAGATATTATTTACAACTAATGTTACTAATGTAGTTACTAATATATGAAATATATATAAACTATGAAATGAGTGTGGAAAAAGAAACCCTCAAACTAGGAAAGCCCAGACAACAGCATGAATCCAGAAAAATCATTTGACTTAAACTAAAAAAAAACAGGAAAGCAGTAGATCTTATTTGGAACTCAGGTATGTTGCACTTGGATACTCATCATTAAAAAAAAAAAAAAAAGAAAAAAAAAGGAAATTGTAGATCATTATTTCATAGCTACAGAATTATGCTCAGAACTATTTGAAAATACAATCATATCTTCCCTGGTTTAGAATAACTCCATTTCAAATTATAATATCACATTTGAATAAGTGAGGCTGCAAAGCCTCTTTTCATTTCATCTTTCCCCTGTTAATGTCTTCCCTAGCTAAAATATCCACAACATGTTTAAGTATTCTGATGGAGGCATATTTGAAGCAGAGTTTTCTAGGCTCCTCCATAACACTGGAATTCTGGACAGACAAGAGAAGGCATGAAATCTAGATCCCAAATGTCTTCTCAACTTGAACGTCACACAATCCACTTTCCTTGCATGCACTCAAACTGAGTAGAGTGCTTCCAGGAAAAACAAATGAGAATTTTAAAATAGATTAAAATTTTTCTTCCTGATTAATAAATTACCAAACTTGAAATTAATTTTTTAAAAATAAAGATTATGTTTACACAGAATGAAATGTTAATTTAGAAATAATGTCTTTTTCAGCTAACTCAAATTAATAGAAAAGTTGTGTTTGTGTTTAAAAAAAGGATTCTTCAGTCATTTTAGTGTTTTATTTGGAAAAGTCCTAGGTTCAGAGTTCTAAGCCCATAATGCAACCTTTAAATATGAGAGTCAGATGAGAGAAAAGTAATGTCCTCTCCTCCTCTTGGCCAGAGTGCACTGAGGTACAAAAGCAGCTGCTAATCCTGTGCTCCTGATAAACACTGACAAGCAAGGAACAAGGCCAGTGGTGCTGTGCAGTCAGATGCAGAAAACAACAGAAGTGTTTCCTGGCCCTTTACTGTCCCATGTAGAAAGCTGCCCAGAGCATAGCCCTGGAACAGGCAGTTTCCATCAGCCATGGCAGCTGGTGCTAACACATCCCCTCCCTGCTACACCCTCGGGGTATAAAACAGACATCTCTAGCACAGTGGTGGCACCAGTTGTCCTGTTCCTGTCTGCATTAACCAGTGCAAACAAACCTATGTACTAAAAGACTCTTTAAACCATCAGATGGACCGGTGTAACATACATATGTTAGATACAAAAGTTAGAAGATTAAAATGGCAAATAGCATATCACTTGGAAATATGCACCTCTTTCTAACAGAAGATGATAATGATTATAAATGGGGGTTTCTTCATCAAGGAAGTCCTTCAATGAATTTTAATTATCTCAGTGACATTCCCTGGCCCTCATTCTACAGAAGACTTTGTCTAAACAACACAACTTCCCCATACTCTGATTGCCACCAGCTATTTTCTTGAAGATTGCTTCATACCTTCAATTTCACCATAACTATCTTCCCAGGAACTTAAGCTCTCTAGCACACACACACACACACACACAGACACACACACACAGAAAAGGCCTCTGCTCCAAACAAGCTTACAACAAACCTGACAAACCAGCTTTTGGTAACCTTTGTGCCTGCTGCAGAACTAGTGGAGTTTATTTAAGCAATGACTTTTATATAAATAACACACCAGCAAGTAAAAAAATACAAAATGCTTTAATTAGCTCTTAAGAAGTCAAAAAATAATACCAATTTTGGAGTGGAAAAATGAAAACCAAACAAAACCTCCAAGGTCATAACAATGAAAAATAAAAGTTAAATGCAAATATGCATACCCGTCAACTGTAAAATTTGATCATCAATTAGTGTCACAGCTTCATCATGCATCACTTGCCCTCCAATGACAAATTCCAGTCGTCCCTCCTGAAGCAACTGACGGACCTGTGACATTGAAATTAAGACACAGAACATAGGCATCATTTCAGCCTTATACACAAAGGCTGCAAATTCATTTGATATCACAGCACATTACCTAGACACAACATTTGTCAAGAAGGCATCTAGGACAGAAAGTGAGATAAAAGGCTGTCAGTACTGAGGCTATCTAAAGGAGAATAATGGAGAAAAAAAGTATTTTGGTGTGCTGCACACTGATTTACCCAGCTTACACTGAAACAGGTAACAGGAACAAAGGATGCACTGCCACATAGAACACTGACCTTTAGGTGTTTCTCAGTAGTGCTGTTACTGTGCCTTTTTATACTGTCTGAACACCAGATATTGCACTGGCAGCAGCCTGTAATCCTGCCTCAAGGCAGCTAGAGACGGAGAATTAAAACAGAAGATATTAATGCTTCTCCCAAAATCTTCCTCCTGCTGCATCCAGCTTGGCTTAGGGAAGGCACTTGGTGGATCAGGGAGCAATATTTGATTCCTAGCAAGCAGCAATGGTGCCCCAGGCAAGCAGTAATATGCAGGCTCCCAGGGTTTTAGCTGGAAACTAGATCTGTGGGATCCAGGAAAGAGACAGACTGCCATGACACCATGGCCACAAACATCTCTCCTCTACTCCCTATGCATCTTGCCTTTGGGGCACAGACAAGTTGCTCAACTTGTGACTGACAGAATGATTTATTAAGAAATAGTTACTCCACAGGTTTGCCTGCCTGAATAACCCACTGCTAACTTTAATTTTTGGTCTTTTTCCGAGCTTAAAAAATATCAACAATCTGCTTATCTGCTCAACTTTTGGTAGTTTTTGGTGGGTTTTTTTGGTTTTTTGGGTTTTTTTTTGTTTTTTTTTTATTTGGCAGGGAGTTTAATTTCAGCTCCTAGAAACAACATGTATACTGACAGGTACAGCCTTCAGCAAGTGCTGGATGAAGTGGGGGGGTGGTGTTTGGAGGGAGGAAGAAATAGTATATGTCCATTTCTAAAAGTGTTAGGAGTCTTCTGGTTTTATTTTAGTTACTTTAGAAATTCAGAGATATCTCAAACTTCCAATAAGTAAAGTTTATGCAAATACATATTTTAATCCTCAACTTTTTTTTTTTAATCTGTCATGTAGGATGCCATTTTTAGAGCTATTATGTTTATTTTCCCAGGAACCTTCAGTGTCTACTCAGATAGGATGCCAGATTGTCAATTTTGATTATAATCATTTCTCTCCTCCACAATGTTGTGAAAACGCTTCAGGGCTCAGCATTCCTAAATTAGTTCCAGCCGACTGTGGTGACTGATTAGCATGCTGGGAGACCAGATAACTGATATCTGGTGTCAGCACAGAACTGGCCCTGACCTACATGAAAAGAATCTGTGATTATTATTCTCCATTTGGATGGATGTCCAAAACATACCTCTGATCCAAACTTGGGGCCGCAGAAATGTTTTTTTAATGTAAGTTTTGTGGAACCACTGAAAGTCCGGAAACACAAAAATAATTCAACTAATTTAAGTAACATTTAATCTTCCTCCTCCCAAAAAGAGAAAAGAAAACAGTGTCTGTAAAGACAAGCATTTTTTGGATCAGAAGGGGGCAAAAGGAAGGATGAATGGAGAAAACAGATGCAGCAGAATGCTATGGTGTTAGAACAGATCTGGGATTCTGGGACCATACTACCATCAACTCATGCCTACAAACCAGAGAGAAGCAGCTACACATCTTTTTTTCCCTTAGTTAAAGCATCCAGATATCAACCCATGGTAAGGAGGTAGGAATGGTTCACATAAGAAAATTCTGTGCAAATAATGTGTACTAAGAACTACAAGTCTCCTATCTGACTGAATACTGCTGCAGTGCATTTCACTCTTACATATTGTCTTGTCTGAATTGAAAAACCAGCTTCTGTATCCAGGCTGTACCTTTTACTAGTTTTTAATACTATAGCTCCAATACAGAGCAGACACTTCAAAACAAACTAGAATTAAAGGAAACCACTAAATTACAAAAAAAGAAAAAGAAAATTAAAACCAGAGTGCCTATACCACAGAAAATCATTAATGCTAGAGTTCAAGTGGAAAAAGCAGGGCAGAAACTAGAGCGACCTAATTTCAGGGACCAGTATTTGCAACTTGCTAATGTTAAAAACATATCATTTATCTCCAAATCAGAGTTTCAAAGCTAGACACACAGGTTTAAGAGGAATTTCGTTTTGACCATTTTAATTTAGAGAGAAGAAACTATAAAGTTACTAGAGAGCTGAATATACAATTCGTAAAAGCAACAATTACAAATAATTAGGCTAGGAAACTAAAGCCTGCATCATAGTTACCAAATTTTGCACTACCAAGGTCAAATGTGATACACGTTATTCTTCTGGATACCACATAATAGCAGGGATAGATACTAGAAACATGGGCCTTGACTTTACATTTGGGCTATAGAAGCTGAATATACTTGAAATAAGATAACTCACCTTTGAAAGTTGAAGGTCTTTCCTATCCTTCTGCAAAGCAGTTCCTATGCTATCTTCTTCCCCACTTACAGTATAGTTCTCTAATTTAACAAATCTACAAGAAAATTGTCCTACAACAGGCGAGTATGGGAAGAGTGCCCCCACAAAAACTGCAAACTGCATAAACCCAGCAAAATCTCTTATGCAAAGATCCGCTATGCACAGGCTGTTATTTAAATATGGAACATAAGAGAAAATTAAAAATTCAGTGGAGGACTATGTGAAAAAAAACAAAAACCAAGCAATACATGTGTTTTTCACATGATGCTTCAAACATCTCGAACTTTAAACAAACTGATATGTAAAGAACGGTTGTTCATACCCTGGTAACAAAACAGACCATGGAGCTCTGAGTAAGTACCCATGGAAAGCTGCACCTGTACACCCTTTGGTTTTAGGATCAAAAATAAACAACCAGCTGCTACCCTATCAGCCCAGTCTTTGATTCAGCATGTTTGTTTCATGTCGGAAGAAAGAAGTGACAAATAAAACTTCACAATAACGTTACTAGAAAAAAATCACTGCCATTACATGTACCGTCACTGCAGTCATTGCTCTGCTGTACTATCTTTGTTTACAAATGGCAGGTTTTTGAGCAGTACTTAACTGGAAAGAACAAAAAAGTTCCTTCTTTTGAGCAGGTATCAGATGTTTTAACAGATATTGGTGCAGCCTGTTTCAGATTCACCCACGTCTTGAAGTAGCATGGCCCCAGATAAGTAAGTTGTCAATGAAACAAGAACTGTAAAGTGTAAAAAATCTTTAGTGCAAAGGTTACTACCTCCTACAGCTCTAATCTATAGCTGGGATTTTAACCTCTTGCAACTGCCTTTAGAGTTAAGGTCCTTTAAGTACTAGATTCAGAGGCAGCTTACACTAGATCTGGGTAAAAACCAAATGGTGAAGTACTTTGCCCCTATTTGTCCCCTGAAAAGAGTGTGAATTGTTTGTTAGCAGGAAGCATGGCTCTAGTGCAATTTACCTGCTGCTTCTGTGTATCTGTGGCTACGAAGTCCCACCAGAGTCGAAAGAATTCCTGCTCCACTGCAATAAATTTGCGCTGCTTTCCTTTCATTAGCTCTTCCACAACAGTAGTGTAGACATTTGCTGCATAAGCATGCATACTTTCCTGGAAAAAAAAGAAGTAAATAAGCTCCGTTTTACGTAAATAAAAAGGGCTGTTTCAAACATTCATTTGGCTTGAAAAGTGAGATATCAAAAGCCTCACATTTGTTACACACTTCCTTTGTACCCTCAGAAAGATTGAGCTCTTACTACATACAGCCTTTGGCCCTTCTACTTCAGGAAACATCTTCCTCTTGACTGGATCAAGGTGTAGCTTCTCCCAAGATCAGCTCCAATACAGGCTTTCTTTTAGACACACTGAGAACAGCTCACCTGGCTCATAAAGACCCCACATGAATACTTCATTCTCCCATTCCAGCTCTCCTTTTGATGGCCCGAATTACCAAAATTGCTTCTTCAGAACGAGTATGACTCTGTGCTGTGCATTACCAGTACAGTGTAGTGATACATTTACTGTAAATTATACTATTATGAAAAATAACTCTATTTTGCTTAATGTTTTAGGATAGTGTAAAACCAAGCTGGTAAAAGAATCTTAGAATGAGTTCAACTGTTGACAGAAACATCAGTGAAAGTGTGAGATTTTGTGCATCTACCCTAACTTGTTCCTAGAAACACCTCTATCCCAGAATGAGGCCTATGGACTTTCATTGTAATGCAAATATGACAGCTGTACCCATCAAATAACCACAGTGTTATACCCTATGATATGGTATCAAATTAAGAACAGCATGTTAATTTTGAAGTTGTGCACACAAAGAGATACTTTTTGTACACTTACCTCGACCAGAACAACTTTTGTTGACCAGATCCAGTCTTACTTAAAGTGATAATGTCTAAAGACAACAGCCAACATCCTAGGATTTCCTGAGATGTCTGTCTTTCCTTGTAACAAAGTTATCTGCATGTTATTGGACAGTTATTTTACACTAACCTAAGTGTAAAACCTAGCGCTATCTACACCACTAAGTAGATAAGATAATACTTATCTACTTAAATTACTGTTACTTAAGAACACGCACCACAAAATGTACATCTTAAAATGGTTTACACATAGATCTCTCCTCAGTGAAAAACTAATGGACATGATATGTAAAACATAAATGCAGAGTTTCAGTTTAGGTAAATTTCTTATATGAAAATTACCATTTGAAATAAGGAGACGAGGTAACCCAAATCAGAAAGTAACTTTTCCTAGCCCATTGCTTTCCACAACAGAAATCCTGTCACCTTTGTAAAAATGCTCATGACGCAAGAAGAAGGAAAACATTTGAGTGTAGGAGGAATGGCTTAAAATACTGCTGGGTTTATCTAAATAATTTCTTTCTCTATTATTTTCCCATTAGTTCATAAGGGTTTTTTGAAATCAAGATTATTAGATACTTAAAACAATATAAAATTTTAACTAAGGATTTGAAGTTTTAGTTTTGTGTTCTCTTATGCAATTTCTGAGTAAGAGTTTGAAGTATTAAAGGAGAAATTAATTAATCTTTCCCAAAAAGGGGAGACAAAATACATGCACAGCAGAACTAGTGGGTGAGTCACTAGCTCTTTTTTATTAGTTAGGCCTAACGCCATTTCACTCTGGGGAGTGAAACATCCACATCTTTCACACATAAATTAAAATAATTCGTACAAATGAAGAAGAATTCAGGATTTAGGATTTTGACTAACAAATATAAAAGGTATCAGGCCCCACAGGATTTCTTTTGCTCTGCATCTCATGTATTTAGCAAAAATTAGTTTGCTACTATACTTCAGAGGTGCTAGGCTCCAACCCTGCTCCAGCCACTGAGGACCTGGGATGCTGCTCTCCTCTCTTAAGAAATGACAGAAGGTTTTCCCGGACTTTTGGCTTTGTAACAAGATAAACATAAAGACCATGAAAATCTGGCACATAATCAAAGCCCCATCAAACGGAATTAAGACTTTCCTTAAAAAAACACCAAAAAACCCCATCAGGAGCATCCTACTGAACACAGGCACACAGAATCCCACGGTTCAAGGGCACGGCTCCTAGGCTAACCATGCCTTCTCCAAAGGAGGATCCTGAAACACCAGGGGATGGATGGAGGACACACCAGGCCAGGCTCGGGGCAGGAGCTGCACCGGCCAAGGGTTCGTGCATTTCTCGGTAGGGAGTTGGGCCGGCAGCGAGCCCCGGGAGCCGGCAGAGCCCAGCGCCGGGAGCCCGCGGCCAGCGCCGAGAGCCGGCAGAGCCCAGCCCTAGGAGCCCAGGAGCCGGCAGAGCCCAGCCCTAGGAGCCCCGGGAGCCGGCAGAGCCGGGCCCCGTTACGCGGCTCCGAGCAGCGCTGCCTGCGGCTCAGCCCCGGCCTCAGCGAACCCACCCCACCCGTGCGGAGCCCCCGCCGACCTGCACCGTGTACACCCAGCCGACGTCCATGTGGCTGTGGGCGACCACGAAGGCGCGCAGGTCGCCGCCGGCCCGCGGGAGGAGGGCGAGCAGCGGCAGGAGCAGGAGCAGGGTGTGAGGGGCAGCCATGGCGGCTGCGGCGCTCCCGCCGCACTTCCGCGTCCCGCGGCACCGCCTCCTGGTACGGAATTAAATAAATAAATAAATAAATAAATAAAATTCGGGGCAGGAGTCTCCACTCGGGTGGGAGGCTCTGGGGTCCGAGGGTGACTCCGCCTCAGCCCCGAGCGGCGCTGTGGGTGTGTGAGATCGCCATGGCGGGCTGAGGGACGGGAACCGCAGCGCCGGAGCGGCGCTCGCTGGGAATTGCGGAGCTGGCTCTCCATAACACCGGGCTGCTCAGGGAGAGGCTGACTTCTGCATCTTGGACATCAGAAATCTTGCTTTTAGGAAATTCCTTTGAGTTGAGCGCGAGTGCTTTATTTCATGGTATATTAGTTTATTAGGCATTATTGTCCGCATCTCTGAAGTTTTGAAATTGAAGAAGGATTAAATTGTATGTGGTTGACCTTCTGATCCGGTTGAAATTGGTTTTGTCACTTGTTTTATCGCTGCTACGGACGGGTGGACTCTGTGCTGAGAACTGAAAAGATAAACACTTCTGTCTGCGTAAAGTCCAAGTGAAAAAGGGAAAAAAATCCAACCCCAAACTAAAAAATTATTATCTTATAATCTAGTCCAGTCTCCTCAGAAGTTTTTGTAAGCAGTTGCACCAGCTTCTGCCTATTAAATCATCGTGATGTTGAGAGCCAAAACAGATTAAACTATTTTTTTAAACTTTGATTTTTTAAAAATATATACCCTATAATATAAATCAGCTACCTTCCTTACGTTTTAGTTTGACTAAATCACATACTTTTAACAACATTACAATTCTGAAATGACAAAAATATCATATCAAAGTCCTCGCTCATTTCCAACAGTGCAAAATTAAAAAAAATCACATGAAGGAGGGCAGCTGCTCCCACCTTCAAGTTCGGTGTGGATTTAGCATTACTAGATCGCAAACTTAGTTAGATCAGTCATCCCTCTGTGATTGACGGAAACAATCACAAATATCTTAGTAGTGTCCATAAATTGATCCATCTCAATATTCAAGACGCCTTTAAAAAAGGATCACACACTGTAAACACAATTTATATTGATCTCATTTTAGAAAGAAAAAAACGTGCTGCTTCACATACCAAACTCAGTGATTTTTTTCAACATATAAAATTTGTAAATGGTTGAAGTCCGGAATGAAAAATACTATATGAAAATCAGTAATAATGAGTTGAACACAAAAAAGGGCTACATTCCATAAAACATAAATCTAATATGAATAGATTGTCCCAGAACAGTGCTTTTGTTTGCTAATTTCATATGGTTTAGAGTTTTCTGCAAAAAGAGGAGGCTAACACTGGAATAAGATTAGTTTTATTTTTGATAATACATTGTCATGAAGAGCAATCAAGGTCTATAGGTAATTTGTAGGGGAAGTTAGTACCATTATAAGCAGCTGGATGAAGCTTTACTTTAATACACCTCTATGATACTTTTCCCCCCCTCCAATCATCAGCATAAACCTTTTCAGTTCCAAGAATGCTAATGCACATCCAGCAAACATATGACTTGAGGATATATATACACATACTGTCTAAACAAACTGGTGTTTTTACCTCAGAAGGCATTATTATCTTAGTAATTTAAGTGAAGTTCCCAGGAAAGCTTAAGTATTGGTGTTTTGCTTTGTTTCTAAAAGTAGCCGGGAACATCTGCTGAATGTTACTTCTATTTTAAAGCTATTTCCTTCAGAAACTGTAATTGTCCTCCTTATTCTTTCACAAAGGCCACAGTGTGCCTACTTGGATGCAGTGGAGAATGTAAATATTTAAACAGAATACTTTTATTAGGAAAAAGTGAATCAAACTGCCTGCAGTTTACACACCTAAAGGTATCAGGAGGGTCTCTACTTGCTGCAAGAAGGGAAGACTGTAGGTATGTCAGATGGAATTTATGCCAAAAACAAATATTCCCTGCCATTTACATACTGTTTCACAAATAGCAAAAAGATGGAGAAGCCAATGTAATTGTGCCATGACAGCTGCCTACATCAAAATTTATCCACTTGTTGGCTCCTAATCTCATAGTATGACTTGATTATAGTCTTCCTCTGTTCTTTCTTAAGCTTTTCTCATTGCCTATACAAAGTGTGGCTGCTCTTTTTGACACAAACTCTGCCATACGTGGGCCTCTGACACTGTCACCTTGATAAGACAAGCTGTAGGCAGGATGCTTCCAGCTACAAGCTAAGCAGTCACAATTGTCTTAAATTAGGTATCAAGAAAGTCACCCGCTGAACAGAACAATTAATGTACCTTTACATTTCCCTCCTGACATGTTTTTGGGGTGGAAGTCTCTAAGAATAAAGGCATTTATTAACATATATTTGCTCTAGCTGACTGTTTCTGTATTTTATAATTTGCCATTTCCCTAATCATTTCTCAATGAAGGCAAAAGTCATTGCACAGAGGCCTTTAGACTTAACTTGGTAACAGGTTTGATTTCTTACTAACCCCTCAGAGATGCTGTAAAGATATCCACGGGGGCTTGTGCACTAGATGAAGACCACTCTCCAGCCTTGCAGTGCATATATACCCCCACAGATTATGTGGCACCTGTAGCCTTAATCAGTAAGGTAGCCCAAGTGGCCTAGGGACACTAGGGTAAGAGAATTGAGAATTGAGGTGAATGCTGTGGGGCTAACGCAGCCGTGGTGAGGCGGGAGCTGCACTAGGGCCACTGGCAATGGGTGCTCCTGGCAGTGGGTGCTCCTGGCAGTGGGTGCCCCTGGCAGTGGGTGCCCGGTGTGCGGTGTCTTCCCCCAGGGATGTGGGTCCAGGCTTCGGGGGCAGCCGGGATGGGCGCCCATGCTCGCCAGGCTGCCGGCATCACAGGCACGGGCGGCACCTGTCGGGGAGCTCACACGGAGACGGGACGGGCAGCAGCGAGGGCTCTCTTGTCCGGGGCATGGCCAGGCTGAGGCATCGCATCCCGCCAGAGCCGCCGTGGCCGGGCTCGCCGGGCTGGCGCTGCCGGGCGCGGCGGGTCCTGGCGAGGCTGCGCCGCCTCCACCGGGAGCTCCGGGCGGAGCCTTCCCTCCTTCCCGTCCTCCCTCCCCCGGCTCCCCGAGCACCCCGAGGCAGCGGCGGCTGCCTGCGCCCGCTCCGCTGCGAGGAGGAGGAGGCGCTCCGAGCCTGGGCGCTGGGAGCAAAGCAAAGAACAGTTCAGAGCGGTGGACGCATTCCGGAGGGCAACACCCATGTCCCAAAAACAGGGTATCTGGAAAGGCGCTCCTTCCCCCGGCACTCGCTGTCCCCTGTCATCCCTCCGTTCCCTTCTCAGCCCCCTCCATCTCTCCTCCCCACTCTCTGCTTCTCCCCGCGCCGGAACTGTCCCCTGTCCCTTCCTCAGCGCCGTGCCCCGCTGGCCCCGTGCCCGACTGACTGTGCCTTTCCTCCTGCCCAGCCGGCGGCCCCCCAGGCGAGAGCGCGGCTGACTGGTGCCTCTACCAGCTCAATGGAGCAGCCGAGTTCGAGGTCTCTGAAGGTGAGTACAGGGATGCTGAGGGGGCGCGTCCCCTCGCCCGCTGTGCCGGCCGGCAGCGTGCGGAGGAACGGGGCTCGCTGCGGGGAGAGAGACCGTGGCAGCCGCCCCAGCCTGTGCCCAAGGGCAGGTGTGGAGGTGGGCTGGCAAAGGGATATCTGCCGGTGGTTTGCATGTTCCAGGCCTTGTGGAAGTGTCTTGTCTGGTTTTCTTTTGGCTTTTTTTTTGGGGGGGGAAAGTTTGTTTTGTGTGTAGCAGCTTAGATGCATGAGTCCTTTGGCCTTGGGGACAGTGGGTGCTGGTGCAAGGTGGGCTGGAAAGTTTTCTGGCCTTTCTTTACTCCTTAACTTTGAAGAAAGAAGTCACTTGGAAAGTTTTATTTATTAATATTCTGTGATCAGAAGAAGAACAGTCTTCCGGTTTCGGGGCAGGAAAGTCTCTCCACTGTATTCAAACTGTGTGTGGTTTTGAACATGCAGAGTATTTAAACTTAGGTGCGAACCTGTGTTTTCCAGGTTGCCAGATGTGTAGTGTGCAGTGCCCATGAGCATCTTCCAGTATCTCTTGTCAATGAGTTAAGTAGAACTAAGACCTCATCCCGATGCTTTTGGTCTGCTGGGGTTATGTATTTTTAAGAAGAGTGCATTTACTCTTTGTAAAGGTTTAAAATGCACCAGCAGTTGAGTTAGACTGAAAAACTTTCCAATACTCAGGAAGGTGGCACACTGTAATAGATTGGCTTCAGATCAAACATTAAGGAAAGCTTTTTAACAGGGAAGCACTGGAATATAGGAATTATGTAGGTAACGAAATCCGCTCGTTTAAGATATTTAATGTTTGTTTCACAAACATATATTGAAGAGATAAAGCTGCAGATCTTACCTTGGGGGAAGGCAGAAAGATTACCTGTTTAGTGTCTCTTCAGCTATTATCCATGATCCTCTGGGATTTGAAAGTTTGGGTTATGTCTTGCTTTTTTCTTTCTGGAGAAATGATTTAAACCTCAGTGTACTAATAATAAGTTATAGCTTGATCAAGGTTTTGGACTAAGTTTTTCTTTCCAATTATTCCATGGTGGTTTATATTTCAAGGTGTACTTATTAGTGTGTGTAATTACTCACAATTGCATACTAAAGCATTTATCAAAAGATGTGATTTTTTTGCCTATGTGATTTTTTTTTTTTGGTGAAACTGCATACCAAACCAGATGTGATGATGATAGATGGGGGTGGAAATTATATCCGTGTGAGGGAGTGTAATGAGTGAGTGACAGCATTTCTTAGGCATCACAGAATGCTGAAAATGAGCTTTAGGTTGGCATTTACTTTCATTTAAAGATTTGAATGAGTGGAATATGCTTCTTAACCTCATTTGTCTGGGTAAATACCAGTGTTTCAGCACTGCTTTGAGGTGATAATATTTCTTCTCAACAGGTGTTTTTATTCCTTTGATTTATTGGGTCATCTCTTTTCACAGGGCATGTTTTTTAAAATCACTTTGCTAACCCTGACTTCAGTTCCCTTTAATGCTGCCAATTTTTGGATTCCTAATTTTATTCCACAACTTAAATAGGAATCTTACATGTTTTCTCTTTACTCAGCATGGAAATATGTGAAATTCAGAGACCAGGAAATGAGCTGAAGCAATGTAATTTGATCACACAAACTGTAGAATCAAAGTCATCTGCAGGTGGTAAATTCTGTTTATGTTAATAGTATTGTATATAAATATGACATATATTTTCCAGAGTACATGCTGGCTATTAATGCCCCTTATATCTAGGAACACATACAGCAATATAATCAGCACACTTTGCAGAAGTGATAAATAGTTCAAAGAAAAGTCCATGATGGCAGGTGACTTGAACTCTTTTGCTTGACAGTGTTTTAGGATAAAGTCCAAACCTTTTCCTTTACTGAAGTATGCCTCTAAAATAAATTACACAGAGCTAGACTGAATCTTAAGTTTAAAATGGATTGTTCCTCTGACTTCCATCACAGACTTTCTTTTCTCTCTTTATCCCAGTTCTTTTCACTTTTCAGAAGGGCCACGACTTTTAATTGCAGCTTCATTGGTTAGGATCACCTAACTGATGGACCAAACGACTAGTTTATCTGTATTAAATATTGTAGTGTAATTTATATACCTAGATAGATATCTGTGTATATAAATATTTGCTTATTAATGCTACAAGTTCAATTAGTCTTCTGGGCATCTTTTACTCCTTCAGCTATTGAATGCTTGCATTGACCTTGTGGTTCTCTGTCAGTTAGACTTCAGAATTGTGTTCTGTAACATTTCTGTCTTAGCATAGGAAAAAAGTTATTCTTTTTCCAAAAATAGATGTGTTAGATGAAAAACATTCATTTACATAACAGAAAAGCAAAATTGCATATTTCAAATGCAAGGAAAATAGAGCATAGTAAGTGAAATATCACAATCAAAGCCAAGATAATCATGTTTGATTTAGTCTTGCCGCCTCGAAACAAAGTCTTATTTCAAATATTGCTACTTCTATAATTAACGTCTAAGTGCAAAATATATTTTATTCATGCTAAAAATCTCAAAGCACTTTGCTCACAGTAAGTGCAGCCTCACAAAAGCTGTATGAAGAACAGTATTAGTGTATCCATTTACAGGCTTCAAGAATGAAATATAGAAGTAAAGGATGTGATTTTTTTTTAGAAGCTGAATGTCAACTATTAAGCAGATAGCAGCCTGGGACTTCTGAAAAGTCAAATTGTTTGCTCTGTGTCCAATGATCTACTGGACTGTTAATAGAATTGCTTAATCTAGAGCCTTTGCTTTAAGTTCCAAATCACATTAATTCTTGCAAACTGTGTAAGTTAAAGCATGTTTGAAATATTTTAGGCTGTGAATTCTGTGCTGGCATTATGTTATTCTAGATATGAATATGGCTACATGTTTAATGAAAGGTTTCAGTCAAAAATCTTCTTTTTAGTTTTCACTCTTAAAGTTACCTCATCAAAGACGAGATTGGTTTACAGTGTAAATTTTCTTTTCATTTATTTTGTAACTTTATGCTCTTGAGTGGTTGAAAGCTGTTAGCATCTGTTAGCCTTGAGAATTGCAATGTGAACCTTCCTATTACTTACCTTATGCTTCTGTAGCATTCTCTTTCATTTATGAGTAATTTGAAGTGAGATTTATTGAGAAGATGGGTAACACACTGTTTTGTTGTGAAAGTACGATTGAGCAATGTACCATTTTAAGGAACTAGAAGACTTGTGAACTGATTAGTATGAGTTTATTCACTGTCAGATTTACCTCCAATAGCTTTTTGTTTACTGTAGTTTTCAATCAAAGGCGGTAAGTCTGGATTTGGTTCAATACTGTCTTTTCCATTATTTCACCAAATCCATAGAAAGCAATGTGATTGCACAAGCTTACAACTAAAGTAATGTTCTTGTGAGTCATGTGTTCATTAGCAAGGTCTAATTAAAAGGAAGTCTCATCTGTAGATGCTTTCACTTCCCAGTCCTTTTGTGGCAGAATCAAATAAGTGATTTTTCCTTAGTCTTTTACGAAAAGGCATGGTAGCAGTCCTTTTCCTAGCACTTCACAGTTTGCCAAGATTACTTTCAAAGGATCATCACCATGAATGGATGTTGTATTTCCATCTTAGTTGGATGGTGTGCTTTACAGATCTGGGGTTCCAGTTGTCCAGTTTGGAGATCACAGAATATGCCAAGTTGGAAGCAAGGGACCTGCAAGGATCACTGAGCCCAACTCCTGGCCCCGCACAGCAACATCCCCAAAAATCACACCGTGTGCTCGAGAGCATTGTCCAAACTCTTCTTGAACTCTGTTAGGCTTGGAGCACTGTCCTGGAAAGCCTGTGCCAGTGCCCAACCATTGTCTGGATGAAGAGACTTTTTCTAATATCCAACTTAAACCTCCCCTGACACAACTTCAGGTCATTCCCTGGGTTCCTGCCACTGTCACCATGAGCAGAGATCAGCGTGTCTGCCCCTCTTCCTCCCCTCCCAGGGAAGCTGTAACTGCAGTGAGGTTTCCCCTCCGTCTCCTCCAGGCTGAGCAGACCAAGTGCCCTCAGTGACTCCTCACACAGCTTCCCCTCAAGGCCCTTCACCATCTTCACTGCTCTCCTTTGGACACCCTCTAATAGTTAACCATGTTTCTTACATTGCAGTGCCCCAAGCTGTCCCCAGCACTCGAGGTAAAGCTGCCCCAGTGCAGAGCAGAGCAGGACAATCCCCTCCCTGGCCTGGCTGGCCATGCTGTCCCTGATGCCCTCAGGACAGGGCTGGCCCTCCTGGCTGCCAGGGCACTGCTGGCTCATGTTCAGCTTGCCAGTGACCAGGACTCCAAGGTTCCTTTCCACGGCACTGCTTTCCAACATCTCAGTACATTCAGGGTTGCCCCATCCAAGGTGCAGAATCCGGCACTTTCCCTTGTTCCCTTGATATGGTTGGTGATTGCTCAGCCCTCCCATTTGTTGAGGTCCTTCTGCAGGGACTCCCTACCCTTGAGGGAGTCAGCAGCTCTTCCCAGTTTTGTATCATCTGCAAACTTGCTCTATATCCTTTCCAGTCCTGCATCCACATAATTTATGAAGATGTTGAAGAGCACAGGGATGAGGATGGAGCCCTGTGGAACCCACTAGTGACAGGTCCCCAGTCTGATGTCACCCCATCGTGCCCCATGAGCCAGTTGCTCAGCAGTCCCATGATGTGTTTATCCAGCTGTGTGCTGGACATTTTGTCCAGAAGGATCTTGTGAGAGACAGTATTGAAAGCTTTACTGAAATCCAAAAAGAAGACATCAACTGGCTTCCCTTGATCAACTAGGTGGGTTACTTGTCATAAAAGGAAATCAGGTATGCTAACCAGGACTTCCCTCTCGTAAAACCCTGCTGGCTGTGACTGATGATTGTGAGATGTAGTGAGCTGAACTGTGATTTTTCTGCAGACCACAATTCTGCTTTTATTCAGAGGAAATCAAAATGCTTGGAAGGAATTGATACTCCCCTTGTCTCACCTCAGTGCATATTTACAGAATCACAGTATCAATTAGATTGGAAAAGACCTCTGGAATTGAGTCCAACCTATGGCTAAACACCCCCATGTCAACTTGAACATGGCACCAAGTGCACTTCCAGTACAAAACAGCCTAGGACACTGCCAGCTTGCATAAAGTGCTGTAAGGTGTGTCACAGGGCTTGTGTGTACCCTGATAGCCCCTCTGGTGCCATGTATGTGGATAATACAGTTATTCCAGTCCTACCTCACACATCCCTGTTTATACATTCAGCAAGTCCCTGGATTTCATCCATCCTTTGCTTTGCAATGACTTATATTGGTGTTTGGTTGATTACATATCACTGATGTTGGAGAGCTGCTGCAGCACAGGGAAAGGGCTTCTGTTTGAAGTGGTGTCATCATAATTTATTTCCATTATAGTTTTGAATGTGGTTGTGTAAGACCAGATCCAGTAAATGACTCAAGAAAATGTGGGTATTTGATTATACTTCAAGTTGTTGCTGCACAATCTGACATGAAGTTTCAGTATGAAAAGTTCAACATGATAGTCAAAGAGGAAGGGTCAGGATACATTGAAACTGTGCTTATGATAACTTTACTTCTAGTGATACTTTTCTATAGTAGTCCATTTGTAATATTTTTATGTATGGTTGATACATGGCATGGGTTTTGTAAAAATCATTAATTCAGATATTTCTGCAGATTATTATAAAAAAGACTGACAATAAAATACTGAAGTACGTGTACTTGTTATGAAAAGGAACAGGTGAGTAACTTATTTACATTTTTTATTTGTCGTTTCCTATTTTGGCGTTTTGATTAAGAGCTGTTTTGAATTTATGAAATAAATTAATTTTTTTAGGTACAGTAAGATGATTTAATTACAATGATTCATAAAATCCTTGTCTACATAGTGTTTCCATTGGAACTTAATATGAGTGCTAGAGTGTGTTTTCTCGTAAAAGTCATAAAATGTCATTTGACCATAAAATAAATAGTTGTTAATTATTTTATTTTGCAAATGTCTGAAAGAAGACATTAGCTCCTTTTCAGTGACCTGAAAAGTGATATTACTGTTTGGATTAAGCTTGAAAAACAAACTAAGCTTCTTTTTTTTAGCAGATTTTCAAATTTTCCTTTTTCAAGGCCTTCACTCACTCCTATAACATTCTATACTTCTTTAATTCTCTGGATCTCAAATACCATAAATTGCAGCCTTCAACATCTCAGTTTCCAGAACGTGTTATTCAGCCAGTTTCCTTTTTGCTTTCTAGTTACAGAGTCGCAGACTCATTTAGGTTAAAAACGGCTTCTAAGAACATTGAGTCCAACCTTTGACCAAACATAAATGTGTTGGCTAAACCATGGCACCAAATTCCATGTCCAGTCCTTTCGTGAATGCTGGCAGTGACGGTGATGCCACCACTTCTCTGGGCAACCCATATCAATCAACCAGTCCTTCAGTGGAGAAATTCTTCTCGATGTCCAGTCTGAGCCTCCCGTGGTGTGTCTTGAGGCCATTTCCTCTGGTCCTGTCACTTGTTACCTAGGGTAAGAGGCTGACCCCACCTGGCTACAACCTCCTTTCAGGTGGTTTTAGAGAGCCGTAAGGTCCCTCCTGAGCTTCCTTTTCCCCAGACTAAACACACTAAGCTCCCTCAGCCACTCCTCCTAAGATTAACTCTCCAGACCCTTCACCAGCTCTGTTGTCCTTCTCTGGACTCACTTCAGCACCTCAGTGTCTTTCTTGCAGTGGGGGGCCCAGAATAGGAGACAGAACTCGAGCTCTGACCACACCAGTACAGGGGTCAGTCACTGCTCTGGTCCTGCTGGCTAGAGGTTTTGTCGATAATTTTCCTTATTTCACCAAGAATCAAAAACTTTTTATCATTTCACGGTCACTGTACCCAAGATGTCTCTGACCCCCATATCTCTCACCAACCCTACTCTGCTTGTAAACAGCAGGTCCAGTGGGGCACTGCTTTCCAGTCTGTCCCTTTACACACTTGTTTGGATTGTCTAGTTTCTGTTGGTTTTACATTTCCTTTCTTCTCTGTAAGTCTTCCCTCCACAAAGGGAATTGTGGGTGGTCTCAGTCCACTGACTGTTATACAGTTTGACAAAGATGTCTCTCCTCTGTATCACTGAAGGTCTGCCATTTGCAGCAGGTGCCTGCATAGCAAATCTTAGCTCTTTTCCCTCTCTCTCTCTCTTTCCAGGTCCATAAGGCTTTCCATGTTATATGATCCTTTCAGTTCCATCCAAGTAACTCCTGGCCATTTTAGTTTTATCCATGCTTGAATGATCAAAATTTCCTTGGTATTTCAGTTTGCCATATATTTTATGAGGCACTCAGTATATATATATATCTCATGAAAGATGAAATCACACTGTTGTGGGCCTGATTACACAATTATTAGCAAGTTAAAACTCGTGCTTTCAAGTTAACTGGTCCATCTTTTATGCACCCTCTTCCTCATTAAAAAAGCAATAATTTAATTCATGTAATGATTTTCTTATCAATAATTACACTGATGAAGTAAACAGTGATTTCATTGGGGCTGTAAATGTGCCATTTAGAATAATTTTTATATTTAAGTCAAACATTGTCATTCAGCTTAAATAGTGGTGGACAATTTAGAGTATAGAATTGCCTATGGTTCCAGCTGAAATACAGAAAAATCGCCAGGTCTTCACAAAGCCTCCTCTTCAATTATAGGTCGAGTCAGAAAGCCAGGGTTCCTTTATGGAAATGAATTTTATATAGGGATAGAGACCAATTTTTCCAATTCCAGCTTAGAAACATGTAAAGAAATTGCCCAAGCTGTCTCGCAGAGTGTCTGAAGAGATGATGCCCAGAGAAATTTTTTCTACTGTGCAAGGATTTTTTATGTATGAACCTGGTAAAGCTGAAATAAATTTCAAGATCAGATTCTTCTGTTTCAACCCAGAATTGCAACCCAGAAGCTTAACTTCTGCACTTATGGATTCAGAAGTCATACTGCAGGCCACACAAGTTGAATTTTAATATTCTCATTGATAAGTTCTTTTCTGCAAAATGCATTTTTTTAGTAAAATTCTGAGAGACTGAAAGCAGAAGTATTTTCTATATTTTGATATAGGTTTTTTTGCATGTTTTTATTGTCTGATGAGAAAATTCCAAAAGTATTTCAAACTATTCAGGTATTTTCAGCTACCTTTCCCTCATAGTATGTAACTTGAATATAAACTCATTCAAAACAATTGGCAGTAGCTCACAAGTCTCTGTGATTGCCTAATGGTACATGACAAAACCCACCAACAGTGGAAAGGGGTTATTTACTAGTCAGATTCTACATCTTGCCATCTCAGCTGAATTGTCATGGTTTGGTGATCCAGAAGAGGGAGCTGCCACATAAATTTCTAGCAGTTTTGAACTTAGCAAAGTCTCTTTTAACCCCCCACTTCGGAATTTTTATGTTTTTTTTAAATTTTAAGACTGACTCCAGGGCTTTCATGTGATGCTTTTTTGGTCACTCAGTTAATAGTTTGTTGATTTCTAAGGACAGCATTAGAGACTTAGTGCTTTAATTTCCTTCAGTTTTTAATATCAGTTCAGTGTATGTTTTTAAATATTCTGCTTAAATACCACACTAAAACCTTTGGTTGACATGGTGAATGCAGTCCCTTTTACTTAATCTACAGAATCTTTTTAAACATAGATGTTTCTGACTAGCCCACCATGGATTTTTTTAATAGATATTTTCTGTAGCATGCAGGAAGAGCTTTGTGATGGCTGGTCTTCCTCAGTGCAACTTCATGTGAGACAGAAGTGGCTTCTGAGACACTGTAGCATTTTTTTCTCTGTAAGGAGTGGCTCTTCTGTCACAGTAAGAACATACAGCTGATATTTTGAAAATAGCAATATATATGTAAAATAGCAAAACCAATGTGCACGCTACGGTGTGCCTCTAATGTGCTTTCTCTTTCTTTTTTTCCTTTAGCACTGCACAGCAATTTATAGTGAGTCTATCTATAATTTGTGGGCTATAAAACTAAATAACAATGAGGTATGGGAAGAAGGCATTAAAACATGTACTTGCTGAAACTTGTACTTATGGTCAGGAAGGAGACCAGACTTCCCTAGCATCCTGAGCATATTTTCAAGTGCATGATTCAACCTAGGTTCAGATATTGGTTAGTGGAACCCTAGATTTCTACTTGCTGTAATTATAGATCACATCAAAGCTATCATACCTTCAGATTCATTGTTAGTCATTTTGTGTTAAAGACTGATGCAGTGATGTGACTTTGTTTCATGAGGTAACTGGAGCACTGAGAAACAGGTGAGACTTTTTTTCAACTGCCTAATATATTCCTTGGGTCTTTTTGTCATTAAAAGCTTAAGAGGATACTCAGTATTAGGAAGCTTGCACTTGTTTCTCATGAAGAAGAGTGAATATAACATTGTGTTCATTATATATTTGTGGGTGACCAACTTATCTATTTTGTGCAAATTTTGAGGTACTGGAACACGTCCAGAGAAGGGCAATGAAACTGATGGAGGGTCTGGAGCACAAGTCTTTTGGAGGGTGGCTGAGGGAACAGGGATTGTTTAGCCTGGAGAAAAGGAGACTCAGAGTGAACCTTATTGCTCCCTGCAACTACCTGAGAGGAAATTGTAGAGAGGTGGGGATTTGTCTCTTCTGACAAGTAACAAGACAAGAAAAATGGCTTCAAGTTGCACCAGAGGAAGTTTAGATTGGATATGAGGAAAAAATTTCTTCACTGAAAGGGTGCTCAGACATTGGGACAGGCTTTCAGGAAAGTGGTGGAATCACCATCCCTGAGGATGCCTGAAAGATGGATAGATGTGCCACTTTAGGATGTGGTTTAGTGGAGGATTTGGCAGTGTGGTGTTAGTACTGGGAATGGATGATCCTAAAGGTATCTTCCAACCTAAATGATCCTGTGATTCTCTTTCTGGAGATAAGTATAGGGTAGTGAAAGACCTTGTGGTTCCAGAAGGGGTGAGAATGGAGAATTTAACTGGTTATTGACCTTGAATATTCCTGCATGTGGTAGTATCCTGCTGTTGACTTACTTAATTTTTGCAATTACTAAATCTATAAATATGACTGCTTTTATAGAAGGTACGACTGGATTCCATTCATACCTCTATGTGGCATCATCATGTGGCCTTTAGATTATGTATGCAAGCTGCTCTGTTAGACAATTCAGACATTACATTGTGCACAACATTCTAATATCTGAGTGTTCCAACATGAAGAACTCTGTGGCTTATTTTTAGTTGTTTTGTAAAATAGTTTTGAAATTTCTCTTTTTTTACATGCTCAGAAATGTACACACGTATGCTTTCTTTCTTATGTCTATACAAGGTTTCATTTGATAAAAATGAAAAGAAAATTATATGAGATCAGTGTAGATGTGTTTGACTTTTCCTCCAGGAGGCTTCAGAATAAGTACATGAATAAATACTGTTGTTTTAATATACATAATATTTCGCACATGGCTATTACAATTGAAATATATAATATTTTAAAATATTTGTATGTTCAAAAAACTGATGGCCTATTTGTAAGTTTTTAAGTCTTCCATCAAATACAGTTTCTTTTCAGAATGCATGCATTCCCCAGATGCTCTGGTTATGTTTATTTGCAAGCACATTTTATAGTGGCTCATGTCACAGTGAATAGAGTTGACAGTTGGGCCGATTGCAGGAATATGCAAAATGTTAACCTCATAAATCTTTCTCCACCTATTGTATTGTGTAATTTTCACAAAATATGCAGAAGTATGGTGCGAGAGACAGTTCCATTATTTCAGTTGGGACCATTTTGGTATTGTAGTTAACGCTGATGTATTCAATTCAGAGACAATTATGTCTAGACACTAACAGAGGCTGTTGATTTGACATTCTATTGATAGAGAGGGCATGTGGCATTCAAAAGTGAGTTGTAAAACTATTCAGCATGGTTGCTTTGTTAGTGATGTGCCTTTCCACTTCACACAACTACTATAATTAATTACCATATTTAGTGATCTTGAGATCCTGAAATGAAAATAACCCACAATTTCTTTGGGGGATACAAATTATATTAATATTCCTTCTCTTTATACCCAGAATAAACTTCTGTGTTATGGCTAGACTCGAAGCTGCAAAGTGGAAGTGTTGTCCTTGCAAGACTTGATGGTTTCTTGTTAAATTTGTCTTACTGAGTAATCTTTGTGACCTTTGACATTTTTAATTCAGACTAGTTTTCATCAATATACAGTTTTGTTTGTCAGATAACTCTGTATCTTTGAAGTTTCTCTGGTAAGTCCTTATGTTAACATTGTAAACTCAGCTTTGAAATGGATTGTTTATTCTGGAAATTCCCCATGCTTCAGATTTCATTTATTTGCAAGAAGCACTAACTTGGTGTCCTTTGTAATGGTATGCAAAGTAGATATAATATATTTAAAATAAGAATTCTTATTTTTCATGCACTACATCTTATAATTGTGGGGTTTTTCCCTTGAGATTTTTCATGCATGGTTTTTTGTTTGTTGTTGTTTTTGTTTTGTTTTGTTTTGTTTTCCTTAATCTTGGCAGGCTGTTACTTCCAGTATGTGTTGATTCCTCTGTTCTAAACCGGGGCATCACAGCCATATTTTGCTTTGATTGCTTTTTCTGGGTTAAGTTTTTTCTCCCCAAGAATACTTGCCCAAGTGGAACGTCCACTTTTCCTAAGTGAAAGCTAGAGAGACCTTGAGAGTCTGCTGAGTGCATTGAGAGTGTAGCTGTGCGTTGATGTTTCTTCAGAAAGGTGCCACCATGCCTCAGGATCTGTGACTTTATGTTGCTTTTTGATTTCTCCCTCTCCTCATGCTCCTGCACATTAATCAATACTCTTCCTTAAAGCATGATACCTGTGTTGACTTCTGGAAGTAGCAACTGTGCATTGAAATTTATTTCAATTTAAGAATACCGCAATATTAACTTGGTATTTCTGATTCCTAGTCTGATGATTTAGAGGCATAATTGTTCAATGATAATTACAAAAATTCACAGAGCTTTGTTGAAGGACTCCCCTTTTCTTGATTATGTCAAATCATAGAATGTATCCATGGGGAAATAGTAAATAGAATATTTTTGTGTCAAGAAAACGAACCTTAAAGTTTAAGCTTCTTGATTCTACCATGGGACAAATCACCTCTGCTAGAGAACATCTCTTGAAGCAGTAAGACCCGTCTCTCTCTCCCACCCCTCCATGCTGAGGTGAGTCTCTAGAGCAGCTTGTGACCTATATTACATGTCAAATGTCAGACCTGTGTGGTCATTGCCCGCTTTTGCTGCAAGTTCAGAAAGTAGCCAGAGCAATGCCTGGGGCTGGGCAATGCTGACCCGGGCAGTACTGACCCCTCACACTTGCTAAGATCACTCCTACAAAGAAGCTCCGAAGCATCTGACAACTGTGTTCTCTTTCTCTCTCTCTTTCTCTGTGTATCATCTCATCAAATGCTTGAAAGAAATTATGTATTCAAACCGCATTGTTAAAAAGCTGAACACAAAAAGGAGGATTGCAACCCCCAAACTTTCAGTGACATCATCACATATTGCTGTTTCTATAGGTACTGTGACAATTGATAAAAGATTCGTGTTAATCACAAAAGCATTGGGGTTTGTATAAACCAGAATACTAAGCTCTGAAGTGAAGCATGGACACTAGATAAAGGAAATGATATGATTAAATAATTCTGTTTAAAATCACCTTGTTATGTTATATTATGTTACATTATAATATGTTATGTTATGTTTTTCAAATAAGTTGTATCGGCTACCAGCTTGCAAAATCGGACTTCCCAAAAAGCCCTTCCTGCCTTTGTCTAATCAATACTGCCTATCCCTGTCTAATCAATACTGCCTAACCAGACTCCCAGAACTTCTCTGGTGGTTATCTACAAAGACCAGACCTCCAGAACTTCCCTGGTGGTCATCTACAAGGCCCGGATGGCTATCTGTGACTGATTATCACCCAAAGGCTTTGTGAATTTGTGAACAACGAGAACCCACAGTATAAGAAGAGGCTGCAAACCGAGGTTGGGTGGAGCGTGGAGTGGGCGGTGACCCCTCACGTTCCCCAGCGCGCTGCTTGCTCTTTCTGTATCAAATAAAGCAATCTAAATTTTGCTGAATATCGAGACTTTTGTCTCTCATTTATAACAGTACCCTGCCACATTTGACTCCCAGGTTTTACATCTCTGTTTTACTTGTGTATTCTGCGTGACAGTGATTGGAGCTCTGTACTTCTCCAGACACAGAACTGCTGTTTCTTTGGTAAGAATACTTAAGTACGTAACCATTCACACAGATTCCTTTTTGTGGAGAAAACTAGCAAATGCTTACCTATGTAAATGTAACATTTGAGTTCAGATGAGAGTCCAAGTCAAGAAATTCAAAGATAGAGTTCCCACAGCAACCATAATTCAACCTCATTGCTGTGAAATCACAAAAGCTCTCACCAAGTATTATGCAGAATGCTGCATGTATGCAAGTGTATGAGACACAGTTGCTACGAGAGCCATAAATTTTAATTTCTAGAGGTATTTGCATTCACATTTCATATCTCTTAGTATTAGAATTTGTATTTTTTGAAACAGCAAAAATGAAAAAATTGAAAATAGGCCATTTGGATTAGTGTATCTTTTTGCTTTCTTGTAATGTACAATTGATTATATTACTATCTCTGTCTTTCTCTCTCTGACTTTTATTTTTAAGGGAGCAATATTGAATACAAAATACAATCTGTTCTACTTCCTTATTTAACTCTATTTTTTTCTGTGTGTTTACTCCTATTACTAAACCTGCAGCTAATGGGTTCTACTTGTTTGCCTACCAAGGACAAATAAATCAGATATTTATCTACATGTAGCCATGCATCTTGTTATTCAAGTTCACCTTCAAGGTTCCAGTATAAAATATCCCAAAGCATATGGAACATATTTCTTTTCAATATCTCATAGGATACTTTTGGTTTCTCTGTTTGCCAGCCAAGTCTGTGATTTGGTCATCTTAGACATGTTTAGTTATTATCACAGTTAGTGAAGAGGTGGAAGTGTCCTTGTTTTGAATTTATATTTTTTATTTAGAAAAATGTAAATATTTCAATTATAGTACTTAATGAACACAGCAAGTGTTTTAAAATAATATCTACAGGATTTCCAGAAGTTGTTTGGCTGAAATATCTATATGAAATTTCTTAGCCTTTCAGGTATGGCCAGTGGAGAGAGAGACCATGATGTTTGAAGATTGGTATATTAAGTCCTATTCCCATGGGTGATTATTATATCTGTAGGGTGGATTGAGTATTCATGATTATTTAAAAACATTCCCTTTGACTGTGGCATATGCTAATACCTCATAATTTATTTGGAAAAAATAACTGTATCTCACCAGTCATTTAAAATAAAATAAAAAAAAGGGCAAATGACACAAGATAAAGAAGGTTCATGATAAGAGTTTCTCTTCAGTAAACTACAAAAAATTTAATTTAGACTTCATCTATTTTCTACCAGACTGGTTTTTCTCAGCCCTCCATCACCTCTTAACCTGCTATATGAGCCTTTTTATGGACAGTCTGGGCAGAGCTGAAAGACTGATTGGATGTGAAAATGTTCTCCTTGGGAAATCTTTGGATCCTGCCCTTCCCAGATTGTTAGGCAATCTGCTCTAGGAAACCTGTTTTGACAGTGCCTGTTATCTCTGCTCAGCAGAGTCCTATAGGGACCGTCCCTGCCTTCCTCAAAGCCAGGGTTAGGGGAATTCACTCTGCAGCCCACTGCCTTCCCAAAGCTTTATTGTTCCATTTCATTGTGTTCAAAAGCCAGTTAGGAACTGCACAGATATTACTGTACATGTGTCTAAAATAAAGTTGTTAGTGTATATGAAATGCAGGTTTTCTTATGTAAGAATTTGTAACCTGAAATTTGAACTCCATCTGGAAATGAAAACATTCACAATGATTCAACAATTTCTTAGTAGGTAAACACATGAAGATTAATTAAATTCTAGCTGCCATCTGATCAAGAGTTGGTCTAGTCTTTCCACAGTGATTTCACTGTGTCTGAATTGTATGAAATGAGGAAGGGGACTGGAAACTGTGAACCGTGGCAATTCTTCAAGGAACAGGTAGTGTCCTGGTGCTGGAGTGGAGTCCTGGATAAAATTTGATTCATGAGGCACTTTGTCTCACTGAAACAAGAAGATGAATACTTTGGGTGGAGGTTTTGGGTAAGAACTGTGTTGAGATCACAAGCTCCCACCAACATCCTTGCAACATTTCTTTTCCCAGTGCATATAGCTAATATCTGGGGCTTCTCTGTAGTGTGAATAGCTACAAGGTCGGTTTTGTTTTCTTCTTTCTGTCCTCTTACATGTAGTAGTTGCAGGTTTAGTAATTGAAGTGAAATAAATAATGGCAAACTTCAGTGGAAACTAGAAACTGCAGAAGGATGATATAAGATAACTGAAAAACAGCAAAATGTTCCACTTGAAATTGATCTATCTGTAGTAAATAGAAATACATAAATAGACACAGGGTCTGGAAAACACTAACTTTACATTTGTGTTCATTACAAACTGATCAATAACTGTTGCTGGATGACTTGATGTAGTTATTGTATACAATTAATCACTGTGCATACAGGCTCAGGGGAGAGAAATGTACAGTCAATACTGCCAGGGATTGCTGGTAATCATGACGAGCTCATTGTGTTTTGAGGTGATGGGGGTCCTGTGGGAAGAAAATGCCTATATGGGAAACTGCTTTCTGTGTAGTGGCAAAAGTGCCTGGTGTTGGGAACAAGGTCACAGTTTCAACATTTACTGCCATCAGAGGAGAAAGTTGGTGTAACTCTACTTATGCATGGATTTTTCCTCCAGCATGTAACTTCCTCTGTGTGCATGTGTCCACAGAGACATGGATTTCCTAATGGAACATAGGACTTTGATGAAAGTGGATGGCTATGTCACCTCACAGCTCCCAACGGAGAAGAAAATCTCCTTGGTGGGATTAAAACCATCTGCTTGCATCATGGGTTATTAGGCATGACATAGGATTTGATGTTAAATATGTTAGTCACTCTTAGTAGATGGAGGGTTGGTATGTAGAATATACTGGGAGGGTTGGTATGTAGAATATACTGTCCTGTATGTTAAAGATTTTTGTCCTTTCTCTTCATTTGAAAATAGGTATTTTTGTCAATTACAATGAGCTGGAAAGAGATAATTTTTAAAAAAAATTTTCAGTGTTATTTTAAAAGAATTTGCAGTATTTTACATTTTATCTGCAAACATTTCTTTTGACATCCTGTCAAAATTACCACAAAGATGTTTGAATTCTATTTGTTAACTCTGATAGAAGTTGACCATTCTCTGTTATTGAAAGTAAAACAGTTCCTTTTGTAGGATTGTATTTCCAGTTCCCAACATTGACCAACTCCTAACCATTGAGGATAACAATTTTTTTCCCCTGGATTGGCCTCAGGCTGATTTTTCACAGAAAAATCTAGTTAAGACTACTAACTTAGCTTTGACCCTAAGCCTCACAGAAAATTCCTGATATCCTTTTGCCCATTAAAAGAAGAAAGAATTCCATCAACCTCTCCTTGAAAAAGCTGTAGTACTTGCTTGCTTCGAAGGAGGAACTTCAAATTGACAAGGTGAATATAATCAATTTGACTATATTCAAGAGTATCTTTGTCCCTGGGAATACCCACTCTTCTTTGGCCAATTTATATACCTCTGAAAAATGATTGTTTAAATGATCTCGTGAAAGTGTTGGCAGAAGGGGGTAGACAGAATTTCCCCCCCTTTTCTGTCAACTCAGCATACAGGGAATGTTCCCTGATGGAGAGCTGAATTGACATTTCTGTAATTGCAATTCTCATCTGATTGGAATCAGAGATGTTTTTTGGTATTGAAGACTTACAACTTTCTGTTCTTTTCTTTGAATTGCATTCTCTCTGACTGCTGGAAAGGGGCTGAGCAGAGGAAGAATCACCGTTTGATTTGAAGTAGAGCAGGTACTGTGCACCAAGAGTATCTTGGAAAAGGATCCCAGGGTTGAAGGAATCTACTGGCACTGTGGAGCTCAGGTGTAAAGGAAATCAGAACTCTGAGTGTATGGAGGACTCTGGTGGTACTTGGTCATTCCAGTTACATGCTGAAGCTGCCTGATCAGAGACTGGGAATGAAAATTCCCAGGTGAAATAATTTCGTTTTGAGGTGATAGGGGTCCTGTGGGACAAAAATGCCTATATAGGAAACTGCTTTCTGTGTAGTGGCAAGGGTATTAGGTATAAGTTATTAGGTTTCCTGTCATCTAATGGAGTATGTTTCCTTTTTTTAAGAACTTGGAAATTTTTTACCTTTGAAAACCTTCTCAGAAACACTTCGCAATTGCCATATCTAGTGTGCAAGTGCCTGTGCAGCCTGATTTAAATGCCTGACATGTATGCATTGTAGTATAACAATTATATTATGATGCTGGTTTAATTTTCACCCAGTTGAGCAGATGAATCAGAGTAGTGAAATGCAGAATACTGTTCTGTAAGCTGTGTCTGATCTATTGCAAGAATTGGAAGACATGTTGTTAGCATTCTGGAGAGCTGGAATCTCTTTCTCTGTGGTGATGTTTCTGTACAAGGTGAGAAGCAGTGCACTTTAAAATGTGTTGTCCCTAATCATGTGGTTTTAGTTTTTAGGTATCTAGGTTGGGATGCTGAATTTCTGACTAGGCCCTCTTACATGAAATCAGTGGAAATCCTGTATAGAAAGGTATAAACTATAGAAAATATAAGGGATTGGGACACATGAGAGTAGTATGGAAAAAACAAGACAACTACAGGTATGACATTGAGTGAGTTATATCCTTTTTGTGTGTTGAATAAAGAAAAGTTAAAATTTTGATGATCCCAGCACGTAGCAGTCATCGAGTTACATACTGAAGTTTTATATTTCTGGTTATTTGCACTGCTGGCAAAAAATTTTTTAAGAATTGTGTGTATGAGGGAAAAGGAGAGACTTCATGTAACTACAGAATTAAAAAATAATTTTGGATGAAAATGGCCTGCCTTACAGAAATATTAAGCATGAAAAAGTGCACATTAAGGAAATAAGTTGAAGTAATTATCTTCTCACATAGTCTCTTGCTAACTAAAACAAGTACTGTTTTAGCATCTTAACTTTTTTCCAATTGTCTTTAGCTGCTTCAAGAGTATGTACAAATGCAGAAAAAGAACTATGTGAACATAGAAAATGAAAATGAAAGAGACTGAAGCTTTTGGATAAATACTTACAAGTTGCTATACAAGACAAAAGTAAATGAAAGGGATATAATTTTCACACATTTCAAATGTAATTATGTTATGTCATAATTTTATAAGATATTAGCCTTATAGCAGTAGTTGTGAAAAATAAAGTGAAAAATAAATTCAGAAACCATATTTCACTTGTAAACTATATTTGATAATAATATATATAAATTAATAATTATATGAAATATTTAGAATTTAAGAAATCAGATTTGTGAAAGTTAAGCTGCTGTGAAAGTCTTGAGGGTTTGGAGTTCTAACTGGCTGCAAAATGAAAATGATGTGAGCAATGAATTGGTGGATTTAGATGAGAAATAAAAACTAATTGCTGGGTTCAGGAGGTTGTCATACTTCCTTTGTATACATAACATTAACTATCGTTTTACAGTAATGATGCTTAATACATCCAGGAATGCAAGTGAAGGATCTGAAAACTAAGATGCAACATATCAGATTGATTAATACATAATGAAGCAGTATAAAAAATTTTAACTAAACTTAGTAAATTTATGTTGCTTTCCTGTTGTGTTTTTTCTGATAGTTAATTTGCAAAATTCGGAAAATCTCATCAAGTATCTCTGTCATTGTTACAATGTCACAAGGTTCTACTTCAATTGTCGGCAGGTGATAATGATTAATATTTAAAAATGCAGTTACTTTGCTCATTTTAAAAAAAGGAGAAAATAATTTAAAAATGAACTCTTTCCTAATGGGACTCAATTTAGAACCTACTGAATGCTATAGTAAAAACTTTTATTGACTTCAGGAGGAGCAGAAATCTGACTTTTCATATCAATTCTTGCTGACAAGGTGATAGCTGTTTTTCTACAGGGAACAGTTGTAAAGTATTGCTGGAAACTATGAAGTTGTAGCTGCTGGCTTTGTTCCCCTCTTTCGGATGGGATTTGGGGATACAGAACATAGATGCTTCTCTTTTCTGAGAATCCTGAAATGTCTGTTAAATCACAGCTATTCAAATCTTCCCAGAGGAGATTTGCTCAGGATTTTTTTTTAATACATGTAGTAGATGACAAGTAATAAAATCAGGAGGGTTATTTGTTGCATTTTTATGGTTGAGTCTGTCATATCATATTTGCAGACCTGTCAGTGGACAGTCAGCACTGCCTGCAGTCCCAGAGGTCAGCGTGTGAACACTGTGCAAGGGCTGTTTGTGCTGCTGATGGCAGAGAGGGGGCTTGGGTTGCATTATGATGATTTACGTTATTCAAGCGGGAATTCTGATTGCTGCAGCTCAGATGATTCTAACGTGACAGGCATATCCCGTGGTTAATTAGGAGATGTGCTGATGGCAGAAGAGCTGGGGTGGCTGGAGTGGGGTATGGCACGAGCAGTGCAGGCCGTGCTTGCTTGCACAAACTGTGTTGTTGTGCTGGGCCCCTTTGCCACCCCATTCTGATGCAGGTGCTGGGCTTGTGTGAGATTGTTTTTCTTAGATCAGGTCCAGTAATTTGGCTTTTAGAAAATCAACAATATGTCATGTATAGAAGGAAAATCTAATTGGTAGGTGGCCAGTATAAGGCAAGGTTAAAGTCTGTGTCCTTGAAATACTGAGAAAATACAGCAACAGATGTGCAGGCTTTAAATTGGTTATTATTCCAGTCCTGTAGATACAAACAGATATTTAAAATGTCATTTTTACAATGTCTTCATCAGCAAAAAGTTTGATCTTCTACAAATAACTTTTGATACAGCATTTGTTTTTTGGTCACATATGCTGTTAGATTTTTGTATTCCTCAAGGCATTTCTCTTCTGAATTATGTAAATATTTTTCTGGAGTCTTACCTGATTTTTAATTTCTCCATTTTCTTCATTCTTTGTTTAAGATAGATAGAGCTGTGCCTGTAGCCACGTCTTTTTTCCGTGTTGTCATGTAGAGTATGTTATATTTTCTTGAATGCCTGATACTGTTCAACAATCAACACTTCTTTTCTTTATTCCAAGAGCTATGGAAGTACATTTTCAGTCATACAGGTCTTACAGAAGATGGAAACTGCTGACCCAAGGCTGCAATTATTATACATTTTAACTTACTATAAAAATATTTAAACTTTTCTTGAAGATAAGACTTCTTGGCAGGAAGATAGAGTGATAGAAAACATGTATAAAAAATGAAGGTAGCACCCACAAAAATTCATCCAGCTCTGTGAAGTCCTGTCAATCTTTGGATCTAGTCAGAGGCAGAGTTTAGTTCTTGTCATTCAATATAGCTGTGGCCAGGTGAGATGGGCTTTGTGCACATGGACCTGCAGAGATGTGAAGCAGTTGTGCTAACTCACCACCCAAGCACCTCCATCTGTTCAGTGTGATTCAAATTCCTGATGGAATCATATACAGCAAAGTCTAGACTAATTGTAACTTTAATGAGCACTATTCTGACATTATTTAAATTTTTCCTTTCAGCATGATATTGTGTAAACATACTAATGTATATAGACATATATAAATACAGTATGTAAATATATTAGATCTTATACAAAAACTCGGGGCTTAAGGCTCCCAGCATTTCTGAGTTTCAAGGACAATCAACTGGATTTCCAATAGATCCAACAACTGGATTTCAAGGGCAATTGTCTGCATTCACTACCATGGTGTTCTAAACATCAGAAACAACCTTTAGTAGATTCAAAACAGTTACTAATTTTAAAAAGAAATAACAGAACCCTTATTTTACAACTTTTTTTATGTATACTGTACACCTCTGCAACTGTACAGTGCTTTGTTTAAAGAAGTGGCATTCGCCTTCAGCTTTTCTTGATTTTACACAGAATAAAAAAAAGTGTTTGCCTTTTATGCTGGGAAGAAGAAGAAGGTGAAGCCTTTATTCTTTAGGGAAAACTCTAGCTATGTCTAGCTTGAAGAGTCTTTTAGGTCTGCTCATTTGTTGCACTTGCCGTGCCTTGCCTTGGTACTGAAATGTCTGACAGAATCATCAGAGATCAGGCAGATGACGATGTTTACAAAAACCCCAGCCCTTTGTGGATGTGTACATTTTTTCCCACGTAAAAAACAAAGCAGCTCCTCTCTCAGGACTAACAGGCTTTATAGCTATGTTGTAACTGTCTGTAGGCATTACCCAAGTCTTACACTAATTTGTGAAATGCTTTTTTTGTTGCTTTTTATCATTCCTTTTATATAGCAGAGTAATCTTCTGAATATATATTTAATTGTAGAGTCTTTTACTTTTTTCTCTTAGTTCTGTCTCTTGTAGCTTGAATAGACATGCAGTATTTTACTGCATTGATTGCAGTTTCTCCATAGGGATATTTATGGGGAAAATTTAGAAAATATGCTATAACCGTAGATCAAACGTAGAGTATGACAAGAATAGAAACTTATTTTACAGTTTTGGTATTGTGTAATTTAGATTTCATATATATAATTTAGGAAAACACTTGTTAGTCTACCTAGGGGAGATGCATATAAAATGAAAGAGTTGGAAACATTGTACCTAGTGTAATTGAAAATTGTCACTACTTGAAAGTTCATGTTTTTTGTTAGACAAGTTGAAAAAACAGCTTGAAATGATAATAACTCACTGTTGCAGGGAGATATTCAGTAACTTTCAGGAAAATTAAAAAAACCCCCACATGCTGTATTTGCCATTTTGTGCTAGAGAAAATATGTATTTAGGAAATACCAGTTTCTCTGATTCTTCTGGATAAAGTCTTGCTGTCATTTTTAGGGTATGTACAATATGTGACCTGTGACAAATTAGAGACTATAGCTGTGTCTAATTTGTTGATTAGAGACAATTTTTGTTTTGATGAAAGCTGGTGTGCAATTGATCTATTTGATCTCTAATATTAAGGCAATACTAAGATAGTTTTAAAATAGTTAATATTTGAAGTATTTATTATTTTTGCTTCATTATTTCATTTTTGAAAGCTTCTATTGGCAAGTGTTGTCACTTGTTGCTTTGATGTCACAGCATCAAACACTCAGACACTGATGATCAAGAAAAGGAGGTGATTTTAGCAATTTAGTCTGGCCTGCTTCATAACCTGAACTGTGGATTTCCTCATGGTGATTGCAGCATTAAATGAATAATTTTTGACAGAACTGGGAAATAATTATCTCTTTGTGAAGACAGCTTTTAGGCCCGAAACTCCTTTTTTCTTTTTACTTTCAGTAAGAAATAGGGATCTTAATTTTATGAGGGGATCTCTGTGGGAAACAGTAGTCCTCCTGTAAGTTCTAGATTTTATTACTAAGGACCTTGATGAGCAAACTATTGTGGGCTCTATTAGTAATTTTCTTGAGTAAAAATTTAAAGGATTTGGCTCATTTACTTTCAATACCTAGATGTAAAGACATACTTTTTGGTGTATTAAGATGCTTTTATCCTTTCTTTTTATTCCATGCACATCTGTTCAGTATAATTGCACACCCTGGATGGCTGAGCCTGATTCAACACCTGTTGTTAACATTCAGTGATCTTGTGCTTGAATTAACAATTTTCATCCATAAAAGGAGAAATACAGTTTTGTGCTTCATAAATTAAGAATACCAAAGAATTTAAAATCCATTCTGAAGAATTTCGTCTCTGCAAAGCCAACTGGTACAGTGTGTAAATAGGGATGGACAGTCCCCATACGCCGCACTCTATTTATTACACACCACATCCTTGTGGACAGAGCCTGGCTGCATTATGATTGCCTATTCTTCATCCCATTGCTCTTTTCTTACGTGCTTGGAAAGTTAATAGTGTAACTCAAACGACTGAGTTGTGATCATGAAGTTTATTTGAAATGTTGTTCTAGTAAAACCTAATTTAAATGGTTTTTAGTTCTACGGGGACTGAGTTGAAATTTGGAACACATAAGCAAAATAGGTTCCCATTGAAGACTGTAGGAAAATTTCATGTGATTTTTGAATATTTTTGAGGCCAATTTGTAAAATAACCTAGGCTGTTGATCATACATGTTTATTTGGAAAATCTGTCAGATCTCAGTCAAGAGAGCATGGAACTACGAATTATCACCTTCCAAAAAAGCCCAAACAACCCTGTTGCCTCTGCCAGGTATCTCTGATTGTCAGTTGAAACCATCATGTCTTTGCTAAGAACATCATAAAAGTCCTTTCCTTGGAGGCTTTTGCCCACAGCCTGAATGTTTCCACAAATGAGTACTGATTTACTTATTTTTTTTTCCTTACCAAATGATCATTAAATCAATGAGATATTTAATTAATGGGCATTGAAGCCCCTTGCCCTTGCCTTATGAAGTATGGGGTGATTCTTATTTCATGGAAAATCTCTTTACCAGTCTAATTTCTATTGCAGAAGCCTTTCACTTCAGGTTCCAATTCCATGTATTATGATATAAAAATTTTAGAAATACCACATGAATGGAACATCTATCAGGATTTATGAAAGATTTCCTGATCTAGCTGATATTAGAGCCACAGTGGGACAGTAGGGTATTAAGAGAGAACGGTGCTGTTTTCCTCATAGTAACTACTTCAGTGCGTTAGGTACTAATCATCAGAATCCTAAATGTTTTCTTTTAAATTAACTGTTTAGAGGATGTGTGCTTAGAGAAGACCAAGCTTCCTGTTGTGTTTCTATAAATGTTTGTTAGTTTGTATTTAGAGCTTATAGTTCTATATTTGAATTTTAGAGTCTGAGAATCAAGATTTCTTAGAGTAGTGTTGGCTGTATTTTCCTGGCCTAATGTATCTGTGCTGTGATAACGGAATCATGTGCTTAAATTAGCTGTTCTAAAACAAGGAAAGAAAAGCCATGAACATTCTGACAGGGCTCATATTGCTGTTCCTCAAGTGTGATAAAAGGAGAAATTATACTAACCTGTTTTTTATAGTTCAGTCTAGCTACTTTACGTTTCTACTAAGATACCAATGAATAAATCATAAGTATTACATATGTGTTAATCTAATCAGATCCTCAAGGAAGAATGAGTAGAGCAGGTGTTATTTTTACAGCTGTAGCTCATAATTTGAGTTCTTTCCATTTAGCTAAGTATCCAAATGCTGTCTTTTTAAGTATAGTGCAGGATTTAGACTTGTGATAAGTGTATTGATACAATACATCAAACCTCTGCTTTTTCTAAAGCCCTAATTTAGCTTTTAAACTAGTTTGAAATTAACTTGTACCATGATCCCTTTGGAGAAAGCATATGTCTTAAAATGTTCTGCAATGCCTAGTTAAGTTGTCAAGTTGAAGCTGTGAGTTCTTCTCTCAGAATAAGTATTAAATAAAAATCTTAAGTTCTGGTTTATGTAAAGATCTCCTGTCTAAGGGTGTGGCTTCACTGAATTCTATAGACCTTTGTTCACTGAGTCGAATATTCAGTTGTTAAAGAATTCACCTCACAGATATTAGGGGAATTCTCAGTTATTCTCCACTAAGCCATGGACAAATTTAGATATATAGAGCATTTGTTTTGGATTAGGAAATGTTTATGTTGGTCATTTCTTTCACATAAAAAGTAAAGATTTTGGTGCTTTGGCTTGGATTTTTTAATTTCAGGATTTAGATAGTGAGCTATTTATGAAGGAAAATGAAATCTCTGTGTGCCACATAAATTTACAGTAAATTTACTGTTTTATTCAGATGATTTATGTATAAAATATTGTTATTAATGCTTTGGTTGATATTTCATTTATCACAAGTGAAAGTTGTAAATGACATATGAAAAATCACATTCTAGCTGTGTCTGTCCTCTCATAGATACTGCTGTTTTCTGCTGGTTTTGGAAGCATATTCAAGGTTTTAAAGGAACTATCAGTAATTCTTCATGGTAGAGATAAAATGCTCCTGTGTGGTTGAACAAAAAAGAATAGGTTTTGAAACAATTATGGCAAACTAAAAATTTTGTATCAAGTTAAAAGAAGGAAACAATCCATTATCACAGCAATGAAGTGGCCTGACATAGACAGACACTAGAGAGATTTCTGTTTCAGTTTGGCCTCTGGTGGCATTATGGTTATAATTCTATTAATAGTCAAAGAAAGGCTGGTAGCTATAAATAAAATCTAATCTGGTTGCAAATATTTTACTGAAGTACAAATATTCTTTTTAATATGTTTATTTGGTATTCCTCTGTTGAATTTTATATGTCATTTAAATATAATCAGTAATTCTTCATTCTGCAGGAACTCTTTTGTAATCAAAATGAAATATTGTTATGATTGCTTTAGAAAGATGAGGATTTAGAACTAGGAAGGAGGGAAAAGGTCGTAGGATTTCCTGTGGCTTCTAATAATCAAACAGGTAGCATGAGAATTTGTTGATGAATGATGCCCTGTGTAAGGACCCTTTATGCCCAGTTAGGTAGTGACTGTGTATCACCTCATCGGCAAAGGGAGGAGATGCAGCTGATTTCAGAGGGTCGGTACTGCACTCAATATATTCAGAAGATATTTCTGTGCAGGGCCCATGAGTTGGTAGCCCCAGGAAGAACTTCAGTGCTGATCAGGTTCTGTCTGTGGCTCTTGCAGTGTAACACCATAAAATCAGCTTTGCTGGCTGCTGATGCTGTGCTCCTCACGTTTCAGCGGGCTGGGGGAAGCTGGCACTATCAGCTGTGCTGTCAGGGAGGGGAATGATCTCACTGTGATCTTCCCTTTGCCTTTCTGTCTCAGACTGTGCACACAACAAAGTCCCCTCATATCCTGGCCTTCCCTAAGTATTTAAGGACAGACATTCATGTTAGTGGAAGTCCTAGTTTTTTCTATTTAGCTGTGGAAAAAATCCTGTTGATCTTGCATAGCTTTGTGTAGTTCTACTTCCATTCTTTGGAGTGGTGACTTTTTCTGTGCCCTTCGGTGACCAAGGAGCTCTGGGCTGCTTCTTGGCTCTTCACTTTGGTTGAGCCACTGTTCTGAGAGCCTCGTGGCTTTTAAGCATCAAAACATGCAAAGGATAATTCAGTGGATGAGAAGAACAGCTTATTGAAAATACACTGTTAGTTGTCTCTCCCTATGTCTGAGTTGGTCCCTGATTATATCTCTGGGGTTATGAAGCCTTCTTCCACATAGAGCCTCTGAACTGAGGTACCACCTAAGAAGGTTTTTGCATCAGCTCAGGCCTCTGTCTTGTAAATCAGTCCTTGCAGCTTTTACTCAGGTAAAGCTGTGTGGCTGTACTGGGGAGCTGGAATAGGAAAGGAGACAAAACTCCTCTATTCTCATTTTGCCTCTGATTTATATCAATTCTTTGGTGATAACTTCATTTTATTGCAGCCATTCTTAAAAGCTTTATTTTCAGTGAGTTTTGCACTTCTATAATTTCATGGGGAATTAGAGTGTAATGAGATATAATTTTTAAAAAGCTCTTGAAAGACATGTCTCTGCCTTTTTGACACCAAAGTTCAAAATAGTAAAAAAAATCCCACATCAACAATAGTATCCCTTTGAGTACTAAATCACAAGATGTTCCTGTTCTCTTGGTGATTGCAGGATGTGATTTTCATTATTCTACAATATGCCTTGGCAGTTTACAGTGTTTGCTGTACCACTGTGTTCACAATATTTCACAGTAAAGTTCAGAGGAAGCTGGGACCTTAATGGTCTGTCTGCCTGATGTGTGCTGAGATTCACAGAGGTTCACTAGCACTAGGTTTTGCAACCAAGACTTCGTTTGTGGGTCGTGGAGGGTTGATTTCTTTGTCTTTTTACTCTGAGGGGAAAAAGGTCAATTTTTAGCCTGCTGGAATGTAGGTTTCTGTAGTACTGTTTTTCACAGCTGCCTCAGAGTTTGTATAATGTTCATAGAAGCAGAAATCTCATCTTTATTTGGATACATTTTTGTATATTTATTTGGATCATTTTGGCTATTTGAAAACGGATGTTTTCACTATTGCCTGTTTATTTGATTTATTCACAGATATAATTATGTATGTTTGCTTGCTTTTATTTATTTAGTCCAATGTGAGATTCTAAATATGTATAATTCTTTAAGAAACTGAAAATATAGCAATGACTATTACAGTGTTAAAAACTCTATCCATCTTAGTAACTTAAAGAAATACAAAGTAGGGGGAAGTATCAAATAAAACTCTAAATCCAAGTGGAAAAATAAATTCCATCTCCAAAATAGTTTCTTCTTTATAGCATTTAATTCTAAGCTATAGCAGACATATACTTTGCCTTGAAGATAAATAAAATATATTATATAATCATTTAGGTTAGAAAAGAGCCTTAACATCATAGAGTCCAAATATTAACACTGCCAAATCCACCACTAAACCCAAGCACCACATCTACCCATCTCCAGGGATGGTGACTCAACAAATCTGTTCCATTCCTTCACAACCCTCTTGGTGAAGAAATTTTTCCAATATAATCCCATATAACTTATTTTCTTGCTCCTATGTTCCCCAGTTTATAAAAGAGGTGCAGGAGGTTTTGCATGATTTTGACGGTTTAATTGAGAGTTTATATTTTCTTTATATAGATTTAAATGATTATCAGGAGAATAACAGATCAATACCATGCTCAATAGACAAGGCTTATGATTTCATTAATATTTATAGGTTAATACTGTGCTCAATAAGTAATGCTTTCATAATTGGACTGTGGGAAGATTAAGTAACTAAGTATGAAAGGTTAATTTTAGAAAGTAACTGTCAAGCTAAAGGAACAGTGTTGTCAGCTGTGGTGCTCACCATTCTGCTCCAGATCGTGTGAAACAACTGTTGCAGGACTATTTTGGGGGAAGGGATGAGGCCTTTTCCAGGGTTCAGTTTAGGTGAGATCAGAGACAAGACAGTATATTGCACATAAGTTCTTATACATATGATATTTTGGCAACCATGAGGAGTTAAAAAGATGATTTAAGTAATCTTCTCATGTTTTCTGTAGCATGAGAATGTTTTACGATTTCTCACTTAAAAAAAAAGAGGGAAAATTATTATTATTATTCCCTCTAAACACAATAAAAGTACCATTTATTCTTAAAACACTTTTGCTTATTTCTTCTTACATAAAGAATACTTACAATCACAGACAACTCCCTAAGTGTTAAAAACACTTTTCTCCTGAAGCATTGCTTACCCAGGGGAGAGAGTTAGAGAGAAAACATCACCTGACGTGCCAAAGGATCTAGAAACACACGATAGGGAGGTGTTTCAGATGCTTTGGTGGGGAGGGAAGAAGATGTCCTCTACAGATTAAGGGAAATGTGCTTTCCACCTTATTTCCCCAGTTCTCTCTACCTTGCTTGATTGTCCTTCACAACACTGATGCAGGGCAGTAGGAGTACAACAGGATAAAATTATCAGCATTTATGAGCCGTTAAAATCTACTGGAAACATGTCTCTTCGGTTTTGTCTTGATTGATGAGACAGTCTGTGTTTCTCCGGTTGTAATTTGCAGAAAATGACAAACTCAAAACTGTTTCCCAATGACCTGTTCACACTCAATACGCAGCTGTAATTGGAACAAGTAAATTACATTTCAAATCCCCCAAGAATATTTCTTTAAAGGATATATATAGCTTCAAGTATGGAGAGTCATTTTAAGACAAACAGGGAGTGCACTGTGGTTACAAGATAAATCCTTTATTGTACTTAAGTTCTGCAGTATTTTTGGCTATTTGACTTTCTGGTTCAGACCCAGGAATTGTGGTTTGAAGGGATGTTCACATTACATGGTCCAGCCTCCTACATGCAGTGTGCTGCTATGTACAGAAGTTTTTGTGTAAAGATGGGGGCCAAAAAAGACATTGAGTCTTTCTCTTGTCTGTCACTGCATTCTCTCTCGTGTCTGTCACCCACACGTTTTCTGAAGTTCCTTTTACAGCTGTCACACTAGTGGCTTCCCTACATTCCCAAAACCTTTCTCCCTAGACCTGTCTTCAGGTGGGCTCTGATCTCCCTCGTTTTGTGCCCAAGTTTCTGAACAATGCTTTTGTACTCTTTCACCTGTCCTGATTTTCATCTTCCCTTTTCTTTTAAAATTTCAGCTCATCAGAAAGCTTCTTCCTAGGCCAAGTGAACATATTGCTGGAACTCCTAGTCTTTCCACAGGGCCTTCCTCCTGCCTGAATTCTCAAAAATCAGGCTTTCCCTGTGCCTGTTCTTCTGGGATTTTACCCTGCTGTTCCTTAAATAAACCTCAATCTGCAGTTCTAAAATCCTTCCTCACCCTTCTGCATAACTCTCTAGCCTTTTCCAAATCTTCAAGCCAGTCATCTTGAGGTTACTGCAACCCAGGCCACTGGACAAGGATCAATAACCAGTTTATCCCTATTTGTGAGTGGCAGCTTACAGAGCATTACTGCTAGTGAGCCCCTTCAGTGTTTGCCTTAGGAAATTGTCACCAATGCAGTGCCACAACCTGCACTGCCAGCATAGTGCTGTGTTGTCCTTTCAGCAGATGTCTGTGTGGTTAAAACCCCTCCACTCACTTGGTCAGAAGTCTGTAGGACATCCCTACCCACAGCAGTGAAAGGTGTTTTTCTCTTGCTCATTGCCTTGGTCTCTATTTCTTAGGGAAAAAGAAAACATCCCCAAAGCAGTGGATTAAGTGAACCTGTGCACAAATACATTCTCTCTCGTCCAGGTTAGGTGAGTTCTGCCTCTCCCCAGCAGTGCTTCCCCTCCTCAGACAAGATGTGGTGATTTAGGAAACCAAGTCCTTGCTGGTGACCGCACCTCTGAACACTGCAAGCTCATGAATATATTTGCTGCCACTTGTGTCTCTTCTTTGGTAAGGATTTGTTAAATGTAAAACAGCATGTGGACGTCAAAGGTGTGGCTGCATGGTGCAGGACTGTGACTTGCAGGGAGAGCCAAATCCTGTAGAAGAGAGCCATTTTAGTCTGCTTTGGCTTTGTTTTCTTTTTCCATCCTTGTGCTGTTTTGAGCAAACTGCTCTGTACTGCTTGCAGTATCTAAGCTAGTTTGTTTGCAGAGCATTGTGCTGTGAGTAAAATATTCCTTCAATGTGATCTTCTGCATAGCAGAGTCAGTTTATCTGTACACATCTCATCTTCTATCTGATTTCCTTCTTGGAGTTTGCCCTGTGGAACCAATCTCAGGCTCTTATGGTCTGTTTTACAGTTATCATTATCATCTGGCTGTGTTTTCCAGGAATATACTAGTTTTCTCTTAGGTCTGCTGACAGGTTGGAGCTGCCAGGCTGTAGAACAGAGACTGCGTGTTGACCTGTCAGAACTGGAAAAACCAACTTCCATTTAAAAGCTGTACTCAGCAATAGTGACTGGACTGGACTGCACTTCTGATGACTTTAGAGGATAAATTTACGGAGAATTTACAGAGCTGCTCTTGTGTGGTGCCTAGCACACAAGGCTCTGGTCTGTCACATGAATCTCTTGGCACCAATAAAGTACCAGTGCTAAAAGTCACCATTACACAGGATAGATTCCAGGTGTTTCAGCTTTTGCTTTACTCATTGGACTTCTCAATGGTGTCCTAGAGGCCTCTTGAAGCCTTTCAGAACCTCCCCTATGTAAGACACTGTAGGTTTTAGAATTCAAGGATGGCTTTTGGGTTGAGATCTAGAGATGTTTCCCTGATTATGAATTTAAAGTTCAGCCTGCTCCTTTAAATATCTTATGAAAACATAATCCTATAAACTAAATATGATGACAGGGTATAAAATATGAAGAATCAGGGACTCTCTATCAAGTAGCTTCAGTAGAACCGGGGGCCTAAACTGACACAGAGATGAGTCTAAACATAGCTAATCTATGACAGTTTTAATGGCAAAACAACAACAAAAGTATTTTGTAATTGGAAAGTGAATGATGGATGTTTTGTTTTTTTCAAGTAACTGGGGATGTAAAAGCAACTTGTTAGAAAGATTAAATGGAAGAGCAGTGTAAAGAAACTAAGCTGAAGGGACACATTAACCTGCCATCCTGCCCAATTTAGTTTACTCGGCCAGGAATTGTGTGGTGTGGTCAGGAGGTCAGGCCCAGTCACCTGGGGGCTTGGTTATGAATTTCAGAGTCTCTGAAACACATCAGTCTATGTCTTTCTTCCATTGATCTTTACAGAATCAGAAGAATTACAGTTAGCCACATTTTCTCTTGTGCCCTTTTAGGAGGCTGCCACTTCTAGGAAGTGCCTTCCATGTTGTATACCCATTACAGACATTAGATACATCTAGTCCAGATAGTTTTCAGAGTCCTCTGGCCCAAGATTTTTAAAGCTGTAATTAGAATATTTTTTTTTTGCCCTGAGGGCTTAGTTTTGAATCTGTGGAAAAAAGCAAAACAAAATGTGAGTGTTGCTGTGAGTAAGCTGCAATGCCTGGTTGAAAATACTGAATTCGGAGCTCAGGCAAATACTGGCCAGCTTCTATATTGCTTATTAGAAAGCCTGATGTTTTCAGAAGCTTAAAAACACAAACTAAGATGTGCAAGGCAGTATTACATAGAAAGATCCAATTAAAAGGAAATATTGGTTGTTCATAGATCTCTTCTTTTTTTTGCTTCATGAGGGGTCATGCAAGGTGTGTTTTCTGGGGGCATAATAGAGCACTCTGTCTTTCAGCAGTAAAGTTTTTGCCAATTACCCTATCTGTAACCTTCCTTTTATTATGGAAAATTAATTAGAAGGTTCTGGAGGAAATGGGGACTAACTGGGGTCTTTATTTTTTATGGCCTATTTAGCTTTGAAAGCACAAATTAAAGTATTTTTCTAATATTTATAATGAAATCTGTCCTCTCATTCTCCTGATTTGGTGATTAGAAAACAAAAGCCCAGACTGCAGGGCTTCAGCCTGTATAATTAAACAAACAGCAGCTATGTCTCTACTGTGCCAGCTGAAAAGAAGCATGAAGAATTTAACCAAAGCAACATGAGATGTACTGAGTCACAAAAAGTCTTTTTAAAACAAAAATGTTGGTGTGCAACATGTTTGAAAGCTGAGAGCAGTATAAAATGGTGAAAGCTAATATTACAGGATCTGGCTTCACCTATAGTGCTGAGTGGAGATATACTGAGAGCAACAAAATAATCTAATGTAAATCAGGTTAATCTTAGAAGGAATATAGCTTTTAAACATTCTGAAGTTATTTTAAGTAACTGAAATGGCATTGATTTTCATGCTTTTAGTTCAGATGTTGTTGTCTCTGTTCAAAGAAGTTCACAAAATCATTAGCAACACAGTTTCAGTCCTACTGCCCTGCACAGGTATGAAGTCAGTCTGTTTTCATCTGACATGGCACCTCCCTCCCAGCCTGAGTCCTTGCTGTGAGGTGGCGTAGCGCAGATTGATAACCACAGACCAGATGGAGCACAGGATGCCTGGGCAGTTATTTTATGAGACAATCAGAAATTATGACTTTATAATCTTCCCTCTTGCTGTTTTGGAGAGAAGCCACGTTCACTGCTTTTACTGGAAGCATTAGCATGGTAATTTGTGCCATCAGCTGTAAGGAGTGGTGCTGGGAGAGGGGGTAAGTACTGAGATTGCTAAAGACAAGCCTGAACCTGAAGAGCTGAGCTGAGCTTACTGATTGGAAATAAATGTTGATTATTCAGCCTATGCATTGACATATGAGTCTCTCTAATGGTGAGTCGAGGCTGATGAGACTGGAACCCTTCCCTACTCTGTATTTATTTCACCAACACTGGCACACAAACTGAGACACGAGGCCTGCGTGTTTCACATCCTCTTGTTCCTTGCAGAGGTCATGAACAGGGAGCATTAAAGGAAATGAAGGTTTTTCTGCAGAAACATTTTGTTGCTGTTGCTAATTTTTAAATGAACTTAGCTTCAGTTTCAGCCTTCAGGAGTCAAATTAAGAAGTGATTAATTTTATTCCTGTGACATTTTTACACTTGTAGAAGCAAGCTGCAATGTTTGCACTGGATGAAATTAATAGCATTGTTTTTCTTTACCTGTACGAGCTTTTATTTTAAAAGTTTTCTAGTAAATTCAGTCTCTGGAATTGAGATTCATGTCCTTTACCTTTCCATCATCTTTTTCTTTCCCTGTGAGTCTTTCTTCAGCCATTTCTCTCCTTCCTCTTGCAGCTGCCCACAGCTCTTCCTGCTGAAAATATTAGTACCAAAATGGTTGAAAAAGTTAGTCAATAGTAAATGTCTGCACACTACCTGGTACAGAGGAGAGATTTTGGAAAGTATTTGTTAATGAACTTCAGTTTTGATAAATGGTTAAAATAAAAACATCCCCGAAAGTTGTATCTGTATATAAACAACCATAGAGAAATGGTGTAAGTTTGGAAGATACCATTACAAAAAAAAAAAAAAAAAGGTGGTATTCTGTTGTCTTGCATAACAAAACAGAGCTCTCTGTGATTTTGTTTCTCCTCTGTAATGACAGAGGAGATTTTCATCTTCAGCAACAGTTGTATATCATCCTGCCTTGTTCACTGCTATTTTAGCACTATTTTTCTATGCTGGGTAGGAGTTCACCTCAGATAATGGACTCCAGTTAAAGCTTTTTGCAGGAGTTTGCAACTATCTATTGCCATTCTACCTACCTCAACCTATGGGTTATAGTGGGGGAAATAATTCTGGAAAATGGCTTGATGTGAGAACAGGTTACATTTACCAGGTTGCCCAGAATAGCTGTGAATGAAAGCAGTACAGATTCCCTTAGCTGGTACGGCTGGATGTATGGCTGTGTCTCTGGAGGGCTGTACAGTTTCCATGCCCAGTCACTCTGCTTATCCTTTCAGTCTCTGGCTTTTCTGCTGTGGGTGGGTTGAGATGAGAGGTGCCCACTCTTCAGGTTTGTGTGTGATGTACAAGCTGGTTCAGTCAACAGCTGGTCTGAGTTTGTGAATTTTCCAGATTACCTGACAGTTGTCAGCTCTCAAATACTGTTGGTATTCAACAGTCAGGTCCAGATCTGGATGTGAATGCCTCCATATTTCTTTGTGAATACTTGTGCTAATTTTCTGTGATTTATAACGGTTTTAATTTTTCATTTGTATTCCTGCCTCCTTTATTACTTTTTAACCTTCACAATTAATTCAAAATAAAGTGTGCTGCAAGACAGTAAGTTTTCAAAGTAGAGATACTTCTTTATCAAGTTTTTCTGTTCTAAAGTTTTACAGGCCTATATTTTTAGACTTTAATTAGATTATTTTTTCTGAAACTATTTTGGATTTGGTTTCAAATAGCACAGCAGGTAGTCTCTCTGTTGGAAGAAGAGGTCTCATGTTGCCCTTTTCTATGTACAAAACCACAAGAGTTGAAAATATATTTCTCCACTGTATTAGGAGAAAGTTTCTTAATGTGATATACCTTCAAAGATTAATCACCCCGTAAATTTTCTCTATCAGCTTGACACATTGCATTGATCACAATCCAGGATACTGAGCCTGTTCATTTGAACTCATTGGTCTGTCTATTTTTATCATTATTTTTCTATGTCTTATGACTTTTGAATATGACTAGTTCTGGTTAATGCTAATGTTTTTTATGCTTCAGAAAATGTAAGTTCAGACATCAATCTGAGCAAGCCTTTGGGCAGTGCCATGGCAAAACAAGAAAAATAACAATCAAATAAGCAAAAAGACCAACCAGAGGTTAGGGATAAATCTAAAAGTAGTGAGGATTTTTTTTTTAATTAAAAGCAAATTCATATAGGATTTGTCTAGAAAGTAAAGTTCCTTTAATATCTAGAGATTACTTATTCACTGATTTACTGATAACTGATTCAGTCTTGTTTAAAACAGGGTATTTTTGATTAACTGCAAGTAGTGTTGAATCCATTCTTTACTACAGTTTTGTTGTCACTGGGGAACCAAACCTGCCTTCTATTAGGTACAGCATTTTCCTTAATGGGCCTGTGATCACAAGATCCTTACAACTACTGAAAACTTTATTTTCTGGCCATCTATTATATGGAAAGGTATTAACTTATTGTTTTTTACTTATTGTCTATGTTATGTACAATAAAATGTGTTCTGAGTTTGAGAGGTGTCTTAGGGCTGCAATTCAAAGCCAGAGAAAGCAGAATTTTACAGTGCTCTCTACTGAAGCATAATGGGGGGGTTTTCCTCCTATAATTAATTCATTAACCAAGCATAGACAATGAAGGTCTTGTGGTTTTTTATTTTTAACTAAGCTATTACCAGTGTGCGTGTATGCTTTGACCTTACTTCTGTGAAAGGAAGGAAGGTGTTGGGAGGGGTATGACCTTGCCTTGAGATCCTAGGTCATGCTGAGATAAGAATGAAGATAGAGCTGTGGTAGAGACAGTACCAGTAAATAAAAGGGACCAGAATTTCTGCTTCGGCTCTAAAGCCAAGGAACATAAAAATTTGCATCTTAATGGCTAAACTTTTTTCCTCTCCAAAGCAAAGTTGCATGATACATGTGAACTACCCACTGGTATGGTCCTTGGCCTGTGCTGTCCTCAATCCATTCCCAGATACTGTAGGAGAGCACTAGCTGACACAGACAAAAGCTGTTCAGGGAGCTGTTGTAACAGCTTAATGGGACATAAATTGCATGCCAGCACCCAGCCCCATGCTCTGTCTCTAGCTTAGCAATGTAGACAAAGCCACAGTGTCTCCATGGTGCCAGCTTGGCTTGACCCCACGCTTTGCTCACTTGATGTGATAATTCAGCTCCTGCACTTCCTTTTGAAGTAGTTCCCTTCCAGAGCAAACCCAGGCACAAGAGGTGTAGTGTATTCAGGATCTGCTCTGGGCAGTATCGATGTGAACTGTGCCAGCCTTGGCTGTGCTTGAGCTCTGCCCCAGCAGTACTTGCACCTTTGTATGCCCCAACCTGACCTACTTCTATGCATGTGCCTTTGGCATCATGCTCTGATTCTGGGGTTGTGCAACACAGCTTTCTCATAATTTTAAGCACTTTGAACTGAAAAAAACCAAACCAAACCCAGCAGAACAAGTCATTGCATTCTTGAGGCACCAGATATATATAGCCCAGAAGAGTTACAAGCCAGGTGCAGTGCAATATAGATATGGAATGAGCTGATGTGAAAGGTGCTCCTTCACAGCAGTGTGGATGGGAACCAGTCAGCTTTAATTGGAGCAGGGCACTAGACTGTCTCCATTTCTGGTCCACAGGCATGATAGAAGGATGCTGCTGGTCATATCATATTTCTGTATGAGGCAAGCTGTTCTTCTTAATAGCCAGCAGCTGTTCCAAATGCTGCCAATTTCTTACCAAAAGTTGCAGCATTCTAATATTTAGACTTAAAAGCCCTAACTGATCTTGCATCTAAAAAGCACTATATTCAACTCTGATATACTCTAGTTAGAAAGCATTTCATTGCAAAAAAATGCAATCTCAGATTTTCTATTTTCTGATTAAAATTTATGTTAGTTGGGCAATAATTGCTCATGCAGAAGTATCCCTATATATTATTAAAAATACCCTGACAGATAACGATTTGTGGAACATTCCTGGCACAGGGACATCCATAGTTTTCATTTGATCAAGAACAATTGGATACATTCATGGAAGAAAGATCTAGGAGAGACTGACAGAAATCCAAAAGCTATATTCTGAGGTAGTCCCTGACCTACAAATTGCTACACCCCAGCAAAGGCTTTCTATGCTGTCCCTGTTCTTTATATTCCTCCTGAGACTGCTGTTCCTGTCAGGATATGGACAGATAGGGATCTTTGAGCACGTACTGCTGATTTGATGGTCTTATTTGCAGTTCCCAATCTTATTTGCTTTTGCAAGTGTTGAATATTCACTCTTCTTTATCCTCAAATATATTCAGTCTCATTTTCGTAAATGGAACATCTGTTTAACAAAGAAACTGCTGTAAATGAAAAGTAGTTTCTGAATCTGCATCTTGTTGACACTTTCCTTTACAGAGCTGGAAATTTTGTCATACCAAGCAGTATTATGTAAGAGAATGGTGGTGCACAAATGTTGCTACTAAGCATACAAGTATTGTACCCTTGTCCCTTAGGGCTGATCTTCTCAAAGACACAAAAGATGACTGTGGAGTGAAAATGTAACCTATACAGTGCATATTAAATAATTGGCACATATTGGTTTTATTCATGTGGTGGTATAGGTATTTTCTTCTTTTTGTGTGTTTTTTACATAAAACTATAAGGTTAGGAGGTTTTATCATGCTAATTTATATGTTTGATATATTAGCTGTTTAAAACAGAGGGTTTGTGTCCATAGCTGAGTAAGAGAGGAAGGAGGTAGGAGGGGAATGGGCCAGCACAAGAAGCCAGAGGAATTTCCATGAGGAACAGAAAGGACATCCCATGGCTTTCACCATCCCTGTGCTCGCTTTCTACATTATACCAACTGTGGCACCAGTAATTCTGGCTTCTAACTGCAATTGTTGATTTTTGATTTTTTTTTCAGCCCATCAGTTGTGATTACAAGAAAACTGAGAACTGTGGCAAAACTTTGCTCTTTGACTTGTGCTGTGTCAGAAATATGATGCATAAAGTGCTTTATGCTTTATGTTGAGCATGTTGTAACTTTAGAAGGAAATGGCATTTGAGTTGCACTTGTGGATTTAAGTATAAACTACTTCATCAGCCCCTTACCTTTCTGTTACTGGAATTTTATGAACATAAGTTACTGCTTTTTTGCTGAAATGATTTTCTGCTTAAAATTCCAAGGCTTGCTAGCATATACCACCTTACACTTTTACCTTAATACTATGGTGATGTGAATTACTGGCTATGTGTTTTTGAACCTTTGCTGAACACTTTTTCTTTTCTTTGGGGTTATTTGCTTAAAGCACAATTGTTTTTGCTGAACTCATCCATTCCTAGTGCCTATTGATTTTGAAGTGATGCTTCTGCTCTTTTTCCCCCAGTTTTTGTGACCTAATTGTATCTCTTGAGTATTGCTATGGTAATAACTTCTATTTTCTTTATCTGCTGTGTGTATTAATTTTAGTCTGTACTGATTTTAGCTACAACAAAAAGAACTAGAACAGAAGCACTGACCTATTTGTATTGTGTTAGATAATACACATTTTCTGTAGAAAGCAAGGTGCATCTTCAAAATGGGTCATGTAATCCCGACTAAAGTTTACATGAAGTTCAGTGTATTTTTAAAAACAAAGGCCTCACCAACCTGATATAAAAGTGAGAAATGCACCTATAACTGCACTGTCAATTTAAAAATTACATAAAAGAGTTTTTAGTCATGACAGTTAAATGAGGGTCTGTTCTTTCTGCTTTCTCTCTATGATTGCATTTCCAAGTAATATTACTATAGCTGTTATTTAGTTGATGTGACATGGAAGCCAGCTCCCAAATCTGTGCATGTAATATATGCTCAGATTCTTCTACAATATGTCCAGTTATCTAATGTGCAACTTTATATACCTAGCTTAAATGCTACTTCAAGATAACATTCCGTATAGTTTTTAATATTGATAGTGCTGTTTATATGAATTCTCCATAATCTTCCAAAAGTGTAGTTGATTTGATATAAGAGTTTTACGGATAAAACAATGTGTTCTAAATATACTAAGTTAATTAAAGAAGCTATATAAAA